>CM038557.1:40273616-40958616 GCA_021527575.1 Ensete glaucum | reverse complement strand
GGGAAACCATTAGATTTTTCTTTTGGTACCCTCTCCAAGTGTTGTGTTGTGGTTGTAGCAGTTGGGCTCCCTCGTAGAATCACCTGCTTTCCATTTTTGGAAAATTTCATGGTTAGCTTCGAAAAATTCCAGAAAACATCTCCAATCATGGACAACCAATCAATGCCAAGAACTGTATCAAAACCATCAAGAGGGAAGAGGAAAAAATCAGCAACTACGTCTTGCTCCTGTAGGATCAGTTTTACCCGCGGGCACTTCTAGTTGCACTTCAGAATTTGGCCATTAGTTACCTTGACTTCGAACCTGTTGTAATCTTCTTTTTGGAGCATTAAGTGGGTAGCAACCTTATTGCTCATGAAGTTGTGTGTGCTCTCGGCGTCGATGAGGATGATGACAGATTGCTGCTCGAGAAACCCTTCGATCTTCAATTTTTGCAGGTTGGTGTAGCTGGCTAAGGTAGGGACCGTGCGGTTGGCCGGTGGTGGTGTCACCTCCTTGGGCTCGAGAGTCGTATCTTCAAGTTTGGGTTCTTTAGTGGGCGCAATCATCAACGATGTCTCCTTTTTACATTTGTGTTCTAGGTTCCACAGTTTATCACAATACCCATATAGGCCCTTTGTCGATCCGTCATGAAGATCTTCTCTTGTTAATTTCTGTGGCTAAGGGGGTCGGCTGATAGTAGGAGGAGGTGAAAGCTTTGGTGTTGCTGGTCGGGGAGCAACTCTAGTCTTCCGAGCTTCATAGTTCAATCGTTCCTCTTGATGTCGCGCAAGGGAGATGGCTGCCTTAAGCGTGTACGACTGTCGCGCTTTAACTTCTTCCTGAATCTCCGGCTTCAAGCCCTCAATAAAAGTCCTCAATATCTGTTTTTCAAACCAATCATAAGTTTGATTAGATAACCTTTCAAACCTGGTTTAGTACTCTTGGACGGTGGAGGTTTGACGGATCATCGCTAGTTCTTCCCTAAGGTTCTTTTTACGATCCAAATTTGCACCACATTGTGATCTTATTGGTCTCGGTGATCGGCCCAATCTAAACTCCTTAAAGAGAGCACGTAATTTAACATCCATACGCGTCTCAAGAGCCTCCAATTTGGCTTCGAATAAACCCACCGATGTCATGACGTAAGGATCTCCAACCTGTCAAATCAAACCGAGTAAAGAGTGTAGCTACAATCTTCAGGTTGAAGGCAGCAATGGCAGCAATGTCGGGGTTGCGGTTGCGGTGGTGAAGTCTCCAAGTGGAGGTTGGCAGCCAAGGGTAGCAGCAATAGTGGAGGAAGAAAATGGTAGCAGTAACGTCGGTTGCGGTCCTTCGGTGATGCTGCAATGTTGACACTGCAATGTTGTCGAGGTTGTGATTTTTTTGGTGGCTGATATTTGTCGGAAGATGGCAGCCAAGAGATTTGAGTCGGAAGGCAGCAGCGACGATGGAGGAAAAAGAGGGCAGCAACAATGTTGGCTGCGGCTGTGGTGTGACTTCGTGGCTGCAGGTGGCGTCGGTTGCAGCAAGGGTGCGACTGCAATAGGAGGAAGACGGGGCAGCGATGTACACGACTATTGCGGAGGAGGGCAGCAGCGGTATGGAGCGAGAGACAGCTGCTGTTGTGTTCAATTTGTTGCTGGCCGCGATCAAGATAGTTGGCAGCGATCGATTATTGCGGGCTACGATGTAAACCGATTGCAGCAAAAGATTCCTGCTGGTAGTTTTTGGCCGCAAGGATCGCTGCTGGCTGCGATCAAGGAGGATGGCAGCAAGAGCTCGCTGTTGGCAGTGTTGGGCAGTGAAAGATGCATGCTGCGGTTGAAGGGATAAGGGAGACTGGGTGGCTGAAAAGTTGGTGGACCGAAGGCTGCGGTTTTTGGGTGTGGTTTATGGCTGTTTTGGGCACGATTTGGGGCTGCGATTTTGTGGAGTTTAGGCTGCGAATTGGTGTGGTTTTAGGGCTGTGATAACAGTAGATGAAGGTTAGGGAAATAGATTTTAGATCTGGGATAGATGGCAGCAAAGGTAGGTGTATTGGTAAGGAAAGTTGGCTGAAAAGCTAAGTGGATCAATAAGGAAGTAGGCTGCGGTTAGGGCTGATTTGGGTGACTGTTTGGATTCGGTTTAGGGTAAGATTTGGAGGAGTTTTTGGTGAGGATAGTAGGGTTTAGAGATGAGGAAAAGAGAGTCCAAAATCCCACAAAAAACATCACTTAAATCTGATAGAATTTGGCGAAAAAAGATGCTGCGATGTGCTGTCCTGCCGAACAGATTTTACGTTGGAGAAACGATGACTTCTTGACGTAAATTCTAGAGGAAAGTTTAAGGAATTTATGCAGAAATCCTTGGTTCAGATGTTGGTAACACCAGTAAAAAGTTTGGCGAAATTTTGGTAGTGTAACAGTAGGGAAATAGGGCAAAAGACGAAAGGTAGATCCTTCGTCGTAAAAATTTCAGAACTGCGTGATGGTGAAAGATTGCACAAGAAAACCGGTTCCAGAAGGAATTTTTTCCAGAAATCAATCTCAGATGAAAGCTAAGTTGATCTTTGGAATTGTATAAAAATTTCGGCCAAAAAGGAGTTTCAAGAGGCCAATAAATGGAAGGCAGATTTTGCGTTGTAAAATTTCAGTACTGTGCAACAAAGAATCGCAGCGCTGTAAGTCCAGATCCAAAAGGAGTTTTTTCACGAGATTAGTCTTAGATGAAAGCTAAGACGATCTATGAAATTGTATAAAAGTTTCAGCCAAAAAGGATGATTAAAAGTTCAGTTTCAAGAAGCAACAATCGGCTGAAAATTTTTACAGCGTTTCGCCTTTGCAAAGATGATAACGTTTACAACGAACGAAATTTACAGCGGATAAAATTTGAGAAAAATCTTCAACGTGTAAAGTAAGGAATCTTGCAGTATTGAAGAGGCGTGGATGATAAAAATATACTAGATTTCCAGATCAAACGCAGGGGGTAGCGGTAGATTGATTTGATCTACGATTGGGTGGAAGGTGGAGGCGTGTGTCGCAGCACTTGTGGGAATTGCTTGGGAAGGTGGAGGCGGCTGAGACGGCTATAGGGGCAGCAAGATCAGTGCTCTGATACCAGATGATAGAACCTAGAAGGAGCTCTATAGATTTTGATCCTTGAGGGGGATCAACCCTTGGAACGCTGTAGGGGTTCCTCCCTCCTAGATTCGGCACAAGGCTGAAATAAAATTGATAATTGCTTGATAAAAAGAGGTGGAGGCTACATGCTTATATAGGGCTCCAAACCCTAGCCCTAGGGGGTGCTTTTCTAACTAAAATTATCCTTTTGCCCCTTCTATAGTTTACATGCCTTAGAGGGAACAGGTGGTAGCTAGGTTGGCTCTATAGCCGACCTAAGCAGGGGGAAACCCTAGCCTACCAACCTAGTAAGGGGGGCGGCGACCACTAAGCCCTAAGGGCTAATCTAAACCCTAGCCATACTCCTTTACAAGATAGGAGTGACTTTATTACAATCTAGTAGGGTTTTATTGACTACTTCTAGGGAGATTAGGACTCAACCCTGCTGGAGTCCTATCAAGTATTCATTGCAGTCTTTTGAAGAATCCTCTCCATCTGATGGCTAGTGATAGTTCCACGTCTTCCTTTGAGGATCATCACTTTGAAAGTCTTCCAGGGGTATCAAAAAGAAACCCACAAGTAGTTCTTTTCCCTGTATATCAGTTTTCTCTTTAAACACTTGTTATCATAAGTTAGGATTCGCCCATCAGCAGCCTTGTTATCTTTAAACACTTGTTACTCCACTTCTTATCACAATGCCAGCACAAATCCTTTGTTGATCTTTCCTTGAGTTCTTCTCGGGTTAGTTTTCGGGTGTCCAAGTTTTGGCTGGGAATAGATGGGGTGCGCGGTTTGTTAATCATCTGTTTGTTGTCACTTCTGTTTTGGCAATATTCCCTACTGATTTTTTCCTCATGCAAACATGCAAAAGAGATCGCAGCTATAATAGTGCGGGTTTGGCGAGCTTTGACTTCACACCGAATGTCTGGATTAAGTCCTTCAATAAACATTCCCACCAATTGCCGTTCAGGCCAATCTCTGGCTTGATTTGACAGTTGTTCAAATATACTATGATATTCTTGCACTGTGAAAGTTTGGCGGATTTTGGTAAGCTGCCCATTAACATTCTCATACTTGGATGGTCCAAAGCGAACAAAGTCCTCTATTGAATTGCTCCCATGAAGGAACCCCGTAACAGGTTTCGTACCACTCGTACCGTTGGATTGCATCACCATCAAGTTGAATTGAAGCTATTTCCACCTTGGATTCTTCTAGAGTTCAGTGAAAGTGAAAGAATTTTTCAGCCCTAGAGATCCAACTGGTCGGATCCTCGTCTTCTCATCTTGGAAATTTTACCTTAATGCGTGGGTGATTGGTGCCTTGTTCTTGGTGCCCTTTTCCCGTGTCTCTGGATTGGTTCAACGTAAGACTTGAACTTTCTTCTTTCTGAATCTTGCGGAAGCTCTCCAATAGGCTCCTTCTAAACTCATCAAGGGTTTCTTGTAGTCAGATTTCAATCCTGGTTCTGAAAGCTTCTAATTGGGCTTTCACTGAGTTGTCAGTGGCCATTGCATAGGATTACAGATTTGTAATACTTAATTCTTGTTTCTAGTGTTGGGTTAAGGATATCAACACCGTCTTACTCGGTGTTTGCTGCTGTGACACAGGTGGTCAGAAGGGCGGTGGTGCGGTGATGCTACAAGGATGAGATCGTCGAGGCTACGACGGTGCAGGAAGAAATCATTGCTACGATTCGCTATAAGGCAGCGTTGATCACTGCAGTAGATCAGAGGGGATTGTGCATCAGCTAAGGAGGGTGAGACTGCGGTGGACGGAGGAAAGGGGCGGCGTTGGTGAAGCCAGCGGAGGAGGAAGATGGCAGCGACGAGCAGAGGTAAAGGGGTGGCGCTAGTGCAGTCGGCGAAGGAGGAAGATGGTAGCGGCTGAGGGCTGGAAGTTGCTTTGTTTCGGTCATTGCGAGGAGGGAGGGTTGCTGCCTACGCCAGAAGGCTGGAGATGACGGTGCTGGGTAGAGGAAGAAAGGGGGTTAAGGACGCGGATACTGCTATGAAAGGTAGCATTGTGGCAGGCGAGGCAACAGAGGCGGCGGTTGCGGGGAACAAGGTGGCAGCGGTGGACAGAACAGGGATGGGGGAGGAAGAGGAAAGAAAGGGGCTGGCGACGTGGCTGGGGAGGCTGTGACGGCTTGGGCTGTGCAGAAGAGGGTGTGGCTGGGAGCGATGAGGGGGTGATCAGTGCCAGAATGGAAGGCAGCTGTTGTTGTTACTGCGAGCACTGCTGGGAGGAGATGCCAACAGCATCGGCTCTGGCATAGGTGGATTTGGGAGGAAGATGGTGGCAAGGAAGGGGTAGCGACGTCGTCTCCGGTGGAAGCGCAAGAGATGGCAGCGACAAGGGAGGAGGATGCTGACGACGGGAGCAGCACTAATGGGGAGCGGCTGGCGGCATGAGGGTGACAAATGAGGACGGCAGAACGACAGGGGAGGTGGCGACAAGGGAGGGGCAGCAATAACTTGCCTAAGCGAGTTCAAGGCGTGCTGACAGTGCTGGACAAGGCGAGTTTCGAGGACGACAATGTTGGAATCCGTAGGCAGGGGAGAAGGCGATCTTCCTTTTGGCTGAGGAAGGAGCAGGGTGCTGGGGGGAGGGGGTGGGGAAGCGCCAGCCACCGAGGCTGGTGTGGCTATGGTAGAGGAGGGATGGCAACACGGCCTAGGGCTGCAGCTACCATGGTTGGATTACGCGAAAATGGCTGTCAGATCTTGGAGGAGAAGTTGCAGTAGAGATCGACTGCGGAATTGCAGCGGGGACGCCGAGGATCGCTGCTCTGATACCAGATGATAGGAACCCCTAGGGTTCTATCGTAAAAAAGACAATCACTTCGAGGGGTTCGGCCTCCTTGATCACTTCGAGGGAATCGGTCTCCTTGATCATTTGAGGGGATTAGCCTCCTAGGGCTTTGCCAAATGGCTGAGACCATATTTTCTTCGTTGATAAAAAAGGAATAGTTATACCCTTATTTATAGAAGCTACTGAGAATCCCTCTGGACTTGGACTCTTCCACCTAGAATCCTTTTAGATTTGGACTCCTAATTAAATAATAAAAATTAAATAAACTCCTAACTGATTCCAATTAGGCTAACCAAACCACAAATTATATGACTCAAACATGACTCAAAAATTTAATGGGTCCTAACAGTCTCTCTCTCTCTCTCTCTCTCTCTTTCTCTCTTGTGTTGGGTTTTTTCATCATATATAGGATTAAATCTGGCTCGAGATGATCAGTGCGATGGTAGTAAGTTATGTAGGAAGCATGTGGACAGCTCCAAATATTTCCATTGAAGATTGTCAGTGTTGTCACTCTTCTTTATTGAAACTTTGCTTTGATACATCAAGGGATATTTGGTCACCAAATGTACTTGCTAACGAAATGACCATTAGTAACTTACAATGATTCATTTTCTTCATCTTTGCACAGGTAGTATAATTCTGTGTTCGAACTGATTCACTAATAGTTTACTTTCTGATGTCTTAGACTTAGAATTTGACTTGATATCGCCATATGATTCAACATGGTTGATTGCCATGCAAGCGTTTTCTTTTTTGTTTTGTATGGTTGTGTCAAGCATGATCAAATAATCAAGGTTTGAATTGTCACATATAAAATTGTGGATTGAACAAATCAAATAATTCTCCAAGAAAGGTCAGCAGCTGTGGCCTTTGTTAGAGATTTTAAAACTTATGAAGCTAAGAAGTTTATATGTTTCTTTCTTATAATTCTGGTGAGCATTCATCTCCCAGAAAGGTAAGCAGCTGTGGCCTTTGTTATAAATTCTAAACTTTATGAAGCTAATAAGTTTGTATGTTTCTTTCTTATAATTCTGGTGAACGGTGAATGCATCTGTAAGTCAGACTGACATCTATTGCGTTATCAAATAATTTTCCATGAAGCAAGAGGATTGACAGATGAAGTTATAAGTTTGTCGTCGATGTTTAAACTAGTTAATGTTATTGTGTTTCCTGGTTTCCTTTAATTATAAATTTGCATATTTGTTGATTATATAGTTATCACATATCTGGCATTTTGTTTGTCCCAATCTTATATCTTAATTGTTCTTAGGTTACTTATTACTTCTTCCATTGGAAAAAGGGTACTCCCTTTGCTGAAGACCAGGGTATCTACAATAACTTGACCTGGTGGGAACAGATGGATAATGGGAAACAACTAACACGTAACAGGAAGTTTTTGACTGTTGTTCCTGTTGTCCTGTGAGTACTATCCTGTTGAATATCTCTTGCATATAATTTTGATGTTTTGCTTGGACTGAAAAATCGTGGAAGACAACCTTTATAAATGGATAATGGTGTGGTTTCATAATATGGTGTTACGAATGTTTAGACTTGGATAATTAGTCATTCTTCTTGTTGCAGCTTAGAGTCACCTGGAAATGCTCTTGACATCCCAAACACCATGAAGCTTATTCCTTGCAATTATATGCTTATGCCATACCATTTTTCAATTGATATATAGAAAAAAAATCACCTATTGGTGGTGGTGACTGTCGGTGATGCCTTTGTCAGCTTGGCTTGGTCCTAGGCTGCATGTGCAACAATCTAGAGACGGCTCAGAAGGTGACTCGAGTGCTTGCCCGAGAACCGACCTGCAAGAAGACCAACGTCGAGTGGATGCTCAACTTTGTTCCTCTGATGCTCAAGTTAGGTCCGAGATAGAAAGTGAAGTCATGGGTGAACAATAACTAACTTGGGTACAGTAAATTAGTCGGCCTTTATAGCAGGTTGGGCCCAAAGGAATATTCTATAGCATGGACAGAATATTTTCTGGGCAAACTGCTGTTGATGGGTCTGGGTGACTGTCATGTCATTGGGTCCTACTCTCCAGACCAAGTTGGCAGCCATGTCCATGTGGCGAGCTACAGATTTTTTTTGGTGGGGGGGAAGGTGGGGGGAAGGGGGGTGATTTTCTCCCATCACCTATGTATCCAAAATATGTGCACAATGATCCCCATGATCTTTCTAGCAACACTTCATATATTGCTTTAGAGCATTTGATGTTGCTCTTGATTTGGGGATTTATGCTTTAATTAATTTGTTATGCTTGTGCCACTGGTTATCACCCTTTTTTTTACCTTACATACCTTGCTGAGACTTAAGCATGCCATCATTCTGTTCAATTTGGAATTTACTGGATTTGGTTTAGCATGTTCCCACCAAAAGGTTTTAGTCGTGTCATCTTCTTAAGATTATTTTCTTGACTTATCTCTATTCATGGATTCTTCAATTTACCTATTCACCGAACAAGGTTTTAGTCACACTACAATTTTCTTTTTCTATTTTACCCTGTTATATATGAGGAACTTGTTAAATCACTCGGATCAGGATTTCTCTTGCATTTCATTTATAGATTTTACAAATATGTGAATGCTCTTTCACTTCAAGAATCAGGAGTTTGTTTTTGTTGTCGTTATAATCATGTTTTACTGATACAGTCCAGATTTTATGTGATGTTTATATATTTAATTTGAAAGAGTAAAGATGGCAAATAATGGAGCTTTCTAGATTCACTTGTTTGTTTAGAATTCTCTTATATCTAAAATCTTTTGGCAATGGTTTTGTGATCCTTGTAATTTTTTTTATTGGCATGAACCTTAATGCTTAGTTTTCACATAATTGTCGGATCAAAGGTCTTAGTTAAGAGTTAGCAATACCCATGTGATCAAACTCTGTCTGTATCCACATGAATTTAGCATCCATAAAGGTTAGACATCTACTTTAGAATCTAGCATTTAAGCATTTTTTGATCAAGGATCACGTACAGTAATTATCATCTTGCATATTTCATATTAATACAGATTCAGAATAGAGCATAACATGAAAATGAAAAGGATTATGATCATTGATAAGTTTTAGGACATATTGTGAATCTAACAGAAACTTGCTAAGTGATGCTGAAGTTCCAGCACAGGCAAATAAGTCAGGTACTTGCTGCAGAGTTTTAAAGGCTAGTTGGTGGATAGAAAGATCTATTTTATGGATCAGGGTTTAAGTTCAAGCAACAATACAAAATCCTCCGAGATCTAGGATGAGTCTAGAGCCTGAGGAGCTTGTCACCTGAGACCATTAGTTACTATAGTGTCATGAATTTACAATCAATAAGTGTCTAGATACTTTTGGTAAGATTGCAATTAGAAACTGCTGAGACTAGATGCTAAGCCTTTTAACATGAGTTCTTTGCAATAGTTTGAAATAACTTGATGGGCCTTAACATCTGGGTAACTCTAATATTTTAAAAGCACAAATAGCTCGTTCTAGATTTTTGAAGTTACACTTTATATTTTAAACATAGGAATTCACATTCGCTTCACTTTTTAAAAGGATTAAAAGAAGATTCAATAACTCTAATTTTAAACATAGGAATTCACATTCGCTTCACTTTTCCCTTTATATTTTTAAAAGGATTAAAAGAAGATTCAATGTTTTTTTCAGAAAATGGTTGTATGCTTAAGTTCTTAGGGTACATATAACTAGAAATTTTGATATTCCTTTTCTGTTCCTCCACAGATCTCAAGTGTATTAAAATATAGGCCAAAAACTTCAAAAAAGTATAAAAAGAAATATTTATTTTGGCTCTGTCAAAACCCAATGATCAGGAGACCCTGCCTTTACCTGTTAGCTTTTGGACCAATACCTAGTATAAAACTGTAATATGGATACTCGGGTGATCTAGGTGTTATGGGATGTGTTCAATCACTGCATTGGGATTAGTCATGCTCTGTTGCCATGGAGAGCCTTGAGATACATTGGAAATGATTTGATATGACAAACATGTATGCACTTTCTTATTGGTAGAGCGGCTACTTGGTTATACGTCCAGATGCAATGAGAGTCAATGCTTCTAGGAGATTAAGTGATTCAGGTGATAATTATCTTGATAAGCCCTCATGCAGCTTCTGTTTCAAAATTTTTACTCTTTCAGAACTGTATTGGGTCCAAGTTATGCATATCTGATGCATAACCTGGTTAAATATTAGGCTGTAGAATATTAAACTGAGCTTGTAGTGAAAGCTAGAAATGGTTAACTATCCACTACTAAAAAATAGTATTGAAATGTAAGTTTATAGATGATATTGCGGTGTTTTGGCAAACCAATCCCTGATCAGACCAGGGGACCCCCAAAATATCACAAGATTTAAAACCATGGTTGAACATCCGTAAAGCCAGCCTCACATCTCCAAGAGTTGGAGAGAACATTTTATACATAGTGTTGACAAAGTATTGAAGCCCCATACCACGGTCTGGTACGAATAACTGACAGGTTACAATTTCTGTACTGGATGGTATAGATAACCAAGAGGTAATCATTGCTGACTTTACACCAAGGCTAAAACTAACAGTTTTTCCTTTGATATATGTGTACATTTTTGACATGATGAAAATTTTTTTGTCACTTTCATCCTTTTTATTTAAAAATCAGTAGTACTCTATGAAACATGTATAAAACATGCTGGATTTCTAGCAATTATATTGTGGGCTCAATTGAAGCTTCATATGTACATGACAAATTAATTGTGTCACCATATACCAATGTTTATCCAGTAGTCTAGTACAATACATTTTGTTTTGTGGCATATTGTATGCTTAGTGCATGATTCCTTTTTTAATTTTATCTTCTCATTGTGATTTATACTGAAGTAATGCTATTCAGCATATCTGTAATTGTTCTAAATAAGCATCTTTATGTTTTGTCATTTGAAGGTAAATTGCTGAAGTCTGCTTCAATTTCTTGCATTCACATAAATTGGTTTTTCTACTTAGTGTATTTTGTTTTCTGACAGGTACTTGATAGCCTCGCACACAACTGACTACCAACACCCTATGCTTTTCCTGAATACAGTTGCAGTTGCTGTTTTGGTGATTGCCAAGTTCCCAAACATGCACAAGGTTCGCATTTTCGGAATCAATGGGTAAGGTAGTGCCTCATATGAAAGATTACTTGATAGTGATCCTTTTTCATCAAACGCTAGATCGATAAGTAGACCTTATACACCTAGTAATTAAAACCTAATCCTGCATCGATGCATGGTGCCAAAGTCATGGTTTGTGATTGTGTACAGAACTACTAAAGAATGTAGAAGTGGTTGTTGTGTAGCTTTTTGCTATCTGTATTCTATCTATGAGCTCTTATCCGTTTTATGAATATAAGCAAAGTGGTGTATTTTTGAGCTGTTAATCTACTATTCTGGTCTGTGCTGTTCACTGTAGATTATGGGTTGCATATTTGGAACTAGCATAAGGTCAATATATATATATATATATATATAAAAGTTTAATCCATGAGTATGTTACCTCAATTTGAATTTAGTGTCTGGACACGGTATGTGTTACTTGTGATGAAACCCCGTTCCTATGTATGGCAACCTTGAAAGGTTGACTCAATGTTGACCTACAGTTTTCCATTGCTAAAATATCAGCCCGAGTAACAACAATCCATGGAACTGGTGTTAACCTAGCCAACTTCAAGTTGCTCTGGGTTACTTTCGTCGTACTATACTATCCAAAGGGCAACCCTTTTCAAAATCTTAGAAGGTATTAAGGTGGAGTCGCATTATTCTTGTGGTTTCAGAGAATCCAACTACAGGACAGCTAAATATGTTTCACTTATTAAATAGGATCTATGATTGGTCCATGACCCCTGGATGTCGAAAGCGTGATCCTCATAAATCCGACGGTGTGTATATATATATATATATAGAAACTAAACTACATTTAATTTGCAGTTGTTAGGTATGAAAAATATATTAATAAAAATAGTAAAAAGGGTATTATCAAAGCTAGAGTTATGACATCATTTTTTTAAGATTAACTACAGGGTCGAATATGTTAGTTTTTAAGTTCCATATAGGAATACATACTAAACTTCAATTTAAAGAATCAAATAAAAAATCACTATCTTTATAGGGAACTTATATGGAAATATGCCTTTTTAATAGGATTAAATATTTTTCCTGAAGAAAAAGTATTATAGTTGATTGGAGATTGGATAATTAAAATCCTAATAAGTGATTTATGTCATGAAATTTTTGTTAACATACCCCTCAAAGAGTCTGTTAAAACAATTATTTTCTTTCATCTTCTTCATCCCAGATGATCTGAGATGGATTATTAGGTCACCAATTAAATACAAAACAATAAAAATGATTAACTTGATCTCATGACCACTATTACCAAGCTAACACCACAGTAAACACGAGGAAGCAGACTCGGATAAGTCCACTGACAAAGAATCAAACAGTTAGCTGCTCGCCACTCTCTCGCTGAGCTCAGGACGAGGAACTCCGACGAGCCCATGGCGGCGGTGGAGGAGGTCACGGGTCGATTCGGGGGCGCTGTCAGGGAGGATCCGGTCGCCGCCGCAGCAGCACGGGAGGCCCCATACAAAGGACTCCTCCAGCCAGTTGAGGAAGGAGGCGTGCCGCTCCTCCGTCCAAACCCAGCCGCCGGAGCCTCTCGTCACCATCCTCATCACCTCCTCCGCATCCATCGATGCCACGAGGCCAACAGCTTCGAGCTCTACGTGGAGGGAGGAGAGCTACACGGGTGGGAGCAGCTACGAGCTCCGACTTCGTTTATAGAGATGGCGGGCAGGTAAATATCTTGGGAGTGTATCGTGGTCGGCCGCGTGGTTACTGGGATAGATATGTTCCGCAAGATGGGACGAGTGGAGGATGTATGTAGTACATGGAAATTAAAGATATTTGCATGAAAGTGAAGATATGTTGGAAATCTTGAGCTAATAACAAGATCCGCTAACCTCATTTTTATCACAGATAAACGACAAAGGATGGGATGAAACGAAGATATCTTTTGTTTCTTGGAGATATAGAGTGAATCACAAGATGAAATGAAAAAACAGAACAGTTGATGCCATTTTTATCACAATAAAAAAAGATGAAATGAAGATATATTTTGTTTATAGGGCCAATTAATCTTCCAAATGTTTTGATTGATGTGTAGTTGGAATCCTTATAGTGGAATGGATAAAAACATGATTGATTCATGTTAATAAAAGAATTTTGAAAAAATTGTTAGTATAAAAAGGTCATAAAACAGTAACCTTTATATATATATATATATATATATATATATATATATATATGTATATAGTGAATCTCCTATTCCAATTAAGATTCCTTATCACCTCAACTCATAACCCCTAGCCAACTCTTGATATGATCGACGGTTATAGGAGTTTCCAACTCATAATTTTATTCTTATTCCATCCTAGAGAGAGTCTAAGCTAAGTGAAACTCTCCCCCTCTTGCCCTAACCGATTTCTCTTAAGATGAGGAAGAATCTAGGAGACTCCCATTCCATAAGACTTTTCCCTAACCCTAGCTAACCACTTCTTTACTAGGGGGTGGCGACTAGATTAGGGTTTATTACATTCATGACTTAAGTGACTCTGGCCTGTATCCAACTCTGACTTCTAATCAGACTCCAGTTCAGCCGTCGAATTTAGGCGGATTTATTATAATAGACTCAAATCTTCTCGTAACTGACCTAATGTCGGCTCTAGGTTGACCAACAAGGCTCAATCTAAGGACTACTCAACTAGGGTCCTAACAAACCGACCGTCTTCAAATCAGTCTTATCCTCGAGGCTGAGGCTCTATGATCTCCGGGTTCGAGTCTGTAGCTTGTCATGAGGCTTCCTTGTTTCATTTAAGGTAGGCACTTCATGATGCCACGGTTCAACTTTATCTTGTATCTGTTAATTCGTGGTCATATTTGGATGGTGATGCATCATGATCACGTGATGCCATGCAATCTCTAGGTGGAACTGGGCCTTCTCATCATCTTGGGTGTTGGGTGGATAGATGTGGGCTGAGTCATCCTCTCTAAACTTTTATTTGCAATGAGATTCATGGAGGATCCATTGTAATTTTGAATTAGTGCATAAATATGATCCACAAGTTACAGTTCCAATATGATCACCAATTTTGCAAGGGCCAAAGTAGTAAGGGGACCACTTCCTTAAGGCTTGAATTTTTTGCAAGTAGGGCTAGAGATGAAGGGAAACTCGATCTTTATTAGCAAACTTTTTTCTGCTCCAGTATTTGTCAGGTGGTTGTTTCTTTCTTGCATAGGCTGTCACTTGGTTGTTCTTTAGTAACCAAGCCTTCTTTTAGAATAATGACTGCCCTTTAATAAGGTCCCCGGTGGTGTGAGCCCGTTCTGAGTCTTAAGTGGATAAGAGCTGTAATTTTACTAAGCTTGTTTTCTTCTCTCCTTCGTGCTATTGACCTGTATTATGCTAAACTTCAAATTCAGTAGCAATTAGTATACCTTTATAGATCAGAAACATCGTGTTAAGTGTAGGAGAGCATCAGTGCATATTAGGGGTTAGCCATCTTACTTGTGGATAACAAAAATTCTAGCTCCCAATGCGTTAATCATAAACACTTTGTCGAGATCGAGTAAAGCTAGCATCGATGAAGAGTAGGGGTTGCCACTTGACTTGATGACCCTTGTTTTAAGCATCTCATTTATCATCCTCTCTATTTCAGCTTTCTAGAGGTGAGAATAATGATATGGCTGAGTGTTTACTGCTGGTTTGCCTAGTAGAATCAGAATTCGATGGGGTAGGTTTGAGTCTTTAATTTTTATTAGCTCCCTCATAGATTGCTGCTGGAGTTGCATTAGGAAGCTGTTGTACTCTTTGTAAGACTCTCTCCATTTATTGCATTAAAACCATCGTCACATTGCTCCTGCGTTTTTAATGTAGGATCCTATTTTCCATGGCTGAAAAATTTCATATTAAATCTAGACAAATTTTAGGAAACATCACCTAACATAGTCAGCTATTCAATGTCAAGCACGACCTTATAATCACTAAGTAGGAGGAGGAAGAAATCTATAATTATCTACTGATCCTATAGCAACAACTTCACCTACGAGCACCTAAGGTCACACTTTAAGATTCATCTGTTGATAACCTTAACATTAAACTTGTTGCAATCCTCGATATGTAAGGCCATTCGAACATCAACCTTGCTATTTACGAAGTTATTAATACTCTCGGTGTCAATAAGGATGGTGATTGGTTGCTGTTTAAGTAGTCCTCCCACTTTATCGTTTGTGGGTTCACGTAGCCAACAAGAGCATGCATCATATAATCGGTCAATTGTTATTTTTCCTCTTTGACCTTCTCCTCATGCTCTTGGACCTTCTCCTCTAAATCTTCAATGGGTTCAATCAGAAGAAGGCATCCCTTTTTGCAGCAATGGTCGTGGCTCCACGGTTCGATGCAATGCCAATGAAGGTCCTTCACCGATCTGGTCGCGAAGTTCTTCTCTCGTCAATTTATTTGGCAGCGAAGGATGACTGAGAGCAAGGGGTGCTAGAGGTTTATACGTTGCTGGTCTAGGAGTGGTTCTGATCCTCCGAGCATCTTGGTTGAGCTGCTTCTCTTGGATTCGGGCGAAGGAGACTGCAGCCATCATATTACGGGACTACCATGCCTTAAACTCTCATTTAGTTTCTAGCTTGAGTCCTTCGATGAATGTCCTTAATAATTATTTGTCAGACCAATCACAAGCAAGGGAAGATAATTTCTCAAACCTGGTCTAGTATTCATAGATCATGGAGGTTTGTCGGATCTTTGCGAGTTGTTTATCGATATTTTCATACTTGTTTGGCTCAAAGCGGTTCAACAGCGTGCCTTTGAATTGTATCTACTTCAAGACTTAATGGGTGTATTCAAGCCAATTGTATCATCGAATTGCATCTCCTTCAAGGTGGTTAACAGCAGTGTCCACAATGGAATCCTCCGATATTCAGTAATAGTGGAAGTAGCATTTGACGGGCGAAATCCATCCCCTCAGGTCTCTTTCTTCCCATTGAGGGAAGTCCACCCTCATGTGTGGCTGTATCATGTCTAAAGGCTATCTCTCTTTCCTTGAAGGCCTTTTTGAACTTTCTCCTTGCTGGAATTTTGTTGGGCTCGGAGATTGGCCCAATCCGAATTCGACGAATAAAGCACGCAATTTGTCCACAGAGCGTGATTCAAGCCGTGATTCAAACACCTATAACTTGGCATTGATTGAATCTTGAGATGCCATTATGTATGCCTCTAAATCTGAGATGCCAAGATCCTTCTCCTGCTGTTGGGTCAGTGGCATGAAATGGTTGGGTGGATTGGTGGCTAAAATGGATGGTGGATCATGTGTAGATGGCTGCGGTTTGGGACTAACAGGTTGCTATTTTTGGGGCTATGGTTTAGAGCTGCTATAGGGGGGTTTGGTAATAGATGTTTAGGGTTAGAATGGTAGCTTAGGGTTGCTATTGATGGTAGTAACTGGTTTGGTAGGGATGGGTGACCGAAAGGGTGATATATCAAGGTTGCGGTTTAGGGTAGATAGCTTACAGTTTAGGTTGCTGTTGGTGCTGTGGTTTGAGGGTATTATGGAGGCCACAAAGGATTTTTGTGATAGTGGTTTGAGGCTAAGAAGGGAGGTTTAGGGTTACTATTAGGGGCAGTAACTGATTTGACAAGGTTTGGGTTTTGGTGCAGCAAGATATTCTAAAGGGTAATGTTGTAGGATTCTTTATCAAGGAACAACAGTTTTACAATGAAAGAATTTCAGCAGCATGCCAAGGGTTTTGGGATAGTTTTGATAGCAAGAAATAGATGATGACTAAGGCTAGATCAATGCAAAGTATTGAAGAGGATATGATAATAAAATATGGCATCGAGTTTTCGGCAAAAGCATGACAGCAAAGTAGTAGGCAAATGTTTTGACTGCGGTTTTACACTACTGTTTGGGCCGACTATAAAAATTAAAAAAAGGCTATGATGGCTGCATCTTAAAGCTAGAGGGGTGCCCTAGATATACATGATTGGTGGCAGCAAGATTGGTAGGGTTTTGGTAGGTTGTGAGAAGAAGAACGACAAAAGGTATAGTAGCAGAATTTTTTATCAAAAGATTTTAGTAGTATAGATATAATTTTTTCTACCAGTTTATAAAAAGAATTTAAGTAAAACTTAATGGGAATCCATTGGTAAGGGAAAGATAATATCGATAAAAAATTCATGGGAGAATACGACAGCAAAGAATTCGACAAGATTAAGAAATACAAGAAGGTGCTGCAGTAGAATTTTACGTTAAAGGTCTAGCAGTTTGGATATAAAAGATTAGTAGTTTATATCAATAATTTTTTTATAAAACCAAAAGGAACTCCACTATTAAGGAGTGTCAAAGCTGACATAAAAAACTTGTAGAAGATTAGGCGGAAAAATGGTGGCAGTAAGATCAAAATAGGATAGTACTATGCGATTGAATTCTGCAGCGTAACTTTTATCGTAAAGAGGGCAACTTTGCAATGATAAGTTTATGCAGCAAAATAGGAACACTTTTTTTAGTTTTTTGGGTTTAAGGATAATTAAACTACAATAGTAGTAAGGTATCATACAATAACTTGATGTAATTCTTTGGGGAGATCAAAAGATGATTTGTGGTAGTGGAGATGATGGTGAAATTCAGCGACGATCTATGCAATTGTGGGAATTACTTCGGGCAACTGTGGAAGGATGATGGGCAGTTGTGGAAGGACAGCGAGATGCCAAAAATATTGCTATGATATAAAGTGTTAGAACTTTGCAAATTCTAAGATTAGGGTGATCTCTATAAGGGATTGGCCTCCTTGGAACTCTATAGGGGTTCCTCCCTCCTAGGTTTTCTACACAGACTAAAAATAATATTGATCTATTGATAATGAAACGAGGGGAGAATACAAGCTATTTATAGGGTTTCTAAACCCTAACTCTTTATAAGACTCCTACTCTAACTTCTAATCAACTTCTACTCCAAATAACCCAGGAATCCTACTAGACTAAGACACCTCTTTCCCTCAACTCCTAATCCTTAGTCAACTCCTAACCATGACATGGCTAGTGGCTATAGGGGTCTCCAACTCCTAATTTTATTCTTATTCTACCTTAGAGGGAGTCCAAGCTAAGTGGGACTCAATTTTGCAAGGTCTAAAGTAGTAGGGGGATCACTTCCTTGAGACTCGAATTTCCTGTTGGTGGGGCTAGAGATGAAGGGAAACTTGATCTTCAACAATAAACTTTCTTTTGCTATAGTGTTTATCGGGGGGATGTTTTTTTCTTGCATGGACTGCCACGTGATTGTTCTTTGATACTAATCGAGTCTTCTTTTGGAATGATGGCTACCCTCTGATAAGGTCTTCGGTGGTGTGAGCCCGATTTGAGTCTGAGGTGGGTAGGAGCTGTGATTTTCCTGGGCCCATTTTCACTTCTCCTTTATGCTGTTGCCTCATGTCATACCAAATTTCAGTAGCAATTAGTATCCCCTTGTAGATTAGAAGGCACATCTAACATGTAGGGTGTGCCTTAATGTGAATTAAGGGTCAGCCAACTCGCAAGAGGGTGGTGCCGATCTTAACTCCTGTTATGTCTGCTCCAATTTCGAACACCTCACTACAATATGATAATGCTAGGATCAATATAGATGGTGGACGTATGGATGTCTTTCTCATGTTCCTTCAGAATTTTGAACACCATCTAGTCACAGATTCTAGTCACAGATTCTATGCTAATATTGTCGCTGGAGGGACCCGATCTTCTTATGGTCATCAGCAATGGAATAGAGGAGTGGAAGTAGCCCAAGATCTGAGAGCATTACATTAGAAGCCATAGCTAGTTCAGTTGGATGTGGCATTTCAGGAGGATATTATCCTGCAAACAAAGAGGCAAAGCTTTTGGAGATAAAGTGTCATTGGAGGGGAAGATAATGGCCGAATAATCTATCTCCCACGTCTCTTGGTTGATCCTTTTAGCTTCAGCCTTATGAAGATGTGGACAGTAATACAGTCGAATATGTTCTGATGGTTCCTCTTGTAAAATCAACATATGGAGGTCATGCAGTCTAGTAGGAAGAAGTCGGCTCGGTTTGATAGAGGTTCCTGAAATTTCAGCAAGCTTCTCAAGAGTTGTGTCGAGATCATCTTTTCTTTGCTCTCTCATTTCCCATGTAAGGTAACTTATTTTTCTTTACCATTCATCAGGTCATTGGGGCTCTTAGTGTCAGTGAGGATGGTGATGGGCTGATGCTTAATGAGGCTATCAACGTTCATTATCTGCGAGTTCACAAAGCCAGATGAAGCATGAAAGGTGTGAGCGGTTGGTCGTGATTTTTCCTCCATATCATTCTCCTTAGACTCGAGAGCCATATCTTTAAGTTTGGATTCTTCGGTGGGTTCAATCATCAGAGGTCTCTCCTTTTTACAATGGTAGTCTTGGCTCCATAGTTTATTGCAATGTCAACATAGGCCCTTTGTCGATCTATCATGAAGCTCTTCTCTTGTTAGTTTCTTTGGCTAAGGGGAATGGCTTGAAGTGGATGGTGCTAGAGGTCTATATGCTGCTAGTTGTGATGTGGTTCTCATGCTTCAAGTGTCTTAATTGAGTCAGTCTTCTTGGATTTGGGCGAAGGAGATTACGACCATCAAGGTGTAGGGCTGCCATGCTTTTACTTCTCATATTATTTCTAGCTTTAGTCCTTTGATGAATGTCTCTAATAATTATTTTTCAGACCAATCATGAGTTTGGTTAGATAACTTCCAATCTTGGTATAGAATTCTTGGATTATGAAGGTTTGTCGGATCTCCGCGAGTTGACCATCGATGTTCTTATACTCGGGCGGTCCAAAGCGGATTGGCAACCCGCTCTTGAGTTGTCTCCACATCATGACTCCTTAGGTGTGTTCAAGCTAATTGTAGCATTGTGTTGCATCTCCCTTAAGGTGGATGGCAGCAATATCCATCATAGAAACCTCGAGTGCTTGTTGATAACGAAAGTAGTATTCCACGTGCGAAAGCCATCCCATCGGGTCTCCTTCTTCCCATCGAGAGAAGTCCACTCTTATATGTGGTTACATCAAATTAGTGGCTTATCCTTTCTTCTCATTAGAGCTTTATGAACTTTCACCTTCCTGTAATTTTGTCGGGCTTGAAGATTAGCCAATTCTGAATTTTACGAAGAGAGCACGTAGTCTATCATCAATACATGTCTCAAAGGCCTCCAACTTGGCACTGATCAAATCTACTGATGCCATGGGTAAGACTTAAAATCTATAATGTCAAGATCCTTCTCCTGCTGTTGGGTCAATATCATGAACCGGTTGGGTGGATTGGTGGCCAAAAGTGGTGGTAGATCAAGGGTAGATGGCTGTGGTTTAAGGCTAATAGGTTGTTGTTTTAGGTTGCTATAGGGACTGTAGTTTGAAGCTATTGTAGGGGTCGTATAGGGGGTATGATGGCTGAGAGTTAAGGAGGTTAGAGGGATGACTTAGGGTTGCTATTGATGGCAGTAACGAATTTGGTAGGGATCAGGTGGCTGAAAGGGTGATGGATCAAGGTTGCAATTTTGGATTGATAGTTTACAATTTAGGTTGTTGTTGGTTGTCTGAGGGTGTTGTGGGGGCTAGAAAGGGTTTCGTTGGCAGTGATTTGAGGCTGAGAAGGGAGGTTTAGGGTTATTGTTGAGGGCAACAACCAGTTTGGTGTGGTTGTGACAAGAAGTGCACAAAAACAAGGTTGTGGTAGGCTGCTGTTTGGGCTATAGTTTGCACTGTTGTTTGGGCCAACTGTAGATATTAAAAGCGGGCTACGATGAATATGTCAAGGCTAGAAGGGTGCTTGAGGGCTGATATGGGTGGCAACAATAAATTCAGTAGAGATCGGACATGTATGCAGTAAGAAACACCAAAAAGTATGGCAACAAATTTTTTCATGGAAAGACAACAATTTTACAATGAAAGTTTTAGTAATATTATAATAGTATTTTCAGGAATATGGTAGCATGAAATCAATAAGGATATCAACAATATAAATGATAGCAAATATGATAGCAAGATGACAACATGATTAAATGTGGCCGATGCAGTAGGATAATTTTACATTGAAGAACAGTAGTTCAATGAAAAGTTTTCAGCGATTCATCAAAAATTAAAAGAAGAATTGATGAGAAACTACTAATAAACAAAGCCAAGCCAATGTAAAATACGAATAAGAATTTGATAGCAAAATATTGGTAGAAAGATTAGTGATATGGCAGCAAGTATGCAGATGAAAACTATGCCAATGATGGAGATCGTTGCAGTGGTTTTTTGGCAGCAAGCACAACGAGATAAACATAGCAAATTTTGCAACAAGATAAGGAGAATGGAATGAATTTGTTAGAACCCTAGGTGAGTTGAGTCCTAATCGTTTGGGTCGAGTCCTTAGATTGGGCCTTGTTGACTGACTAGACTTCACATTAGGTCAGCTAGGAGGAGATCTTGAGCCAATTGTAATAAATCAACCCAATCCTAGTAAGATCAGTATTCGAATGAATTAGAGTCTAATTAGGAGACATAGTTAGATTAGGGTCAATCGAGTCGAGATAAAAACCAAACCCTAATCCAAGCATCTACACTATAACTAGTCGCCACCCACTTTGCCTCTGGGAGTCGACTAGGGTTAGGTAAAGTGGTGGCTATGGTTTTGGAGTAGGAGTTTCACTAGGAGTTGGAGTCTCCCATTAGGGTTAGGGTTTTGAATCCTATTTAAGCACTTATAGTTGCTCCCCTTTCATTAAGCAAAGATATCTTTTTTTTAGCCTTGTGGCCGACTACCTAGGAGGGAGGAACCCTTACAACGTTCCAAAGGAGTTGATCCCCTTCAAGCGATTAAACAGTGATAGAATTCTGCGGAGTTAGATGTAGCCATTTTTTTTTGTTTTTTTGGATAGAAAATTGTAGCAGTAGTAAGGCAGATACCAGAATCTGATGCAATTTTAGTGGAGGCTGCAGATGATGTTTTTGCGGTAGTGGTGATGACAAAGGAGTCATCGATGATCACAATAATTGTGAGAATTGTTTAAAAGGTGGTGGATGGTTGTAGAAGGGTAGCGAGGTGCCATGAACGTTGCTCTGATATCATGTGTTGGAACCCTTATAGATTCTAAGCTTGCGGTTGATCTCTATATGGGATCGGCTTCCTGGAACTCTATAGGGGTTCCCTCCTCCAAGGTTTTCTGTACAATGGCTGAAAGGAATTTGATCTTATTCATGATAAAATAGTGGTGGCTACATGAGTTTATATAGGGATTCAGAACCCTAATTCGTAATAAGACTCATACTCCTTGAAGACTCCTTCCTAATTGAAGACTCCAACTCCTAATGAAACTCCTACTCTAAGTAAACTAAGACTCCAACTCCTAATCAACCTTAGTGAGAATCCTAACTAAATGAAACTCTCCCTTTTATACCTTAACCACCTTCTCTAAGCCTTAGCTAACTTCCCCTCATAAAGGTGGGTGGCCAATTGGGTTGATTACAAGCTTGACTTAGTTGACCTAATTCAAACCCAACTTCGACTCCTAACCTAACTCTAGTTCAGCCAAATCCTAACCATAATGGGATTTGGGCTGATTTATAATAATAAACTCAAATCTCCTCCTAGTCGATCTAATGTTAGGTCTAGACTGACTAATAAGGCCTAATCTAAGGACTCGACTCAATTGGCTAGGACCAGACTCAGTTAGGGTCCTAACAAACTTAAAGATATAAAATATCTAAGAGACGCTTCCAAGCCAGGATGACAGAAGAGACATCAGTTGAGAACCATATCCTAAAGATGATAGAGTGGATCGAGAAACTCATAGGCCTAGGAATAGTCCTAGAGGATAACTTGTGCATTGATCTTATATATTAGTCTCTACCAGATTTCTTTTCTCACTTCATCATGAATTTTAACATGATCAAGTTTGAGGTGACTCTCTTTGAACTCCTTAATATGTTGAGGGAAGTTGAGAGAGCCATTAAGAAAGAGAAGCCAGTTCTCTATATTAGTGAGACCAAGAAGAAAAAGAAGACCAGTAAGACCCTTAAGAAGGGCAAGGCAAAAAAAGGATCGGGTAAGACAAAGATTGCCACAAAAGACCCGACAAAGGATAAAGGACAGTGCTTCCACTACGATTAAGATGGGCACTAGAAGAGGAACTGTAAGGACTACCTTGCAGATAAGGTGAAAAAGAAGCTTGGAGAAGCTTTAGGTATATTTATGATCAGTTTTCAATTATCAGATTTTATAAAAACATATGGGTATTAGATATCGGAAGTGCTAATCATATCTACAATTCGTTGTAGGTTCTAGCAAGACCTAGGAGATTGGCCAGAGTTGAGATGAACCTCAAGATGGGTAATGAAGCAAGAGTTGCTACAGTTGTTGTTGGGGAGGTCACCCTACATCTACTTGGTGGAGCTATTATTGCATTGGATGCATGCTATTTTGCTCCATCTATTATAAAAAATCTTATTTTCATCTCTTGTTTAACAATTAGTGGATATAAATTAGTGTTTGAAAATAATAGTTATTCAATAATTATAGATGATGAGATAATCACTAGAGGGACCCTGATAAATGACTTATTTGTATTAGACGCTTCTCCACACATTATGAATATAAATACTGTTAGGATCAATTAGCACTAAGAGAAGGAGAGGCTGGTGGGTGGGGGGTTGGGTAGGGGCGATTTGAATTAGTACAAGTGTAAATTTTAGTTTTAATGAAAACCTTTTTGCTTTAAGCAAGATAGACAAATCGAAGCTTTTCGTAACAAGTAAATGATTTGAAGAAAATTGCTAAATTACTTGCTTAAAAATGACTTAAGAGGAAACAAGAAAATCCTAATAAAAGATAATCAATGTCGAAGGGAAGTGCTTGACTTGAAACTTTGCTTTCAAGGAGTAAGTAAAAATCAGAAGTGTCTATTCAGTTCAAAACGATTAATAACTTGACAATTGCAAGTGAGTAATAAATGTAAGAATTAAGAAACATTCACAATTATAGTGGTTCGACATCAACAAGCCTACATCCACTCCTGAGTCCTCCTTTTTGAGGCACACCGACATTCACTACTGATCTTTTTTGGGTGAAGACCAAACCCTTACACTTGCTTACAAGGGAGACTATAAGAACTTTCCAACTCTAAGCTCTCTCCCTTCCCCTTTTTCTTTTTTCTTACGATTCACATAATTTTTTTACAGAATGTAATCCCCAGAATTATTGTATGGAATGAAAGAAAACTTGAAATATTTATAGGCCCCAAATGACTTCAGAATTTGGAGCCAAAAATTAAATTCACTTGAAAAATCTGGGTACGGGCAGTTCGGCCATCGACTTGGGCGGGTCAACTACCGAAAGTGCCTAGATTCCTGGGTATGGGTAGTTCAGCCACCCAGCTTAGGCGGTTCAGCGTTGACAATCACCCAAAATCCTGGGTGGCACTGGTTAAACCGCTGGTCACCGATGGTTTACCCACCGGAATATCCAAAAAAGTGGTTCCCTCCACTTTTCTAAT
Source organism: Ensete glaucum (assembly GCA_021527575.1). Classification (NCBI taxonomy): domain Eukaryota; kingdom Viridiplantae; phylum Streptophyta; class Magnoliopsida; order Zingiberales; family Musaceae; genus Ensete; species Ensete glaucum. The sequence continues at coordinate 40,934,128 of CM038557.1, read as the reverse complement.
TTTGGCTTGAACTTGATGTTGACCAATTCTTTGGTCAACTAATTGAGCTCAACCTAAGCTAAACAAACCCCATAATGGACTTGGTTGACTTATTGAGTTAATTTGAATTTTATCAAAATCTAACTCAATTAGGACTCAATCCCTAACTATGACTCAATGATTACAACTTTTAATGACCAACAAGCTAAACCAAGACCTAACTCCTGCTAATTCGATAGCTTCCAACATTTTTGCGATGAGTCTTTCGGTTTGCTTTCGGCAATCTCCCGACGTGTTCTCGGTGGGCTTCCTGATCCCTTCAATGAATCTCCTAGCGAACTCCTAACGAGGTCCCACTACATCGTCCGAACCTGGCCCGATGCCTAAGCTTGATCTTGGCTCATCATCTGGTTGTAACTCATTGCTCCTGTCATAGTTAGACCTGCAATTCTTCCTCTGACACACATGTTGGATTTAAACACTCATCAATTGATTTCATCATCAAAATATGAGATTCAATAATCTCCCTTTTGTTGATGATGACAATCAATTGATGACGAGAGTTAATCCTAACTCCTTCTAAATTCATGTCATAATAAAGAAGACTTAAGCACAAGAGAATCATATGCTCTTGAATTCAAGTAAATCAAGGCAATCAATATTTTAGGTAAATCATATTTTAAGGATACTCGTATATCAATAAAAAATTACTTTTAAATTTATCAAGCCATCAACTCATCAAGAATTTTCATGAATTTCAACATTTGAAAAAATTTAACTCATCAAGAATTTTCATGAACTTCAAACATTTAAAAATTTCAAGTCATCAATAATTTTCATGAACTTCAAACATTTAAAAATTTTAACTCATCAAGGATTTTCATGAACTTCAAAACATTTGAAAAATTCATCTCATCAAGGATTTTCATAAACTTCAAAACATTTGAAAATTTTCCCTTAAGTTATTACATAAGTCATAAACATCCATTTAATTACATAAGTCATTAACATCTATTTCTCCCCCTTTGTTATCAACAAAAGGTGAAATGTGGGGTTAAGGATTTTAAGGCATATAAGTTTTGCTCCTCCTTTTTAAAATACGATATGAGTCATAAATAATTTTCTTCCTCTTGAGAACATGAAGGAAAGAAAATAAGGGAGGAGTTATGAAACATCATTAAACATAACTCTCAATTTTGTAAAGGTAAATTTCGAAGATAAACTCAAAACTCCAAGACATTTAAGGAGATTTAAAAGTTTAAGAGCTACAAATGCATTTAAAATCATCTAATGTAATCTCTAGTAAATAAGTCCGTAAACTAGCAAAACATCATATAAATTTTCTCTCTTTTTGTGAATAATAAGATAATCATCTCATGAGAACAATAAGATAATTTCAAAAATATTATCATAAAGAAAAATAACTCATTCTCATGAAATCAAGCAATTCATATATTTTTATGATTTAACATTACAAGTTCTCTTCTAAGAAAATCAAATTGTTCTTCATTTAAGGGTTCTGTAAAAATATCCACTACTTGATGTTTAGTGTCAATAAATTCTAAAGAGATATCTTAACAATTTACATGATCCCTTATAAAATGATGTCTAATATCAATATGTTTGGTTTTTGAATATTGAATAGGATTTTTGGTTAAACATATAACGCTTGTATTATCACACTTTATAGGAATATTTTTTAATTTTATTCCATAATCTTCTAGTGTATTTTCCATCCAAATGACTTGTGCACAATATGCACTAGCTTTAAAGTATTATGCTTTCGCATTAGATAAAGCTATTGAATTTTGTTTCTTGGAAGTCCACGAAACAAGTGCATGCCCTAAAAATTGACATATTCTGGTATTGCTTTTTCTATCTATTCTACATCCACCAAAATTGGCATCAGAATAGACAATCAAGTCAAAGTTCTTTGATTTTGGATACAATAATCTTAGTTTTGAGGTTCCTTTTATATATCTAAAAATTCATTTAACTGCTTTTAAATGAGAGAGTTTTGGGTTAGATTGATACCTTGCACATAATCCAACACTAAACATGAAATTTTTTTGATCATACCTCTATAAATTTTTTGATCAAAAATTTCTTCTTCATTATCTGAGTCCAACTTTAAAAATGTGCTCATGGGAGTGTTTAATGCTTTAGCATTTTCCATCCCAAATCGTTTTATCAAGTTTAATATGTACTTAGTTTGACTAATAAAAATATCATCATCAAGTTATTTTATTTGTAATCCTAAGAAGAATGTTAACTCACACATTTGGCTCATTTCAAATTCTTGGTTCATTTCTTTAACAAAAGACTCATATAAAGATTCATTTGTAGGTCCAAAAATGATATCATCAACATAAATTTGAATAACAAGTAAATTATTTTTAAAATATTTAAAAAATAATATGGTATCAACCTTACCTTTTGAAAATTTATTTGAAATAGGATAGAATTAAGTCTTTCATACCAAGCCCGAGGGGCTTGTTTTAATCTATAGAGAGCTTTTGTAAGTTTAAAAACATGATTAGGAAGAAGATTATTTCAAAATCGGGGGGTTGTTCAACATACACTTCTTCAGAAATAAAACTATTTAGAAAAGTACTTTTAACATCCATTTGAAACAACTTAAAATTTTTAAAAGAAGCAAAGACAAAGAGCATCCTTATGGCTTCAAGTCTAGCCATGGGGGCGAAGGTTTCAGCATAATCGATTCTTTTTTCTTGGTTAAAACCTTTGGCCACTAATTTAGTCTTATTTCTAACTATGATACCATTTTCATCTTGCTTATTTCTAAAGACCTAATTAGTATCAATCACTAAATGGTCATTAGGTCTAGGAATAAGCTCCCATACCTCATTTCTCTCTAATTAATTAAGCTCTTCATGCATTGCATTAACCCAAAAATCATCTCTTAGGGTCTTATCAATGCACTTTGGCTCGTTTTGAGAAAGAAACACAGCATTCACATAAAAATTTCTAAAAAAAGACCGAGTTTAAACTTCTTTTGATGTTTCTCCTATTATAAGCTCCTTAAGGTGATCATTCTTCCAATCCTTGGTTAAGGATTTGGAAGAAGATTCATCTAAGTTACTTTTAGGAGTATTATCGTTTAAATTCAAGTTACCAAGATCAACTTCATCATCAAAATCAATCTTTTTAAATTTGAAAAACTCATAAAAAATAACATGAATATATTCTTCTATTACTAATGTTCTTATATTAAAAATACGATAAGCTTTTAAAATAGAAGAATAACCTAGAAAAATACCTTCATTAGATTTTGCATCAAATTTACCTAAAACATCCTTTTCATTTAAAATAAAATATTTGCAACCAAATATTTTAAAATAAGAAATATTGGGTTTTTTACCATTCTATAATCCATAAGGAGTTTTTATGTGTAATGGTCTTGCAAGAATCCTATTTAAAACATAGCATAGTGTATTGACAGTTTCGGCCCAAACATATTTGGGTAGACTATGTTCATTCAATATTGTTCTAGCCATTTCTTGTGAGCTCCTATTTTTTCTTTCTACTACCTCATTTTGTTGTGGATTTCATGGAGTAGAGAAATTATGGATATATCCAACCGAATCATAAAAAATTTTAAATTATTATTTTGAGATTCTCTATCATGATCATTTCATATTAAAGAAATCATACATCCTTTTTTATTTTGAATAATTTTACAAAATTTTATAAAACATTTAAATCTATCACTTTTATGTGTCATGAAATAGGTTCAAGTATATCTACTAAAATCATCTACTATAACAAATACATATTTACTACCATCTAAACTTGTAATGTCAATTGGTTCAAATAAATTCATATAGATCAATTGAAGTGGCATAGAGGTGCTCATTTGATTTTTCAACTTAAAGCTACTCTTTATTTGTTTTCCTAATTGACAAGTGTCACATACTTTGTCTTTGATAAACTTAAGATTATATAAGCCTCTTACTAATTCCTTGATAGAAATTTAGTTTAGAAGTTTCATGCTAGCATGACCTAGTCTTTTATGCCAAATCCAAGCATCATCATTCAAAGTCGAAAAATGAGTTTCATCATAAAATTTTTCAATATCTATGGTTTATATATTATTGTTTCTTAAAGCAATCAAGGATTTATTTTTGTGTGGCAATTCAATTATGTAAACATTAGGTTGAAATTTAACTATATATCCTTTATTACATAATTGATTAATGCTAAGCAAGTTATGTTTCAAGCCATCAACTAACAATACATCTTCAATCAAGAGGTTTGATATGTTACCTATTGTTCCTTTTCTAATGATTTTACCCTTGTTGTTGTCTCCAAAGATAAGAACTCCTTCACTTAAGCTAGTGAGCTTAGAAAAATAAGATGGATCTCTGGTCATATGCCTTGAGCATCCACTATCAAGATACCATTTGGTGCTCCTAGCTTTAGTTTGGAGACAAACCTACAAGAAAGATATTTTTGATTTAGGTACCCATTTTACATTAGGTCCTTCATAAATAACTTTATCTTTCTTTTCTATTTGTTTGTTATTGTATAGAGTTCCCTTGGAAACCCATACAAGTTGATGTGGACTATATTTTCTAAATAGACATTTGTTTGTCTTATGTCCCAATTTTCCACAAAAGTTACATTTGATTCCTGGTGGCATATTTAATGTAGGTCCTTTTATAAAGATGATTGATTTTTGTTGAATATTACCAACAAAGCCTATGTCATTTCTACTATTAATATAACCCTTATTGGCAAGGATCATATTTAGGGATTTGTTCCTACTTTTAAAATTTTCTAATATTATTTTAAGCATGATGTTTTCTTCTTTAACATTATCTAGCATCTTACATTTAGAACATGTATTATGTGATACTAATGAATCATGCATTTCGTCAAGTCTACTAACTAATAATTCATGATCATTTTTAAGTAACTTAAAAGATTAGCTAAGCTTTCTAAACTCATTAAACAAATCTTGAAACATACTTAATAATTTTGAAAAAGAAACACTTAATAAATCACTGACCTCATTTTCGATCGCCATTAAAGCATAGTTAGCAACTTCATCTTTGGAGTGGTCTTGTTCATCCGAAGAGCTTGAATCATCCCAAGTGGCCGAAAGTGCTTGCCTTTTATGTGTTGACTTCTTCTTTAAATGAGGACATTCATTTTTGAAATGTCCCAGTTTTTTGTATTTATAGCATATGACATTGTACTTCTTTAGTTCTTTTTTGTTTTTATAGTTTTTGTTCTTTTTTATAAATTTTTCAATTTTCTTGATAACAATGTAATATTATGGTCCTCATCACTCGAGGTTTCACTTGAGGAGTTATTTGTTGTCCGAAGTGCTATATCCTTCCTATTCTTTGGAAGGGGTTCATCAAGCTCATAATGAGCTTTACAATTTAGTTCATATATCATAAGAAAGCTAGTTAGTTCTTCAAGAGGTAAGTTATTAAGTCTTTGGCCTCTTAAATAGCGGTTACTTTAGGATCCCAATTTTTAGGTAAAGATCTCAAAATTTTACTTACTAATTCAAAATTTGAAAAACCTTTTCCAAGTGCTTTAAGGCCATTGATGACATCCGTGAAACAGGTGTACATGTCTCCAATGGACTCACTTGGTTTTATTTGAAATAACTCATAATTATAAACTAAATATCTATCTTAGATTCTTTTACTCTACTAGTCCCCTCATGTGTGATTTCTAGTGTGTGCCAAATATCAAAAGTCGATTTGTAAATGAAAATATGATTAAACTCATTCTTATCAAAAATACAAAATAAGACATTCATAGCCTTTTCATTTAAAGAAAAATTCTTCCTCTCCAAATTATTTAGCTCATTTATTGTCTTGAAAGATTTTTTAAACCCATTTTCAACAATATTCTATAAATCAAGGTCCAAAGAGATAATAAAAATACACATCTTTATTTTCTAATATATGTAATTGTTCCCATTAAATATAGGAGGACATTAAATAAAATATCCATCATTCATGCCAAAACAAGCCATTTACTAAAATGAGTGTTAATCCAATGAGTAACTACCTTGCTTTAATACCAATTGTTAGGATCAATTGGCACTAAGAAGGAGGGTGGGAGGGGAGGGTGAGGGAATTAGTATAAGTATAAATTTTAGTTTTAATGAAAAACTTTTTACTTTAAGCAAGATAAACAAATCAAAGCTTTTTGTAATAAGTGAATGATTCAAAGAAAATTACTAAGTTACTTGCTTAAAAACGACTTAAGAGGAAATAAGCAAATCCTAATAAAAGATAATCAACATCGAAGTGAAGTGCTTGACTTGAAACTTTGCTTTCAAGGAGTAAGTAAAAATCGGAAGCGTTTATTTAGTTCAAAATAATTAAGAACTTGACAATTATAACTAAGTAATAAATGCAAGAATTAAGAAACACTCACAATTATAGTGGTTCGGTACAAACGGGCTTACGTCCACTCTTGAGTCTTCCTTCTTGAGGCACACTAGTGTATACTACCAATCTTCTTTGGGTGAAGACCAAATCCTCACACTTGCTTACAAGAGAGACTTCAAGAACTTTCAAACTCTAAGCTCTCCCCCTTCCCCTTTTTCTTTTTCCTTACAATTCATACATAATTTTTTTTACAGAATATAATTCTCAAAATTATTGTATGGAATACAAAAAAACTTGAGATATTTATAGGCCCCAATGACTTCAGAATTTGGAACCAAAAATCAAACTCACCCAAAAATCCAGATTCCTAGGCATGGGCAGTTCAGCCCCCCAGCTTGGGTAGTTTAGCCATTGAGAATCGCCCAAAATCTTGGGTGGCACCAGTTGAACCGCCACTCACCGACGGTTTACTCATCGAAATCTCCGAAAAAATGGTTCCCTCTACTTTTCAAATTTTGGCTTGAACCTAATGTTGACCAATTATTTGACCAACTAATTTAGCTTAACTTGAGCTCAACCAAACCGTATAGTGGACCCAGTTGCCTTATTGATTGATTTGGATTTCATCCAAGTCCAACTCAATTTGGACTCAATCCCTAACTACGACTCAATGATTATCTCTTAATGACCAACAAGCTAAACCAAGACCTAACTCCCACCAATCTGTTTATTTCCGGCATTCTTGCGGTGAGTCTTTTGGTCTTCTTCCGGTGATTTCCCGACATGTTCCTAGCAAGATTCCCGATCCCTTTGCCGAATCTCCTACCGAGCTCTCGATGAGATCCCATTGCATTATCCAAACCCGGCCCAATGCCCAAGCTTGATCTTGACCCATCATCTGGTTGTAACTCCATTGCTCCTATCATAGTTAGACCTGCAATTCTTCCTCTAACATACATATTAGATTTAAATACTCATCAATTGATCTCATTATCAAAATCTGACATTCAACAAATACATCTAAGAGGAAAAGAGATGAGGTAAACAATACATACTTATAGCTTTATAGCCTAGGTCATATACATGAGGGAAAGATTCAAAAGTTATTGAAATATGGATACCTAGATCCATTTGGCTCTGAGACATATGTAACTTGTAAACCTTGCCTTAGTGGAAAAATGACCAACTCTCATTTTAATAGAACTGGAGAGAGAGCCAACAAGTTATTGGAACTCATAATTGGTGATGTATGTGGTCCCATATCGACTAAGGCTATAGGTAGTTACTCATACTTCATTACATTTATTGATGATTTATCTAGGTATGGACACATGTACTTAATAAAGTAAAAACACTTTGATCAAATCGAGGAGAATACTTGACTACGTAGTTCACCCATTTCTTTAGGGACAATGAGTTTTATTGACCTACCCATCCTATTTTGGGGATACACCATAGCTTACCTTTTGAATAGAGTTCCATCAAAGTCGATAATGTCTACATCATTTGAGATATAGAAAGCAATGAAGCCTGATCTTAAGGTGGTTAAGATTTGGGGTTATCCTACCCACGTTAGTGTTAGAACCCTTACAGATTCTAAGCTTGGGGTTGATCTCTATAGGGGATCAACCTCCTAGAACTCTATAGGGGTTCCCTCCTCCAAGGTATTCTGTACAATGGCTGAAAGAAATTTGATCTATTAATGATAATAAAAGGGGGTGGCTATATGAGTTTATATAGGGACTCAAAGCCCTACTCCTAATAGGACTCATACGCTTGGAAGTCTCTATCTCCTCCCCATCTCCTAACCCCTAGCCAACTCCTAACTATGATATGGCTAGCGGCTATAGGGGTCTCCAACTCCTAATTTACTTCTTATTCAATCCTAGAGAGAGTCCTAGCTAAATGAATCTCTCCTCTCTTAACCCTAGCCGACCTCTCCTAAGAGGAGGGAGGCAACTAGAAGACCCCCTCTTCATGAGGACTCTTCCCTTAAACCTTAGTTAACCACTTCTTCAATAGGGGTGGTGGCTATTTTAGGGTTTATTACATGCATGACTTAGTTGACTCCAACCTGAATCCAATTCTGACTCATAATATGACTCTAGTTCAGCCGAATCCTAACCCTGCTAGGATTTGGGTTGATTTATTACAATGGACTCAAATTTTCTCCTAATCGACCTAATGTCAGGTCTAGGTTGGCTAACAAGACCCAATCTAAGGACTCAATTTAATTGACTAGGACCCGACTCAACTTGGGTCCCAATAGACTTTCCCTCTTCAAATTAACCTTGTCATCGAGGCTCAGGCTCTATGATTTTCGGGTCTAAGTTTTTAGCTTATCATAATGCTTCCTTGTTGTATTTGAGGTAGGAGCATCATGATCCCACAGTTCAGTTGTCTTTTATCTCTTCATCGGTGGTTGTATCTAGATGGTGATGCATTATGATCCTGCGATGCCATACAATCTCTAGTTGGAATTGGGCCTCCTCATCGACTTGGGTGTCAGGTGGATGGATTTGGGCTGAGTCATCATCGCTGAACTTCCATTTGTGATGATATTCTTGGAGGATCAGTTGTAATTTTGAATTAGGGTGCAGATCCAATCTATAGGTCACGATTCCAATGTGATCACCTGTTTCCCTTTGTTGAAAAATTTTATAATTAATTTTAAAAATTCTAAGAAATATCACTTAGTATAGTCAACTATTCAATGGCAAGCATAGCCTCATAATCATTGAGTGGGTGGAGGAAGAAATTAACAATTATTTCTTGGTCTTGCAACAATAATTTTATACGCGGACATCTTTGATCACACTTCAAAATTTGACCGTCGGCTACCTTAATATCAAACCTACTACATTCTTCATTTTGGAGTATCAATTGGGTAACATCCTTGCTATTCATAAAGTTGTTGGTGCTATTGGTCTCACTGGGGATGGTGATAGGTTGTTGCTTAAGGAATCTTTCAACTTTCATTATTTGTTGGTTTGCATAGCCGGTTAGAGCATGAGTAGTGCAATTGGTCGGCTGCAGGTCCTCCTTCATATTCTCCTCCTCATGTTCATCTCGTTTTGGTTCTTCAATAGGTTCTATCTTGAAAAGCTTCCCTTTTTTGCAACGATGGTTGCAGCTCCAAAGTTCGTTGTAATGCCAACATAAGCCCTTCGCGGATCTATTACGGAATCTTCTCGGGTAAGTTCCTTGGGCTGAAAGGTTCAGTTGGTAGTAAGGGAGGACGAAGGCTTGATGGTTGCTAGTCGATTTATGATCTTGGTCTTTAAGGCATCATTGTTTAGCTGTTCCTCATGGATGCGGGTGAAGGAGATGATAGCCCTCAATGTATACAATTATCGCACCTTGGCTTCGCAACTGATCTTCGATTGTAATCCTTCGATGAACATCCCTAGCAATTGATTTTCAAACTAATATTGAGTTTAATTTGAAAGATGCTCAAACTTGGTTTGATATTCTTGCACGGTTAAGGTTTGGTGATTCTTCATGAGTTGGACATTCATGTTCTTATACTCCATCGATCTAAAGCAAATTATCTCCATGTCGGGAATCCTTGGGTGTATTCAAGCTAATTGTACTATTGAATTGCATCTCCTTCGAGGTGGACGATAGCAATATCTACTATGTAAGCCTCTGGTGTTTGGTGATAGTAAAAGCAGCGTTTCGCATACGAAAGCCATCCCGTCGGGTCTCCATCTTCCCATCGAGGGAAGTCCACCTTCATGCTTGTAGGTGCTGGATTCGTCTTGCATTCTTCCTTCTCCAAAGGGTTCTCTTTATGATCTGGTCTCTCGCCTTGCTGTGATCTTGTTGGTCATGGTTTCCAATCTGAATTCTACAAAGAGAGCGTGTAGTCTGTCCTCCATACGCGTCTCGAAGGCCTCCAACTCGGCACTGATCAAATCTACTGATGCCATGGCATAAGACTCAAAATATGTAATTTCAAGATCCTTTTGCTATTGTTGGATTAATGGCATGAACCAGTTGGGTGGACTGGTGGCCGAAAGAGGTGGTGGATCAAGGGTAGATGGCTGCGATTTGGGGCTGATATGTTGCTATTTTAAGTTATTATTAGGGTTATGGTTTGGAACTACTATAGAGGTTGTTTAGGGGTTATGATGATAGAGATTTAGGGTTAGAGGAGTGGCTTAGGGTTACTGTTGATGAAAGCAACTAGTTTGGTAGGGATTAGGTGTGGATGCATTAAGTAGTACCGAAGGTAGTGCATCATAATTTTTTCATCAAAGTGGATGCTATCGATGTGTTAGAACCCTTATGGATTTTAAGCTTGGGGTGATCTCTATAGGGGATCGATCTCCTTAGAACTCTGTAGGGGTTCCACCCTCCAAGTTACTACTCAAAGGCTGCTGAAAAGATTCATCTATTCACGATTAAAAGAGGGGAGAATACAAGCTATTTATAGGGCTTCTAAACCCTAACTCCTAATAGAACTCCTACTCCAAGACTCCTACTTCTAACAACTCCAACTCCAACTCTAAGAAACAACTCCTACTCTAAGTAAACCAAGACTCCTATTAAACTAAGACTCCTCTTTCCCTAAACTCCTAACCCCTAGCCAATTTCTAACTATAATGTGGTTGGTGGCTATAGGGGTCTTCAACTAGAGAGAGTCCAATCTAAGTGGAACTCTCCCCCTCTTACCCTAGCCGGCCTCTCTTAAGAGGAGTAGGTGGCTAGGAGACTTCCATCCCATAAGGGCTCCTCCATAACCCTAGCCAACCACTTCTTTATTAGGGGGTGGCAGCTAGATTAGGGTTTATTACATTCATGATAATTGACTTGTATCTAACTCTGACTTGTAATCAGACTCTAGTTCAATCGAATCCTAACCTTACTAGGATTTAGGCTGATTTTTTATAATAGATTCAAATCTTCTCTTAGCTGACCTAATATCAGGTCTAGGTTGGTCAATAAGGCCCAATCTAAGGACTCGACTCAATCGACTAGGACCTGACTTAGTTAGGGTCCTAATAGAACCACCCTCTTCAAATCAGTCTTGTCCTCAAGGCTGAGCTCCATGTCTCTGAGTCCTGATCTGTAACTTCTCATGAGGCTCTCTCGTGGCTCCTATAGTAGGCACATCCTGCTCCTGCGGTCCAACATTAACAATAGTGACTAGATGATGATGTATTATGATCCTACGATCCCATGCAATCATCAATTGAACTTGGGCCTCCTCATCAACTGGGGTGTTGGGTGGATAGATCTGGTCTAAGTCATCCTCTCTAAACTTCTATTTGCAGTGAGATTCCTGGAGGATCAATTGTAATTTTAAAATTATGTGCCGATTTGATCCACAAGTTATAGCTCCAATGCGATCTCCAATTTTGTAGGGTCCAAAGAAACTGGGAGACCACTTCCGTGAGGCTCGAGTCTTCATAAATTCCTACTGGTAGGGATGAAGATGAAGAACAAATCAATCTTCAATAGTAAACTTTTTTCTGCTTCTATATTTGATAGTCCCTAGTGGTGTGAGCCTGTTTTGAGTCTGAGGTGGATAGGAGTAGCAATCTTGCCAAGCTTGTTTTTATTTCTCCTTCATGAAATTGACCTGTATCATACAAAATTTTAAATTCAGTAGCAATTATTACTGCTTTACAGATCAGAAGCATTTGTGAATTATAAGGAGAGGCTAAGTGCATATTAGGGGTCGACCACCTTACATGTGGATAACAGAAATTCTAGCTCCTGATGTGCCAATCATAATAAGTTTGTCGAGGTCGGGTAAAACTAGCACCAGTGAAGAGTAAGGGCTGCAACTTGGCCGGATGACCTATGTTTCAAGCATCTCATTTTCAGTCCTCTCTATTTCAGGTTTTTGGAGGTGATAATAGTGATATGGCCAAGTGTTTGCTAGTTGTTTGCCTGGAAGAATTGAAATTCGATGATCATGCCGGCAGGTAGTAGGAAGGCTACATGGCTAGGCGAAGACATCTGAAAATTCAGCAAGCAAGTAGAGTAGGTTGGGATCTTCAATTTTTGTTGGCTCACCCATAGATTGCTACTAGATTGCATTAGGAAGCCACTATTCACTTTGTGCAAAACTTCCTCCATTCACTATGTGTAAATCATCATTATGTCGCTCTTGTGTTTCCCGCATAGAATCACCTATTTCCTATGGCTTTCATAATAAATTTAGAAAAATTCTAGGGAATATCACTTAACATAGTCAGCCATTTGATGTTAAGCATAGCCTCATAATCATTCAAAGGGAGTAGGAAGAAATTAGTAAGTATCTCTTGGTCCTATAGCAATAATTTCACCCGCGGGCATCTTTGGTCACACTTCAAAATTTGGCCGTCGGTGACCTTAACATCAAACCTGCTATAATCCTCAACATATAGGGCCATCAGAGTAGTAACGTTGCTATTCATGAAATTATTAGTACTCCCGGTATCGACGAGGATAGTGATTGGTTGTTACTTAAGTAGTCCTCCTTTTATCATCTATGGGTTTGCGTAGTCGGCAAGAGCATGCATCGTACAATCGATCGTCTGTTGTTCTTCATCAATGACCTCTTCCTCATGCTGTTAGACCTCCTCCATATCTTCAATGGGTTTAATTAGTAGGAGGCACCCCTTTTTGCATCAATGATCACAGCTCCACAATTCGTCGTAATGCCAATAAAGGTCCTTCGTCGATCTATCGCGTAGTTCTTCTCTCGTCAATTTCTTTGATAGCAAAGGTCAGCTGGGGGTAGAGGGTACTGGAGGTTTATATACTACTAGTCTAGGAGTGGTTCTCATCCTCCAAGCATCTTGGTCAAGTCGCTCCTCTTGAATTCGAGTGAAAGAGATTGCGACCATCACGGTGCGGGGCTACCACGCTTTAACATCTTCTTTAATTTTCGGTTTGAGCCCTTCGATAAATATCCCTAATAATCAGACCAATCATGAGTAAGGTAAGATAATTCCTCAAACCTAGCCTAGTATTCTTGGATCATGGAGGCTTGTCAGATCTTGGCAAGTTGTTCATTGATATTCTCGTACTTGGTCGGCCCAAAGCAGTTCATTAGCACCTTCTTGAATCGTATCCATGTCGAAACCCTATGGGTGTATTCAAGCCAATTGTACCATCGTATAGTGTCTTTTTCGATGTGGTTGACAATGATGTCCACCATGGAATCCTCTAGTGTTCGGTAATAGTAGAAGTAATGTTCAACGCGCGAAATCCATCATGTTGGGTCTCCTTCCCATCGAGGGCAGTCCACCCTTATATGTGGCTATATCATGTCTGAGGGTTGTCCCTCCTTCTCTGAAGGCCTCTATAAACTTTCTCATTGTTGTAATTTGGTTGGACTCGGTGGTTGTCCAATCTTGAACTCCGCGAACAAAGTGCGTAGTTTGTCCTCCAAGCGCGATTCAAGCTATGATTCAAGCCAAGATTCCAATGTCTCAAATTTGGCATCAATTGGATCTTGAGAAGCCATGGTGTATGCCTATAGATCAATGATGTCTTTATCTTTTTTTCTATTGACAGGTCAATGGCATCAGGTGGTGGAAGGTTAAGATGAAAGATCGGTGGTAGAAGATTGTGGCTGTAAGGGTTTACCATTTTGGGCTGCGATTTTGGGTGTTATTAGGGTTATAAAAATAGGTTATGATAGTTGTATCTTAAGGCTAAAGGGATGTACCAAAGACATCTTGGTTGATGGCAGCAAGATGGTTAGGTTTTGGTAGCTTAACGAGAAGAAGAAAGACAAAGGTGCAACAACATATTTTTCATCAAAAAAATTATAGTAGTAAAGACACAATTTTTTTCCAGCAATTCACAACAAAGATTCAAGTGAAACTCAAGGGGAATCTATTGGTAAGCAAGAGATAATGTCATCAAAAATTTCATAGAAGGAAACGATAGCAAAAAGTTCAGCTAAAGATTTCAGCAGTATATTCAAAAGTTTTTGCAATAGTTCATAATAAGAAATTGAGTAAAACTCAATGTAAATCCACTGATAAGGGAAAGGTAATGCTGTCAAAAAATTTGTGGAAGAAAATGACATCAAAATTTTTGATAAGATCAAGGAATATGAGAAGGTACTATGGTAGATTTTTATATCTAAAGTGCAGTAGTTTGGATATAAAAGATTAGTAGGTTACATTGATAATTTTTCGACAAAACCAAAAGGAAATATGAAGTTGGGAAGTGCTAAAACTATCATAAAAATTTCATAGAGATTTGGTTAGGAAAAACACAGCAGCAAGATTATTTATGCAAGGTTAAGCGACTAAAATTCTGCAAGGTAACTTTTGTCGTAAAGATTAAAACTTTGTGACAAAAAGTTTATGCAGTAAATAGGAATAAATTTCTTTAGATTTTTTAAATAGGGATAACTAAATTACAGTAGCAGTAAGGTAGGAAACTAGAACCTGTTGCAATTCATGGAGAGATCAAAGGATGATATGCGATAGTGGAGATGACGACGAAATTTGGTGATCTTCAAGTACTTGTGGGAATGGGGGGCCGATGGATGGCTGTGGAAGGGTAGTAAGATACTAAGAATGATGCTCTAATATCAAGTATTAGAACCCTTATAGATTCTAAGCTTGGGGTGATCTCTATAGGGGATCGAGCTCCTTGGAACTCTATAGGGGTTCCACCCTCCAAGTTGCTGCCCAAAGGCTGCTTAAAGTATTCATTTATAAAAGAGGGGAGAATACAAGCTATTTATAGGGCTTCTAAACCCTAACTCCTAATAGGACTCCTACTCCAAGACTCCTACTTCTAACAACTCCAACTCCAACTCTAAGAAGCAACTCCTACTTCTAACAACTCTAACTCCAACTCTAAGAAACAACTCCTACTCTAAGTAAACCAAGACTCCTCTTCCCCTTAACTCTTAACCCCTAGCTAACTCCTAACCGTGATATGGTTGGTGACTATATGGGTCTTGAACTAGAGAGAGTCTAAGCTAAGTGGAACTCCCCCCCTCTTGTCCTAGTCGGCCTCTCTTAAGAGGAGGAGGCAGTTAGGAGACTCCCATTCTATAAGGGCTCCTCCCTAACCCTAGCCAACCACTTCTTTATTAGGAGGTGGTGGCTAGATTAGGGTTTATTATCCTCATGACGTAATTGACTTTAATCTGTATCTAACTCCAACTCATAATCGGACTCCAGTTCAGTCGAATACTAACCTTATGATGATTTGGGCTGATTTATTACAATAGACTTAAATCTTCTCCTAGTCGACCTAATGTCATGTCTAGGTTGGCCAACAAGGCCCAATCTAAGGACTCGACCTAATCGACTAGGACTCGACTCAACTAGGATCCTAACATGATGCTGCTGTTTGGGGCTGTTGTAGAGGTTGTAAGGAGGTTTGGTGATAGAGGTTTAGGGTTAGAGGGGTCGTTTAGGGTTGTTGTTGATGGCAGCAATTGGTTTGGTAGGGATTGGTGGTCGGAAGATAAAGATCGATTAGTGGAGGGTTACAACTGCGGAAGACCACTGTTTGGGCTATAGTTTGGGTTGGCTATGGATTCTCAAAATAGGTTATGATAGTTGCATCTTAAGGCTAGAGAGGTGCCTTAAAGATGATGTGGTTGGTGGCAGCAAATTCAATAAGATTTGATGGTTTACGAGAAGAAGAACAACAAAAGGTATAGCAGTAAAATTTTTTGTTGAAAATTTTAGTAGTTTGATGATGAAAATTCCAGTGATGTTTTGGAGTCTCATGATAGCACAAAACCCATAAGGATCACAACAAGATAGATAAGAATAGTGGTAGTAACAAATTTGGCAGAGACTGGTTGCGTATGTAGCAAGAAACACCAAAAAGATATAGGGGCATTTTTCGTCGAAGGACAATGGTTTGACTAAAAGATTTTAGTGTTTATGTCCAGGATTGAAAGGAGAATTCAAAGAGAAATTGTTGATAAATAATTCCAAGCTGATACAAAATATAGAGAAGAATTTGACAGCAAAATATTGGTAAAAAGATCGATGATATGGCAGCAAGTATGTGGCTGAAATCTTGCAGTGCAACTTTCATTGTAAAGATCATAACTTTGTATTGATAAGTTTTTACAGTGAAATAGGAACACTTTTTTTGATTTTTTGGGTCTAAGATAACTAAATTATAGCAATAGTAAGGTAGAATACTAGAACTTGATGCAATTTATAGCGAGATTGAGGGGGTCGATTTATGGCAGTGATGATGACAGTAGAGTTGGCGATGATCACCACAATTATGAGAATTGCTTGGGAGATGGATGAAGATAATGGGTGGCTATAGAAGAAGGGTACCGAAGCTTTGAGGAATATTGCTCTGATACCAAGTGTTAGAACCCTTACAGATTCTAAGCTTGGGGTTGATCTCTATAGGCGATTGGCCTCTTAGAACTATATAGGGGTTCCCTCCTCCAAGGTATTCTACACAATGGCTAAAAGGAATTTAATCTATTGCTGATGAAAAAAGGAGTGGCTATATGAGTCTATATAGGGACTCAAAACCCTAACTCCTAATAGGACTCATACTCTTGGAAGATTCCCTCTCCTCTCCAACTCCTAACCCCTAGCCAACTCCTAACCATGATGTAGCCGACAGCTATAGGGGTCTCCAACTCCTAATTTACTTCTTATTCAACCCTACATAGAGTCATAGCTAAATGAAACTCTTCTCTCCTAACTCTAGTTGACCTCTCCAAAGAGGAGGGAGGTGGCTAGAAGACCCCCTCTTCACGAGGACTCTTTCCTTAACCCTAGTTGACCACTTCATCAATAGGGGTGGTGGCTAGTTTAGGGTTTATTATAACCCGAATCTAACTCTGACTCTTAATTCGACTCTAGTTCAGTCAAATCCTAACCCTACTAGGATTTGGGCTGATTTATTGTAATGGACTCATATCTCCTTGCCATCCTAATGCTAGGTCTAGGTTAGCCAACAAGGTCCAATCTAATGACTCAACTCAATCGACTAGAACCCAACTCAGCTAGGGTCTTAACAGCTACAAGACACAACCCCGACAAGTTAGAATCAATGACGAAATAGTGCATATTCATGGGATAACCTAAGGAGACTTTAAGGTATTATTTTTATTATCTCGATGATTGGAAGGTCTTTGTTGCCAAGAGAGCTATGTTTCTTGAGAAGGAACACATTGATGGTGGAAACAGTGGGAGTGAGATAAAGTTGAGTGAGGTTGGAGAACCTAGCTCAAGGACCGTTCCAGAGCTTGAGTCTATTCAAGTATCTAGTATACAAGTTCCAAATTTACATAGGTCTAGTAGAGTATCTAATCATCCTGAAAGATATGTGAGATATATTAGTGGAGATGACTCTTAGGATATTGATCCTCAACCTACGAGGTTATTATGAGTATAGACTCTGGGAAGTGGGAAGAAGCCATAAATTTTAAGAGAGATTCTATGTACTTTAATAAGGTTTAGAACCTTGTGGATGCACCTAAGAGTATCGTACTCATTAGTTGCAAATGAATTTTCAAGAAGAAATCAGAGTAGAGAGAAAGATGGAGACCTATAAGGTAAGGTTGGTAGCTAAAGGATATTGTCAAAGGCAAGGAGTTGGGTATGATGAAATCTTTTCACTTATAGCCATGCTTAAATCTATCAGAATTCTTTTGGACTTGTAGCACACTATGACTATAAGATCTAGTAGATGTGTGTGAAAAAGACATTCCTTAGTGGCAACGTTGAGGAGGAGATGTATATAATATAGCTAGAGGGATTCATATCCAGAGAGAGTCCATATAAAGTGTGTAAGTTATTTAAGTCTATATATGGATTGAAGCAAGCTTTCCAAGGTTGGAACATAAGATTTGATGAGGCAATTAGATCTTATGACTTTATTAAGAATGAAGATAAGCCTTGTGTGTACAGGAAGGTAAGTGGGAGCAATATCACCATCTTGGTGCTATATGTGGATGATATCTTAATTATTGGGAATAATGTAGGAATGATCTCCACAGTTAAGGCTTAGCTATCCAAGAACTTCTTCATGAAGGACTTAGGGAAAGCATCCTATATTTTGGAGATCCAGATTAATAGAGATAGATCCAAGAGGATGCTTAGCTTATTCTAGTCCAGGTAAAAGACTCCATTGTCAAAAGGTTTGGCATAGAGAATTGCAAGAGAGGTCTCATACTGACGAGACATGGAATATCACTTTCTAGGATTTTGTCCCCAAAGACTCTTGAAGAAAGGGCAGACATGGATAGGATACCCTATGTCTTAGCGATGGGGTCTATCATGTATGCTATGTTATGTACCATGCCTAATATAATATATTATTTGAGTGTCACGAGCATGTATCAGGTAGATCTAGGTTTAGAACACTTAAAGATAGTAAAGTGTATCCTTAAGTACTTAAGAAGGACTAAGGATCTTTTACTGGTATATGGAGGAGGTAGCCTGCAAGTTGATGGCTACACGGACTCTAGTTTTCAGTTCGACATTGATGATATTAAGTCAAACTTAGTGTCACAAACGGTCATTGCTCAACCGTAACATCCTTGCTTAATGACCACTCATCACTTTTGCTTGCTTATATAGATGTTTGGCAGTATATTTTGCCTTGATTTTATGTGATTTTACTTAAGAAATATGAGTGAAAATAGTCTGTAATGTTATAGAACGACCGTCGCTATGTGGAGCCAAAATAGTCCAAAATAGCTCAGTTTTGGGTTGTTTTTGCATGCTATAGTAATGCTCTGAGTGGCCCAAAATGTCAACCATCTCAGCACCCTGGAACCACCCGGGTGGCATAGGGTTGGATGGGGCTTCGATCATATGTCGGGTGTGAGCATTCATCAAAAGTTAAACTTGTCTTGCATCTGACACCTTGGGAACCATTATTTGTGGACTTGTGACTATTCATATAGCCATCTAAAGTCCTGTTTCGCTCCCTTTCTCTCTTTACTATGTTGCAGTCATGTTGTTCAATGAATTGCTTGATAAAGCTTTCCTCTTTGCGAGACATTGAGACTTGTCTGTCACTCATTTTCATGCTAATCAACTTCTATTTTACAGGTCCTTCGGGACCCGCACGAGATTCCAAGTGGGCTGATCCTTTGCAAGCAAATAACACTTTAATGTTTCATGACTTAGGCAATCCCAGCTAAGTCTGAAACACTGGGCAATGTTGCTTCACAACTTAGGCAATTCCAACTAAGTCTTTTAATCTGCAACTAGGGTGCCACATAGCTTAGATAAATTCAGCTAAGTCTATGACATTATGGTATCAGAATGATCAAGTAATTTGAACAAATAGCACAGAAGATTCGTAATCTTGCCATGGTAAAATATCATGGTGAATCGAGCAAGATGGGGTAAGTTGGACCTTTACCCCAAGCAGTCGTAGGTGGGCTGCAAGTGCAAACTTGCTCATAAGCTATTGGAGCCGCTCATGAGGAGCGCGATAGTGAACAAGACGAGCATGAAGTTAGGTATTCTCACCAAGTGAAGGAGGTATAATCTGGAGTACCAACCGGGAAAAGGAGCCACAATATGAGACTCATAATGGTGGAAACCCACCTCGATGTTCTTGAAGTGAGCTTGGAGGAACTCTACTAAGGCCAATGAAGGCTCCTTAGGGTAGAGAGTTCATAAGAAGAAGCTAAATCTCGGATCAATAAGGTTGAGTCCTTAATTAACTGACTAATGGAGGACACAAAGACTCCGTACGACATTTACATGAAGTTATGGTGGAACTTACATCCAAGGTGACGTTGCTCACAAAGACTCTAAATGCGGGAGGGAACAATACTTGCGCTGTGCCATCATAAAGTTTCAGGGCACTAGAGCTGCATTGCTATGGGGGTGCCATCAAATGATTTTCTATTCAAGATAGAATAATATTTTAATTCTACGAGGCCCAATTATAAGGAAACCAAAGTTTCAATAGCAATAATATACCTGAATAAAGATGTAAAATTTTGGCGGTGAACCCATTGGGAAGAGATCCAGCAAGGCCGATGTCGAGTGGACATATGAGAAGACTTGAAGTGAGAGTTGAGAACTCAGTTCTTGCCCGAGAATACAGAGTTTGTCCCAAGAAGGAAACTGAGACAACTTTGCCAAAGTACATCAATTCAAGATTATGTAAAATAATTTTCAGCACTGATGCTGGATATATAGGACATGTTTGAGAAGAACAAACTATTTAGCTTCCTCAATAGCTTGAAGTCATGGGCACAATAAGAACTGCATCAGAGGAATATCGCCGACGTGGTCGGTGCAATTACTACTGTAGAAAGACTAATTGACTTTATTTATTTGGATGACTTAGGAAAGAAGAAACAATCCTCGAAAAATCATCCAACAAAATACTCCTGAGTGAAGGAGTCTAGGGGCAAACAAAAGAAGAAGAACTTCCATAAGGGACCAAGCTCAAAGGCAAAGCCCCGAAATTGGCGGATGCTTCTTGTGTGGAGTATTGCACATGGTGAGGGAGTGCCAACAAATGTAAGCACTTAATGCTTTAACTGGATCAATACACCCCCACATGTCAGACAAGGGCAAAGTCGTTGCTATTAGTTCGAGCAATTTTGAATCCAACAGTGATAATGAGGAGTCACAAGAACCCTGAATGGGAGCAGTGCATTTGTTGAATGTGGGGTCAAATGGGAGAGAACACAAAGGCAAAACCATTGAAGGTAGGGAGCAGCGAGTTGATGTTTATGTATGTGGACATTTACCTAAATGGCCGAACAACCCTTGCAATGATGGACATGGGTGGTACCCATAATTTTATTATTGATCGAGAAGCTAAGCAACTTAGATTAATTTTGGAGAAGAATCAAAATCGTATGAAGGCTATGAACTCGGAGGCCAAGCAGATCTCTAGACTAGTAAAGGGGGTCTCCATGAAGATCAAAACGTGGAGCAGGAGCACAAACATGATGATAGTGCTATTGGATGACTTCCATATAATTCTCAGAATGGAGTTCATGCACGTAGTGAAGTTGGTGCCCATGCCATTCCTGAACTTCCTATATCTAATGAGAGGTGACAACCCCTGCGTGGTTCCAATTTCTCGAGGAGGAACCAATGATCCACAACAAATATCAATATTACAATTGAAGAAACATGTACAAAAAGGTGAATTAATCTTTATAGCTACTATAATGCTAGAGACACTTGGCGGGGAGGTCATTCAAGAACCTACCATGGTAATGAACATTCTGAAGGAGTTCTCAGATCTGATATCAACTGAATTGTCGAAAACTCTACCACCATATAGAGGTGTGGATCATCGTGTTAAGTTAGAGCTAGGAGTTAAGCATCTAGACATACCACCATACCGCATTGTCACGGGTTAACTGATTTGCCTAAGCCGTGTGACACCCATACGTGTCCGTCCGCAAAGGTCAGCCCTTCCGGAGATCTCCTAGAGTCTGTTAGACTTACAAAAGAGAAAACGGGCTAGAAGAAGCAATTCCCATGGGATCCACAAGCAACTGCTCAAGAAAACACTTTATAAAGCCAAATACAAATTATACCCATGGACATTACAAACTCAGAGAGGTTGCACACAAAAGATAATGGTCTATTACAGACCAAAGTCGCCACAAGTGCTTACAAGACACACTTGTATTTATAAGCTAAACATAGTCATAAGCAAATCGAACTAGGGCTGCTAAGCCTACTGCAAGCCCGCTTCTTGCTATATAAGATATATATCTAAACCGAAGGACATAGACAAACACGAGCATTTCATCGAACACCTTGTTTACATTGTTGTCCATGACATTCTCCCCCACTTATTCCTTCAATGTCCTCGTCGAAGCCATTGTAGACGCGGCATCTCCTCGCATTTTATTGAATGTTCAATCTTCTGCTTTGGCTGCAACACGCCCCTTTGGCTCGAAACCGCTCTCCACTGCTATTGTTGAGTAGTCAACTCTAATTCGCCATGTTGCTTCAACTCACCAATGACTGAATCTGGTATGGAGTTGGTTGAGTTGTGCTGATCCTTGTTAGTTATCGCAGATCCCTATGATGAAGGAAAAGACCTGTCTTATTATGCGCTAGTATCGTAGTATACTCATATTGCTTGAACTGGGTAGATACTTATTGGAGCTTTAACGAGCATCGCCTCGTAGACTTTTGAAGTTTTTAAGGTCCTTCCTCTATAATGTTTGCCCATTGAACCTTCTTCCACTGTTAGTTGTCACTTCCAAGTATGTTCGCATCACACCCGCTTTCGATTAGTCAATTGGGAAATGAAGTAAAAAATATACTCTCAGTAGTACTGATCACCAATGGTGAGGATTTGACAATTATTATCTTCTATAAGCTTTCTTTGAAGGGTCACTGAACTTGTGCAGAGCTCCCCTGCTGGATAAGTAAGAGAACTGGGATACTTAACTTCACTCATTCTCTTTATAGTTGAGAAGGCAAAGGTTACTCGATTTCGCCTACCTCCTCGAGTTTGTACTTTATGCATTGAGTTGGTTACCAACATTTGCCTTCTCTTTGCTCACACTTCTGAAGCACTTGAAGTGTTTGCACTCCTTGCTTTGAGTTAGCTACTGTGATTCGCCTTCTCACTGCCATTGAACTTCTGGAATG
This sequence comes from Ensete glaucum, assembly GCA_021527575.1. Taxonomy (NCBI): domain Eukaryota; kingdom Viridiplantae; phylum Streptophyta; class Magnoliopsida; order Zingiberales; family Musaceae; genus Ensete; species Ensete glaucum. The sequence continues at coordinate 40,911,207 of CM038557.1, read as the reverse complement.
CAAGAAGTTTTGCTCGAAAAGAGCAAAAGGTTTAACCCAACTTAGAGTAAGTCTTTGATAGATCTGGTCGCCCCTGGGATTATACCGTATTCTCTATCACCTTTGCCGCCGACTCCTCTTAAGTAGAAAGGTACAGTACCATGTACGACCTACTTTATTCCTTGGTCGAGCACTCCTGCATCAATCCAAAGTCTCAATCCAAAGTCCCTTAATTTCGGCTATCTTGATGAGAAGCCAATCGACATCGGTCTTATGGAGTTTGTCTTTGCATTCTCCACCTCTTCGACCCCTTTTATGACCAATGCTCTCCCTCCATGAAAGTCCCACATCTGTAGTACCATGGTACTGCACTACTATCCGTTATCTTGTATCTTCAACCACCTGCTTCGACGAGTCAGCCCTTCATAAGCAAGGGCACACAAAGGATAATGGTCCATTACAGACCGAAGTCACGATGAAGAATATATTGAATCTCAGATATGATGAAATCAATTGATGAGTGTTTGATCTAATAAGATTATTATTAAATATACCCAATTTTTTTTGGGTATGTTTAAATTTTGGCTTCAATTTTTGAAGCCATTTGGGGCTATAAATGTCACAACTCGGGTTAATGAGCTAACTATCCTGATAGCTTCACTTTGGCTCAATTATTGGCCAAAGTGCTCAAGTCAAGAGTTAACATTGGTACACTCATCAACCCTAATTAGGCACTCATATATTCCCACATTTCCAATGTGGGACTAAGGGGTGTTACAATAAATACCCCAAGTTTTCTTGCATTAGACACAACACTTTTGGGGGATAAATTCTATGAAAAACTTATGTGAATTGTAAGAAAATGAAAAGGGGTAAGGGGGTGATCAAAGAGTTGCAATCTTGTTTCCCTTGTAAGATTGTTAAGGGTTTGGTCTTCACTCGAAGATCGGTAATGGACGCTGGTGTGCCTCAAGGAGGAGGACTTATGAGTGGACGTAGGCCGGTTAGTGCCAAACCACTATAAAACTATGAGTTTCATTTTACTTACCTTGCTTACTACTTTTGTATTAATCATTCTGATTTTATTTATGTTTTGAAAGCAAGGCTTCGAAATCAAGCACTTCACTTACAATATTACCTATCTTCATATTCGGATTTACTTATTCTTTTTTGAGCCGTCTTCAAGTAAAAATCTTAGCATTTTTTTATAAGATTAAATTGTTTTACTTGAACTAAAAGCTTCGGATTTTTCCTTCTTGCTTCAAGCGAAAAGGTTTAAGTTAAAACGAGAATTTACTCTTGCACTGATTCACCCCCCCCCCCCCCCCCTCTTAGTGTTAATTAATTCTAACAATTGGTATCAGAGGAATGTATTAGTTTTTAGACTAAACACCTACATGAATGAGGGACATTCCATTTCATGTCCTCTCATGTTCAATGAGATTCATTATATATATTGAAAGACAATGATGTGTATTTTTTTCATTTCTTTAAACCTTGATTTATGGACCATTGCAAAGAATAGATTTGAAAAATCTTCCAAACCAATGAATGAGTATGATTTGGAAAGGAAGAATTTTTCTTTAAATGCAAATGCATGAATGTCTTGTTTTGTGCTCTTGACAAGAATGAGTTTAATCATGTTTCAGTTTATAGATCGACTTTTGATATTTAGCATATATTGAAAATCACACATGAAATCACAATTAATATAAATGAATGAATGAATAAAATATCTTACAAAACTGAACTTGAAGAACACATTCTAAAGAACAGGAAGAAATTTGAATTAAAGAGAACATATGACTTCTTGAGTGAAATCTCGAGTGATGAAAATTTTGAACCTTTGACAAATGTGTTAAATATCATATTTTGATGATGAGATCAATTGATGAGTGTTTGTCTAACATATGTATCAGAGAAAAAATTACAAGTCTAACTATGATAGGAGTAATAGAGTTATAACCAGACAATGGGCCAAGATTAAGCTTGGGCATCGGGCCGAGTTCGGATGATGCAGTGGGATCTCATCGAAGTTCACTAGGAGATTCACCGAAGGGATCAGGAAGCTCGCTGGGAATACGCCAGGATATTACCGGAAGAAGACTAGAAGACTCATCGGAAGAATGCCAGATTGACGGGAGTTAAGTCTTTGTTTAGCTTATTGGTCATTAAGTATTATAATAATTAAGTCATAGTTAGGAATTGAGTCCTAATTGAGTTAGATTTGAAAGAAATCTAAATCAACTCAATAAGACAACTGGGTCCACTATAGGGTTTGGTTGAGCTCAATTAGTTGATCAAGGGAATGGTCAACTGATGGTTCAAGTTGAAATTCGAAAAGTGGAGGGAACCACTTTTGCGAAAATTTTGGCAGGTAAACTATAGGTGAGCGACGGGTGTAACACCGCCGCCCAGGCTTTCGGGCGACTGACGGCGGTTGACTCGCTCAAACTAGGCGATTGAACCACCCATACCTAGGAATCTAGGTATTTTCGATGGTTGACCCACCCAGGATCGGTGGGTAAACTGCCCGTACCCTAGTATTCAGGCGACTGGGCCACCTAGGTCAGCAGGTAAACGATCATACCCAATTTTTTCAAGTATGTTTGATTTTTGGCTCCAAAAATCTGAATCCACTTGGGGTCTATAAATACCCCAAGTTTTCTTTTATTCTACATAACAATTCTAGGGATTATATTCTATGATAAAATTGTGTGTGATTTATAAGTAAAAGAAAAGGGGAAGGGAGAGAGAGCTTAGAGTAGAAAATTCTCAAGTCTCCCTTGTAAGCTCAAGTGTAACGGTTTGGTCTTCACCCAAAAAAGATCGGTAGTGGATGCCGGTATACCTCAAGGAGGACTTGGGAGTGGACGTAGGCCATTGATGCCGAACCACTATAAAAATTGTGACTTTATCTTTTGCTTTGCTTATTAACGCTTCCAATCTTGCTTACTCTTTGAAAGCAAACATTTCACTTACAACTTTTCTTATTGGATTTCCTTGCTTCTTCTTAAGTAATTAGTTAGTAAGTAACTTAGCAGTCTTCTTATTATTCACTTGCTTTATTTCAAGCTTTGGATCTTCCTATTTTTCTTAAAGTCAAAATATTTTTTTTAAAAAAATAAAAAACTTACACTTGCACTAATTCCCTCCCCCCCCTCCTCTACCAATTGATCCTAACAAAATGAATCGGATAAATTAATGAATATGAATAATAAAAATATAAGATTGACAAAACCTCTTGCTATGAATGCAAGAAGCTAAGGCGCTTCAAAAAAGAAGATCAAAGCAAGGAAGAAGTAGCTAACTACATGCTTATGGCCATCGATGATGAGGTTAGTGATTCATTAAGTATAGCTTTTACTGAATTATTAAATATATTCATGAATTGTTTGATGAATTTAGAAGAATTAGTAAATCTTTTAAGTACATTAAGAATGAACATAATTTGTTAGTTATTAGACTTAATGAAATACATGATTTATTAGTATTTCACAATCCTTGTTCTAAATTTGAAATGCTAGATGATATAAAAAAGGAAAATATCATGTTTAAACAAATATTAGAAAATTTTGAAAAAAAAATAAATCCCTTAATATGATTCTTGCTAATAAGGGTCATGTTAGTAATGCTGGCATAGGTGCCCTCCAAGTCAATCACGTGAGTGATGGTACATATGACACACTATGTAATCCTTTTTGCTTATAATTAATATTGACATATTCTCATATTATATTATCTGTTATATATATATATATATTATGATGTCCTTGGTTCTATGTAATGGGAATCGAATCATGATGAGATCACGATAATGAGATCAATTCACCTTTAAACATAGATCCTAAATAATCTCGGTCATAGGTTACTCGAGAGGAACATCGAGATAACCGGATAAACTAGTGTACTATATACCCATCCATATGATGGAGGTGGTTGGTGTGATAGCCACTTGTGTGGAGACACTAAGGATATAGTACAAATACTCACTGGAGAATGAGTTCACTGATTGATCCACTTATGGAATACTGTATGGTTAATGATACCTAATGTTAGACAGCGATTCCATAGTCCCAGATGTATCTGATCCTAAGACTTGAGACACCAAGGATGTCTTGTATGAGTACTCCTTTCTTTGACGCTAGACTTACAGGTTTGGAAAGTTCCAGATCTAGTACAGTTGGTTATCGGGATTGGTAGCCAACCTTACGAAGGCAATTGAGTGTCAATAGAGGATCATCCACTCTTGGTATCATAAGAGGAATATCCCATATATGCTTGCTCAGACAAATCCCTAGTCAGGGTCATTTGGATTGAGAGAGAAAGAGTTCTCTGGGAGAATCCAATTAAAGCGAGACTATGATGGATTCCGTATATGACTTGACAGTACCATGTCCAATATACAGTCTCTGGGTTATTAGTTGGATAATGAATTATAGATACACGGTAACTGTGGACAGATAGATCCAATGGATTTGATCCGCCTGTACTGTATGGGGACTATGACATAGTGGCCTAATACGTCCATAGTCGATGAGTCGAGTGAATTATTATGGAGATAATAATTCACTATATCAGAAGGAGTTGATGGGAGTGACTTATGGCCAGCTCGATATCGGATCTAGAGGGTCATACACATATGGTGGATGCTTTAGCGAATAGAGGATTGCATGGAGATCCAATTAGCCCCTATTCTCATTAGATGAGACCCTATGCTGATGGGCTCCTTGATTAAGGTCCAATTAAAGGCCTAAGAAGATTATTAGATAGAGATCCAATAATGCAAGGTTAGTGGGTAATTGAATGAAGATCCAATACCCATTAAGGCAAGAGCTCTAGGGTTTTTGGTGGCTCTCTATAAATAGGAGGAGACTCATGGTTGATAGGCTGTAGCTTTAGCCACCATCTCTTATTCTCCTCCCTCCCTGTATGCAAGACTTGCGAGATCATATTGGAGGAGTTTCGTTGTAAAGATCCATCTTGTGGATACCACTAGAGAGGAGGACGCTTGACCTCCTTCATCTTCTCTATCCGGATTTGAAATACAGGGATATACAATCTCCGTAGGTAAAATCAATCTCTCATACATTGTGGTTTTATCAATTTTTATGTTTTTTTCATAACCCCAATCTTTTGCATGACGATTTGATCTGTGTGGGAAACCAATTTTTTGTTTTGATTTCTGCTGCACATGTGATGCACCTATTGAGGTTTCCCAATAGGTAACACTCAACAAAAATAAATCATTTTTATTAAAGGATCTATATTAAATTTAGCATCAAAAGTTAAATATAATTTTTGTGAAAATGATAGAACCCCAGAAGGAGCTTTATTGATTCTAACCCTTGAGGGGGATTAATCCTTGGAATATTGTAGGGGTTCCTCCCTCCTAGATTCGGCAGGCTAAAATAAAATTGATAATTACTTGATAAAAAGAGGTGGATGCTACATATTTATACAGGGCTCCAAACCCTAGCCCTAGGGGGTGTTTGCCTAACTAAAATTATCCTTTTGCCTCTTCTATAGCCTACCTGCCTTTGAGGGAATAAGTGGCGGCTAAGTTGGCTCTATAGCTGACATAAGTAGGGGGAAACCCTGGTCGACTAGCCTAATAAAGAGGGCAGTGGCTACTAAACCCTAAGGCCATAATCTAAACCCTAACCACACTTCTTTATATGATAGAAGTGGATAGGTGGGATTTTATTACAATCTCACAGGGTTTTATTGACTACTTCTAGGGAGATTAAGACTCAACCTTGTTGGACTCCTAGCAAACCCACCCTTTTAAAATTTGTCTTGTCCTCAAGGCTAAGGTTCTATGAACTTAAGGAACCAAGTCTTCAGCTCCTCATATGATTCTCATGCTATCATCAACTGAACTTTGGCCTCCTCATCAACTTGGGTGTTAGTTGGAAGGATTTGGATTGAGTTATCTTCTTTAAATTTTCATTTGAGGTAGGACACTTGGAGGATCAACTGTAATCTTAATCTCCATGTGATAGAACCCCAGAAGGAGCTCTATAGATTTTGATCCTTGAGGAGGATCAACCCTTAGAACGTTGTAGGGGTTCCTCCCTCCTAGACTCGGCACAAGGCTGAATTAAAATTATAGATTGCTTGATAAAAAGAGGTGGAGGCTACATGCTTATATAGGGTTTCAAACCCTAGTCTTAGGGGGTGTTTACCTAACTAAAATTACTCTTTTACCCTTTCTGTAACCTACTTGCCTTAGAGGGAATAGGTGGCAGCTAGGTTGGCTCTATAGTTGACCTAAGCAGGGGGAAACCCTAGCCTACCAACCCAGTAAGGGGGGTGACAGCTACTAAGCTCTAAGGGCTAATCTAAACCTTAGCTATACTCCTTTATAAGATATGAGTGACTTTATTATAATCTAGTAGGGTTTTATTGACTACTTCTAGGGAGATTATGACTAAATCCTACTGGAGTTCTATCACCATGTTAGGGCCCCAATGTGATCTCCAATTTTGTAAGGCCCAAAAAAATATGGAGACCACTTTCTTGAGGCTTGAATTTTGTGTTGGTGGAGCTGGAGATGAAGGGGGACTTGATCTTTCTCAGGAAACTTTCTTTTGCTCTAACATTTATTAGGGAGAAGTTTCTTCCTTGTATGGGGCACCACATGGTTGTTTTGTAATAGTAGTTGTGCATTCGTTTGGAGTGAGGGTTGTCCTCTAATAAAATCTCTACTGGTGTGAGTATGATTTGAGTCTGAGGTGGGTAGGAGTGGTGAACTTTCGGGGCCCATTTTCACTTTTTCGTGCTGTTGACCATCTTGCATGAGGATGGTGCTAACCCCCCATTCTGGATATGTCTGCTCCAATAATCAACATCTGGCCATGATTTGGTATGGATGATATCGTAGTCGTGAGGGCTATAAGTAACACTTTAGAAGTAACTTATCTCAGGGGAAAAAGATGTAGGGATGTGTCGTAGCGGGAAATAAGCATGGTCGAACAATCCATATCTCTATCATCACTTGGACGACCCTTTTCTCATTGGCCTTCTAAGGTTGTAGGAAGCAATCTGGCTGAGCAACAACTGGTAGAAGTTTTGGCCTGTTCAGCATAGGGGGATTGGATGACTTTAGAGGAGGTAATCGACTCGGTTTGGTGGAGACACCCAAAATTTCAGTAAGCTGTGGGAAAGGATTCTTATCTTCAATCTCATGAAACTCTTAAATTTGAATTGGGAAACCACTAGATTTTTCTTTTAGTATCCCTCCAAGTGTTGTGTTGTGGTTGTAGACGCTAGGCTCCCTCATAGAATCACCTGCTTTCCTTTTCTAAAAAATTTTACTTCGAGAAATTCTAAAAAACATCTTCAATCATGGATAACTAATCAATGCCAAGCACTATATTAAAACCATCGAGAGGGAGGAGCAAAAATTAAGCAACTACGTCTTTCTCCTTTAGGATCAGTTTTACCCATGGGCACTTCTAGTTGCACTTCAGAATTTGGTCATTAGCTACCTTGACTTCGTACCCATTGTAATCTTCTTTTTGAAACATTAAGTGGGTAGCAACCTTACTACTCTTGAAGTTGTGTGTGCTCTCAAGGTCGATGAGGATGATAACGAACTACTGCTTGAGAAACCCTTCGATCTTTAATTTTGCAGGTTGATTTAGCCAGCTAAGGTAGGGACCATGTGGGTGGCCGATTGTGGTGTATCCTTCTCCTTGGGCTCGAGAGTTGTATCTTCAAGTTTGGGTTCTTCAGTGAGTGCAATCATCAGCTGTGTCTCCTTTTTACATTTGTGTCTAGACTCCACAGTTTATCACAACACCCACATAGGCCCTTTATCAATCCGTCATGAAGGTCTTCTCTTGTTAATTTATGTGGCTGAGGGGGTTAGCTGATAGTAAGAGGAGGTGAAAGCTTTGGTGCCATTGGTCGGGGAGCAACTCTAGTCTTCCGAGCTTCATAGTTCAATCGCTCCTTTTGATGTCGCGCAAAGGAGATGGCTACCTTAAGTGTATATGGCTATCACACTTTAACTATTCCTGAATCTCTAGCTTTAAGCCCTTAATAAAAGTCCTCAGTATCTATTTTTCAAACTAATCATAAGTTTGATTAGATAACCTTTCAAACCTGGTTTGGTACTCTTGGATGGTGGAGGTTTGATGGATCATCACTAGTTCTTCGCTAAGGTTCTTTTTACAATCTAAATTTGCAGTGTGTTGTGATCTTATTCGACTCAGTGATTGACCTAATCTAAACTCCTTAAAGAGAGCGCATAATTTAACATCTATATGCATCTTAAAAGCCTCCAATTTAGCTTCGAATAAGCCCACCGATGTTATGACGTAAGGATCTCTAACTTGTCAAATCAAATTGATTAAAGAGTGTAGCTGCAATCTTCAGGTTGAAGGCAACAATGGCAGTGATGTCAGGGTTGCGGTGGTGAAGTCTCCAAGTGGAGGATGGCAGCCAAGGGTAGCAACAACGGTGGAGGAAGAAAATGACAATAGTAACGTCAGCTGCGGTCCTTCGATGATGCTATAATGTTGATGCTGCAATATCGTCGAGGTTGTGATCTTTTAGGTGACTGATATTTGTTGGAAGATGGCAGCAAAGAGATCTAAGTTTGAAGGCAGCAGCGATGGTGGAGGAAGAAGAGGGCAGCAGCAACATCGACTGCGGCTATGATGCAACTTCATGGCTATAGGTGGTGTCGGTTGCAGCAAGGATGCGGCTGCAATAGGAGGAAGATGGGGCAACGATGTACTGATAGAACCTCAGAATGAGCTTTATAGATTTTGACCCTTGAGGAGGATCAACCCTTGGAACACTGTAGGAGTTCCTCCCTCCTAGATTCGGCACAAGGCTGAAATAACATTGATAATTACTTGATTTAAGAGGGGGGCTATTACGTCTTAAAATAGGGATCAAAACCCTAGCCTAAGGGGGTGCTTGCCTATGTAGAATTATCCCTTTGCCCCTCCTATAGCTAACCTTCTTTAATAGGAACAAGAGGCGGCTAAGTAGCTCTATAGCCTACCTAAGCAGAGGAAAACCCTAGCCGACCAACCAAGTAAGGGGTGTGGCGGCTACTAAGCCCTAAGGGATAATCTAGACCCTAACCATACTCCTTTATAAGATAGGAGTGACTTTATTATAGTCTAATAAAGTTTTTATTGACTAGTACTAATATGATTAGGACTCAACCCTGCTAGAGTTCTATCAAGTCCGCCCTCTTCAGATCAGCCTTGTCTTCAAGGCTAAGGGTCTATATACTCTGGAAATTGGATCTTTAACTCCTTATGTGACTCCCATGCTATCATTAACTGAACTTTGGCCTCCTCATCAGCTGGGGTTTTTGTTGGAAGGATTTGGGCTGAGTCATCTTCTTTAAATTTTCATTTGATGTTGGATACCTAGCGGATCAACTGTAATTTTAATCTGGTGCATGAATTTGATCTCCAAGTTAGGGCCCTAATGTGATCCTCAATTTTGTAAGGCCCAAAGAAATATGAAGACCACTTGATTAAAGCTCGAGTTTCCTATTGATCGAGCTGGAGGTGTAGAAAAACTCAATCTTTAATTTTTCATCAATTCTGAAGTTTATCGAGAGGTCTTTCTTCTTTGCATGTGCTGCCATATGGTTAGTCTTTAATAATAGCCAATCTTTCTTCTGGAATGGTGACTGCCCTTTGCTATGGTTCAGGATAATGAGAGGCCAATCTGGCATGAGCATGGATTGTAATTATTCTAGTTTTACTCCTCTTTCGTGCAATGGACCTGTATCCAGCCATATTCTAAATTTGGTAGTAATTATTATCTCCTGTAAAAACCTTTTATGAAATATGGTGGAAGCCTTAGTGTAAATTAGGAGTTGACCATCTTGCATAAGAATAGCCCCAATTTCAACTCCTGATGCATCAGCCTCAATGACAAAAGAACAGCCGAAATCGGGCAACGCTAGGACCGACGTCATCGTCATGGCTGCCTTGAGTCATTTGAAGGCTACAGAGGCTTTATCCGACCATAAGGAGTCTTTCTTCAGTAAAGATGTGAGTGGGGCACTGATCTTACCATAATCTTTCACAAAATTTTGGTAATAGCCCATGAGTCTAAGAAAACCGTATAGTGATTATATGTTCTAGGTCTCGGCCATCCTTGTATTGCCTCAATCTTTGTCAGGTCCACTGTCACTCCATCCTCTGATATAATGTGCCCAAGATACTCCATTTTATGCTGTAAGAAGCCGCCTTTGACTATTTAACATAAAGAGTATTCTCCTAAAGAATCGTTAGAACAGTTTGTAAGTGCTGAAAATGTATATCAAGCATAGGGCTATAAATGAGAATATCATCAAAGAATACCAATATAAACTTACATAGAAAACTCTGAAAGATGTCATTCATCAGGCTTTGGAAAGTAGAAGGAGAATTCATAAGTTTGAAAGGCATTACCAGAAATTCATAGTGGCCGTTATACATACGGAATGTAATTTTTAGAATATCTTCAGTGCATACCCGAATCTGATGGTATCTAAATTGGAGATCCAATTTAGTGAAGACTCAGGCTCCTTTTACTTTGTCCAAGAGTTCATCATCTTTTTTGCGCACTAGTAAAACAGGTGAGGAGTAAGGGCTGCAACTCGGTCGAATCACCTAAGTGTCAAGTATCCTTTTAACAATGTTCTCGATCTCATCCTTCTACAAGTGAGGATAGTGGTATGATCATAAATTTCCTAGAGGTTTGCTTGGTAGAATAGGAATACGGTGGTTATACGACCGGTTAGGGGGCAGCCCACGCAGCTCCGTGAAAACCTCCGCGAATTCATCCAGCAATAGGGCAAGCTTAGGATCTAAAATTTATATATTCTCCCCATCAAATGGTTGTTGGATATGCATTAAAAATCCCCCATATGCTTTATGCAAAACTTTCTCCATCCATTGCATTGAAATAGTGGAGATATGGCTCCCACGCTTGCCTTACAATGTCACCTGTCTCTCTTTGCAAAAAAATTTCATAATTAATTTAGAAAAATTTCAGGAGATATCACCTAGCCTTATGAGCCATTCAATCCCAAGCACGACTTCATAATCATCAATGGGCAAGAGGAACGACTTCTTGGTCTCGGAGGAGTAGCTTCACCCATGGGCATCGTTGGTCGCAATTGAGAATTCGATCGTCAACAACCTTTAGTCAAACTTGATGCAACCTTCGATTTGAAGTGCTAAAAGTGCAGCAACCTAATAGAACCCTAGATGGAGCTCTATAGATTTTGATTCTTTAGGGGGATCAACCCTTGGAATGCTGTAGGGGTTCCTCCCTCCTAGATTTGGCACAAGGCTGAAAGAAAATTGATAATTGCTTGATTCAAGAGAGGGGGTGGCTACATCATTATATAGGGATCAAAACCCTAGCCTAAGGGGGTGTTTGTCTAAGTAAAATTATCCCTTTGCCCCTCCTGTAGCCAACCTGTCTTAATAGGAACAAGGGGCGACTAGGTTGGCTCTATAGCTGACCTAAGTAGGGGGAACTCTGGCCAACCAACCCAGTAAGGGGGCGACGACCACTAAGCCTAAAGGCTAATCTAAACCTTAGCCATACTCCTTTATAAGATAGGAGTGGCTTTACTATAATCTAGTAGGGTTTTATTGACTACTTCTTAGGGAGATTAGGACTCAACCCTGTTGGAGTACTATCAAACCCACCCTCTTAAAATCAGCCATGTCCTCAAGGCTGAAGTTCCATGAACTCAGGGAACCGGGTCTTCAGCTCCTCATCCGCTTGGGTGTTAGTTGAAAGAACTTGAGTTGAGTCATCATTTTTAAATTTCCATTTGAGGTGCGATATTTGGAGCGTCAATTGTAATTTTGATCTGGTGCACGGATCTGATATCCAGGTTGGGGCCCCAATATGATTCCTAATTTTACAAGGCCCAAAGAAATAGGGAGACTACTTTCTTGAGGCTTGAATTTCATGTTGATGAAGCTGGAAATGAAGGAGGACTTGATCATTCTCAGGAAATTTTCTTATGCTCCAACGTTTATTAGGGGGAAGATTCTTCCTTGCATGAGCTGCCACATGGTTCATCTTTAGTGATAGTTAATCTTTCTTCTGAAATGGTGACTATCCTCTGGTATAGTTTAGGATGATGAGAGCCCAATCTGGCATGAGCATGGATTGCAATTCTTCTAGTTTAACTCCTCTTTCGTGCCATAGACTTGTATCCAACCATATTTTAAATTTGGTAGTAATTAGTATCTCCTGTAAAAACCTCGTATGAAGTGTGGGGGAAGCCTCAATGTAAATTAGGAGTTAACCATCTTGCATAAGAATAGCCCAAATTCTAACTCCTTATGCATCAGCCTCAATGACCAAAGTATGATCGAAATCGGGCAGCGTTAGGACCGACGTCATCGTCATGGCTGCCTTGAGTTGTTTGAAGGCTGCAGAGGCTTTATCTAACCACAAGAAGGAGTCTTTCTTCAGTAAGGATGTGAGCAGGGCACTGATCTTGCTATAATCTTTCACAAGATTTTGGTAGTAGCCCGTGAGTCCAAGGAAATCACGTAATGATTGTACGTTTGTAGGTCTCAGCCATCCTTGCATTGCCTTGATCTTTGTCGAGTCCACCGCCACTCCATTCTCTAATATAATGTACCTAAGATACTCCAATTTATGCTGTAAGAAGCTAAACTTTGACTATTTAACATAAGGAGTATTCTCCCAAAGAATTGTTAAATAGTTCGTAAGTGCTGAAAATGTATATCAAGCATAGGTCTATAAATGAGAATATCATCAAAGAATATCAATACGAACTTGCGTAGAAAACTTCGGAAGATGTCATTCATCATGCTTTGAAAATTAGAAGGAGCATTCATATGTTCAAAAGGCATTATTACCATAAACTCATAGTGGCCGTTATGCGTGCGGAATGTAGTTTTAAAAATATCTTTGATGCATACCCGAATCTGGTGGTATCCGGATCAGAGATCCAATTTAGTGAGGACTCGGGCTCCTTTTAATTCGTCTAAGAGTTCATCTACGAATGGGATAAGATTTTTATCCTTGACGGTGATGGTATTTAGAGCCCGGTAGTCAATGCATATCCGCCATGTACCATCTTTCTTGCGCACTAGCAATACTAGTGAGGAGTAAGGGCTGCATCTCGGTCGAATCACCCTTGTGTCAAGCATCTCTTTAATGATGTTCTCGATCTCATCCTTCTACAAGTGAGGATAGTGGTATGGTCACAAATCTGTTAGAGGTTTGCCTAGCAAAATAGGAATCCAGTGTGACCAGTTAGGGGGCAGCCCACGCGGCTCCAAGAAAACATCTATGAATTCATTCAAGCATAGGCCAAGCTTAGGATATGAGTTTTGTATATTCTCCCCCATAGATGGCTACTGAATATGCATCAAGAATCCACCATGTGCTTTATGCAAAACTTTCTCCATTTGTTGCGACGAAATGGTGGAAATTTGGCTCCCGCGCTTGCATCATAGCATGACCTGTCTCCCTTAGTAATAAAATTTTATGATTAATTTAGAAAAATTTCAAGAGATATCACCTAGTGTAGTGAGCCATTCGATCCTGAGTACGGCTTCATAATCATCGATGGGTAGGAGGAAGAAATCAACTACCACATCTTGGTCTTGGAGGAGTAGTTTCACCCACGGGCACCGTTGGTCGCAATTAAAGATTCAGCCGTCGGCGACCTTTATGTCAAACTTATTACAACCTTTGATTTAAAGCACCAAACATGCAACAACCTTACTATTGAGGAAGTTATTGGTGTTGCCCGTGTCAATGAGAATGGTGATGAGTTACTATTTTAGAAGTCCTCCAACTTTTATCATCTGCGAGTTCGAATAGCCGACCAATGCGTGCACTGCATAGTTGGCCAGTTGGGACTCTTCTTCCATGGCTTCTTCTTTAGGTTCAATGGCTTCTTCAGATATTTCATTGTCCTTATCCTCCACTGGTTCAATCACAAAAAGTTGGCCCTTTTTGCAGTGATGTTCACAGCTCTACGGTTCGTCGTAATGCTAACATAACTCCTTGGCCGATCATTTGCAAAGCTTATTTATTGTCAACTTTTTTGGTGCAGGGGCTTGGCTGGCAGTAGAGGGGGTAGTAGGCCTTGGCATGGCTGGTCGGGGAGTGACCCTTGTCCTTCGTACCTCGTGGTTCAATTGTACTTCCTGGATATGCACGAAGGAAATTACCGCCATAAGAGTGTAGGATTGCTGCACCTTTACTTCTCCTCGGATCTCCGGCTTTAGGCCCTCGATAAAAGTACCTAAAAGTTATTTCTCAGTCTAATTCTTAGTTTGGTTAGATAAATGCACCAACCTTATTTGGTATTCTTATACTGTATAGGTTTGACGAATCTTTGCCAATTATCCATCGATGTTATTGAAATCAGTTAGTCTGAAGTGGTCTAGTAGTCCTTCCTTGAATCGCTGCCAAGAGAGTCCTCCATGGGTATGCTTAAAACCAATTAGACCACTGAATAGCATCTCCCTCGAGGTGGATGGTAGCAATCTCCACCTGTGTGGCATCGACAATTCGGTAGAACCAAAAATAGCGCTCTACGCGCGAGATCCACCTGATCGGGTCTCCTTCTTCCTATCTAGAGAAGTCAACCTTCATACGTGGATAATTGATTTTACCTAGGAAGATCATATATCCCTGTATTCCAGATTTGGATGGAGAAGAAGAAGGAGGTCAAGCGTCCTCCTCTCTAGTGGTATCCACATGATGGATCTCTACAACAAAACTCCTCCAATCTGATCTTGCAACTATTACTCAGAGGGAGGGAGGAGAATAGGAGGTGGTGGCTAAAGTTGCAGCCTATCAACCAAGAGTCTCCCCTCCTATTTATAGAGAGCCACCAAAAAACCCTAGGGCTCCTGCCTTAGTGGGTATTGGATCTCCATCCAATTACCCACTAACCTTGTATTATTGGATCTCTATCCAATAATCTCCTTAGGCCTTTAATTGGGTCTTAATTAAGAAGTCCATTAGCATAAGGTCTTATCTAATAAATATAGGGGCTAATTGGATCTCCATCTAATGCTCTATTCGCTGAAGCATCCACCATATGTTTATGACCCTCTAGGCTTGATACCGAGCTAGCTGTGAGTTACTCCCATCAGAACTCCTTGTGATATAGTGAATTATTATCTCCATAATAATTCATTCGACTCATCAACTATGGACGTACTAGGCCACAATGATATAGTCTCCAGATGGTATAGGGGGATCGAATCCATCGGACCTGTCTATCCACAGTTACTATGTACCTATAATCCCTCATCTAACTAATATCCCAGAGATCATATATTGGATATGGTATTGTTAGGTCACATATAGAATCAGTTTGTCTTGCTCTAATCAGATTCTACCGGAGAACTCTTTCTCTCTTAATCTAAATGACCCTGGCTAGAGATTTGTCTAAGCAAGCATATATGAGATATTTCTCTCGTGATACAGAGAGTGGATGATCCTTTATTGACACTCTATTGCCTTCGTAAGGTTGGCTACCAATCTCGATAACCAGTTGTACTAGATCTGGAGCTTTCTAAACCTGTATGTTTAGCGTCAAAGAAAGGAGTACTGATATAAGGCATCCTTGGTGTCTCAAGTCCAAGGACCAGATACACAACTGGGACTATTGTGACGGGCTTAACTGATTTTGCCTAAGCCGTGCAGCACCCATGTGCGTCCATCCGCAAAGGTCAGCCCTCCTCGAGATCTCCTAGAGTCCTTTAGACTTACAAAAGAGAAAACGGGCCATAAGAAGCATTTCTCACGGGATCCATAAGTAACTGGTCAAGCAAATACTTTATAAAGCCAAATACAAATTACACCCATGGACATTACAAAATCAGAGAGGTTGCACATAAAGGATAATAGTCCATTACAGACCGAAGTCTCCACAAGTACTTATAAGACACACTTGTATTTACAAGCTAACTTGACCATAAAGTAATCAAACTAGGGCTGCTAAGCCTACTGCAAGCCCGCTTCTTGCTGTACAAGATATGTACCTAAACCGAAGGACACGGACAAACATGAGTATTTCATCGAATACCTTGTTTACATTATTGTCCGTGATATTCTCCCCCACTTATTCCTTTGACGTCCTCGTCGAAGCCACTATAGATGTTGCATCTCCTCATATTTTGCTGAATCTTTAAATTTTTACTTTGACTGCAACATGCCCCTTTGGCTCCCAACCGCTCTCCACCGCTGTTGTTGAGTAGTCGAACTCTGATCCGCCATGCTGCTTCAACTCACCAATGATTGAATCTGGTGTGGGATTGGTTGAGTTGTGCTGATCTTTGTTGGTTCTCACGGATCCCTCTAATGAAGGAAAAGACCTGCCTTATTATGCACCAGTATCGTAGTATACTCATATTGCTTGAACTGGGTGGATGCTTGTTGGAGCTTTAACGAGCATCGCCTCACAGACTTTGAAGTTTTTAAGGTCCTTCCTCCATAATGTTTGCCCATTGAACCTTCTTCCACTGTTAGTTGCCACTTCCAAGAATGTTCACATCACTCCCGCTTTCGATTAGTCAATTGAGAAATGAAGTAAAAAATCTACTCTCAGTAGTACTGATCACCAATGGTGAGGATTTGACAACTATTGTCTTCCATAAGCTTTCTTTGAAGTGTCACTGAACTTGAACAGAGCTCCCCTGCTAGATAAGTAAGAGAACTGAGATACTTGACTTCACCCATTCTCTTCATAGTTAAGAAGGTAAGGTTACTTGGCTTCGCTCACCTCCTAGAGTTAAGAGAATTAGGGTACTCGATTTCGCCTGCCTCCTTGAGTTTGTACTTCATGCATTGAGCTGATTACTAACATTCGCCTGCTCTTTTCTCACACTTTTGAAGCACTTAAAGTGTTTGCACTCCTTGTGTTGAGTTAGAGTTAGCTACTGTGATTCACCTTCTCACTGCCATCGAACTTCTGGAATGCAAGAAGTTTTGCCCGAAAAGAGTAAAAAGTTTACCCCAACTTGGAGTAAGCCTTTGATAGATCTGGTCACCTCTGGGATTGTACTGTCTTCTCCATCACCTTTGCTGCCTACTCCTTTGAGTAGAAAGGTATAGTACCGTGTACTGCCTACTTCGTTCCTTGGTCGAGCACTCCTGCATCAACCCGAAGTCCCTCACTTTCGGCTATCTTGATGAGAAGCCCATCGACATCGGTCTTATGAAGTTTCTTGGCCTCTGCCCTTTCGCCCTGTCTTAGTAGTTGGAGTTTGCCTTTGCATTCTCCACCCTCTCGGCCCCTTTTACGACCAATGCTCTCCCTCCATGAGAGCAAGGGATCGATAACACCACGAGAGTCCCGCATCTGCGGTACCATGGTGCTGCTAAGCCCATAGCACTACTACCTGTTATCTTGCATCTTCATCCCTTCCTTCGTGATCGGTAGATCTGTCTCTATGGCACTATAGTGGTCCTCCGAGTCCACCTCCTTTCTAACCAATGCTTTTCTTTTGGGTAGCTGAGCTCCTCTGGACTCAACTTCGCTTTCTCACCCCTTTCGACCACCTGCTTCGACACCACTTTATCCTCCTAGCAGTTCTCCTTGGTCAATGGAAAGACAGACTATAACTCTCATGCATGGCCTCCGCCATCTTGTTGCAGGGCTTGCGCCGATTCTGTTCTCCTTAGCTTCCTTGGTAGCAACGTTAGCTTACTCGGCTTTGTCCTCTGACTTGCCGGGCTCCCTAAAGCGAATGTGAGCACTGAAGCAGTCCAACTCTCCGACTGCTCTGATTATACTTTTGTATAGTCAAGTCCCCTCCATGGGACTCACTGGTACTTACAATCTAACTACTCCCTCGGTGGTACACAGCCCCCATATGCTAACGATCAAGGTTTTCATCTGATACAAGCTTCGATGCATACACACGAAAGACCCGCCTCTACGGTACTGTGGCATTCACTCCTTGAATCCACAGCCCTTCTTGTCATTGCATTATTCACCAAAGTGGAGCTCCCAGTAGCTCCTGATCATTCACATGATCACGTCCCCCTCCATGGGACTCACTGGTACTTACACTTGGACTTCTTCCTTGGTAGTATACAACTCCCATACGCTGATGACCAAGGCTTTCATCCAATGCAAGCTTCGATGCATACACGAAGACCTGCCTCTACGGTACTATGGCATTCACTCGAATCCATAGCCCTTCCTCTTGTTGTATCGTACACCAAAGTGGAGCTCCCAGTAACTCCTGATCATACCTCCGCATGATCATGTCACGATACAGGATTGCCTGTATTGCATTGCCACAAACTATTTCACCATGATTCGCTATACTATGTCGCCTCTTGGTGACATCTCCATTACATACAGATTCTCATATGATGAACTCGGACTCCGACTTCTCCACATGTGACCTCTGCCAACACATCATAGGGCCTCCACCATCTTCGATTTGTAGTTCGCTCCCTTGGCAATTCACCTTCATCCACCCACTCTTGGGTCACACTTGGATGAAGCATAGCTCTAGGACAGTCCGTCACCTAGTAGCTCATGAAGTCTCCATCACTTTGCTAGAATTGGTGTGGTCTGGATCCTGGGTCTCTATCCCCTACCAACATAATCTCTGCTATGCACCACTTGTTCCTGACAACTCGAATGGCAACACTATGGCATATTCTTCAAGAGTACTTGCCTTTGTGTCCTCTTGCCCCGTGCTAAGGTCTCCTGATTCTAACTTTGCCTCCACTAGTCGAATCACCTTAGTTACTCTGTCAAATGCATCTATGAGGTAGCTTGCATGTGCCTCGAAGCTCCCTTTATCTTTGGCACCATGCAAAATAAGTCTGTCCCATCAGAATGAAGAGCCCATGGAATGATATGATCCACTCTTGCCTCTACAAGAGTTCATACCCTTGACATATGTCCAAGGAAAGCTTCATGCCTCTGCTTCATGTTCCATCTTCTATGTCGACTCCCTTCATGCGGCTTGGATACTTCACCGAGTTCCACCGAAGTCGCTTCGCTCCTCGATTTGCATTGAGTTGATAGTGGCTCTCATGTCCACCATTCCATGGGTCAGCCCTCCGTTGAGTTTGATTTATGCATCGACTCTAAGTGTGCCTTTATATGATGTTGCCTTGGATTGCTCCCCCACTTGATCTCGAAATACATCTACCAATGCATTACCTCATTCGAGATCATGCGATGACTCTTCGTCACTCACTCGATCTATTGAGCTTTATGGAGATATAGCCTTGAGGAACTCTTCCTCAATATGTGCAGTCTGTTGCACATGATTCTCCCACTAGAGAACTAGGACTTATCCCTCCTGGATATCTGTCCTGCTGGAGCAACTTTTCTCTTTACATACTTCCCACTGGAAGTTTCGGAGACCACCATCCCCTTTGGACTACTCCGTCTTGCTGAACTTGTGCCTTGTTCTGCCCCCGCAAATGCACTTGCTAGATTGCGACCCTTTGCCAATATAGTCTTCACTGCACCCTTCAAAGTCTAGCAACATGCTAAACTTGTTACACATTTTAGCCGCCTACAGACATATCCTTTCATATCAAAGAGAAAGTTCTGATGCTCCATGGCACTGAGTTCTGATCGACCGTAGGATGGCCATGAACACTCCATCATCCATGTACAAGCTCTTGCATGAGTTCTGAATCCTTCGAGTTAGCAATTCCCCTCACCTCTGTGAGCTTTGTACAACTCTTTCAGTTATTATGCAACACCTCCCACCTTGCACGGTCTCATCTTTCACCAAGCACCCCTCTTTGCCTTTAGCACCATCAAGTTTGGGTTGTCAACATTGAGCCGTAGCTTGAACTCAACCATCCCAATCTTTGTGGACTACGCATTCTTCTTCGCTTGCTTGTCCTCATGGTGCCTCTCGCACAAAGGGTTAGTCATTCCTCTGAATGCCAAACCTCGAATGGCAACATCGAGCGACTCCTTTCCCTATATCTTAATGTCTATTTTCCTTCCAAACGGTTGCACATGTTGGATGTCCTCCATATAACCTAGGTAGGTTCCCTACGTTTATATGGAAAGTGTTTTTGTGTGCTTGTTCCGCTCTGATACCACATTGTCACGGGCTTAGCTGATTTTACCTAAGCCGTGCGGCACCCATGCGTGTCCATCCGCAAAGGTTAACCCTCCCCGAAATCTCTTAGAGTCCCTTAGACTTACAAAAGAAAAAACAAGCCAAAAGAAGCAATTCCCACGGGATCCATAAGCAACTGCTTAAGCAAACACTTTATAATGCCAAATACAAATTACACCCATGGACATTACAAACTCAGAGAGGTTGCACACAAAGGATAATGATCCATTACAGTCCGAAGTCCCCACAAGTGCTTACAAGACACACTTATATTTAAAAGCCAAACTTGGCCATAAAGCAAATCAAACTAGGGATGCTAAGCCTATTGCAAGCCCGCTTCTTGCTGTACAAGATATATACCTAAACCGAAGGACACAGATAAACACGAGCATTTCATCAAATACCTTGTTTACATTATTGTCCGTGACATGATGGAATCACTGTCTGATATTAGGTATCATTAACCATACAACATTCCATAAGCGGATCAATTAGTGAACTTATTCTCAAATGAGCACCTGTACTATATCCTTAGTGTCTTCACACAAGTGGCTATGAGACCAGTTGCCTCCATCATATGGATAGGTATATAGTACACTAGTCTATCCGATTATCTCAATATCCCTCTCGAGTAACCTATGACCGGGATTATTTAGGATTTGTGTTTAAAGATGAATCGATCTCATTATCATGATCTCATCACGATCCGATTCCCATTACACAGAACCAAGGACATCACAATATATATGCTACATATAATATAATGTGAGAATATACCGATATTAATCATAAGCAAAAGGATTACGCAGTGTGTCATACGTGCTCATGTGATTGGCTTGCAGGGCACCTATAACTAGTAATCTCCCACTTGACCTAAAGCCAATCACCTATGTATCTGATCTCCATCAGACCCTTGTGACGCTTAAATACAATCTGAGCCAACGACTTCGTAAGTGGATCTGTAATGTTATCTTCAGATGAAACTCTTTCTATTGCTATATGTTTACGGGTTATGATTGCTTTAATCATATGGAACCACTTTAGAATAATTCTGATGAGACCTGGGTGCCCTTGCTAGGGTTGTCACCCTGTCATTGTCATAATATATGGGAGTTAGCTCTATGCTGCTTGGTATGACTCCCAAATCTTTAATGAACTTCTTTATCTACACCCCTTTCTCTACTGCTTCTGCCTCAGCAATGTATTCCACCTCTATAGTCGAGTCAGAAGTAGTATCTTACTTGGAACTCTTCCAGCTTACGACTCCATTTAGGGTGAAAACATACCCTGAATTTGACTTGTTATTATCAATGTTAGACTGAAAACTTGAGTCTGTGTAGCCCTCAACCTAGAGACTACCTCCTTCATATACCAATAAAGGATCCTTAGTCCTTCTCAAGTACTTAAGGATACACTTTACTACCTTCCAGTATTCTAAACTCAGATATGCCTGATACCTGCTCGTGACACTCAGAGCATGGGCTATATCAGGCCTGGTACATAGCATCACATACATGATAGATCATATCGCTGAGGCATAAGATATTTTATCTATGTTTGCCCTTTCTTCAGGAGTCTTTGGGGACATACTCCTAGAAAGTGATATTTTATGTCTCATCGGTATGAGACATCTCTTGAAATTTTTCATGCCAAACCTTTTAACAATGGAGTCTATGTACCTAGATTAGGACAAGCCAAGTATCCTTTTGGATCTATCTCTATAGATCTTGATCCCCAAAATATAGGATGCTTCCCCTAAGTCTTTCATGGAGAAGTTTCTAGATAACCAAGCCTTTACTATGGAGAGCATTCCTACATCATTCCCAATGATTAAGATGTCATCCACAAATAGCACCAAGAAGGTGATAGCGCTTTCACTTACCTTCCTGTACACACAAGGCTCATCTTCGTTCTTAACAAAATTATAAAATCTGATCACCTCATAAAAAATCTTTTGTTTCAACTTTGGGAAGCTTGCTTCAACCTATAAATGGATCTAAGCAACTTGCATACTTTATCTGGACTATCTTTAGATACGAATCCCTTTGGTTGTATCATATACACCTCTTCCTCGAGGTTGTCATTGAGGAATATTGTTTTAACATCTATCTGCCATATCTCATAGTTATAGTGTGCTATAGTTGCCAAAATAATTCTAATGGACTTAAGCATGGCTACAGGTAAAAAGGTTTCGTCATAGTCAACTCCTTGTATTTTATGATATCCTTTAGCTTCCAGCCTTGCTTTATAGGTCTCTACCTTTCCATCCACTCCGATCTTCTTCTTGAAGATCCATTTGCAGCCGATGGGTACAACACCCTCAGGTGCATCTACAAGATTCCAAACCTTGTTAGAGTACATGGAATCTATCTCAGAATTCATGGCTTCTTACCACTTCCTGGAGTCTGTACTCATAATAGCCTCCTCATAGGTCTGAGGATCAATATTCTGAGAGTCATCTCCACTGATATATCCCACATATCTTTTAGGAGGGTGAGATACTCTATTAGACCTATGTAAAGTTGGAACTTGTGTGTTAGGTACCTGAACAGTCTTGGGCTCTAGAATGGTGCTTGAGCTAGGTTCTCCAATCTCGCTCAATTCTATCTTACTCCCATTATTTCCACCAAGAATATGTTCCTTCTCAAGGAACATAGCTCTCTTGGCAACAAAGACCTTTCGGTCCTCGGGATGATAGAAATAATACCCATAAGTATCCTTTGGGTATCTCATGAATGTGCACCATTCTGTCCTTGATTTCAACTTATCGGGATTATGTCTTCTAACGTGGGCAAGATAGCCCCAAATCTTAACAATTTTAAAATCAGACTTCTTTCCTTTCGATATCTCATATGGTATAGACACTACCAATTTTGATGAAACTCTGTTCAGAAGGTAAGCTACAGTCTCTAGGGCATACCCCCAGAATGAGACAGGTAGGTCAGTGAAACTCATCATGGATTGTACCATGTCTAACAACATGCGATTCTGACTTTCTGATACACCATTGAGCTGAGGTATATAAGGAGGTGTCCACTGGGATAGAATCCTATTGTCCCTGAGGAAATGGGTGAACTCCATACTCAAGTACTCTCCTCCTCGATCTGATCGAAGAGTCTTAATACTCTTTCCAATTTGGTTCTTTACCTCATTCTTATATTCTCTGAATTTCTCGAAGGCCTCAGATTTATACTTCATTAAGTACATATGTCCATACCTAGAGAAATCATTAACGAATATAATAAAGTATAAGTAACCACCAATAGCTTGAGTCGATATAGGACCACATACATCACTGTGTATGAATTCCAATAACTCGGTGGCTCTCTCTCCAGTTCTACTAAAAGGAGAGTTGGTCATCTTCCCATGAAGGCAAGGTTCACAAATTATATATGCCTCATAGTCAAATGAATCTAAGTATCCATCTTTCAATAACTTTTGAATCCTTCCATCATGTATATGACCTAGCCTATAATGCTATATGTATGCATTATTCACCTTATCTCTTTTCCTCTTAGACATATTTATATTCATGATACGTGAAGAAGTGTCTGACACATATAAGCTATTTATTAGGGTCCCTCTAGTGATGATCTTATCATCTATAATTATTGAACAACTATTGTTCTCAAAAACTAATTTATATCCACTAATTATCAAACAAGAGATAGAAATAATATTTTTAATAATAGAGGGAACAAAATAGTATGCATCTAATGTAATAATAGCTCCACCAGGAAGATGTAGGGTAACCTCTCTAACAGCAACTACAACAACTCTTGCTCCATTACTCACCTTGAGGTCCATCTCGCCTCTAGCTAATCTCCTAGGTCTTGTCAGAACCTGCAACGAATTACAGACATGATAAACACTCCCGGTATCCGATACACATGTGTTATCATGAAAATCTGATAAGTGGAGATTGATTATGAATATATCTGAAGCTTCTCTAAGCTTTTGTCTCGCCTTCTCTGCAAGATAGTCTTTAAAGTTCCTCTTTCAGTGCCTGTCTTGTCCATAGTGGAAGTATTGTCCTTTGTTCTTTGTTGGGTATTTCTTAGCAATCTTTGCCTTATCTAGTCTTTCTTTCCCCTTGCCCTTCTTAAGGATCTTGTTGGCCTTTCTTTTCTTTTTGGTTTCACCAATATAGAGAACTGGCTTCTCCTTCTTGATGGCACTCTCAGCTTCCCTCAACATATTGAGGAGCTCAGGGAGAGTCACCTCAAACTTGCTTATGTTAAAATTATGATGAAGTGAGAAAAAGAATCTAGTAGGGACTGAAGTATAAGATTAATGCACAGATTATCCTCTAGGACTATTCGTAGACTTGTGAGTTTCTCAATCTAATCTATCATCTTTAGGACATGGTTCTCAACCGATGTCCCTTCTGTCATCCTAGCTTGGAAGAGTTTCTTAGATATCTCATATCTTTGAGTTCTTCCTTGTTTCTCAACAGCTGGTGGTGATGAAGAAGAATAGAATCTGCATCCATACTCTCATGTTGCCTTTGTAACTCAAGAGCCATGGAGGCTAACATGTAATATTTTGCTAACATGGAATCATCTATGCATATCATATAATGAGCGATCTCATCCTCGCTTGCCCCTTCTTCCGGTGTGTGTACGATTATATCAAGGGCGTATGCGATTTTCTCCATCGTGAGAATAATTCTCAAATTATAGAGCTAATCTATATAGTTTGGACCAGTGAGGCAATTGGTATCAAGTATCCATGTAGAGGGTTTGTGAGCGACATGTTTCTGACAAAACAAGATATAATAAAAATAAATAACATGTAGATTTTACAAAAAATACTAATTAAGATATGAACTTCTGTCTTAATGTGCTCCCACTATTTTCTTAGCGAATTATGTGACACCCTCGACACATGAGATGGAAGTCTCCGGCAGACTCCTAGTGGGCATTATGATCCAATTGGCGTCTTAGTGCAACCTCGAGAGACTCAACCAATTGCACTAAGCCCAAAAGGTAGGTAACTCTTGCCAATCACAACTTCTTGTGATTCCCGTCACGTTCGGCCTACGAATCATCATAGTCTTGAGGGACTTAACCAACCATAATGTTCAGTTAAGTCATCACTATCATTACAAGATGAGTCTGATTCAATGATATGCCCTCGAGGGACTCGACCAAGCATACCATATCCTCAGGTCACCGGTGACATCTTTGTGTCATAGGCAAGAACTCGATCACGTAGATAGGTGAGTCTCGAGGGACTTGACCAACTCAACCTATGTCATGATTCAATTTCTTTCTATAACGATGGAAGGCCATGTGGGTCAATCTTATTACCTCATGCTTACCGACTTAATATTATCTTAGGAGGGTTTTTGTTTTCTATCGGTCTCCTAATATGTCATGTCACACACATACATATTTAATATATATCTACATCACATGCAAATATATATATATATATACATATATCTAGTAGGTGTATAACACATCACACATGCAAGCCACGCCGGATGATCATGAGTCATCACCTAATATGATTAAGCCTGACCCAATGGGTCTAATCACTCACAATAGGATCTATGTGTACATCGGCGTATCTCCATGCCCTGTGATTGTTGATCTCGTCATCATCGATTCCGTTGGATCATTGCATCACCATGCGTCGTAATCTCCCGCCACGACATTGTGGGTCCCTCTATCATCACGCTCCCAACGCACCTCCCTATGTAATTACAAATAATTATAGGCACTCAGGCCTGACAAAAAATAAGAAAAATAGATGCACGTAGGCCCCAATAATAGTAATGATCATAATTACACACATCACAACACATGGCTCATGATTATACATCACATGTACATCACATTATATGTAGGATTACTAGATATATATAATAATTAATTAAACTATTTAATTAATTAGTTTTCTGAAAATCAGAACATGCTCAGAATTTTCAGAATTGTCAAGGGCATTTTCATAATGCTGAATGAGAGGACAGTCCTCAAAATTTTTAGAATTATCGAGGCTATTTTTAAAATTTTACACATGAGGACAATCCTTAAATTTTTAAAAATTAGAGGGGTTGGATCATCCTTTTTTAAAAGGATACCCTAGCCCTCTCCTTGGCTGCTAGCCGTGGGCATGCCCGGTTGCCCCTTGCAAGGGCTTCCTTCGTTGCGAAAATGCAGCAAGAACACGTACAACGATTCTAGGTGATTCAATCTCATCACACGCAGTTTAAAACCAATCTTTTGCATGAAAACCTTGGCTCTGATACCACTGTTAGAAAACCTACAACGGGTGCACCATATGTGTAACGGAAATCAAAACAAAAACTGGTTTCCCACGCAGATCAAATCGTCGTGCAAAAGATTCGGGTCATGAGAAAAACACAAAAAAATGAAAAACCATGATGTGTGAGAGATTGATTTTACCTAGGAAGATCATATATCCCTATATTCTAGATTTGGATGGAGAAGATGAAGGAGGTCAAGCATCCTCCTCTCTAGTGGCATCCATACGATGGATCTCTACAGCGAAACTCCTCCAATCTGATCTTACAACTCTTGCTCAGAGGGAGGGCAGAGAATAGGAGGTGGTAGCTAAAGTTGTAGCCTATCAACCAAGTGTCTCTCTCTTATTTATAGAGAGCCACCAAAAAACCCTAGGGCTCCTGCCTTAGTGGGTATTGGAGGATCAATTGTAATTCTAATCTAGTGCATGGATCTGATCTCCAGGTTAGGGCCCCAATTTTGCAAGGCCCAAAGAAATAAGGAGACCACTTTCTTGAGGCTTGAATTTCATACTGGTGGAGTTGGAGATAAAGTAGGACTTGATCTTTCTCAGGAAACTTTCTTTGCTCTGGCGTTTGTTAGGGGAAAGTTTCTTCCTTTGATAGGCTGCCACGTGGTTGCTCTGTAATAGTAGTCGTGCCTTCTTTTGGAGTAAGGGCTATCCTCTGATAAAATCTCTAGTGGTGTGAGCCCGATCTGAGTCTGAGGTGGGTAGGAGTGGTAATTTTTCAGGGACCATTTTTACTTCTTCATGCTGTTGACCATCTTGCATGTGGATAGTGCTGACCCCCACTCTGGATGTGTCTGCTCCAATAATAAACATTTGGCCATGATTTGGTATAGATAATATCATGGTCGTGAGGGCAATAGTTCCACTCGGCCAAGGTGGTATATCTTTCTTTATAATGA
Organism: Ensete glaucum; assembly: GCA_021527575.1. NCBI lineage: Eukaryota > Viridiplantae > Streptophyta > Magnoliopsida > Zingiberales > Musaceae > Ensete > Ensete glaucum. Next base: position 40,883,942 of record CM038557.1, on the reverse strand, counting down.
GAGGGATGGTGTTCATGCTTTGTTGAGTCCTGCGAATGATCCTTCCCCTTTTCTGATTTCGCCACTAGAGGGGCTTAATTTTCTCATGGTCTTAGGCCATGGATCGGAGGTCATCATCAAGGAAGTCTTTAAGCATCATGGTCCGATCATAGGGAAAGTCATGGAAGTCACCTGAGATCAACAACCATGGTGAGTTCGACGAGATGTAACACTTTAGAAGTAGCTTATCTCCGGGGAAAAGGATATAGGAATGTGTCGTAACTGGAAATAAGCATAGCTGAATAATCTGTGTCTCTATCATCTCTTGGACGACCCTTTTATCTTCGACCTTATGAGGTTGTAGGAAGCAATCTGGTCGAGCAACAACTGGTAGAAGTTTCAACCTATTCAGCATAGGGTGGTTAGACAACATCAGAGGAGGTAATCAGCTTGGTTTGGTGGAGACACCCAAAATTTCAACAAGCTATGGGAGAGGGTTCTTATCTTCAATCTCGTGAAACCCTTGAATTTGAATTAGGAAAACATTGGATTTTTCTTTTGGTACCCCCTCCAGGTGTTGTATTATAGTTGTAGGCGCTGGGCTCCCTCGTAAAATCACCTGCTTTCCTTTTCTAAAAAATTTCATAGTTAGCTTTAAAAAATTCTAGAAAATATCTCCAATCGTGGACAACCAATCAATTGTAAGCACTATATCAAAACCATCAAGATGGAGGAGGAAAAAAATCAACAACTATGTCTTGCTCCTGTAGGACCAGTTTTACCTGCGGGCACTTCTGGTTGCACTTCAGAATAGCTACCTTGACTTCAAACCCATTGTAATATTCTTTTGGAGCATTAAGTCGACAACAACCTTATAGCTCATGAAGTTGTGTGAGCACCCAGTGTTGATGAGGATGATGACGGACTGCTACTCGAGAAACCCTTTGATCTTCAATTTTTCTAATTTGGTGTAGCCGGCTAAGGTAGGGATCATGCGGGTGGCCAGTTGTGGTGTATCATTTTCCTTGGGCTTAAGAGTCATATCTTCAAGTTTGGGTTCTTCAGTAGGCCCAATAATCAGCGGTGTCTCCTTTTTATATTGGTGTTCTAGGCTCTTCAGGTTAAAGGCAACAATGGTAGTGATGTTGGGGCTGCGATGGTGAAGTCTCCAAGTGGAGGATGGCAGCCAAGGGTAGTAGCAATGATGGAGGAAGAAAATGGCAGTAGTAACATCAGTTGTGGTCCTTCGGTGATGCTGCAATGTTATCGAGGCTGCAATCTTTTTGGTGGCTGAGATTTATCGAAAGATTACATATAAGTGATCTGAGTCAAATGGTAGCAGCAACGATGGAGGAAGAAGAGGGTAGCAGCAATGTTGGCTGCGGTTGTGGTGCGACTTCATGGCTACAGGTGGCGTCGATTACAGTAAGGGTGTGGTTACAATAGGAGGAAGACAGGGCAATGATGTACATGACTATTGCAGAGGATGGTAGCAGTGGTATGGAGTGAGAGATGGCTGCTGTTGTGTTCAATTTGTTACTGGTCACGATCAAGATAGTTGGTAGCGAACGATTGTTGTAGGGTACGATGTAAATAGATTACAGTAAAAGATCGCTATTGGTAGCTTTTTGCCACAAGGATCACTGTTGGCTGTAATCAAGGAGGATGGCAGCAATAGGTCACTGTTGGCAGTGTTGTGTAGCAAAAGATGCGTACTGCAGTTGAAGGGATAAGGGAGATTGGGTAGCTGAAAAGTTGGTGGACCGAAGGCTACAGTTTTTTGGTGCGGTTTGTAGCTATTTTGGGTATGATTTAGGGCTGCGATTTTATAGAGTTTAGGCTAAAAATTGGTGTGGTTTTAGGGCTGTGATAGTAGTAGATGAAGGTTAGGGAATATATTTTATATCTGGGATAGATGGTAGCAAATGTAGGTGTATCGATAAGAAAAGTTGGCTGAAAAGGTAAGTGGATCGATAAAGAAGTAGGCTGCGGTTAGTGCTGATTTGGGTGGCTATTTGGGTTTAGTTTAGGGTAAGATTTGGAGGAGTTTTTGATGAGGATAGTAGGGTTTAGAGATGAGGAAAAAAAAATCTGAAATCTCATAAAAAATAGCACTTAAATCTGATAGAATTTGGCGAAAAAAGGTGCTACGATGTGTTATCCCGCCAAACAGATTTTATATCAGAGAAACGATGACTTCTTGACAGAAATTCTAGAGGAAAGTTCAAGGAATTTATGTGAAAATCCTTGGTTCAGATATTGGTAACACCAGTAAAAAGTTAGGCAAAATTTTGGCTACGTAACAGTAGGAAAATATAGCAAAAGCCGAAAGGTAGATCTTTCATCATAAAAATTCTATAACTACATAGTGGTGAAAGATTGCATAAGAAAACTGGTTTCAGAAGGAATTTTTTCTAGAAATTAATATCAGATAAAAGCTAAGTTGATCTTTGGAATTATATAAAAATTTTGGCCAAAAAGAATGAATAAATGTGCGATTTCGAGAGGCCAATATACAAAAGGTAGATTTTGCATTGTAAAATTTTAGTACTATGCAACAAAGAATTATAATGTTATAAGTCCAGATCTAGAAAGAGTTTCTTAATGAGATCAGTATTAGATGAAAGCTAAGATGATTTATAAAATTGTGTAAAATTTTCAACCAAAAAGAACAATTAAAAGTTCAGTTTCAAGAAGCAACAATCAGCTGAAAATTTCTACAGCGTTTCACTTTTGCAATGGTGATAACGTTTACGATGAACGAAATTTGTAGTAGATAAAATTTGAAAAAAATCTTCGATATATAAAGTAATGAATCTTGTAGTATTGAAAAGGCGTAGATGATAAAAATATACTAGATTTGTAGATCAAATGTAGGGGGCAGCGACAGATTGATTTGATCTACAACTGGGGTGGAAGGTGGAGGCGCTTGTCGCAGCAATTGTGGGAATTGCTTAGGAAGGTGGATGATAGAACCCCAGAAGGAGCTATATAGATTTTGATCCTTAAGGAGATCAACCCTTGGAACCCCTTCCAGGGTTCCTCCCTCCTAGACCTGGCACAAGGCTAAATTAAAATAGTAGATTGTTTGATTCAAGAGAGGCGACGACTACATCATTATATAGGGATCAAAACCCTAGCCTATGGGGGTGTTTGCCTAAGTAAAATTATCTCTTTACCCTCTTATAGCCAACCTGCCTTAATGGGAACAAGGGCGGCTAGGTTGGCTCTATAGCCAACCTTTAAGATGGGATACCCGATCAACCTCATGAAGTGCGCGGATCTAATCTCTAGGTTAGGGCTCCAATATGGTCCCCAATTTTGTAAGGCCTAAAGAAATAAGGAGACCACTTCTTTAAGACTTGAGTTTCTTACTGATCAGGCTAGAGGTGTAAGGAAACTTGATCTTCAATTTTTGTCCATTCTAAAGTTTGTCGAGGTCATTTCTTCTTTGCATGTGCTGGCGTGAGCATGGATTATAATTCTTTTGGGCTTACTCCTCTTTCGTGCCATCGACCTGTATCTAGCCAAATTTTAAATTTGGTAGCAATAAGTATCCCCTTTAAAAATCTCATGTGAAGTGTGGGGGAAGCCTCGGTATGAATTAGGAGTCGACCATCTTGCATAAGGGTGACGTCGATCCCAACTCTGAATGTGTCTGGTCTAAGTACGAACACATTGCCATGTTCAAGTAATGCTAGCATCGGTATAGATGGCATCATAGCTGTGGGGGTCATGTGGATGCCTTTCTTTTGTTCTTTCTTATAATCGTGGGCCGTGGATTCAAGGTCATCATCAGGGAAGACTTTTAGTATTATAGTCTGCTCCTTAGCGAAGTCGTAGAAGTAGCTTGAGATGAGAGAGCACTGCATTAAAACCCATAGTTGGTTCAGCTGAATATGACACTTCGAGAAGAGCTTATCCCTGCAGACAAAAAAGTAAAGTTTTTGGAGATAAAGTGTCATTGCAAGGGAAGGTTACGGTCAAATGATCTGTATCTCTCGCGTCTCCTGAACGATCTTTTTAGCTTCGGTCCTATGAAAATATAGATAGCAATATGGCCGAATATGCATTGGTGCTTCCCCTTGTAAGACCAACATACAGGGGTCATGCAGTCTGGTAGGAAGGAGTCGGCTCGGTTTAGTGGACGTGCTTGAGATTTCAGCGAGCTTCTCCAAGCACTATGTCGAGATCATCTTTTCTTTGTTCTCTCCTTTCCCACATAAGGTCACCTATTTTCTTTTATCATTTATAAGGCTGTTGGAGCTCCAGGTGCTGGCGAGGATGGTGACAGACTGATGCTTGATAAAGCCATTAATGTCTAATATCTTTGGTGGAGCATAAAAGGTTTGGGCGACTGATTGTGGTTTTTCCTTCATATCCTTCTCCTCGGACTCGAGAGCCATATCTTTGAGTTTGGGTTCTTAAGTGAGCTCAACCAATAGAGGTCTCTCTTTTTTACAATAGTGGCCTCGGCTCCACAGTTTATTACAATGCCAACATAGGCCCTTTGTCGATCTGTCATGAAACTCTTCTCTTGTTAACTCTTTTAGCTGAGGTGATCGGCTGGTGGTAGATGGGGCCGAGAGTCTCTGTATTATTGGTCGGTGGCTTTGGTCCTCCAAGCATCTTGGTTCAACTTATCTTCTGTAGTCGTGCGAAGGAGATGGCAGCCTTAAGTGTGTATAGTTGTCATGCTTTAATTTCTTGAATCTCTGACTTCAAGCCCTCAATGAAAGTCCTCAATATATATTTTTTAGACCAATCACGAGTTTGATCACTTAACCGTTTAAACCTGATTTGGTACTCTTGGATGGTAGAGGTTTGACAGATCTTCATTAGTTCTTTATCAAGGTTCTTATAATTGATTAGTGTTGAAGGTTTATATGCTTTTGGTTGGGATGTGGCTCTCATATTTTGAGCATCTTGATTGAGGTGCCCTTCTTGAAGTTGTATAAAGGAGATCGATGTCATCGAGGTGTAGCGCTGCCTTGTCTTATCCTCGGTTCTTATCTCTGATGGGTTCTTTTTGCAATCAGAATTTGCTCCATGTTGTGATCTTCTTGGGCTTGGTGATCGGCTCAATCTAAACTTCTCGAAGAGAGCGCATAATTTAACATCCATATACATCTTGAAAATATCCAATTTGGCTTGAATTAACCTAGCGATGTCATGACATAAGGATCTCTAACCTATCAAATAAACCGATTGAAAAGTGTAGCTATAATTTTTAGGTTTAAGGCAGTGAATGAAAGCAATGTCAGGACTGTGGGGGTGAAGTCTCCAATTGGAGGATGGTAGCCAAGGGTAGTAGCAATGGTGGCTGAAGAAGAGGGTAGCAGCAATGTCTGTTGCGACTGCACTGCGACTTCATAGCTGTAAGTGGCATCGGTTGGAGCAATGGTGTAGCTGTAATAGGAGGAAGATGAGGCAGCAATGAACACGGCTATTGCGGAGGAGGGCAACAGCGGTATGGAGTGTGAGATAGCTGCTATTGTGTTTAATTTGTTGTTGGCTGTGATCAAGATAGTTGGCAGTAAATGATTATTGCGGGCTGCGATGTAAACAAATTACAGCGAAAGATCACTGCTAGTAGCTTTTTGCCGCAAGGATTACTACTGGCTGCGATCAAAGAGGATGGTAGCAAGAGGTCACTGTTGGTAGTGTTGGGCAATGAAAGATGCGTGCTATGGTTGAGGGGATAAGGGAGATTGGGCGACTGAATGATTGGTGGACCAAAGGCTTCAGTTTTCGGGTTCGGTTTATGGTTGTTTTGGGTACAATTTGGGGCTACAGTTTTGTGGAGTTTAGGTTGCAAATTGGTATGGTTTTAGGGTTGTGATAGTAGTAGATGAAGGATAGGGAAATAGATTTTAGATCTGGGATAGATGGTAACAAAGGTAGATGTATCGGTAAGGAAAGTTGGCTGAAAGGTTAAGTGGATCGATAAGGAAGTAGGCTACGGTTAGGGCTGATTTGGGTGGCTGTTTGATTTCAGTTTAGGGTAGAACTTTGTAAGATTTTTAGTAAGGATGGTAGGGTTTGGTGATGAGGAAAAGAGAGTCCAAAATCCCACAAAAATAGCACTTAAATCCGATAGTATTCGATGAAAAAAAGTATAGCGATGTGTAGTCCTACCGAACAGAATTTACATCAGAGATACGGTGACTTCTTGATATAATTTCCAAAGGAAAGTTCAAGAAAATTATGCAAAAACCCTTGGTTTAGATGTTGCAAGTACCAGTAAAAAGTTTGTCAAAATGTTGGCAGTGTAACAGTAGGGAAATAGGGCAAAAGATGAAAGGTCGATCCTTCATCATAAAAATTTTAGAACTACGTGCTAGTGAAAGATTGCATAAGAAAACCAGTTCTAGAAAGAACTTTTTCAAGAAATTAATCCCAGATGAAAGCCAAATTGATCTTTGGAATTACATAAAAATTTTGGTCAAAAAGGATGAACAAAAGTTCAGTTTCAAGAGGCCAATATATGGAAGGTAGATTCTCCATTGTAAAATTTTAGCATGACATGATGAAGAATCACAGCACTATAAGTCCAGATCCAGAAGGAGTTTTTTTATGAGATTAGTCTTAGATGAAAGCTAAGATGATCTATGAAATTGTATAAAAGTTTCAGCCAAAAAGGATGATTAAAAGTTCAGTTCAAAGAATCAATAATTAGTTGAAAATTTCTATAGTATTTCACCTTCACAATAATGATAATGTTTGTGACGGTAAAATTTTGTAGTAAGAAAATTTTGGAAAAACTTCTACCATATATAAGATAGAGGAATAGCAGTAGCAAGAGGCGTGGGCTTTAGAGTTTTTACTAGATCTTTGATTTCGATATAGAGGAAGGCAGTAGATTGATGGATCTGCGGCTTGGTGGGCTACGATGGAGGCAACATCAAAAGTAATTACGGGAATTGCTTGGGAAGGTAGAGGCATGGATGATAGCTACAAGGGCAATAAGATCATTGCTCTAATACTAGATGATAGAATCCTAGAAGAAGCTCAATAGATTTTGATCCTTGAGGGTGATCAACCCTTGGAACGATGTAGGGGTTCCTCCCTCCTGGACTTGGTACAAGGCTGAATTAAAATTATGGATTGCTTCATTCAAGAGAGGGTACAACTACATCATTATATAGGGATCAAAACCCTAGCCTAAGGGGGGTGCTTACCTAAGTAAAATTATCCCTTTGCCCCTCTTATAGCCAACCTGCCTTAATAGGAACAGGGGGCTGCTAGGTTGGCTCTATAGCCGACCTAAGCAAAGGAAACCCTGGCCAACCAACCCAGTAAGAGGGGTGACACCTACTAAGCCCTAAGGGCTAATCTAAACTCTAGCCATACTCCTTTATAAGATAGGAATGACTTTATTATAATCTAGTAGGGTTTTATTGAGTACTTCTAGGGAGATTATGACTCAACCCTACTGGAGTCCTATCAGTGGAGGTGGCTGAGATGGCTACAGGGGCAATCAGATCGTTGCTCTGATACCAGATGATAGAACTTCAGAAGGAGCTCTATAGATTTTGATCCTTGAGGGGGATCAACCCTCGGAATGCTGCAGGGGTTCCTCCCTCCTAGACTCAGCACAAGACTGAATTAAAATTATAGATTTCTTAATAAAAAGAGGTGGAGGCTACATGCTTATATAGGACTCTAAACCCTAGCCCTAGGGGGTGCTTGCTTAACTAAAATTGTTCTTTTGCCCCTTTTATAGCCTACCTGCCTCAAAGGGAACAGGTGGCGGCTAGGTTGGCCCTATAGCCGACCTAAGCAGGGGGAAACCCTAGCATACCAACCCAATAAGGGGGGCTATGGCCACTAAGCCTTAAGGGCTAATCTAAACCCTAGCCATACTCTTTTATAAGATAGGAGTGACTTTATTACAATCTAGTAGGGTTTTATTGACTAATTCTTGGGAGATTAGGACTCAGCCTTGCTGGAGTCCTATAACATGTCCAATATATAGTCTCTGGGATATTAGTTGGATGAAGGATTATAGATATATAGTAATTATGGATAGACAGGTCCGATGGATTTGATCCCCTTGTATCGTCTAGAGACTATGGTATAGTGACCTAGTATGTCCATAGTCGATAAGTTAAATGAAATATTATAAAAATAATAATTCACTATATCAAGAGTTCTAATGGGAGGGACTAATGACCAGTTCGGTATCAGACCTAGAGGATCACATATATATGGTAGATGCTTTAGTGAATAAATGATTGGATAGAGATTCAATTAGTCCTATTCTCATTAAATGAGACCCTACATAGATGGGCTCCTTGCATGAGACCCAATTAGAGGCCAAATAAGATTATTGGATAGAGATCCAATAATGCAAGGTTAGTGGATAATTGGATAGAGATCCAATACCCACTAAGGCAAGAACACTAGGATTTTTGGTGGCTCTCTATAAATAGAAGGGAAGGCTCATGGTTGATAGGCTGTAGCTTTAGCCACCTATTAGGACTCTAGCTAGAGGAGTCCTAATTTAGTTTCATTAAAAAAGGCATACATGTAAATCCTATCTAGTTGACCCCTATTAATAGATGAAGAGGTCGACTAGGTTAGAATATTTGGAGGGAAGTAGAAGGCACGTGTAACTCTAATTAGCTATCTCTTATCCTAATTAAAGAGGGGTTGATTGAGATGGAGTTAAATTAGGAGTTGGAGTCTTAGTTTATTGGGAGTAGGAGTTGATTCTTAGAGTTGAAGTTAGAGTTGTTAGAAGTAAGAGTTGATTCTTAGAGTTGAAGTTAGAGTTGTTAGAAGTAAGAGTTGCTTCTTAGAGTTGGAGTAGGAATTTTTAGGAGTTGTTAGGAGGAGTCTCAAGTAGGAATCCTATTAGGAGTTAGGGTTTAGAAGCCATATAAATAGCCTTGTATTTTCTCCTTTTTCATCAATAGATCAATTATGTTTCAGCCATAATGCTGAAAAACCGAGGGAGTAACTCCTATAGAGTTCCAAGGAGGCTGATCCCCTATAGAGATCAACCTAAGCTTAGAATTCATAAGGGTTCTAACACTTAGTATCAGAGCAAGATTCTAACACTCTTGCCTTCCTTCCATAGCCATCCATCAGACTCCATAGCTAACCAAAGAAATTTCCATAATTGTTTGAAGATCATCACCAAATTCCACCATTATCTCCACCACTGTAGATCATCCTTTGATCTCCCCGTGAATTACAATAGGTTCTAGTTTCCTACCTTACTACTACTGCAATTTAGTTATCCCTATTTAAAAAATCCAAAAAAATTCGTTCCTATTTGCTGCATAAACTTTTCATTGCAAAGTTTCCATCTTTACGATGAAAGTTACGCTACAGAATTTCAGCCACTTAACCTTGCATAATTGATCTTGATGCTACATTTTTACTAACCAAATCTCTATGAAATTTTTATGATGGCTTTAGCACTTATAACTTCAGATTTTCCTTTGGTTTGGTCAAAAAATTATTAATATAATCTGCTAATCTTTTACGTCCAAACTACTACACTTTAGACATAAAAATCTGATGCAGTACCTTCTCCTATTCCTTGATCTTGCTAAAGCTTTTGCTATCATTTTCTTCCATGAATTTCTTGATAGCATTACCTTTCCTTGTCAGTGGATTTCGATTGAGTTTTACTTAATTTCTTATTATAAACTAATGCAGAAAATTTTGACTATACTGTTGAAATCTTTTGCTGAAAAAATTCTTCAGCAACACCTTCTTGTAATCTTTGATTTTGCCAAACCTTTTGTTGTCATTTCCTTCTATAAAATTTTTTATAATATTATATCTCCCTTAACAGTAGATTCCCCTTGAGTTTCACTTGAATCTTTATTGTGAATTGCTAGAAAAAATTATGCCTTTACTGTTGGAATTTTTTGGATGCGAAATCTGCTACTGTACCTTTGTCTTTCTTCTTCTCCTTAACCTACCAAAACCTAACAATCTTGCTACCACCAACCAAGATATCTTTAAGGCATCCTTTAGCCTTAAGACACAACTATCATAACCTATTTTTATAATCCTAACAGCACCCAAAGTCATTGCCCAAAATAGTAAACCCTTGTAGCCATAATCTTCTACCATCGATCTTTCGTCCGAACCTTCCACCACCCCAAGCCATTGACTTGTCAATAGATCACTGATCTATAGGCATACACCATGGCTTCTCAAGATCCAATTGATGCCAAATTTGAGGTGTTGGAATCTCGACTCGAATCACAGCTTGAGTGGTGCTTGAGGATAAACTGTGTGCTTTGTGGATAAACTACGCACTTTATTTGCGGAGTTCAAAATTGGACAGAGTCCAAACAAATTTCAATAAGGAGAGAGTTCATATAGCCTCTAGAGAAGGAGGGATAGCCTTCGGACATGCTTCAACCATGCATGAGGGTGGAATTCCCACGATGGGAAGAAGGAGACTCAGCGGGGTAGATTTCGTACGCCGAACATTACTTCCGCTACTACCGAACGTCGGATGATGCTATGGTGGGAATTACTATCATCCATCTTGAAGAAAATACTATTCAATGGTATAATTGGCTGAAATATAATCATGGGGCTCCGATGTGGAATTAAATTAAGAACGCACTACTGAATTGCTATGGACCTACGGAGTATGAAAATATCAATGGCCAACTCGCAAAGATTCGACAAATCTCTATGATTCAAGAGTACTAAACCAAGTTTGAGAAGCTATCCTATCTTACTCATGATTGGCCTGACCAACAATTGTTAGGAACATTCATCGAAGGACTCAAGCTAGAGATAAAAGGGAAGGTTAAGGCATGGCAGCCCGATACTATGACGGTTACAATTTCTTTCACCTGAATACAAGAAGAACGGCTCAACCAAGATGTTCGGAGGATGAGAACCACTCCTAGGCCCATGGCATATAAACCTCCTTATATTTTGAGCTATCCTTCGCTGCCCAAAAAATTGACAAGAGAAGAACTACGTGACCGATCAGGAAAGGGTCTTTATTGGCATTGCGACGAACCATGGAGCCACGATCATCACTGCAAGAAGGGGCATGGAGGAGGAGGTCCAAAAGCATGAGGAAGAGATCATGGATGAAGGACAATATCCAGTTGATATTATGATGCATGCTCTTACCAGCTACGCAAACCCGCAAATGATGAAAGTTGAAGGACTTCTGAAGCAACAACCGATCACCATTCTTATTGACACTGGGAGCACTAATAATTTTATGAACATCAAGGTTGTTGTGTGGATGGCCTTACCTATGGAGGATTGCAGTAGGTTTGACAATAAGGTCATCGACGGATTAATTTTGAAGTGTGACTGCCGGTGCCCGCGGGTGAAGCTTTTGCTGTAGGATCAAGAGATAATTATATTTTTTTTTTCCTCCACCCTCTTGACAATTATGAGGCCATGCTTGATATCGAATGGCTGACAACAATAGGTGATATTTTTTATAAATTTTTAAAATTAATCATGAAATTTTACAGCAAAGGAAAACAAGTGGTGCTGTGCAGTAAACGACGAAGCGATGTAACAACGATTTGTACACAACGATTAGAGAAAGTTTTGCACAAGACATGCAGCGGCTTCTTAGTACAACTATAGCAGCAATCTAAGGGAGAGCCAACCAAATTTGAAGACCCAATCATACTTACTTTGCTTGCTGAATTTTCAGATATATTTGATGAACCACGCAGCCTACCTCCTATCCGCCGGCATGATCATCATATCCCAATTCTTTTGGGTAAACCTCCAACAAATACTCGGCCATATCAATATCCTCATCTTCAAAAATATGATATGGAAATGATTGTAAAGGAAATGCTCAAAACAGTAGTCATTCAGCCAAGTTGCAGACCCCACTCTACACCAGTGCTCCTCGTATGAAAGGACGGAACATGGCGAATGTGCATCGACCATAAGAGTCTAAAATATTTTTTGGAGTAAAAAAATAACTGACAAAAAAGAAAAATATAATGTTGTTGCATATGCGCTTTCATGACTACTCGAGCAAGCTAAATTTCTGTTTATCTCCCTTCCAACCAGTGATTTTCTCAAGGATATTAGGAAGGAGAGGAGAGATAATCCAGATATCAATAAGATCATTAAAAAATTAGAGAAAGAACCAAGCTTCGTAGATCATTATAGTTGGGACTCAAAAGACTTGGGCTATAAGGCATGTATTGTGCTTGTACCGAATTCTACTCGCATAAAGACCATCCTTCAAGAAATGCATTCCACACCTACAGCCAAGCACTCTGGGTTCTTTAGAACCTATAATAGAATTAAGCAAAATTTTTATTAGGTAGAGATGAAAAATATTATTGTTGAATTTATAGTGTAATGTGATGTATGTCAATGACATAAAGGCAAAACAGTGGCAAGCCCCGGAAAGTTGCAACCTCTACCCATTTCGGACTCGATATGGACTGATATATCCGTGGACTTCATCGAAGGGCCACCCTCATCATAAGAAAAAGGTACAATTCTTGTCATGGTTGATTGCTTTACATAGTATACTCACTTCTGCGTTGTTTATAATCCCTACATTGCTTCTAACATTGCTTGAATCTTTATGAAGAATATTACAAAAATTATATTAGATGCTGAGATCTATTGTATGTGATCGTGATAGGGTTTTCACGAGCAAATTTTGGACATAACTATTCTATATGTAGGGCACTAAATTTAAGATGAGTATGACATATCACCCACAAACCGACGACCAAACTGAAGTGGTGAATGGGTGCTTGGAGACATACCTCATATGCTTCACCAATGACCGACCAAAAGAGTGGACAAAGTGACTTCCCTGAGCTGAGTGGTGGTAAAATACAACTTATCATCCATCCATAAAATGTACTCCCTATGAGGCTATATATGGTCAACCTCCCCCTGTAATCCCAAAATATGTATTGGGCACCTCTAAAGTAGAACAAGTAGATAGAGGACTACAGGATAGAGACAAAATATGGAAGTTGCTAAAAGATAATCAAACTACAACTCAAGCAAGGATGAAACAACAATATGATCAATATAAAGGCGAAAGATAATTTTTAGTAAGAGATGGTGTCTTTTTACGATTTTAGCCATACAAGCAAACATCGATCCAGACCAGAGCATCCATAAAGCTTTCACCTCGGTTCTATGGACCCTATTAGATTTTGAAGCGTATCAGAGTAGTAGCATACAGATTGGACTTACCCGCCAGCTCCCGAATCCACCCAGTCTTCCATGTGTTTAAAACTCAAGTTGGGATAAAATGAGACAACCTAAAGCCACTTACCAAATATGGCTACCTAAGGAGAGCTCCATACCCAACCGAGTGCCATTATTGATCGATGGATATTGACTCGACGACGACAACCCACTACTGAAGTGCTAATACAGTGGGCGAACATACTAGCAGAAGATGCCACTTGGGAGAACTATGACGACTTAAAGATCAAATTCTCAGAATTCATGGAGCATCAATCTCGAGGACAAGGTTGATTTGAAGAGAGTGGGTTTGTTAGGATTCTAGCTAGAGGAGTCCTAATTTAGTTTCATTAAAAAGAGTGTATATGTAAATCTTATCTAACTGACCCCTATTAAGAGATAAAGAGGTCGACTAGGTTAGGATATTTAGAGGGAAGTAGAAGGCACGTGTAACTCTAGTTAGCCACCCCTTATCCTAATTAAAGAAGAGTTGGTTGAGATGGGGTTAAATTAGGAGTTTGAGTCTTAGTTTACTTGGAGTAGGAGTTGCTTCTTAGAGTTGGAGTTAGAGTTGTTGGAAGTAGGAGTTGCTTCTTAGAGTTGGAGTAGGAGTTGTTGGGAGTAGGATTCTTAAGTAGGAATCCTATTAGGAGTTGGGGTTTAGAAGCCCTATAAATAGCCTTATATTCTCCCCTCTTTCATCATCAATAGATCAACTATGTTTCAGCCATAGTGCAGAAAAATCGAGGGAGGAACTCCTATAGAGTTCCAAAGAGGTCGATCCCCTATAGATATTAACCCAAGCTTAGAATCCGTAAGGGTTCTAACACCAAACCCTCCTATTCTCCTCCCTCCCCCAGTACAAAAGTTACAAGAACTGAGACTGCGATTGGAGGAGTATCGTTGCAGAGAACCATTATGTCGATACCGCTAGAGAGGAGGACACTTGACCTTCTTCATCCTCTCTATCCGGATCTGAAAAATAGGGATATACAATCTTTACAGGTAAAATAATCTCTTAAGTGATATGGTTTTTTAGTTTTTATGACTTTCTCATGACCCAATCTTTTGCACAATGATTTAATCTGCATGAGAAACCTATTTTGTTTTGATCTTTAGCTACACATATGATGCTCCCACTAAGGTTTCCCAATATAGTGGACCCGGTTTGCCTTACTTGAGTTAATTTAGATTTTTTTCAAATCTAACTCAAGTAGAACTCAAACCTAAACTGATGCTAACTATGACTTAATCAATTCATGTGATCATCAAGTCCAACAAGATGCTCTTGACTGTCGGTAAGCTTTTTGGTAACCCCTAACACCATCCTAACAAGCTCCCGATTACCTTTGGTAAGCTCCTAGTGAACTGCCAGCAAGCTTCCGATATCTTCGACAAGCTTCTGGTGAACTCCCAACAAGCCTTTGATCCCTTCGGCGAGCTACCAACGAACTCCCGACAAACTTCTGATACCTTCGGCAAGCTTTCAGCAAGTCTCTTAGTTGCCACCACATCATCCGAACCCCGACCTGATGCCCAGACTTGACTCTAGCCCAACATCTAATTGTAACTTTCTTTCTCTATCATAGTTAATCCTGCATCAATCATCTCTAACACACCTGTTAGATTAATAACCCATCAATTGATTTCATCATCAAAATCTAATATTTAACATAATAATTATCTTCACAAACTAATTTATAACCATTTAATGTCAAACAAGAAATAAAGATAATATTTTTTATAATGGAAGGAATAAAAAAATATGTATCTAATGCAATGATACCTTCATCATGTAGATGTAGAGTGACCTTGCCCATAGTCACAGTAGTAACATTTGCTTCATTACCCATCTTGATATCCATCTCACCTCTTACTAATCTCCTAGGCCTTACTAGAACCTACAATGAATTGTGGATGTGATGACCACTGCTAGTTTTTGATACCCATGTTTTATCATAAGAATCTAAAAAATGAAGACTGAACATGGATGTACCTAAGCTTCTCCAAGCTTTTGTTTGCCTTATCTTATTTGCCTTTGTCCTTCTTAAGGGACTTCTCAACCTTCCTTTTCTTTTTGGTCTCACAAATGTAAGTGCTCTCTGCTTCCCTCCACATATTGAAGAGCTCAAGAAGAGTCACCTCAAGTTTATTTATATTGAAATTATAATGAACTTTGAAAAGGAATATGGTAGAGATTGAAGTATAAGATCAATATATAGGTTATTATCTAGGACTATTCCTAGACTTGTAAGTTTCCTAATCTACTCTATTATTTTTAGGACATAGTTATGAACATATGCCCCTTTAGTCATTTTGGTGTGGAAGAGACTCTTGGATATCTCATATCGCTGAGTTTTTCTTTATTTCTCAAATAGTTTATGAAAATGCAGGAATATGGATTTGGCAAACCATGTTTTATGATGTCTCTAAAATTCAAGAGACATACTTCATATATCAAGGACGTATATGATTTCTCCACTGTGAGCATGATTCTCATATTGCAAAACCAATTTATGCAGCTTTAACCAATAAGGTGGTTGGTATCAAATATACCACGTAGAGGGTTTGAAAGTGACATGTTTCTAACAAACAAGATATGTAGCACAATTAAGATAAAATAACAAGTAGGAAATAAATAATATGCAGGCTTTGTAGGAAAGTAAATAATTAAGATACAAATTTCTATCTTAATCTACTCTCGCTATTTTTCTAATGAGTCATGTGACACTTTCGGCACATGAAAGGAAAATCTCTGATAGACTTCTAGTGAGGATCGGGATCCAATAGACATCTTTTGTAACCTCGAGAGACTCGGCCAATCACATTAACCCAAAAGGTAGGCAATTCTTACTAATCACATCTCTTTGTGATTCCCCTCCTTTTCACCCTTCGAACTATCATGGTCTTGATGGACTAGACTAACCATGATGTTCAATTAAGTCATTATCATCATTATAAGATAAATCTGATTCGATGATATATCCTCGAGGGACTCGATTAAGCATATTATGTTCTTAAGTCACCGGTGATATCTCTATGTCATAGGCAAGATCTCGAATTGTAATATAGGTGAGTCCCGAGAGACTTAATTAACTCGATCTACATCATGATTCGATTTCTCCCTATAACAATGGAAGGCCACGTGGGTCAATCTAATTGCTTGATGCTTACCGACTTAATATTATTGTACAAGGGGATTTTTTATTTAGTCTCCTAATATGAGGTGTCACACACATACATATTTAATATATATCTACATCGCAAGTATATATATATATATATATATATATATACTTATATAGTAGGTGTCTAGCAATCACATATCACATATGCACAATCACACCAAATGATCATGAACCATAACCTAATGTGATCAAGCCTGAACTAGTGGGCTCACTGACATCATGATCTATTTGTGTATTGTCACATCTATATGCTCAGTGACTACCCATCTCATCATCATTGGATCTACCAACACTTCGGAACATCTTCATATGTTGTGATCATTCAAATTGACCTCGTGGGTCCCACTACCATCTCCACACTTTTGTCGTGCCTATTCGTATAATTATAAGATAATCACATGCATGAAACCCGATAATAAATGAGAAAAAGATAGAGGCTTGTAGGCCTCAATAATATTAATAATCACATACACATATACATCACATCACAGTGTCAATGATCATCTATCTACATGTACCCATCATAATTAGGACTATCAGATGATAATATTAATTAATTAAAATTTTTAATTAATTAATTTTTTGAGTCTTGGGATATCCTACACTAGGGTACCCAATGCGGCTAGGAAAACCTTAGTCACTTGGGTCTCCCCTACGGCCAGGACTCCCTGGTTGTAGGGCAACCTTAGGAGGCCAAGAAACACTAGCCCCTAAGGTTCTCTTTATGGCCAAGAGTCCTAACCACAGGATAGACATGGGTGATAGGACCCTAACAGGGTCGAGTCCATCGATTCACAATTAATACAAGTTGAGTCAAGTTAGTCTATTCAGTTGGAGTCACTTATAGGTCAGGTGAGCCCAATCGAGTCAGTTTTGAGTTAGTTAGAGTTTGTTATTTTCTTCAATTAGGACAGAGTCTGTTATTATTTTCAATTAGGAATTTATTTGATTTCTATCAGTTAGTTAAGAGTCCAAGTTTAGTAGGATCCTAAGTCCAATCCTAGAGGGACTCTTGGCACAATAATATAAATAATGATGTAAACTCTTTTATCAAGGAATCAATTAAGAAGTATATATTTTAGCAAATAGGTAAAACCCTAGGAAACAGATCCCCTTGAAATGATCAAGAAGGCTCGATCCCCTTGAAGTGATCGTTTATCTCCCTTTTCCATCTCCATCCATGATAAAATCCTGTGGGGTTTGATTAATTGGTATTAGAACATCGATAGAAACCTTTCAGTCTCTATTAATTGGTATTAAAGCATTAATGAAAACTGTTAGGTTCGTATCAATTGGTATTAGAGCAGCGATCGTAGACATTATGTTAGGACTCTAGCTAAGTCGGGTCCTAGTCAATTGAGTCGATTCCTAAGATTAGGCCCTATTGGCTAGTCGAGACCTGACATTAGGTCAACTAGGAGGAGATTTGAGTGACTTATAATAAATCAACATTAATCCTAGTAGGGTTAAGATTCGGTTGAACTTGAGTTGGAGTCAACCAAGTCAAGCTTGTAATCAACCCAATGGGCCGCCCACCTTGATGAGGGAAAGTAGGCTAGGTTGAGAGGAGGAGTTTCACTTAGATGGGACTCTCTCTAGGGTTAGTTCGGAGTTAGATTAGGAGTTGGAGTCTTGGTTGAGTTAGTTAAAGTATGAGAGGTTTAGTAAAGTAGGAGTCATATTAGGATTAGGGTCTTAAGATCTTATATAAACACTAATAGCCACAACCTTTATATCATAAATAAGATCAATCTTTCTTCAGCCATTGTACCAAATACCTAGGAGGAGGAAACCCTACAGTGGTCTAGGTGGCCGATCCCCTATAGAGATCAAACCCGAACCTTAGAATCCACAAGGGTTCTCACACTTAGTATCAGAGTAGCATTTCTCAAAGCTTTGCTACTCTTTTATAGCCACCCATCATCCTCATTCATCTCCCAAGCAATTCATACAATTATTTTATAAACTGAAAAAACTAAAAATAGTGTTCCTATTTCATTGCATAAACTTATCATCACAAAGTTGTCATCTTTACAATGAAAGTTACGCTACAGAATTCAACTGCATACTGCTGCCATGTTTTGATCTTGCTGCCACTATTTTACTACCCTATCTTCTATGAGTATTTTATGACATCTTTAGAACTCCATATTAGTAGATTTCCTCTAGGTTTCGTGCAAAAATTACTGATATAAATCACTAATCTTTCACATCCAAACTGTTACACTTTGGATGTAAAAATCTACTGCAGCACCTTCTCGTATTCCTTGGTTTTGTTAAATTTTGTATTCTCCCACAAATTTTTCAACAGCATTACATATTCCTTACCAGTGGATTCCCATTAAGTTCTACTTAGATTTTTGTTATAAAGTATTAAAAAAAATTATGTCTATACTATTGAAATCTCTTTAATGAAAAAATTTCTACTGCATCTTTTTGGTGTTTCTTGCTGCATTATTGATGCAGCAACCAATCTTTGCCAAAATTATTGATGCCACTATTCTTAACTATCTTGTTGCTATCTTCATCGGTTTCTTACTATCATAATTATCTAAAACACTGCTAGAATTTTGACATCAAACTACTGTTCTTCGATGTAAAATTCTATTGTTGCATCTTTTCGCTATTCCCCACCGAATACACCACTAAATCTTACCGAATTTGTTGCTACCACCCATGTCATCCTTAAGGCACTCTTTTAATCTTGAGATGTAGCCATCATAGCCTACCTTCACTCTTTACAAATGAGCCCAAATGATAGCGTAAAAACTTAATGTAATGATCTTCCATTGTTGATGCAAGTTTCTAGTTATATCCTATATATCTTGCTGTAACCACACCATATCGGTTGTTGCCCCTAGCAGTTGTTGGAAAACCTTAGCGAGTGCATCATATGTGTAGTAGAAATCCAAACAAAAACTAGTTTCCCATGTAGATCAAATCATCGTGTAAAAGATTGGGATCGTGAGAAAAATCATAAAATTTAAAAAACCACGATGTGTCAGAGATTGATTTTACCTAGGGAGATCATATATCCCTATATTTCAGATTCGGATGGAGAAGATGAAGGAGGTTAAGCATCCTCCTCTCTAGCGGTATCCACATGATGGATCTCTACAGTGAAACTTCTTGAATTTGATCTTGCAACTCTTGCGCAGAGGGAGGGGGGAGAATAGAAAAGGTGGTGGCTAAAGCTGCAACCTATCAACCATGAGTCGCCCCTCCTATTTATAGGGAGCCACTAAAAAACCCTAGGGCTCCTTCCTCAATAGGTATTGGATCTCCATCCAATTACCCACTAACCGTGTATTATTGGATCCCTATCCAATAATCTCCTTAGGCCTCTAATTGGGTCTTAATCAAGGAGCCCATTAGCATAGGATCTCATCTAATGAGAATAGAGGCTAATTAGATCTTCATCCAATCCTCTATTTGCTGAAGCATCCACCATATGTGTGTGACCAACCCTCTAGGCCCGATACCGAGCTAGCTGTAAGTTACTCTAATCAAAACTCCTACTACTAGAATTATTATCCCCATAATAATTCACTCGACTTATCGACTATGGACGTACGAGGCAATTACGCCATAGTCCCCAGATGATACAAGGGGATCGAATCCATCAGACCTGTCTGTCCATAATTACCATGTATCTATAATCTCTCATCCAACTAATATCCCAAAGACTGTATATTAGACATGGTACCATCAGGTCACATACAGAATCCACCATAGTCTCGCTCTAATCAGATTGTCTTAGAGAACTCTTTCTCTCTCAATCCAAATGACCCTAGCTAGTGATTTATTTGAGCAAGCACATATGAGATATTCCTTTCATGATACCAAGAGTGGATGATCCTCTATTAACACCCAATTACCTTCATAAGGTTGGCTATCAATCCTAATAACCAGTTGTACCAGTTCATGCATATGGGAGATGATGATGCCACATATTATTATTACGTCAATTACGAACCGAGCAAGTATTCAGTGTGAGGGACACAGGCCATGGGCTAGAGGTCTTCAGTATTGTGGCCCAATCGAATCCCTCATCCATCTCCATGTAGAGGGCAGAATTCATCAAAGCTTCCACTGAACACTATAGAGGAACAGTTCGACTCGACCATGATGTTGGTGGATCGATGGCCCCTTTGTTTGTTGGCCAACGCCTCCCGCTTCCACTCAATGCAATACATAGTCTATCTTGATATGTACGTTAGCGTGAGAGAGAGAGAGAGAGAGAGAGAGTCGAAAACATGTTCCACATTTAGGTGGACACCATATCAAACGCATGAGCCACATCAAAGAAATTAAGTTGCTACCTTGACCACCAATGGTGAAGTCAATTGCAATAATAACATAGATAGTTGGTGCCAATAATTACAGCTCATCTTCTGCAACAAATCCAGATACCAAGTCAAAGTGTCTCCTCACCCATAGTACTACTAGGTTACCAGATTAAGTGAGAGAAGCATTCATATCATGATGCCACTGTAAGTCTGGCGTCAAAGAATGACATACTCATACAAGACATCCTTGCTGTCTCAAGTGTAAGGAATAGATACATAACTGGACTATGGAATCGTTATCTGACATTTTGTGTCATTAACCCTATAACATTCTATAAGCGGATCAATCAGTGAACTCATTCTCCAATGAGCACCTGTACTATATCCTTAATGTCTCCACATAAGTGGCTATGAGACCAGCTGCTTCCATCATATGGATGGGTATATAGTACACCGATTTGTCCAGTTATCTCGATGTCCCTCTTGAGTAACCTATGACTGGGATTATTTATAATAGAAAGATCATATAGCGTGTCACACATGTCATCACTTACGTGATTGGCTTGCAGGGCACTTGTAACCAACAGCAGCAACCCTAAACCTTCCTTCCCAACCTCAAACCACTACCACAAAAATCGTTTGCAGCGTCCATAATGCCTCAAACCATAGCACCAACAGCAACATAAACCGTAAGCTATCAACCTTAAACCATAACCTTGATTCATCAAACTTCTGGCCACAAATCCTTACTGCCATTAACATCAACCCTAAGCCACCCCTTTAACCCTAAACATCTATCACTAAACCACTCTTACAACCTCTACAATAGCCCCAAACAATAATATCAATAGCACCCTCTTTGATGAAAAATTATGTTACACTACCTTCGGTACTACTTATTGCATCCACACCCGATCCCTACCAAATCCATTACTATCATCAACAGCAACCCTAAACCATCCCTCTAACTATAACTCTTGGCCATCGTAACCCCTATACGACCCCTACAACTACTCCAAACCATAGCCCCAACAGCAATCTAAAACAACAACCTATCAACCCCAAACCTTATCTATCTACTCTCGATCCACCACCTTTTTCGGCCACCAACCTATTAGTTAAAGGTGCATTACAAGCCAAATCATGTGATTGATGACACATATGATACACTACATAATCTTTTTTGTTATGATTATTGGTATAATTTTATTTTATATTAACTATTGCATGTATATATTATGATGTCCTTGGTTTTGTGAAATAGAAATTGGATCATGATGAGATCATGATAATGAGATTGATTCACTTTTAAACATTCATCATAAATAATCCTGGTCATAGGTTGCTCGAGAGGGACATCAAGATAATTAAACAAATTGGTGTACTATATACCCATCTATATGATAGAGTAGACTGGTCTCATAGCCACTTGTGTGGAGACACTAAGGATATAGCATAGGTGCTCATTAAAGAATGAGTTCACTGATTGATCAACTTATAGAATACTATATAGTTAATGATACCTAATGTCAGACAATGATTCCATAGTTCTAGTTATATATCTAGTCCTTAGACTTGAGATACCAAGGATACCTTGTTTGAGTACACCTTTATTTGACGATGAACTTACAGGTTTGAAAAGTTTCAAATCTGATATAGTCAGTTATCGGGATTGGTACCCAACCTTATGAAGGCAATTGGGTATCAATAAAGGATCATCCACTCTTAGTATCATGAGAGAAATATCCAATATATGCTTGCTCAAGCAAATCCCTAACCAGGGTCATTCAGATTGAGAGAGTTCTCTGGGAGAATCCGATTAAAGCAAGTCTCAGACAAATTTCGCATGTGACCTGATATTACCATGTCCAACATATAGTGTTTGGGATAATAGTTGGATTAGGGATTATAGATATATGGGAACTAAGAACAGACAAGTCCGATAGATTTGATCCTCCTGTACCGTTTAGGGACTATGGCGTAGTGACCTAGTACATTCATATTCGATGAGTCAAGTAAATTATTATGGGGATAATAATTCACTATATCAGAAGGAGTTCTGATGGGAGTGACTCACGGGTAGATCGGTATCGGGCCTAGAGGGTCACACACATATGGTAGATGCTTTAGCAAATAGAGGATTAGATAGAGATTCAATTAGCCCCTATACTCATTAGATGAGATCCTATACTAATGGGCTCCTTGAGTGAGGACCAATTAGAGGCTAAAAGAAATTATTGGATAGAGATCCAATAATACAAGGTTAGTGAGTTATTGGATGAAGATCCAATACCCACTAAGGCAAGACTCCTAGGGTTTTTTGGTGGCTCTCTATAAATAGGAGGGGAGGTTCCTGGTTGATGGGCTATAGATTTGGCCAACCCCCTCCTATTTTCCTCCCTCCCTTTGCACAAGAGTTTTGATATTGTAGTTAGAGGAGTCTCGCTGCAGAGATCCATCGTGTGGATGCCGCTAAAAAGGAAGACGCTTAACCTTCTTCATCCTCTGCATCTAGATCTAAAAAAATAGGGATATACAATTTCCTTAGGTAATTAATCTCTTACATATCATGATTTTTTTGGTTTTTACGACTTTCTAGTGATCCAATCTATTGCATTATGATTTGATCTGCGTGGGAATATATTTTGTTTTGATCTTCTGCTACAAATATGATGCTCCTATTGAGGTTTCCCAATAGTGGTATCAAAGCCAAGGTTGTTCATGTGAAAGATTGGTTTTAAATTACGTTTGATGAGATTGAATCATGTAGAACTATTCTACATGTTGATGGATTCCATGTACTCTAACAAGGTTTGGAACCTTGTGGATGCACCTGAGAGTGTTGTACCCATCGACTGCAAATAGATCTTCAAGAAGAAGATCAGAGTGGATGGAAAAATAGAGACTTATAATGCAAGACTGGTAGCTAAAGGATATCGTCAAAGATAAGGAGTTGACTATGATGAAATCTTGTCACCTGTAGCCATTCTAAAGTTCATTAGAATTATTTTGGCCATTGCAGTACACTATGACTGAGATCTGGCATGGATGTTAAAATGACATTCCTCAATAGCAACCTCTAGGAGGAGGTGTATATGTATCCAAAGAGAGTCCAGATAAAGTGTGCAAGTTGCTTAGATCCATTTATGGATTGAAACAAGCCTTGTGTATATAGGAACGTAAGTGGAAGCACTATCACTTCTTTGTGCTATATGTGGATGACATCCTAATCATTGGGAATGATGTAGGAATGCTCTCCACAGTAAACGCTTGACTATCTAGAAATTTTTCTATGAAAGACTTAGGGGAAGCATCCTATATTTTGGGGATCCAGATCTATAGAGATGGATCCAAGAGGATGCTTGGCTTGTTCTAGTCTAGGTATATAGACTCCATTGTCAAAATGTTTGGCATGGAGAATTCCAAGAGAGGTCTCAAACCAATGAGACATGGAATATTACTTTATAGGAGTATGTCCCCAAAAACTCTTGAAGAAAGGGCAGACATGGATAAGATACCTTATGCCTCAGTGATAGGGTCTATCATATATGCGATGCTATGAACCAAGTCTGATATAGCACATGCTGTGAGTGTCACGAGCATATATCAGGCAGATCTAGGTTTAGAACACTTGAAGGCAGTAAAGTGTATCCTTAAGTACTTGAGGAGGACTAAGGATCTTTTACTAGAATGTGGAGAAGATAGACTCCATGTTGAGGGCTATATGGACTAAGTTTTTAGTCCAATATTGATGATAGCAAGTTAAATTCTGGGTTTGTTTTTACCCTGAATGGAGGAGCAGTAAGTTGGAAGAGTTCCATGTAAGATACTACTGCTGATTCGACCATAGAGGCGGAATACATTGCTGCAATAAAAGCAACAAAGGAAGGGGTTTAGATGAAGAAGTTCATCAAGGATTTGGGAGTCATACCAAGCAGTATGGAGCTGACTCCCATATATTGTAATAGCGATAGGGTGATAACTCTAACAAAGGAACTCAGGTCTCAACAGAATTGTTCTGAGGAAGTTCTATCTGATTAGTGCAATCGTGATCCGAAAAGATATAGTAATGGAAAAAGTTTCATCCGAAGATAATATTGCATATCCACTAACGAAGCCGCTAGCTCAGATTGTATTTGAGTGTCATAGGGGTCTGATAGGGATCAGACACATAGATGATTGGCTTTTGGTCGAGTGGGAGATTGCTGGTTACAAGTGTCCTGCAAGCCAATCATGTAAGTAATGACACGTCTGACACGCTGTATGATATTTTTGCTTATGATTAATATTGGCATATTCTCACATTATTTGTTACATATATATTGTGATGTCCTTAGTTCTGTGCAGTGGGAGTCAGATCATGATGAGATCACGATAATGAGATCGATTCACTTTTAAACATAGATCCTAAATAATCCTGGTCATAGGTTACTCAAGAGGGATATTAAAATAACCAGACATATTGGTGTACTATATACTCGTCCATATGATGGAGGCGACTAGTCTCATAGGCATTTATATGAGTACTCCTTTCTTTGACGCCAGACTTACAAGTTTGGAAAGTTTCAGATCTGGTACAACTGGTTATCGGGATTGGTAGCCAACCTTACAAAGGCAATTGAGTATCAATAGAGGATCATCCACTCTCAGTATCATGAGAGGAATATCTCATATATGCTTACTCAGAAAAATCCTTGCCAGGGTAATTCGGATTGAGAGAGAAAGAGTTTTTCGGGAGAACCCGATTAGAGTGAGACTTTGGCGGATTCCATGTGTGACCTGACAGTACCATATCCAATATATGGTCTCTGGGATATTAGTTGGATGAGGGATTATAGATATACGGTAACTATGGAGATAGACAAATCCGATGGATTTGATCCCTCCTGTACCGTTTGGGGACTATGGTGTAGTGGCCTAGTACGTCCATAGTCAATGAGTTGAGTGAATTATTATGGGAATAATAATTCACTATATCAGAAGGAGCTCTAATGGGAGTGACCCACAACCAGCTCGGTATCGGTCCTAGAGGTTCATATACATATGGTGGATGCTTCAGCGAATAGAAGATTGAATAGAGATCCAATTAGCCCCTATTCTCATTAGATGAGACTCTATGCTAATGGGCTCTTTGATTAAGGCCCAATTAAAGGCTTAAGGAGATTATTGGATAAAGATCCAATAATACAAGATTAGTGAGTAATTGGATAGAGATCTAATACCCATAGAGGAAGGAGCCCTAGGATTTTTTTTGGTGGCTCTCTATAAATAGGAGGGGAGACTCTTAGTTGATAGGATGTAGCTTTAGCCACCACCTTCTATTCTCCTCCCTCCCTCTGAGCAAGAGTTGCGACATCAGATTTGAGGAGTTTTGCTGCAGAAATCTATCTTGTGGATACCGCTAGAGAGGAGGACGCTTGACCTCCTTCATCTTCTTTATCCGGATCTGGAATCCAGGGATATACGATCTCCATAGGTAAAATCAATCTCTCTCACATCGTGATTTTATTAATTTTTATGTTTTTCTCACGACCTCAAGATTTTGCACGATGATTTGATCTATGTGGGAAATCAATTTTTGTTTTGATTTTTGATGCACATGTGATGCACCCGCTGAGGTTTCCCAATAAATAAAACTCTGTGAAATGTAATAAAACTCCCACCTAATCACTTCTATCATATAAAGAATTATGGCTAGGGTTTACTTGGGGCCTTAGGACTTAGTAGTTGTTGCCCCTTTTACTAGGCTAGTCGACTAGGGTTTCCACCTGCTAGAGTCGGCTATGCAGCCAACCAAGTTGCTACCTACCCTATTAAGGCAGGTCGACTATAGGAGGGGCAAGAGGATAAATTCACTTTATAAAGCACCCTCCTATAGTAAGGGTTTTGAGCTTGATATAAGATGTAACCTCCACCTCTTTTCAATCAAGCAAGAACCATCTTATTTCAGCCTCTGTGCCGAGTTCTAGGAGGGAGGAACCCCTATAGTGTTTCAAGGATTGATCCCTCTCAAAGATCGAATTCTATAGAGCTCCTTTTGGGGTTCTATCACTTAATATTATAGCAGTGTTTCTGCTACCCCTGCTGCCATCTCTACCACCTCCACCCATCAAAGCAATTCCACAATTGCTTCAAGACGTCGCCTCCACCATCATCCCCAAACTACATATCCATTAATCTGTTGTTGTCCCCTCTGCGTTTGCTTTGAAGTTCTTGTAAAAATTCTATCACCCACATCTTGTTCCTACTGCAAACCTTTATCCTTGCATTCCAAAAAAAATTTTGTATCCTTGCTTCATTGTGAATTCTTTCCATCACAAATGTGACCATCGTTGTGAAGGGGAATTGCTACAAAAAATTTCAGCCACAAATAGGCTTATTGAAACCGATCTTTTGAGTATCCTTTGAGAATGCAATTTCTACATATTCTTATAGATCAACTTAGCATTCATTTAAGATTGATCTACCATAAAAATTATCTTAGAAACCGATTCTATATTGATGCAATTCTTTACTGCGTATTGCTGAATTTACAACGAAGAATCTGCCTTCTTTCCTTGTATTGATTTTTCTACTGTTACACTGCCAAAATTTTGTCGATCTAAGTTGCTGCTACTATTCAGATCTAAATCAAGGACTTGTTGACAAATTGCTGCATATTTTCCTTGGGTTTTTCTTTGAAATTTATGTCGAGATTCTATTGTTTCTCTGACACAAATTCTGTTCGGTAGGACAATACATACACAACACTTTCTTCATCGAATTCCATCATATTTTAGTGCTATCTCTTTTGGTTTTTTTACTTAGACTTTCTTTCCCTCTCCTCACACCCTACCATCACCACCCAAAAAACCTATCAAACTGCAGTCAGAAACCAATCCCAATCAGCCCTAACCGCAACCTACTTCCTTACCAATTCACCTACCTTTTCAACCAACCTTCCTTACCGATCCACCTACCTTTTCAGCCAACCTCCTTTACTAATCCACCGACCTTTTCAGCCACTCTTGCTCCAAAAACCAATTCCAATCAGCCCCAAAAATAGCCCTAACTAGAACCTACTTCCTTACCAATTCACCTACCTTTTCAGCCAACCTTCCTTACTAATCCACCTACCTTTTCAGCCACCCTCACTCCGAAATCTCTCATGCCCTTACTTGACAGCAAAAGAAAAGCCTCAACATTACAGATTTGGAGGCATATACCATGGTAATAGAGGAGACTATCGATGCCATATTTGAAGCCATTGAGACTCACATGGAAGAAAAAATTCATGGTATCTTCACTGAACTCAGCATGGGCCGACCACCGAGCTCAAGAAAATCATAGCAAGGGGAAACTTCAGATCGGAGAGAAGAACTCCAAGAATGAGGAGGCACTACAACTGATCCATACAATCCACGCATGAGGGTGGAGTTTCCTAGATGGGAAGAAGGAGACCTGATCGGTTGGATCTCGCAAGCAGAGTGCTACTTTCGGTTTCACCAAACCACCAACGTTGCCATGGTGGAAATTGTGACCATTAATATTGAAAGAGATGCAATTTAGTGGTTTGATTGGTTCGAGCATACCCATGGAGGCTAAACCTTACGACAATTCAAGGAAGGACTATTGAACCACTTCAAACCAACAAACTACGAGAACATCGATGGGCATTTAGCAAAGATCTGTCACCTAGTGTTATCAGCTATTATATGCCAAGCATGGCCTCATAATCATCAATTGGGTGGAGGAAGAAGTCGACAATAATTTCTCGGTCTTGCAGCGATAGTTTCATTTGTGAGCATCTTTGGTCGCACTTAAAGAATCAGCCATCGGCGACCTTAACGTCAAATTTGTTGTAATCCTCAATGTGGAGCACCATCCGAGCAGCAACTTTGCTATTTAAGAAGTTATTGGTGCTGCCCGTGTCGACGAGGATGGTGATTGATTGTTGTTTAAGTAGGCCCCCAACTTTCATCATTTATAGATTTACATAGCCGGCAAGAGCGTGTACAATGCAATTGGTTGGTTGTGGCTCCTCTTCTACATCTTCTACTTTATGATCAAGGCTCTCTACTGGATGTTCAAGAATCTCTTCTTCTATGGGTTCAATTACAAGAAGTCTCCCTTTTTTTGTAGTGATGCTCATGGCTCCATGGCTCGTCGCAATAGCCAACATAACCCCTTCGCAGATCGCTCCCAAAGCTCTTCTCTTGTTAACTTTTTTAGTGCTGGGTAGGGGGGCTGAGGGTTTCAGTGTTGACCCTAGTCCTCCGGGCTTCGTGATTCAATCGCTCCTCTTGAAGTCGCGCGAAGGAGATGGCTGCCATAAGTATGTATGGTTGTCACGCTTTAACTTCTCCCTGAATCTTCGGCTTCAAGCCCTCAATAGAAGTCCCTAATAGTTATTTTTTAGACTAATCACAAGTTTAATTAGATAACCTTTCAAACCTGGTCTGGTACTCCTGGATGATGGATATTTGATGGATCTTGGCTAGTTGTCTGCCAATGTTCTCATAATTGGTTAGTCCAAAGCGAATCAGTAGTCTTTCTTTGAATTATATCCATATGAGGGCTCTATGAGTGTGTTCAAACCAATTAAACCATTGTTTAGCATCCCCTTCAAGATGTATAACAGTAATTTCCACCAAAGATGCATCCAGGGTTTTGTGATACCGAAAATATCACTCCGTATGCGAGATCTAACTGATCGAGTCTCCTTCTTCCCATCTAAGGAAGTCCACCATTATGCATAGATAGTAGGGATCTGTCATAGAACCTCCCCTCTCTTGGAAATCATCTTTTCAATTAGAGCTTTCTCCTTGTTGTGATTTCCTTAGGCTCGGTGGTCGATCCAATCTAAGTTTAGCAAAGAGAGTTCGTATTTTATCCTCCATTCACATCTCGAATGCTTCGAATTTAGAATTGGTTACCTCCTTAGATGCTATAGTGTAAGCCTCCAAATTTGTAATGTTAATATCTTTCTTTTGTTGCCGGGTTAGGGCATGTATTAGTTGAGGAATTTGTGGCTGAGAGGGTTGGTGGATTGGTGTATATAGGCTGCGGTTTAGGCTTATTTAGTTGTTGTTTTAGGTGCACTTGGGTTATGACTTGGTGGAGTTTTAGGATTGTGACGATAGTGGGTGGAGGAGGTTAGGAAGAGGGTTTTAGATCTGTGGGATGGCAGCAAATGTGGCAGGACTCCAGTAGGGTTGAATCCTAATCATCTTAGAAGTAATCAATAAGAACACTATGAGATTGTAATAAAACCCCACCTAGTCACTTCTATCCTATAAAGAAGTATGGCTATGGTTTATTTTTGGGTCTTAGGACTTCCTGGTCGCCGCCCCCTTTACTGAGTTGGTCGGCTAGGGTTTCTAGCAAAGAGGCATGGCTTGTGCAGCCACTTAGGCCACCGCCCCCTTTATTTATGCATGGATTAGCTATAGGAGGGGCAAATGGGAAAATTCACTTAGGAAGCACCCCCTAGGGCTAGGATTTGGAGTCCTATATAAGCATGTAGCCTTCATCTCTTTTAATCAAGTAAGATCAATCTATAATTCAGCCATATGGCCAACTATTAGGAGGGAGGAACCCCTATAGCATTCCAAGGGTTGATCCCCCTCAAAGATCAAAATCTATAAAGCTCTATCTAGGGTTCTATTATCTAGTATCAGAGCCACATTCCTGCCATCCTATAGCCATCTCTACTACCCTCATCTTCTAAGCAATTCCCATAATAACTTTTGACGTTGCCTTCATCCACTGTCGCCCACCAAGCCACAAATCCGTCAATCTACTATCGTCCTTTGTGTCAACATCATAGATCTAGTAAAAACTTCAAAACCCACACCTCTTGCTATAGCTATTCCTTTATATTATATATGTTAGAAGTTTTTCCAAAGTTTCTTTACCGTAAAATTCTACCATCGCAAACATTATCATCATTGCGAAGGGGAAAAGCTACAAAAAAATTTCAACCGATTGTTACCTCTTGAACATGATCTTTTGATCATCATTTTTTGTTAAAACTTTTACACAAATTCATAGATCAGCTTTCATCTAAGACTGATCTCTAGAAAAAACTCTTTCTGGATCCAGACTTATAGTGCTGTAATTCTTCATTGTGTAGTGTTGAAATTTTATAATGAAGAATCTGCCTTCCGCTTTTTGGCCTTTTGAAACTGAACTTTTGTTCATCCTTTTTGGCCAAAATTTTTATGCAATTTCATAGATCAAATTAGCTTTCATCTAATATTGATCTTTGGAAAAAATTTCTTCTGGAACTAGTTTTATTGTGCCTTCTTTCATCATCACGCAATGTTAGAATTTTACGATGAAGGATCTACCTTCCATTTTTGCCTTATTTCTCTACCATTACTCTACCAAAATTTTGTCAAACTTTTTCATGATATTGACCACATCTGAACTTATGATTTTTGCATATTTTTCTTAAATTTTTCTCTGAAATTTATGTTAAGAATTCAACATTTCTTTGACGTAAAATCTATTCGATAGGATAACATATCGCAACACCTTTTTTCATCAAATTCTATCGATTTTGAGTGCTATCTTTTGTGGGAGTTTGGACTCTCTTTCTCTCATCTATAGATCCTAACATCCTCACCAAAAACCCTTTCATTACACCCTAAACTAATCCCAAACAGCCACCTAAATCAGCCCTAAACTGTAGCTAACCTTCCTTACTGATCCACCTACCTTTTCATCCAACCTTCCTTATCGGTCCACCTACCTTTGCTTCCATCTATCTCAGATCTAAAACCCTTTTTCCTAACCTTTATCTATTACTATCATAGCCCTAAAACCACATCACTTCATAGCCAAAACTCTACAAAATTGCAGCCCTAAATCACACCAAAATAGCCATAAACTACACCCAAAAATCATAACCTTCGGTCCACGAACCTTTCAACCACCGAATCTCCCTTATCCCTTTAACCGCAGCATGCATCTTTTGCTGCCCAACACTGCCAATAGTGACCTCTCACTACCATCCTCTTTGATCGTAGCTAGCAATGATCCTTGCAGCAAAAAGTTACCAGTAGTGATCTTTCACTGCAATCTATTTACATCACATCCCGTAACAATCGTTCACTGCCAACTATCTTGATTGTAGCTAGCAACAAATTGAGCACGACAGCAGCCATCTCTCGCTCCATACCGCTGCTACCCTCCTCCATAACAGTCATGCACACCACTACCCATCTTCCTTCTATTGCAGCCACACCCTTGCGACAACTGACGCTACTTGCAGCCACGAAGTCGTAGCACAAAAGCATCCGACATTGTTGCTACCCTCTTCTTCCTCCATTATCGCTACTGCCTTCCGACTCAGATCTCTTGGCTGCCATCTTCTGATAGATATTAGCCACCTAAAAAATCATAGCCTCAATGATATTGCAGCATCAACATTGTAAAATCACCGAAGGACTGCAACCGATATTGCTGCTACCATCTTCTTCCTCCACCATCGGCTGTCATCCTCCACTTGGAGACTTCACCACTACAGCCCCAACATTGCTACTATTCGCTGCCTTTAACCTAAAAATTACGGCAACACTCTTTGGTCAGTTTATTTGATAGGTTGGATATCCTTACATCATGACATTGGTGGCCTTATTTGAAGCCAAATTGGAGGCTTTTGAGACGCGTATGGATGCTAGACAACGTGCTCTCTTCGAGGATTTCAAATTGGGCCAATCGCCGAGCTCAAGAGGACCATAACATGGAGCAAACTCAAATTATAAAAAGAATCCACCGAACATAAGAAGCAAAGATAAGACATGACAACCCTACACCTTAATAACATCAATCTCCTTTGCACCATATAGAGAAGGCCACCTCAATCAAGATGCTCAAAGCATGAGAGCCACATCCCAATCAATAGCATACAAACCTCCAGTAGCAACCGATTATGAGAATATTGATGAATAACTAGTGAAGATCCATCAGACCTCCACCATCCAAGAGTACCAGATTAGGTTTAAAAGGTTAACTAATCAAACTTGTGATTACTCTGAAAAACAAATATTGAGGACTTTTATTGAGGTCTTGAAGCTAAAGATTCAAGAAGAAGTTAAAGCGCGACAGCCATACACACTTAAGGCAGCCATCTCCTTTGCACGACTACATGAAGATAAGATGAACCAAGATGCTCGGAGGACCAAAGCCACTGGACGACTAGCAGCATAGAGACTCCAAGCCCCATCTACCACCAACCGGTCACCTTAACCCAAAAAGTTAACAAAAGAAGTACTTCGGGATAGATCAACAAAGGGCCTATGTTGGCATTGTAATAAACTGTGGAGCCAAGACCACCATAGTAAAAAAGAGATACCTCTGTTGATTGCGCCCACTAAAGAACCCAAACTCAAAGATAAGGCTCTTGAGTCCGAGGAGAAGGATATGAAGGAAAAACCACAGTTAGCCACCCACAACTTATATAGTTCATCAAAGATAATGGACGTTGATGGCTTCATCAAGCATCAGCCCATCATCATCCACGTCGAAACAAGGAGCTCCAACGACCCTATGAATGACAAAAGAAAACAAGTGACCTTATGTGGGAAATGAGAGAATGAAGAAAAGATGATCTCAACATAGTGCTTCGAGAAGCTTACTGAAATCTCAAGCACCTCCATCGAACCAAGCCAACTCCTTCCTACCAGACTGCATGACCCTAGTATGCTGGTTTTATAAGAGGAACCACTAGCATATATTTGACCATATTGCTATCCACATCTTCAGAGGACTGAAGCTAAAAGGATCATCCAAGAGACACGGGAGACACGGATCATTCAGCCATGACCTTCCTTGCAATGACACTTTATCTCTGAAAGCTTTGCCATTTATTTATAGGGATAAGCTCTTCCTAAAGGGCCACATTCGATTGAACCAACTATGGTTTCTGATGCAGCACTCTCACATCTCGGGCCTTGTAAAATCAGGGATCACATTGGGGCCCTAACCTGAAGATCAAATCAAGATTATAATTGATCCTTCGGGTATTCCACCTTAAATAGAAGTTTAAAAGGGACGACTTAGCCCAGATCCATCCAACCAACACTCAAGATGATCATGAGGCTCAAGTTCAGCTGATGATCACATGGGATCACAGGATCACGACACATCATAGTCCCGCCACCACTACTAATACTATATTATAGGAGCTGAAGACCCGGTTCCCTAAGTTCATGGAACCTTATCCATGAGGACAAGGTTGATTTGACTAGGGCGGGTTTGATAGGACTCTGATAGAGCTGAGTCCTAATCACCCTAGAAGTAATCAATAAGAACCCTATGAGATTGTAATAAAACCCCACCTAGTCTTCTATCCTATAAAGAAGTATGACTAGGTTTTATTTTTCAGCCTTAGGGCTTCTTGGCTGCCATTTAGTGGGTTGATCGGCTAGGGTTTCTAGCAAAGGGGCATGGCTTGTGCAGCTACTTAGGCCACCACCCTCTTTATTTATGCATGGTAAATATAGGAGAGGCAAAAGGGAGAATTCACTTAGGAGGCACCCACCTACATCAGTGCTAGCATTACTCGAATGTGGCAATGTGTTTATAATTAGAGCAGACATATCAAGAGTTGGGATACCATCCTCATGTAAGATGGTCAACGACACGAAGAAGTGAAAATGGGCCTTGAAAAATTACCACTCCTACCCACCTCAAACTCGGATCAGGCTCACAACACCGAAAATTTTATCTGAGGGCATCCCTCATTTCAAAAGAAGGTACAACTACTATTACAGAGCAACCACATGGTAGCCCATGCAAGGAAGAAACTTCCACCTGACAAATGCTAGAGCGGAAGAAAGTTTTCTGAGAAAGATTAAATTATCCTTCATCACCAGCTTGACCAGCACAAAATCCAAGCCTTAAGAAAGTGGTCTCCCTATTTGTTTGGGCCTTGTAAAATTAGGGATCACATTGGGGCCCTAACCTGAAGATCAAATCCACGCATCAAATCAAAATTATAATTGATCCTTCAGGTATTCCACCTTAAATAGAAGTTTAAAAGGGACGACTTAGCCCATATCCATCCAACCAACACTCAAGATGATGATGAGGCTCAAGTTCAGCTGATGATCACATGGGATCACAGGATCAAGACACATCATAGTCCCGCCACCACTACTAATACTATATTATAGGAGTTGAAGACCCGGTTCCCTAAGTTCATGGAACCTTATCCATGAGGACAATGTTGATTTGAATAGGGCGGGTTTGATAGGACTCTGATAGAGTTGAGTCCTAATCACCCTAGAAGTAATCAATAAGAACCCTATGAGAATGTAATAAAACCCCACCAAGTCTTCTATCCTATAAAGAAGTATGACTAGGGTTTATTTTTCGGCCTTAGGGCTTCTTGGCCGCCATTTAGTGGGTTGATCGGCTAGGGTTTCTAGCAAAGGGGCATGGCTTGTGCAGCTACTTAGGCCACCACCCTCTTTATTTATGCATGGTAAATATAGGAGGGGCAAAAGGGAGAATTCACTTAGGAGGCACCCACCTACTTCAGTGCTAGCATTACTCGAATGTGGTAATGTGTTTATAATTGGAGTAGACATATCAAGAGTTGGGATCGATACCATCCTCATATAAGATGGTCAACGACACGAAGAAGTGAAAATGGGCCCTGAAAAATTACCACTCCTACCCACCTCAAACTCGGATCAGACTCACACCACCGAAAATTTTATCTGAGGGCATCCCTCATTTCAAAAGAAGGCACAACTACTATTACAGAGCAACCACATGGTGGCCCATGCAAGGAAGAAACTTCCACCTGACAAATGCTAGAGCGGAAGAAAGTTTTCTGAGAAAGATTAAATTATCCTTCATCACCAGCTTGACCAGCACAAAATCCAAGCCTTAAGAAAGTGGTCTCCCTATTTATTAGGGCCTTGTAAAATTAGAGATCACATTGGGGCCCTAACCTGAAGATCAAATCCACGCATCAAATCAAGATTATAATTGATCCTTCGGGTATTCCACCTTAAACAGAAGTTTAAAAGGGACGACTTAGCCCAGATCCATCCAACCAACACTCAAGATGATGATGAGGCTCAAGTTCAGCTGATGATCGCATGGGATCACAGGATCACGACACATCATAGTCCCGCCACCACTACTAATACAATATTATAGGAGCCGAAGACCCGGTTCCCTAAGTTCATGGAACCTTATCCATGAGGACAAGGTTGATTTGAATAGGGCGGGTTTGATAGGACTCTGATAGAGTTGAGTCCTAATCACCCTAGAAGTAATCAATAAGAACCCTATGAGAATGTAATAAAACCCCACCTAGTCTTCTATCCTATAAAGAAGTATGACTAGGGTTTATTTTACGGCCTTAGGGCTTCTTGGCTGCCATTTTGTGGGTTGATCGGCTAGGGTTTCTAGCAAAGGGGCATGGCTTGTGCAGCTACTTAGGCCACCATCCTCTTTATTTATGCATGGTAAATATAGGAGGGGCAAAAGGGAGAATTCACTTAGGAGGCACCCACCTACATCAGTGCTAGCATTACTCGAATGTGGTAATGTGTTTATAATTGGAGCAGACATATCAAGAGTTGGGATCGATACCATCCTCATGTAAGATAGTCAACGACACGAGGAAGTGAAAATGGGCCCTGAAAAATTACCACTCCTACCCACCTCAAACTCGGATCAGGCTCACACCACCAAAAATTTTATCTGAGGGCATCCCTCATTTCAAAAGAAGGTACAACTACTATTACAGAGCAACCACATGGTAGCCCATGCAAGGAAGAAACTTCCACCTGACAAATGCTAGAGCGGAAGAAAGTTTTCTAAGAAAGATTAAATTATCCTTCATCACCAGCTTGACCAGCACAAAATCCAAGCCTTAAGAAAGTGGTCTCCCTATTTGTTTGGGCCTTGTAAAATTAGGGATCACATTGGGGCCCTAACCTGAAGATCAAATTCACGCATCAAATCAAGATTATAATTGATCCTTCGGGTATTCCACCTTAAATAGAAGTTTAAAAGGGACGACTTAGCCCAAAGCCATCCAACCAACACTCAAGATGATGATGAGGCTCAAGTTCAGCTGATGATCACATGGGATCACAGGATCAAGACACATCATAGTCCCGCCACCACTACTAATACTATATTATAGGAGTTGAAGACCCGGTTCCCTAAGTTCATGGAACCTTATCCATGAGGACAATGTTGATTTGAATAGGGCGGGTTTGATAGGACTCTGATAGAGTTGAGTCCTAATCACCCTAGAAGTAATCAATAAGAACCCTATGAGAATGTAATAAAACCCCACCAAGTCTTCTATCCTATAAAGAAGTATGACTAGGGTTTATTTTTCGGCCTTAGGGCTTCTTGGCCGCCATTTAGTGGGTTGATCGGCTAGGGTTTCTAGCAAAGGGGCATGGCTTGTGCAGCTACTTAGGCCACCACCCTCTTTATTTATGCATGGTAAATATAGGAGGGGCAAAAGGGAGAATTCACTTAGGAGGCACCCACCTACTTCAGTGCTAGCATTACTCGAATGTGGTAATGTGTTTATAATTGGAGTAGACATATCAAGAGTTGGGATCGATACCATCCTCATATAAGATGGTCAACGACACGAAGAAGTGAAAATGGGCCCTGAAAAATTACCACTCCTACCCACCTCAAACTCGGATCAGACTCACACCACCGAAAATTTTATCTGAGGGCATCCCTCATTTCAAAAGAAGGCACAACTACTATTACAGAGCAACCACATGGTGGCCCATGCAAGGAAGAAACTTCCACCTGACAAATGCTAGAGCGGAAGAAAGTTTTCTGAGAAAGATTAAATTATCCTTCATCACCAGACCGACAAAATCCAAGCCTTAAGAAAGTGGTCTCCCTATTTATTAGGGCCTTGTAAAATTAGAGATCACATTGGGGCCCTAACCTGAAGATCAAATCCACGCATCAAATCAAGATTATAATTGATCCTTCGGGTATTCCACCTTAAACAGAAGTTTAAAAGGGACGACTTAGCCCAGATCCATCCAACCAACACTCAAGATGATGATGAGGCTCAAGTTCAGCTGATGATCGCATGGGATCACAGGATCACGACACATCATAGTCCCGCCACCACTACTAATACAATATTATAGGAGCCGAAGACCCGGTTCCCTAAGTTCATGGAACCTTATCCATGAGGACAAGGTTGATTTGAATAGGGCGGGTTTGATAGGACTCTGATAGAGTTGAGTCCTAATCACCCTAGAAGTAATCAATAAGAACCCTATGAGAATGTAATAAAACCCCACCTAGTCTTCTATCCTATAAAGAAGTATGACTAGGGTTTATTTTACGGCCTTAGGGCTTCTTGGCTGCCATTTTGTGGGTTGATCGGCTAGGGTTTCTAGCAAAGGGGCATGGCTTGTGCAGCTACTTAGGCCACCATCCTCTTTATTTATGCATGGTAAATATAGGAGGGGCAAAAGGGAGAATTCACTTAGGAGGCACCCACCTACATCAGTGCTAGCATTACTCGAATGTGGTAATGTGTTTATAATTGGAGCAGACATATCAAGAGTTGGGATCGATACCATCCTCATGTAAGATAGTCAACGACACGAGGAAGTGAAAATGGGCCCTGAAAAATTACCACTCCTACCCACCTCAAACTCGGATCAGGCTCACACCACCAAAAATTTTATCTGAGGGCATCCCTCATTTCAAAAGAAGGTACAACTACTATTACAGAGCAACCACATGGTAGCCCATGCAAGGAAGAAACTTCCACCTGACAAATGCTAGAGCGGAAGAAAGTTTTCTAAGAAAGATTAAATTATCCTTCATCACCAGCTTGACCAGCACAAAATCCAAGCCTTAAGAAAGTGGTCTCCCTATTTGTTTGGGCCTTGTAAAATTAGGGATCACATTGGGGCCCTAACCTGAAGATCAAATTCACGCATCAAATCAAGATTATAATTGATCCTTCGGGTATTCCACCTTAAATAGAAGTTTAAAAGGGACGACTTAGCCCAAAGCCATCCAACCAACACTCAAGATGATGATGAGGCTCAAGTTCAGCTGATGATCACATGGGATCACAGGATCATGACACATCATAGTCCCGCCACCACTACTAATACTATATTATAGGAGCTGAAGACCCGGTTCCCTAAGTTCATGGAACCTTAACCATGAGGACAAGGTTGATTTGAGTAGGGCGGGTTTGATAGGACTCTGATAGAGTTGAGTCCTAATTACCCTAGAAGTAATCAATAAGAACCCTATGAGATTGTAATAAAACCCCACCTAGTCTTCTATCCTATAAAGAAGTATGACTAGGGTTTATTTTGCAGCCTTAGGGCTTCTTGGCCGCCATTTAGTGGGTTGATCGGCTAGGGTTTCTAGCAAAGGGGCATGGCTTGTGCAGCTACTTAGGACACCACCCTCTTTATTTATACATGGTATATATAGGAGGGGCAAAAGGGAGAATTCACTTAGGAGGCACCCACCTACATCAGTGCTAGCATTACTCGAATGTGGTAATGTTCTTATAATTAGAGCTGACATATCAAGAGTTGGGATCGATACCATCCTCATGTAAGATGGTAAACGACACGAAGAAGTGAAAATGGGCCCTGAAAAATTACCACTCCTACCCACCTTAAACTCGGATCAGGTTCACATCACCAAAAATTTTATCTGAGGGCATCCCTCATTTCAAAAGAAGGCACAACGACTATTAGAGAGCAACCACATGTTATCCCATGCAAGGAAGAAACTTTCTCCTGACAAATGCTAGAGCGGAAGTAAGTTTTATAAGAAAGATTAAATTATCCTTCATCACCAGCTTGACCAGCACAAAATCCAAGCCTTAAGAAAGTAGTCTCCCTA
The DNA here is from genome assembly GCA_021527575.1 of Ensete glaucum. NCBI lineage: Eukaryota > Viridiplantae > Streptophyta > Magnoliopsida > Zingiberales > Musaceae > Ensete > Ensete glaucum. Next base: position 40,844,410 of record CM038557.1, on the reverse strand, counting down.
TTTGTTTGGGCCTTGTAAAATTAGGGATCACTTTGGGGCCCTAACCTGAAGATCAAATCTACGCATCAAATCAAGATTATAATTGATCCTTCGGGTATTCCACCTTAAATAGAAGTTTAAAAGGGACGACTTAGCCCAGATCCATCCAACCAACACTCAAGATGATCATGAGGCTCAAGTTCAGCTGATGATCACATGGGATCACAGGATCATGACACATCATAGTCCCGCCACCACTACTAATACTATATTGTAGGAGCTGATGACCCGGTTCCCTAAGTTCATGGAACCTTATCCATGAGGACAAGGTTGATTTGAATAGGGTGGGTTTGATAGGACTCTGATAGAGTTGAGTCCTGATCACCCTAGAAGTAATCAATAAGAACCCTATGAGATTGTAATAAAACCCCACCTAGTCTTCTATCCTATAAAGAAGTATGACTAGGGTTTATTTTGTGGCCTTAGGGCTTCCTGGCCGCCATTTAGTGGGTTGATCGCCATTTAGTAGGTACCCCTATAGCATTCCAAGGGTTAGTCCCCCTTAAAAATCATAATATATAGAGCTCCATCTGGGGTTCGATCAAAATGTTTGATAGAAATCGATGGAGATTTGCTGCTAATAGGTACTGTCTTGGGGAGCAAAATTGTTATTGAAGAAACAATAATTTCTCGACAAAATTTCTAATAAAAAATTGAGAATTTATGGAGGAAATTGATAGCAAGATCTCAGTTTAGATAGCAGCAAGGATGATATAAGAGTTCAAAAAATTTCAATAGTAAGTTAGTAAGAAAAATATTGCAAGTTATGAGAGTAAAATTCTCATCAAAAAATTCAGCGGTTTGCGACGAAAAATTACAGCAATGTAAGGATGATTTTAGAGATGAATTCAACAATATATCAAACATAGATGAAAGCCGAGATGATCTACAAAGTGTATAAATATTTTCATCCAAAAAGATGACAATTAGATCAACTTAGAGGCAGCAATATGCAACTAAAATTTTTTGTAGCGTTCCTTAGTTCGCAAAGATGATAACTTTACAATGAAAAGAATTCACAACGAGGGCTAGACGAAAACTTCTTTTTGGTGTTTTCTAGATAGGAAATTGTAGCAGCATAAGGTATTATTGGTAGAAAAATTCTAGATCTCTGCTGCAATTGGTGGCAATGGTAGTAGATTGATTTGATCTACAACAAGGAGATGGTGGTAAAGATAACGTCGTCAAAAGCAATTATAGGAATTGCTTGGCTAATGATGGGTGACTAGAAGGATAGCAAAAGTAGTAAGATCACTGCTTTGATACCAGATGATAGAACTCTAGAGGAATTCTATATAAATTGATCTTTAAGAGGGATCAACCCTTGGAACACTATAGGGTTTTTCCATCTATGTAGTCAGCCACAAGGCTGAATGAAGATTAATATTTACGTATTTAAAAGTGGTGGAGGCTATATACTTATATAGGGTTCTAAAACCCTAACCTTAGCGAGGCTGCTCCCAAGTCAAATGCCATCCTTGCCCTCCACTATAGCCGACTTGCCTTCTAAGGGGCGGCGGCTTAGGGGGTTGCAACTAGCTAACTGCCCCTTGCTAAAACCCTAGCCGACCTACCTAGAAAAGGGGTGGCAGCTAGGAAGCCCTAAGGCCCAAAATTAAAACCCTAGCCAACCTTCTTTTTAAGATAGAGGCGGCTAGGTAGGGTTTATTATAATCTTTCAAGATTTTTATTAGTTGTTAATTGATTTAGTAGGACTGAACCCTGTTGGGTCCTATTAGCATCCTACCTAGGATATTATGCGTCATCATATCCTGATAGCTTATACCCCTTTCTATGGGGTCCTCTTCCATACGTCTGATCTACTTGGGGATCAAAGCTTTCCCTTATCGTTTCAAGTTATCATGTAGTTACGCTAGGGCAGGTGATGTGATCTTGGCCATCATTGCTCGTGTGGTCCCTACTGGTTACAACTGCCCTTGAAGCCAATCATCTGAGTGATGGCGCGTGTGACATGTGAAATTTTTTGCTTATGATTATTATTATCATATTCTCATATTATATTATCTATATATATATATATTATGATGTCCTTGGTTCTGTGCAATGGAAATCGGATCGTGATAAGATCACGATAATGAGATCGATTCACTTTTAAACACATATCCTAAATAATCCTGATCATAATTTATACAAGAGGGACATCGAGATAACCAGACAAACTGATATACTATATATATGTCCATATGATAGAGGTGGTTGGTCTTAGAGCCACTTGTGTGGAGACACTAAGGATATTAGTACAGATGCTCATTAGAGAATGAGTTTACTGATTGATATGCTTATAAAATATTATATGGTTAATGATACATAATGTCAGAATTCATAGTCTCAATTATGTACTTAGTTCATAGACTTGAGACACCAAGGATGTCTTGTTTGAGCACTCCTTTCTTTGATGTCAGACTTACAGATTTAAAAAGTGCTAGATCTAGTACAGTCGATTATCGGGATTAGTTGCTAAACTTGTGAATACAATTGAGTATTAATAAAGAATCATCTACTCTCAGTATCATGAGAGGAATATTCTATATATGCTTGCTCTGACAAATCCCTAGCCAAGATCATTTCGATTGAGAGAGAAGGTGTTCTCCAGAAGAATCCGATTAGAGCAAGACTCAGACAAATTCCGTCCATGGCCTGATAGTACTATGTCTAATATACAGTCTCTAGATGAGAGATCATAAGTAATGGTAACTATAGACAAACAGGCCCAATGGATTTGACCCTCCTGTACCGTCTGAGGACCATAGCGCAGTGGCCTAGTACGTCCATAGTCGTTAAGTTGAGTGAACTATTATGGGGATAATAATTCATTATATCAAAAAGAGTTCTGATGGGAGCGATTTAAGGCTAACTCGGTAACGGGCCTAGAGGGTCACATACATATAGTGGATGCTTCAGTAAATAGAGGATTGGATAGAGATCCAATTAGCCCCTTCTCATTAGATGAGACCTTGCACTGATGGGCTCCTTGCATATGTCCTAATTAGAGGCCAAAGGGGATTATTAGATACGGATCCAATAATGCAAGGTTAATGATAGAATCCCAGAAGAAGCTCTATAGATTTTGACCCTTGAGAGGGATCAATCCTTGGAACACTATAGGGGTTCCACCCTCCTAGACTCGGCACAAGGGTGAAACAAAATTGATAATTACTTACTTTAAGAGGGGGGGCGACTATATCTTTAAATAAGAATTAAAATCCTAGCTTAAGAGGATGCTTTCCTAAGTAAACTTATCCCTTTGCCCCTCCTATAGCTGACCTGCCTTAATAGGAACAGGGGGCGACTAGGTTAGCTCTATAGCCAACCTAAGTAGGGGAAAACCCTGACCGACCAGCCCAGTAAGGGGGGCGATGGCCACTAAGCCCTAAGGACTAATCTAAATCCTAGCCATACTCCTTTATAAGATAGAAGTAGTTTTATTATAATCTAGCAGGGTTTTTATTAACTAGCACTGATCTGATTAGGACTCAACCCTGTTGGAGTCCTATCAAGTCTACCTTCTTTAAATCAACCTTATCCTCAAGGCTGAAAGTCCATAAACTTTGAAAACTGGATCTTTAACTCCTCATGTGACTCTTATGTTGCATCTTCAGATGGTAAGTTAGTCCATTTTAAAAGTACTTCGGTTGAAGGCCGTCGTCAGCGCATCATAATCCTCCGATCAAGTATAACTTCAGGTTGGGCTTTGATTTCACCATCATTGGTGGTACTCGACAGCTAAGTCTAGGCTTTCTCATGTTCTCCCAACTTTAGCTTCAATAAGAATACGTGAAAGGCGGGATGTATCTTAGCGTCATCTAGAAGCTTTAATTTGTATGCTACAGCCCTAACATGCTCTAAGATCTGGTATGGTCCATAAAGTCATGGAGACAGCTTCATTGATGTCTTGCGTTGATTGATAGCTTCTTGTATGGCTGGAGCCAAAGGTAGACCCAATCTCCCACTACAAATTCTCACTCACTCCGGTGGCTGTTTGCTTGTTACTTCATGTTTGCTTGTTACTTCATGTGGGCTTGAGCGACATTCAAGTTGTCTTTCAATAGCTATAGCAATTTGTCCCTATTAATCAAATTTTGGTCAACCTGATCTACTTTGGCCTAATCAAGCACATATCTGGGTATTACAAGGGTCGATCAATCATACAATATCTTATAAGGGGTCCATTTAGTTGATGAACAAAATGTCATGTTGTACCACCATTCAGTCCAAGGAAGCCACCTTGTCCACTCTTTGGCCCGATCACTAATGAAGCACCGTAGGTATGTCTCAAGGCATCTGTTCACCACTTATGTTTGGTCATCTATCTAGGGATGATAGGCTGTGCTCATCTTCAATTGGGTGCCCGGTAAATGAAAGAGCTCTGTCTAAAGTTTAATTATAAATACCCTGTCAGGGTCGCTCACAATTGACCTTGGTATCCCACGCAGTTTTACTATATGTTCCATAAAAAGTTGAGCAATACTAGTAGCACTATAGGGATATTTCAAAGCATAGAAGTGAGCATACTTAGTTAGGCAATCTACCACCACAAAGATCATGCTTTTACCTTGGAATAGTGGCAGCCCCTCGATGAAATCTATAGAAATGTTGGACCATGCTGAGACTGGTATGGGTAGTGGCTGTAGTTTCCCCGGATTTACCACTGTTTCGTATTTCTACTGCTAACATATATCACATTTGGATACATAATCATAAATTGATTTTTTCATGCCCTTCCAAAAGAAGTTTTGCTTCACCCATTTGTAAGTCCTCAGAAATCCAGAGTGCCCTATTGAGGGTAAAGAATGCATCTTATGCAAAATAATTTGAATACAAGGGGAAAAAGGAACAATAATAATTCGATCTTTATAGTGTAAGTTGATAAGACCCCAGAAGAAGCCCTATAGATTTTGATCCTTGAGGGGGATCAACCCTTGGAATGCTATAGGGGTTCCTCCCTCCTAGACTCGGTACAAAGGCTGAATTGAAGATAATAATTGCTTGATTAAAAGAGGGGAGGGGCTATATCTTAAATAGGGATCAAGGTCCTAGCCTAAGGGGGCACTTGTCTAAGTAAAATTATACTTTTGGCCCTCCTATAGCCATCCTGCCTTAATAGGAATAAGAGGCGGCTAGGTTAGCTCTATAGCAGACCTAAGTAGGGGGAACCCTGGCCGACTTGCCCAGTAAGGGAGACGACACCCTAAGGGCTAATTCAAACCCTGACCATACTCCTTTATAAGATAGAAGATGCATTATTACCATCTAGCAGAGTTTTTATTGACTTTTACTGAAATGATTAGGACTCAACCCTGTTGGAGTCCTATCAAGTCTATCCTCTCAGAATGTCTTGTCCTCAAGGCTAAGGATCCATAAACTCTGGGAACTGGGTCTTCAGCTCTTCGTGTGACTCCCATGTTGCATCTTCAGATGGTAAATTATTCCACTTCACAAGTACTTTAGTGGAGGGGCTTCGTCGATGCATCACAATTCTTTGATCAAGTATAGCTTCAGGTTGGGCTTGGATTTCACCTTCAATTGTAGTGCTCGGTAGCTGAGTCTGAGCTAGTTCATGTTCACCCAATTTCGACTTCAGTAGGGATACATGGAAGACGAGATGAATTTTGGCATCATCTGGAAGTTTAAGTCAATATGCCACGGCCCCAATACATTCCAAAATCTGATATGGTCCATAAAATTATGGAGATAGTTTCATCGATGCTCTGGTGTTGATAGATAGCTGCTTGTATGGTTGTAGGCAGAGGTAAACCTAATCTCCTACTGGAAATTCTTGCTCACTCCGGTGATTGTCTGCTTGTTGCTTCATGCGGGCTTGAGCGGCAATTAGGTTGTCCTTCAACAACTGTAGCAGTTTATCCCTATTAATTAGGTCTTGGTCAACTTGATCCCTTTTGGTCGAACCAAGTACATATCTGAGAATTACAGGGGGCGATCGGCCATGCAATGCCTCGTAAGGGGTACATTTAGTTGATGAATAAAAAGTTGTATTGTCCTACCATTCGGCTCAGGGAAGCCACATTGTCCACTCTTTAGGCCGGTCACTGGTGAAGCATCATAAGTAAGTCTCGAGGCATCTGTTCACCACTTCTGTTTAGCCGTCTGTTTGTGGATGATAGGCTATGCTCATCTTCAATTGGGTGCCCTGTAGATGGAAGAGCTCGGTCCAAAATTTACTTGTAAACACCTTGTCATGGTCACTTACTATCGATCTTGGCATCCCATGTAATTTCATAATATTTTCCATAAAAATCTGAGCAATAGTGGCAGTAGTATAGGGATGTCTCACATCATAAAAATGAGCATACTTAGTTAGATGATCTACCACCACAAAGATTATGCTTTTACTTTGAGATAGTGATAGTCCTTCGATGAAATCCATAGAGATGTCTGTCCAAGTCGAATCTAGTATAGGTAGAGGCTGTAGTTTACCAGGACTTGCCATTGTTTACCCTTTATGCCGCTGACATACATCACATTTGGATACATAGTCATAAATTAATTTTTTTATGCCCTTTCAGAAGAAGTTTTGCTTCACCTTAATAACTCCTATTTCAAGCATCTCCCTTACAATCCTTTCTATGTAATCATTCTAGAGATGAGGATACTAATACGACTGAGTGTTTGCTAGAGGTTTGCCCAGAAGAATTGGTATACAATGATCATGCCGGTGGTTAGGAGGTAGACTGCATGGTTCATCAAATACATTTGAAAATTTAGCAAGCAAGGGAAGTAGGTTGGGGCCTTCAAATTCGGTTTGTTCCCCCTTGTATTGTTGCTCAAGTTGTCCTAAGAAGCCACTACATGTCTTGAGCAAAACTTTCTCCATTCGTCGTGTGCAAATTGTCGATACGTCGCTCTCCCGTTTGCTGTGCTGCACCACTTATTTTTCTTTGCTACAAAATTTAATGATTAATTTAAAAAAAAATCAGGAAACATTACCTAATGTTGTTAGCCATTCAATGTCAAGTAGGCCTCATAATCATCAGGAGGTAGGAGGAAAAAATATGCAATTATCTCTGGATTCTGTAGTAAAATCTTCACCCACGGGCACCGACAGTCACACTTCAAAATTTGTCCATCGGCGACCTTAACATCAAACTTGCTGCAATTATTAATAGGTAAGGCCATCTAGATAGCAACCTTACTATTCATAAATTTATTGGTGTTCCCAGTGTCAATAAGAATGGTGATCGGTTGATGCTTCAAAAGTCCTCCCACTTTCATTGTTTGCGGGTTCGGTAGCCGGTAAGAGCATGCATCGTAATATCAACCGACTACTGTTCTTCATTCGTGATATCTTCCTAATGCTCCAGGACCTCCTCCTCCATGTCTTCAAGAGGTTCAATTAGTAGGAGGCGGCCCTTTTGCAGCGATGCTCGCGGCTCTATAGCTCGTCACAATGCCAACAAAGACCCTTTGCTGATCGGTCACGTAGTTCTTCTCTTATCAATTTTTTTGGAAACAAAGGATCACTGGGAACATAAGGAGGTTTATATACCATGGGCCTAGGAGTGGTTCTCATTTGCCGAGTATCTTGGTTGAGTCATTCTTCTTGTATTCGGGTGAGAGAAATTGCAACCGGCATGGTATGGGGCTGTCGCGCCTTAACCTTCCCTTTTATCTCTAGCTTGAGTCTTTTGATGAATGTTCCTAACAATTGTTGATTAATCTAATTATAAGCAAGGTAGGATAGTATCTCAAACCTGGTTTAGTACTATTGAATTATAGAGGCTTGTCGGATCTTCGCGAGTTGGCCGTTGATATTTTCGTACTCCATTATTCTGAAGCAGTTTAGTAGTGCGTTCTTAAATTGATTCCATGTTGGAGCCCCATGACTATATTCTAGTCAATTATACCATTAAATTGCATATCCTTCAAGGAGTATTATAGTGATGTCCACCATAAAATCATTTGAGGTTCAGTAGTAGCAAAAATAGCATTCGACACGCAAAATCCACCCTATTGGGTCTCCTTCTTCCCATCGAGGGAAGTCAACCCTCATATATGGCTATAGCATATCTGAGTGGTATCCTTCCTTCTAAGTAGGTTTCTTTGAACTCTCTCCTTGCTAAAATTTGGTTGGGCTTGGTGGCTGTCCAATTTTGAATTCCATGAACAAAGCGCACAGTTTGTCCTCCAAGCATGATTCAAGCTGTGATTCCAATGCTTTAAATTTGGCATCAATTAGATCTTGAGAAGACATGGTGTATGCCTATAGATTAGAGATATCCTTGTATTTTTCTATTGATGGGTCAATTGCACGAGTGGTGGAAGATTTAGACAATAGGTTGGTGACAGAAGGGTTCAGCTGCAATGGTTTACTATTTTGGGCTACAGTTTTAGGTGCTGTTAGGATTATGAAAATAGGTTATAATAGTTGCATCTTAAGGCAAGAGGGATGCTCTAAAGACATCTTGGGTGGTGGTAGCAAAATGGTTAGGGTGTGGTAGGTTAAGGAGAAGAGGAATGACAAAGATGCAACAATAGATTTTTCGTCAAAACTTTCGGTAGTAAAGATGTAATTTTTCCTAGCAATTCACAATAAAGATTTAGTAAAGCTTAAGGGGAATCTACTAGCAAGTGAGAGGGAATGCCATCAAAAAATTCATGGAAAATTATGGTAGTAAAAGATTCGGTAAGATCAAAGATTACGAGAAGGTGTTGTGGTAAAATTTTTTCATCAAAATATTTCAGCAGTATAGATGAGATTTTTTCCACTAGTTCAAAATAAGGATTCAAGTAAAACTCAAAGAGAATCTGCTAGTACAGGAAGGTAATGCCAACAAAAATTTCGTGGAAGAAAATGACAGCAAAAGGTTTGACAAAATCAAAGATCGTAGAAAGGTACTACAACATATTTGGACGTAAAAGATTACTACAACAACAAAAGGTTTTACGTCTAAAGTGTTGGACGTAAAAGATTAGCAAGTTATATTGATAATTTTTCAACAAAACTAAAGAAAATTTTGAAATTAGTTAGCGCTAAAGTCGTCATAAAAATTTTGTAGAGATTTGGTTAGTAAAAACATAGCAGCAAGATTAATTAGGAAAGGTTATGCGGCTGAAATTTTACAGCGTAACTTTCGTCGTAGAGATGAGAACTTTATGATGAAAAGTTTATATAGCAAAATAGGAATAAATTATTTTTTTGGGTTTTTAATTAGGATAACTAAATTGCAGTGGTAGTAAGGTAGAAAACCATAACCTATAGCAATTCATGGGAAGATTAAACGATGATCTGCGGTGGTAGAGATGACGGTAGAATTCAGTGATGATCTTCAAGCAATTTATGGGAATTGCTTTGGGCTACTGTAGAAGGATGATAGATGGCTGTAGATAGGCAGCGAGATACCAAGAACACTGTTCGGATACCAAGTGTTAGAACCGTTGTGGATTTTAAGCTTGGGGTGATCTCTATAGGGGATCAGCCTCCTTAGAACTTTATAGGGGTTCCCTCCTCCAAATTGCTACTAAAAGGCTGCATAAAATATTATCTATTCATGAAGAAAAGTGGATGATTACAAGAAAATTTATAGGCCTTCTAAACCCTAACTCCTAATAGGACTCCTACTCTAAGACTCATACTCCTAACAACTCCTAATGCTTCTCTAAGAAGCAACCTCCAACCAGCCTATCTAAGGGTGGTAGGAAATTACCAGATCTCCAGTTCAAATGCGGGGGGCAGCAGTAGATTAATTTGATCTATGGCTTGGGTGGAAGGTGGCAGTGCGTGTTACAACAATTGTGGAAATTGCTTGGAAGGGTGGAAGCAGCAGAAATGACAGTAGGGGCAACAGGAATGCTACTCTAATACCAGATGCTAGAACCCCAGAAGAAGTTCTATAAAATTTGATCTTTAAGGGGGATCAACCCTTGGAACACTATAGGGGTTCCTCCCTCCTAGAACTTGACACAAGGTTGAAATAAGATGATTCTTGCTTATTAGAAAGAGGAGGTGGCTACATGCTTATATAGGGTTCTGAACCCTAGCCCAAGGGGGGTGCTGCCTAAGTAAAATTATCCCCTTATCCCTCCTATAGCCGACCTACCTTAATAGAGATAGGCGGTGGCCTGGTTGGCTATATAGCCGACTCTAGCAGATGGAAACCCTAGCCAACCAGCCCAGTAAGGGGGGACGACGACTACTAAGCCCTAAGGCCCCAATCTAAACCCTAGCCATATTTTTTTATAGGATAGAAGTAACTAGGTGGGCTTATATTACAATCTCTCAAGGTTCTTATTGATTACTCATAGGGTGATTAGGACTCAACCCTGCTGGAGTCATATCAAGCCCTCCTATTTGAATCAACCTTGTCCTCAAGGCTGTGGGTCCATAAACTCTAGGACCGGGTCTTCAGCTTCTCATAAGACTCCAACGTTGCATCTTTGGATAGTAAGTTGTTTAATTTCATGAGTACTTCAGTTGAGGGGTGTCGATGACACATCACTGATGCTTTGGTGTTGATATGGTCCATAGAATCATAGAGATAGCTTCATCGATGCTCTGGTGTTGATTGATAGCTACTTGTATGCTTATAGGCGAAGTTGATTGCTAGCTGCTTGTATGGTTATAAGCGAAGGTAGATCCAATCTCCTACTGAAAATTCCTACTCGTTTCGACGAGTGTCTCCTTGTTGCTTCATGTAGGCTTGGGCAGCAGTTAAGTTGTCCTTTAGTAGTTGTAGAAGCTTGTCCCTGTCAATTAAGTTTTGGTCAACCTCATATACTTTAGCCACACCAATTACATATTTTGGTATTACAGGGGGCGATCGGTGATACAATGCCTCATAAGGGGTATATTTAGTTGATGAATGATAGGTTGTATTGTACCATCATTCGACCCAAGGAAGCTATTTTGTCCATTCTTTTGGCCGATCATTGGTGATGCATCGTAGATAAGTCTCGAGACATCTATTCACCACTTTTGCGAATGATATGTTGTGCTCATCTTGAGTTGGATGTACTGTAGTTGGAAGAGTTTCGTCCAAAATTTATTTATAAACACCCTATCACAGTCGCTCATAATCGACCTTGGCATCCTATATAGGTTAACAATATTTTTCACAAAGATTTGAGTAATACTAGCAATGGTATAGGGATGTCTCACAATACAGAAATGAGCATATTTGGTTAGACGATTTACCACCACAAAGATCATGCTTTTTACTTGGAGATGATGGCAGCCCTTCAATAAAGTCCATGAAGATGTCAATCCATGTCGAGTCTGGTATAGATAGTGGTTGTAGTTTTCTAGGACTTGCCACTGTTTCACCTTTTTGCTATTGGCATGCATCATATTTAGATACATAATTATGAATTGATCTTTTCATGCCCTTCTAAAAGAAGTTTTGCTTCACTCTCTTATATGTTCTCAGAAATCTAGAGTGCCTTGCTGAAGATGAAGAGTGCATCTCATGCGAAATAATTCTGATGTAAGGGAAAGAAGGAAGAATCACATTTCGGTCTTTGTAGCGTAGGTCCTTTTAATCCTAAGTGTAGTGTATAGTGTATTAGGATCAATTGGCACTAAGAAAGGAGGAGGAGGAGGAGGGGGGGGGGGGGGTGGTTAATGGGGTGAATTAGTGCAAGTGTAAATTCTCATTTTAAATAAAAACTTTTTTGCTTTAAGCAAGATAGGAATATCCAAAGCTTTTCACTCAAGTAAAGCAAGTGAGTGATTAAAAGAAGATTGCTAAGTTACTTGCTTACAAATTATTTAAGAAAAAACAAGGAAATCCCAAAGATAAGCAACGTCATAAATGAAGTGCTTGTTGTGAAAACTTTACTTTGAAAGAGTAAATTAAATCGGAAGCGTCAATACAAAATTAGTAAGCAAGAAAAATAAAAGAAGAACTCACAATTTTTATAGTGGTTCAACACCAACGGGTCTACGTCCACTCCCAAGTCTTCCTCCGTGAGGTACACAGGCCTCCACTGCTGATGTTCTTTGGGTGAAGACCAAACCTTTACACTTTTCTTACAATGGAGACAAGATTATAACTCTTTGATTACTCCGTTATCCCATTTTTTTTTTCTTACAATCCACATAAATTTTTTACAGAATTTTATTTCCCAAATTCTTGTTTGGAATGTAAGAAAACTTGGGGTATTTATAGACCCCAAATGACTTCAGAAATTGGAGCAAAAAATCTAAACATACCCAAAAAATTTGGTACGGATGGTTTAACCACCTGAAATCCTAGTCCAGGTGGTTTACTCACTGGTCTTGGGCGGTTCAACTACTAACAGTGTTGATAGTCGCCTTATTTTAGGGTACGAGCGTTCCAACCGTTGCTCATCGGCGGTTTATCTACTAGAATCTCTAGAAAAGTGGTTCCCTCTATTTCGAATTCCAGCTTAAACTTGATGTTGGCCAATTCTTTGGTCAACTAATTAAGCTCAACCTGAGCTTAATCAAACCCCATAGTGGATTCGGTTGCCTTATTGAGTTGATTTGGATTTCATCCAAATCCAGCTTAATTAGGACTCAATCCTTAACTATGACTCAATAATTATAACTCTTAATGACCAACAAGCTAAACCAAGACCTAATTCCTGCCAATCCGACAATATCCGACATTCTTGTGGTGAGTCTTCTAGTCTTCTTCCGGCGATCTCCCGACGTGTTTCTAGCGAGCTTCCCGATCCCTTCGGTGAATGTCCAAGCAAACTCTCGGCGAGGTCCCGCTATATCATCTGAACCCAGACCGATACCCAAGCTTGATCTTGGCCCATCATCTTTATAACTCAATTTCTCCTGTCATAGTTAGACTTGCATGATGCTAACTATAATTACATTCATGACCAATAAGTCCACTTAAAAACCTTTCCAACTCTTGACAAGCTTTTCGGCTACTCTCGGTAATTTTCCGGTGAGTCTTGGTCTTCTTCCAGCGAATTTTCTTGCACCATCTTGGCAAGCTCTCGACAACCTCAGTAAGCTCCTGACACACTCTAAGCGAGTTCCCCAACCGCAGTGTCCTCACTTCGGCCCGATGTTTGGACTTGACTTTGGCCAAACCTCTGATTATAATCTATCGTAGTTAATCCTGTATCAACTAACTCTAATAACACATGTTAGATCAATAACCCATCGATTAATTTCATGATCAAAATTTGAGATGCAACAATCTCCCCCTTTTGATTATGATAATCAATTGATGATAGTAGTTAATCTTAACTCCCCCTAAATCCATACCACTTAAATTTAAGAGAATCACACACTCTTAAGTTTTAAGTATTTTTAAACAATGAACATTCCAAGCAAATCTCAACACAAATTTGTATTAAGTCATCGAATCATAAATTGTTAAAAGAATTATACATCTATATCCAAGATATCCAAATATATCATCAATATCATGTGACATTAATGTATATCATTAATATCATGTGTCATCAATTTATATTTCTCCCCCTTTGTCATCAATAAAAATGTGAAATATATGGCTAAGGATTTTAAGGCACATGAGTTTTTGCTTCTCCTTTGTAAAATACGACATGAGTAATAAAGATTTTTCTTCGTCTTGTGAAAAAGAAGGAAAGAAAATAAGAGAGGGGTTGTAAAACATTATATCATTAAGGCGAGCTCTCAATAAATTTTAAAATAAATATTAAGATGAGCTCAAAAGTTCAAAAGATTTAAAGGCTACTTGTTTATCAAAATGTAGCAAAAATCAACTCTTGAGGCTAAAAATCATCTATTGTAAAATTCAAATGTAGTGATTCATCATTTTCATGCAATTCTCCTCCCTTTTTATAAATAATAAGTTAAAAACATGGAGAAAATTTTCAAAAGCATTATTGCAAAAAGCTTAATCTCATAAAATCTAGATTAGTAATTCATTTATTTTCATGATTTAGCATTCTTAACTCTCAACCTCAATCTTGGAGATATAAAATTTTAAAAGAATATTTCAAATATCAGCTCAATAAATCATTCTCATGTAGATTTCAAGAAAACATTGCAAATAGATCTGAAAAATAGGAAAACATCAATTTTATGTAAATTTTCTCCCCTTTTTGTAAACAACAAGTTAGAATTAAGGAGGGGTTTTTTAAAAAAATATCATAACATAAGGATACTCAATTTTATAGATGTAAATTTTGAAATCAAGAGCTACTTGTGTAATTTAATGATTTGATTCAAGAGTAGCACATCAAGTAATTAATCAAATATTAAATATTAAAGACTCATATCAAATATCATAGAAGTTTATGTTATATATTTCCCTTTGTATGCTTTCATCAAGATTTATGAAATAAGAATAATCTTTAAAACCATCTTATCACAAAAATTTAAGTCCTGTTCTTATGTTTATTTTAACTAGAGTTATTTCATAAGTGAGCTAAAAAATCTAAGAAAACCAAGAAGAATTAAGATCCACTCATGCATTTAAATTATGTGATCTTCTAACACAAATAGAAAATCATGTAATTGTTTTTAGATCATCTTTCATGTAAATTTTGATACTAAGCATCAAGAATTTCAAAAGAAAACATGATAGCAAATTAAGCTCAACTTGTTAATCAAGTATTTTGTATGCATATTTTGATAAGAAGTGTAATTTATAAAGTCCAAGAAATCCAAGGAAAATATGATAATACATCAAGCTCAAATTATGAATTATGCATTACATATGTATTTAGAAAATTTAAAATTCTAAATTTTCATCTAAGCAAATTGTTATCATATGCTTCTAATAATTTTATCTCTCTCTTTGTTAATGTCAAAAAGAAATATGATGATTTAATTTTTCTTCTTCATTTATATTCTAATTACACCCAAAAGTATAAGGGGAATATGTCATTATAAATCAAATTCAAAAGACATGATTGAATAATTCTCCGAACAACTTGGATTGAAAATTTTATGAGATCTAAACAATCTTGATCTAATCATCAAAATCATCTATCTCATTTTTATCAAAACAAATAAATTATATATGTTCAAAAACTTGATTTCCGTTGAGGATATGACAAGTTTAGAAATCAAAGGAATGTTCATGATAAAAAAAATCTAATTAAAATTTCAACTTATCATAAATTTAAGAAATATTAATTTTGGTGATAAGTTATACTAAGAATAAAGTCATAAGTAATCATGTCATGAAGAATATTATTATCAAATCATAAATGCCAAGAACATGATTTATTTTGACACATTTTTTCGTAGATGAAATTTCAAAGCTTTTGAAATCTTAGGAGATAAAATAAGAAGGATCTTGATTCTATAGAAATATCATGTTATAAATATTGAGAAGTCAAGATCATGATTAGGATGAAAATGTTTCTTTAATAAAGGGAAAGAATCTTAATAAACAATCTTGGTTTATATAAAGATCTTAAATTATAATTTTCAAAATTTCATAGTCATGATTTAAGTTATCAAACAATCAAAATCAAAATATCAATAATGTTGGATCGATTCAAGCATATACATTCTTTAAAACAAAATCATTTGAAAAATATCCAAAATATCATTAAAATTTACTTTTTTTGAAAAAGTCAACATAGATTATTTTCCAAAAGAAAATAGCTAAAGTTTTTTAATTCATTTTTGTAGTTAAAGAGATTCAATAATAATGGTGCCATTTTATCTTGTTGAAGGATTTATAGGATAAGAATATTTTTAAGATTAATTATCCACTTTTTGGTTGTTTCATATGATTTTTTTCAAGAATTATTTTCAAATCAATGATTTTTTTGGTTAAGATCGAAAGCCAAATTTCATTCTAGAAGAAGTTGTCAAGGTCATTGTTGTAACACATCAAAATGGTAAAACATCTTTAAAGTAAAATTTCAACATATCTTAATTTCAACTTCTAACTCTTTACACATAGTGCAATGAGTTGACAAACTTATTTTTAAAATACCTAAAAATGAAGCATATACATTTTCTATACTCAAATTCTAACATTCAATATAATCATTTAATCATCATAGCATTTCAATCAATGTAACATTCAAATTAATCATTTCATAGACTTTGTTAATATTTAAATAATTTAACAATAGTCTTTAGATTTAAATCAACATCCAAGCTAATGATTTTGACTCTATTAATCAATCATCATCAAAATCTCATTTATGTAAATTTCAATATATTTTTTAAAAAATAAGGTTCTTTGGTTCTAGTTCATTTTCAAACTAGTATGCTCTAGCTATACATCATTAAGATTAATTATACCATCAAAAGATTTATTGTCATTAATTTTAATTTCAATAATTTTCTTGTTTCTATTTAGTCTAGTGAGCTTGAAAGAGTATTAGATCTCAAGTAATATTTCTTGAGCATCTGATTTCAAATTTTTTTTTAGTGCTCCTAGCCTTGTTAGGATACAAATTTATAAGAAAGATTTAGGTACTCATTTTATATTGGGACCTATATGAAGAAATTTATCTTTCTTAGCTAATTGTTTTTGGTTATTTGTTGTTCTCTTAGAAACTTAAATTAATTTATGAAGACTATAATTTTTAAATAAACATTTGTAAGCCATATGTTCTAATCTTTCACAAAAATTACATTTAACTTTTGATAGTAGATTTAAGGTAGGTGCTTTAACAAACATAGTTGGCTTTTGTTGAACGTTACTAACTAAGCCTATGCTATTTCTTCTATTAATATGACCCTTATTGGCAAGGATCATATTTAAGAAATTGTTCCCATTTTTAAATTTTTCTAACGATCTCTTAAGCATGATATATTTTTTTTTTAACATTATCTAGCATTTCACATTTAGAACATACATTGTGTAATGAAAAAGTATCATGCAAGGTTTCATATTTGGTGCATGTATTCTATGATGGTGCTACTTCATGCATTTTAAGTTTACTAACTAGTGATGCATGCTCTTCCTTAAGTAATTTATAGGATTTATGAATCTTTCTAAATTCATCATAAAGCTCATGAAAAGAAAATAATAACTCATTAAAAGTAAAAGAGCTTTTAGGTGGGTTACTTACCTCATCGTGGTTGGCCACGAGCTCAAGATCTTTCACTTCTTCTTGTTTGTCCTTTTCATCTTCAGTGCACCACAGCTTCTTGCGTTCATCACAGCAGGTTTTGTCCATTTTAAGTTTTTTGTTCATATTCATTAAATCTTTTGGTTCTTTTATCAAGAGTTTATGTCCAAGGTTCTCATCACTCGAGATTTCACTCGAGGAGTTATATGTCATTCTAAGTTCACAATCCTTCTTATTCTTTGGAAGGTGTTCTTCAAGTTTATTTTTGTAAGATATTTTATTTATTGATTCATTTGATTTAGTTATGCTTTCATATATCATTTCTAATGTATGCCATATATCAAAAGTCAAATCAAAATGAGAAATCCGATTAAACTTATTCTTGTCAAGAGCACAAAACAAGACATTCATAGCCTCGATATTTAAAGAGAAAGTCTTATTCCCTAAATCATTCTAATTGTTCATTAGAAGAGAAGAATTTTCAAATCTATTTTCAATGATATTCTATAAATCAAGTTTCAAGGAAAGCAAGAAAACTCTCATCCGAGTTTTCGAATAAGTGAAGTCTGTCCCATTAAATATGGAAGGATGAACGATAAAAACCCTCTTGAAAGTCGAAAAGAGCCATTCTCGTGGGTGTTAAACTAAATGAGAAAAAAAACGTGGCTCCGATACCAATTGCTAGGATCAATTGGCACTGGGGGTGGGGTGGAGGGTGTAAATTAGTGCAAGTGTAAATTCTCATTTTAAACAAAAATTTTTCGCTTTAAGCAAGATAGGAAGATCCAAAGCTTTTCATTCAAGTAAAATGAGTGAATGATTAAAACAAGATTGCTAAGTTATTTGCTTACAAATTACTTAAAAAAAAATAAGAAAATCCCAAAGATAAGTAATGTCGTAATTGAAGTGATTGTCATGAAAACCTTACTTTCAAAGAGTAAATTAAATCGAAAGCGTCAATATAAAATTAGTAAGCAAAGAAAACAAAAGAAAAACTCACAAGTTCTATAATGGTTCGGCACCAACGGGCCTATGTCTACTCCCAAGTCCTCCTCTTTGAGGCACACCAGCAGCCACTACTGATCTTCTTTAGGTGAAGACCAAACCCTTACACTTTTCTTACAAGGGAGACAAGATTATAACTCTTTGATCACTCCCTTACCCCTTTTCTTTTTCTTACAATCCACACAAGTTTCTCATAGAATTTTATCCCCTAAATTCTATAAGAAAATTTGGAGTATTTATAGACCCCAAATGACTTCAGAAATTGGAGCCAAAAATTCAAATATACTTGAAAAATCTGAGTACAGGCAGTTTAACTGCCCGAAATCCTGGTATGGGCAGTTTACCTGTCGGTCCTGAGCGGTTCAATAGCTAACAACACTGACAGCCACCCTGTTTCTATAGTTCGGGCGATCCAACCATTGCTCACTAGTGGTTTACCTGCTAGAATCTACGGAAAAGTGGTTCCCTCCACCTTTTGAATTCTAGCTTGAACCTGATGTTGACCAATTCTTTAGTCAAATAATTGAGCTCAACCTGAGCTCAATCAAACCCCATAGTGGACCCGGTTGCCTTATTGAGTTGAATTGGATTTCATATAAATCCAACTCAATTAGGACTCAATTCCTAACTACGACTTAATGATTACAACACTTAATGACCAACAAGCTAAACCAAGACCTAACTCCCGCTAATCCAGTAGCCTCCGACATTCTTGTAGTGAGTCTTTCGATCTTCTTTCGATAACTTTCTGACATGTTCATAGCGAGCTTCCTGATCCCTTCGATGAATCTCCTAGCAAACTCCCGATATGGTCCCACTGCATCGTCTGAAGCCGACCCGATGCCCAAGCTTGATCTTGGCTTATAATTTAGTTGTAACTCAATTACTTCTATCATAGTTAGATCTGCACGATGCTAACTACGATTACAATCATGACCAATAAGTCAACTTAAAAACCTTCCCAACTCCCGACAAGCTTTTCGGCTACCTCCGATAATCTCCTAGTGAGTCTTGCACTATCTTGGCAAGCTCCTGACACCCTCGACGAGCTCCCAACCGTATCGTCCTCACTCTGGCCCGATGCTTAGACTTAAATTTGGCCAATCCTTTAATTATAATCTATCATAGTTAATCCTACATCAACTAACTCTAACAACACATGTTAGATCAATAACACATTAATTGATTTGATCATCAAAATCCAAGATTCAACATAGTGGCCCATGGAACTCGAATTATTCTCCTACTTTTCTATGATGCCTTGGGTCTTTGGGTCACTCTTCGGTTTGTCCTAATATCCTTGAGAAAGTTGGTGGAGGGTAGGGAGATGGCTGAAATTTTAGCTTGTCCTGGTAGCTGAGATAGAGTTTCCTCTTTCGATAAATAATTTTATAATTAAAGCCAAGGAGTTTAGTTATCCATCGTTGTTGCTCCGAGGAAGATATTTTCTGCTCCAGGAAGTACTTGAGACTTCGGTGGTCGGTCTTAATCTGGAACCATCAGCTAATTAGGTATGTTTTCCACTTTATGATGGCATGTATGATAGCAAACATTTCTTTGTCATATATGAACATTTTAAGGTAGGAGAGAGATAAAGCTTTGCTAGTGTAGGCAAGGGATCGACCATCTTGTATTAGGACAACCCCGATTCTAACTCCGGATATGTCAGCCTGAATAACAAATGGGCGGCTAAAATCAGGCAATGCTAGGACCAGCATTATCGTCATGGTTGCCTTGAGTCATTCAAAGACTGTGGAGGCTTTGTCCGACTACAAGAAGGAGTCTTTCTTTAGTAGGGATATGAGTGGGGCACTGATCTTGCCATAATCTTTCATAAATTTTTGGTAGTGGCCCATGAGTCCAAGGAAGCAGCACAACGATTATATGTTTATAGGTCTCTGCCATCCTTGCATTGCTCTGATCTTTGTCGGGTCTACCACCACTCCATCCTCTGATATAATGTGCCTAAGGTACTCCAGTTTATGTTGTAAGAAGCTGCATTTTGATTGTTTAATATAAAGGGTATTCTCTCGAAGAATCGTTAGAATAATTCGTAAGTGCTGAAAATACATATCAAGTGTAGGGCTATAAATGAGGATGTCATCAAAAAATATCGACATGAATGCATAGAAACCACTAGAAAATATCGTTCATCAAGCTTTAAAAAGTAGAAGGAGCATTCATAAGTCCGAAGGGCATTTCCAAAAACTCATAGTGGCCATTATATGTGTAGAATGCAGTTTTCAGAACAACTTCAATGCATACCCGAATTTGATAATATCCTGAATGGAGATCCAATTTAGTGAAGACTCAGGCTCCTTTTAGTTCATCTAAGAGCTCATCTTCTACTACTATAGGATATTTATCTTTGATGGTGATGACGTTCAAAGTCTGGTAATCAACACACATCGGTCACGTACTATCCTTTTTATGCACTAACAACACTAGCGAGGATTAAGGGCTGCAGCTTGGTCGAATTACTCCGGTGTCAAGTATCTCCTTAACGATGTTCTCAATCTCGTCCTTCTACAAGTAAGGATAGTGGTACGATCTTAAGTTTGTTGGAGGTTTGTCCAGCAGTATAGAGATGCGGTGGTCATGCGACCGGTTAGGGGGAAGCCCATGCGGCTCCGTGAAAACATCCGTGAATTCATCCAACAATAGGGCAAGCTTAGAATCTGGATTTTGCATATTCTCCTCCTTTGATGGCTGTTGGATATGTATAAAAAATCTGCCATATGTCTTGTGTAGCACCTTCTCCATCCGTTGTGTCGAAATGGTGGAGATATGGATCCTATGCTTGCCTTGCAAGGTGACCTGTCTCCCTTTATAATAAAATTTCGTGATTAGCTAAGATGAGTAGAAGGAAGAAGTCGGATACCACTTCATCATTAACTTAGATGGGTAGGAGGAAGAAAATTCCATGATATGTCACATAATATTGTGAGCCATTCAATCCCAAGCACAGCCGATGGGTAGGAGGAAGAAGTTGGCTACCACTTCTTGATATGTAGGAGCAGTTTTACCTATGGGCACCATTGGTCACAATTGAGGATCCGGCCATCGACGATCTTTACATCGAACTTGTTGAAACCTTTGATTTGAAGCACCATATGTGCAGCAACCTTACTGTTAAGGAAGTTATTTGTGCTGCCCATATCTATGAGAATGATGATGTGTTACTATTTAAGGAGTCCTTCAACTTTCATCGTCTATGAGTTAGAGTCACCGGCCAGCACGTGCATTGCATAGTCAGCCGGTTGGGGCTCTTCCTCCATAGTTTCATCGTAGAAGCTATAATTTTTTCAGAACTTAATTTTATCTCCTCTTTGTGCTATTATGCTATATCATACCAAGCCATAAATTCAGCATTAGTCAGTATTTTCTCATCGTAAATTGATAGCTTCAGGTGATATATGAAGAGGCCTTTACTGATGTAGTGTTAGGACTCTAGCTAGGGGAGTCCTAATTTAGTTTCATTGAAGAGGGCAAACATGTAAATCCTATCTAGTTGACTCCTATTAAAGAGGTGAGGAGGCTGGCTAGGTTCGGATTAGTTTAGAGGAAGATATTTTGAGGGAAGAATAAGATACATGTCACCCTAATTAACCACCCTTTATCCTAGTTACAGAGGGGTTGGTTGTAGAGTGGTTAAGTTAGAATATGATTAGGATTAGTTTGGAGGTTGCTTCTTAGATTTGGAGTTGGAGTTGTTGGAAGTAGAAGTTGTTTCTTAGAGTTGAAGTAGGAGTTGTTAGGAGTAGGAGTCTTATGTAGGAATCGTATTAGGAGTTAGGGTTTAGAAGCCCTATAAATAGCCTTGTATTCTCTCCTCTTTTATCATCAATAGATCAATAATCTTTCAGCTCATGTAATAGAAAACCAAAGATGGAAGAACCCCTATAGAGTTCCAAGGAGGCCGATCCCATATAGAGATCACCCCAAGCTTAGAATTCATAAGGGTTCTAACACTTGGTATCAGAGCAGTGTTCTTGGTATCTCGTTGCCCTTCCATAGCCATCCATCAGCCCCATAAAGCCGTCCAAAGCAATTCTCACAATTGCTTGAAGATTGTCATCAAATTCCACCTTTATCTCCACTACTACAGATCATCCTGTAATCTCCCTGTGAATTGCAATAGGTTCTGATTTCCTACTTCTAATGCAATTTAGTTATCCCTATTCAAAAAATACAAAAAAAATCATTCCTATTTGCTGCACAAACTTTTCATCGCAAAGTTTCTATCTTTACGATGAAAGTTATGCCGTAGAATTCTAGCCGCACTCCCTTGATTGTTTAATTTGCTGCTGTGTTTTTACTAATAAAATTTCTACAAAATTTTTACCACAGCTTTAGAACTTCCTATCCTTAGATCTTCATTTAGTTTCATAAAAAAACTATCAAGATAACTTGCTGATCTTTTACGTCCAAGCTGCTGCACTTTAGATGTAAAAATCTATTATTGTACTTCTTCGTGATATTAGATTTTGCAAAACCTATTGCTGTTATTTCTTTCCATAAAATTTTTGTCAGTATTACCTCTTCCTTACTAGTACATTTCTCTTAAGTTTCACTTGAATTTTCATTGAGAATTTCTAAAAATAATTATATCTTCACTGCTAGAATTTTTTTGATGAAAAATCTATTGCTGCACCTTTGTCTTTCTTCTTCTTAACCCATCGAAACCCAACCATCTTGCTGCCACCACCCAAGATGTCTTTAGGGTATCACTTTAGCCTTATGTCATAACCATCAAAACCTATTTTTTATAACCTAAATAACACCCAAAACCATAGCCCAAAATAGTGACCTATTGCAGCCTATTGACGTAGAATTCTATAGCACTACCTTTCAGTGTTTTGTGTTACACCCATATCTGATCCTTATCAAAATTGTTACTGCCACCCATGTCATCTTTAGGGCACCCCTCTAGCCTTAAGATTTAGCCATCATAACCTATTTACAGAATCCACAGCCAACTCAAATCGTAGCCTAAACAACGGTCTTTCATAACCACTGAACCTTCCATTGATCCTTACCCTCCGCAGCCACCAATCCTATAAAACTGATTGCTGCCATCAACAACAATCCTAAACCATCCCTCTAACCCTAAAGCTCTATCACCAAACCCTCCTTATAGCCCCTATAGTAGCCCTAAATCATAGCCCTAACAGCACCCAAAAAAATAACAACTTGTCAGCCCCAAATCGTAGCCATCTACCCATGATCCACCATCCCTTTCGGCCACCAAATCACCCAACCATTCTATACCATTGACCCAATAGCATGAGAGGGACATTGGCATTTCAAATCTGGTGGCACACGTAATGGCATCTCAAGGTTCAATCGATGCCAAGTTGGAGGCGTTTGCATCATGCATAGAGGACAGATTGCACGCCTTATTTGTCGAATTCAGATTGAGCTGATCTTCGAGCCCAATAAAATTCTAGCAAGGTCAAAGTTCATAGAGGCCTCTCAAAAAGAAAGAACGAGCCACTGATATAAGGCAATGATGCATGAGGGTGACTTTCTTTGCATTTCACTCTAGATTCTTGCCCTTTCCTCGATGGGAAGAAGGAGACCCGACGAGATGGATTTTGAATGTCGAACGTTACT
Organism: Ensete glaucum; assembly: GCA_021527575.1. Taxonomy (NCBI): domain Eukaryota; kingdom Viridiplantae; phylum Streptophyta; class Magnoliopsida; order Zingiberales; family Musaceae; genus Ensete; species Ensete glaucum. The sequence goes on along the minus strand of CM038557.1, from coordinate 40,820,758 downwards.
TCCATTATCACTAAACATGAGAGGATTCCATGGTGGATACCATTATCATCTACCTTGAAGGAGATGCTATGGGACACCACTGCCATGCTTATTTGATTTTTCAACTTAAAGCTACTCTTTATTTGTTTTCCTAATTGACAAGTATCACATACTTTGTCTTTGATAAACTTAAGATAAGGTAAGTCTCTTACTATATCTTTGGTAGAAATTCGGTTTAAAAGTTTCATGCTAGCATGACCCAAGCTCTTATACCAAACCCAAGCATTATCATTCAAAGTCAATAAACAAGTTTCATCGCGAAAATTTTCAATATCTATGGTGTACACACTGTTGTTTCTTAAGGCAATCAAGGATTTACCACATAGTTGGCTAATATTAAGCAAATTGTGTTTCAAGCCATCAACTAACAACACATCTTCAATCAAGAGATTTGATGTGTTACCTATGGTTTCTTTTTCAATAATTTTACCCTTGTTATTGTCTCCAAAGGTGACAACTCCTTTACTTATGCTAGTGAGCTTAGAGAAATATATCGAACTCCAATCATGTGCCTTGAGCTTCCACTATCAATATACCATTTGGTGCTCCTAGCTTTAGTTTTGAGACAAACCTACAAAAAAGATGTTTTTGATTTAGGTACTCATTTTACACTGTCCTTCATAAAGACTTTTATCTTTCTTTTCTAATTGGTTTTTGTCGTATAAAGTTCCATTAGGAACTCAAACTAATTGGTGTCAACTACTTTTTCTAAACAGATATTTGTTTGTCTTATGTCCTAATTTTTCATAAAAATTACATTTGATTTCCGATGGCAAATTTAAGGTAGGTCCTTTAACAAAAATATTAGTTTTTGTTGAATGTTACTAACAAAATATATGTCATTTCTTCTATTAATATGACCCTTATTGGCAAAGATCATATTTAGGGATTTGTTCCCAATTTAATTTTTTTTAATATTATCTTAAGTATAATATTTTCTTCTTTAACATTATCTAACAATTCACATTTTGAACAAGGGTTATGTGTAAATCATGCATTTTATCAAATCTACCAACTAACAAATCATATTCATTTTTAAGCATCTTATAAGATCTGTTAATTTTTCTAAACTAGTCAAACAATTTATGAAACATATTTAATAATTCTAAAAAAATACTTACTGAATCACTAACCTCATCTTGTATCGACATTAGAGCATAGTTAGTAACTTTTTATTTGGATTGGTCTTCTTCATTCGATGAGCTTGAATCATCCTAAGTTGTCAAAAGTGCTTTCTTCTTGTGTGGCACATTCTTCTTCAATTGAGGACATTCATTTTTGAAATGTCTCGATTTTTTGTATTCATAGCATATGACATTGTTCTTCTTCGGTTCATTTTTATTTTTACAGTTCTTATTTTTTAATAAATTTTTTAAACTTTCTAGATAATAGTGCAATATCATGGTCCTCATCACTCGATATTTCACTCATGAAGTCATTTGTCGTACAAAGTGCTACATCCTTCCTATTCTTTAGAAGGAGTTCATCAAGCTCTTCATGAGCTTTACAACTTAGTTCATAAGTCATTAATAATCCCATAAGTTCATCAAGAGGAAAGTTATTTAAATCTTTGGCCTCTTATATAGTGGTTACTTTAGGATCCCAATTTTAGAAAGAGATCTTAAAATTTTACTAACAAGTTCAAAATTAGAAAAATATTTTCTAACAGCTTTAAGTCTGTTGATGATATCAGTGAAACAGGTGTACATGTCTCCAATAGATTCACTTGGTTTCATTCGAAACAACTCATAATTATGAACTAAAATGTTAATTTTAGATTCTTTTACTCTATTAGTCCCCTCGTGTGTGATTTCTAGTGTGTGCCAAATATCAAAAGCTGATTCACAAACAAAAACACGATTAAACTCATTTTTGTCAAGAGTGAAAAATAAGGCATTAATAGTCTTCGTATTTAAAGAAAAATTCTTCCTTTCCAAATCATTCCAATCATTCATTGGTTTGAAAGATTTTTCAAATTCATTCTCTATAATGTTCCATAAATCAAGGTCCAAAGAAATGAGAAAAATACGCATCCTTGTTTTCTAAAATGAGTAATCCATCCCATTAAACATAGGAGGATGTGAAATGGAATGTCCCTCATTCATACCAAATGCCAAACAATGCCATATACTCAAGTGGGTGTTTAGTCCAAAGAGTAAAACCTTACTATGGTACCAATTGTTAGGATCAACTATCACTGGGGGGATAGAGGGTGTATGGGTGAATTAGTACAAATGTAAATTGACCTTTTAATGAAAACTTTTCGTCTGAAGCAAGATAAGAAAATCAAAAGCTTTTCCTTCAAGTGAGTAATTCAATCTTATAGAGAAATGCTAAGCTTCTTGCTTAAAGATGACTCAAGAAAGAATAAACAAATCTGAATAAAAAGATAAATAACGTCGTAAGGGATATGCTTGATTTCGAAGCCTTGCTTTCAAATGTAAATAATGTCGGAAGTGACTTTTGGTATTTTATTAAAAACAATTAAGAACTTGATTAAAAAATCATGAGGATGAAGATCATATTTTTATATTAACTAATTAGAAGCAATATAAAGAAGTAAACAAGATAAGCAAAGAGAACTCACAACTTATAGTGGTTCAGCCTCAACCTTAGACTACGTCCACTTCCCGAGTCCTCCTTCTTGAGGTATACCGGTGTCCACTATTAATCTCCTTTAGGTGCAGACCAAACTCTTAAACATTTCAACTTACAAGGGAGACAAGATTACAATACTTGGATAACTCCCTTACCCCCTTTTCTTTTCTTTACAATGCACACAAGTTTTTTTATAGAATTTTAGTCCCAAATATTATTGTCTAGAATGCAAGAATACTTGGAGTATTTATAGGCTCCAAATGGCTTCAGAATTTAAAACCAAAATTTAAACATATATGAAAAATCCGAGTACGGGCGGTTCACCCATTGGTGCCAATGGTGCAACCGTCGAAAGCATATATAAATCCAAGGTATGGGCAGTTTAGCCATCGTCCTAGGTGGTTCAGCCATCATCAGCCACTCGAGAACCTAGGTGGTAGTGGTAAAACCATTGCTTACCAACGGTTCAGCCACTAGAATTTCCAAAAAAGTAGTTCCCTCCACTTTTCGAATTCCAACTTGAACGTTATGTTGACCAATCCTTTAGTTAACTAATTAAGCTCAAGCTGAGCTCAATCAATCCCCTTTTTTGGACCCCGTTGCCTCTTCTAGTTGATTTGGATTTTTTCCAAATCATACTCAATTTGGACTCAAACTTAATCTACGACTTAAGGATTACAACCATACATGACCACCAAGCTTAACGACATCATTCCTGCAATCCGACAACCTCCAGCATTCCCTATGGTGAGTCTCACGGTCCTCCTTCGACAATCTCTCGGCATGTTCCTAGTGATCTTCCCGATAACTTTGGTGAAATGCTAGCAAACTCCCGGCGAGCTCCCACTACATCATCCAAACCTTGGCCTGATGCCTATGCTTGATCTTGGGTCCATGACTGGTCTATAATTCCTTTTCCCCTAACTTGCATCACTTCCTCTAATAACACATGTTAGATTAAATACTTATCAATTGATTTTATCATCAATATCCGAGATTCAACAATTGGATCTCCATCCAATTACCCATTAACTGATAGGACTCAAACATGATTGAGTCCTAATCATATCAGTATTAGTCAATAAAAACCCTACTAGATTGTAATAAAACCACTCCTATCTTATAAAAGAGTATAACTACGATTTAGATTAGCCCTTAGGGCTTAGTGGTCGCTGCCACCTTTATTGGGCTGGTCGGCTATAGAGCCAACCTAGCCGCCCCCTGTTCCTATTAAGGTAAATCGACTATAGGAGGGGCAAAGGGATAATTTTACTTAAGCAAGCACCCCCTTAGGCTAGGGTTTGATCCCAATTTAAAGATGTAGTCACCCTGTATCTTGAAATAAGAAATTATCAATTTTATTCAGCCTTATGCCGAGTCTAGGAGGGAGGAACCTCTATAGCATTACAAGGGTTAATCCCCCTTAAGGGTCAAAATTTATAGAGCTCCTTCTGGGGTTTTATTATCTAGTATCAGAGCCATATTTCTGCTATCCTGTAGCCATCATCCATGCCTCCATCTTCCAAGGAATTTCCATAATTGCTTTTGATGTCGCCTCCATCCACCATCACCCGACAAGTCGTAGATCCATCTATCTACTGCAGCCTCCTACGTGATCTGAAAATCTGATATATTTTTATCATTCACACCTCCTTAATACTGCAAGTTTCCTTACTTTATACGTTAAAGATTTTTTCCAAATTTTATCCACTACAAATTTCATTTGTCGCAAACATTATCATTGTTACAAAGGCGAAATGCTGCAGAAATTTTTAGTTGCTTATTTGCTTCTTGAAACCAGTTTATTTCTTCTCTTTTCTAGCCAAAATTAAATATAATTCTAAAGATCAACTTGGCTTTCATCTGGGATTGATATCTAGAAAAAACTCCTTCTGAAACTGATTTTCTTGTGAAATCTTTCATCATCATGTAGTACTGAAATTTTATGTTGAAGGATCTGCCTTTTGTCTTTTCCCTATTTCCCTACTGTTACATTGTCAAAATTCTGTTAAACTTTTTATTGGTATTAACAACATTTGAACCAAGGGTTCTGTATAATTTTCTTGAACTTTTCTCTAGAATCTATGTCAAGAAGTCATCGTTTCTCTGACGTAAAATCTGTTCGGCAGGACAACACATCGTAGCACGTTTTTTCGTCGAATTCTATCAGATTTGAGTGCTATTTTTTGTGGGATTCCTAACTCTCTTTTCCTTATCTCCAAACCCTACCATTCTTGCCCTTCTAAACCTTACCCTAAACCGAACCCAAACAGCCACCCAAATTAGCCCTAAACCGTAGCCTACTCCCATCCAAACCGATTTAGCTTCCAACCGGTCATCCCCTTCTCCAAAATTCTCTTTCCACTAACCCGACAATAGAAAAAAGACCTCAATATTACAGATATAGAGGTATATACTATGGCATTAAAAGAGGCTATCAATGTAAAGTTTGAAGCCTTTGAAAGTCGTTTAGAAGAGAAAATACGATCCCTTTTCGCCGAATTCAGCATTGGCCAATCGTTGAGCTCGAGGAAATCACAGCAAGGAGATACTTCAGATTGGCGAGACGGTCCTCAAGAACATGGCCACATCATCTCTGAGTCCAACAATCCATGTATGAAGGTTGACTTCCCTAGATGGAAAGAAGGAGACCCGATCGGATGGATCTCATGTGTGGAGCGCTATTTTTCGGTTCTACTGAACCGCCGATGCCACACAAGTGGAGATTGCTGTCATCCACCTCGAGGGAGATGCTATTCGGTTGTTTAATTTAATTGGTTTGAGCACTCCCATGGAGGACAAGGGTTGCTCCCCGACCAGCCATGCCTAGGCCTACAGCCCCCTCTATTGTCATCCGAGCCCCTGCACAAAAAAAAAATTGATGAGGGATAAGCTTCATGAATGATCGGCAAAAGGATTGTGTTGGCACTATGATGAACCGTGTAGCTGAGAATATCACTACAAAGAGGGTCAGCTCCTTGTGATTCATTTGAAGAAGCCCTTGAACCTAAAAAAGAAGTCATGGAGGAAGAGTCCCAACTGACCGACTACGCAGTGCACGCATTGGTCGGGTACTCTAACCCACAGATGATAAAAGTTGGTGAACTTCTAGAATAGCAACCCATCACCGTTCTCATCAACACGGGTAGCACAACTTCATCAATGGTAAGGTTGTTGTATGTTTGGCACTTTAGATCGAAGGTTGTAATAAGTTCGACGTAAAGGTTACCGACGACCGAATCCTTAATTGCGACCAATGGTGCCCGCAAGTGAAACTACTCCTCTAAGACTAAGAAGTGGTAGCTGATTTCTTCCTCCTACCCATCGATGATTATGAAGTTGTACTTAGGATTGAATGGCTCCCAACGCTAGGTGATATCTCTTGGAATTTTTCTAAATTAATTATAAAATTTTATTACAAAGGGAGACATGTTACATTATGAGGCAAGTGCGGGAGCCATATTTCTACCGTTTCGTCGCAACGAATGAAGAAAGTTTTGCATAAAGTACATGATGGATTCTTGATGTATATCTAGTAGCCATCTAAGGGGGAGATATATGAAACTCAGATCCCAAACTTACCCTCTTGTTGGATGAATTCATGGATGTTTTTATGGAGCTGCATGGGCTACCCCCTAACCGGTCGCATGACCACCGCATTCCTAATTTGCTAGGCAAACCTCCAGCAAATTTATGATCATAGTGATATCCTTACTTGTAGAAGCATGAGATCGAGAACATCGTTAAAGAGATGCTTGATACCAGGGTGATTCGGCCAAGTTGCATCCTTTACTCCTTACCGGTGTTGCTAGTGCGCAAGAAGGATGGTACGTGATGGATGTGTGTAGACTACTGGGCTCTAAATTCCATCACTGTATAGGACAAATATCCTATTCCAATCATAGATAAACTCTTGGACAAATTAAAAGGAGCCTGAGTCTTCACTAAATTGGATCTCCGATCCGGATACCATCAAATTCGGGTATGCATTGAAGATATTCCGAAAACTATATTCCACACGCATAATGGCCACTACAAGTTTTTGGTAATGTCTTTCAGACTTACAAATGCTCCTTCTACCTTTCAAAGCTTGATGAATGACATCTTCTGAAGGTTTCTACGTAAGTTAGTATTAGTATTCTTTGATGATATTCTTATTTATAGCCCTATGCTTGATATACATTTTGAGCACTTACGAAATATTCTAACCATTGTTCGAGAGAATACTCTTTATATTAAATAGTCAAAGTATAGCATCTTACAGCATAAAGTGGAGTATCTAGGGCATATTATATCAGAGGATGGAGTAGCGGTAGACCCGACAAAGATCGAGGCAATGCAAGGATAGACGAGACTTATAAATGTAAAATCACTACGTGGGTTTCTTGGACTCACAGGCTACTACCAGAAGTTGTGAGAGATTATGGCAAGATCAATGCCCCACTCACATCTCTACTCAAGAAGGACTCCTTTTCATGGTCGAATCAAGCCTCCATAGCCTTTGAAAGACTCAAGGTCACCATGATGACGAAGTCGGTCCTAACGCTACCAGATTTCAACCGAACTTTTGTGATTGAGGTCGACGTGTTCGGAGTTGAAATTGGGGTATTTTAATGCAAGATGGCCAACCCCTTGCCTACACCAGCAAAGGTTTATCTCCTTCATATCTTAAAATATCTGTGTATGACAAAGAAATGGTTGCCATCATACATGTAGTCACAAAGTGGAGACCCTACCTGATCAGCCGACGCTTCTAGATTAAGACCAATCACCAAAGCCTTAAATATTTTTTGGAGCAGAAAATATCCTTCCCGAAGCAGCAATGATGGGTAACTAAACTCCTTGGCTTTGATTATGAAATTACTTACTGAAAAGGAAAAGAGAATGTTGTTGCAGATGCCTTATCTCCATCGGGACAAGTCGAAATTTCAGCCATCTCCCATCCCTCCACCGACATCCTTGACAATATTAGGGAGGAATGGAAGAATGATCCGGAAGCCCGAGCCATCATAGAAAAGTTGAAGAAGGATTCGGGGTCCATGGGTCACTACTCGTGGGATTCGAAGGACTTGTGATAGGGCTCCAGCAGGGTTGAGTCCTAATCATTTCAATAAAAGTCAATAAAAATACTGCTAGATTATAATAAGGCATCTCCTATCTTATAAAGGAGTATGACCAGGGTTTGGATTAGCCCTTAGGGCTTAGTAGTCACCGCCCCCCTTACTGGGCAAGTCGGCCAGGGTTTTCCCCTACTTAGGTCGGCTATAGAGCCAACCTAATCGCCCCATATTCCTATTAAGGCAAGATAGCTATAGGAGGGACAAAAGGATAGTTTCACTTACACAAGTGCCCCCTTAGGCTAGGACTTTGATCCCTATTTAAGATGTAACGCCCACCCGCCTCCTCCCCTTCTTTTAATCAAGTAATTATCATCTTCAATTCAGCCTTTATGCCGAGTCTAGGAGGGAGGAACCCCTATAACGTTCCAAGGATTGATCCCCCCTCAAGGATCAAAATCTATAGGGCTCCTTCTGGGGTCTTATCATCTGGTGTCAGAGCCGCGTTCCTGTTGCCCTGTAGCTATCTAAGCCACCTCCACCTTCCCAAGCAATTCCCACAATTGCTACGACACGCGTCTCCACCTTCCACCCTAGCAGCAGATCAAAATAGTCTCTCGTTGCTCCCTGTGGTTGATCTAGAATTCTGATATATTTTTATAACCCACGCCTCTTCAATACTATAAAATCTTTCATATTATATGTGGGAGAAGTTTTTCAAAGTTTTCTTATTGTAATTTTTTACCATCGTAAACGTTATTATCATTACGAAGGTGAAACACTACAAAAAATTTTCACCCGATTATTGCTACTTGAAACCAAACTTTTGTTCATCGTTTCTGATCAAAATTTTTACACAATTCTCAAGATCAAGTTGGCTTTTATCTGAAATTAATTTCACAGAAAAAAAAATCCTTCTGAAACTGGTTTTCTTGTATGATCTTTCATCATCATGTAGTTCTAGAATTTTACGATGAGGGAGTCGGCCTTGCATCTTTTTGCCCTATTTTTCTACCGTTATGCTATCAAAATTTCATCAAAATTACTACTGGTATTAACAACATCTAAACCAACAGTTTTTGTATAATTTTCTTAAACTTTCCCCTAGAATTTATGTTGAGAAATCGGTATTTCTCTGATGCAAAAACTAGTTCAGCAGGATAACACATCACAGCACTTCTTTTTACTGAATTCTATCAGATTTGAGTGCTATTTTTTGTGGGATTTCAGACTCTCCTTTTCTAATCACCAAACCCTACCAATCTCACCAAAAACCCTTCCAAATATTATCCTAAACTGAATCCAAATAGCCCCTAAATCAGCCACCCAAATCAGCCTACTTTATCGATCCACTTACCTTTTTAGAAAACTTTCCTTACCGAGACACCTACCTTTGCTGCCATCTATCCCAGATCTAAAACCTATTTTCCTAACTTTTATCTACTGCTATCGCAGCCCTAAAATCACACCAATTCGCAGCCTCAACTCCACAAAATCATAGCCCTAAATCTGCCCTAAACCACAACCTACTTTTACACAAAGCAATCCACCTTCCAACCGGCCACCCCTTTTTCCAAAATTTCCATGCCACTAACCTGACAATAGAAAAAAGATCTTCATATTACAGATCTTGAGATGTATACTATGACATCGGAGGAGGCTATCGATGCAAAGCTTGAAGCCTTTGAAAATCGCATGGAAGAGAAGATGCGATCCTTATTCGTCGAATTCAGCATAGGCCGACCATCAAGCCCGAGGAAGTCACACCATGGAGAGACTTTAGAATGATGAAATGATCCTCAAGAGCATGGACACATCACCTCTAATCCCAACAATCCATGCATGAAGGTTGACTTCCCAAGATGGGAAGAAGGAGACCCGATCGGATGGATCTCGCGCGTGGAGCGCTATTTTCGATTCTACCGAACTGTCGATGCCACACGGGTGGAAATCGCTACCATACACCTCGAGGGAGATGCAGCGATTTCCACTTATGCTGCCAATTAGTTTGAACACACCCATGGAGGACTCTCTTGGCAACGGTTCAAGGAAGGGATTTTAAACCACTTCGGTCCAACCGATTTCGACAATATTGAAGGACAATTGGCAAAGATTCGTCAAACTTCTACAATACAAGATTACCAAATGAGGTTTGAGAATTTATATAACCAAATTGAAGATTGGTCTAAGAAATAACTTTTAGGTATTTTCATTGAGGGCCTAAAGTCAGAAATCCGAGCAGAAGTCAAAGCATGGCAACTGTACACCCTTATGGCGATAATTTCCTTCACGTATTTTTTAGAAGAATAATTGAACCATAAGGCACAAAGGATAAAAGTTGCTCCCCGACCAGCCATGGCAAGGCCTACAGCTCCCGCACCAAAAAAATTAACAAGAGACGAGCTTCGCGAACGATCGGCCAAAGGATTGTGTTGGCATTGCGATGAACTGTGGAGCCGTGAACATTGCTACAAAAAGGGCCGGCTCCTCATGATTGAACCAATGGAGGATAAGGACAATGAACCATCTAATGAAGGCCTCGAATCTGAAAAGGAAGCCATAGAGGAAGAGCACCAACCGGTTGACTACACAGTGTATGCATTGGCCGGCTACTCCAATCTGCAGACGATGAAAGTTGGAGGACTTCTAAAGCAGCAACCCATCACCGCTCTCATCGACATAGGTAGCACAAATAACTTCCTCAACAATAAGGTTGCTATATGTTTAGCACTTCAAATCGAAGGTTGCAAGAAGTTTGACGTACAGGTCACCGACGGCTGAATCCTCAATTGCGACCAACGATGCCCGCGGGTGAAGCTACTACTCCAATACCAAGAAGTGGTAGCTGATTTCTTCCTCCTACCCATTGATGATTATGAAGCCATGCTTGGTATCAAATGGCTCACAATGCTAGGTGACATCTCCTGGAATTTTTCTAAATTAATTATGAAATTCTATTATAAAAGGAGACAGGTCATATTGCGAGACAAGCGCGGGAGCCATATCTCCACTGTTTTGACGCAACAGATAGAGAAATTTTTGCATAAAGCATATGGAGGATTTTTTATATATATCTTGCAGCCATCTAAGGGGGAGAATATATAAATTTTAGATCCTAAGCTTGCTCTCTTGCTGGATGAATTCGTGGACATTTTCATGGAGTCGCATGGGCTGCCCCCTAACCAGCAGTATGACTACCGTATTCCCCTTCTGTTGGGAAAACCTCCAGCAAATTTATGTCCGTATCACTACTCTCACTTGCAGAAGGATAAGATCGAGAACATCATCAAAAAGATGTATGACACCGGGGTAATTCCACCGAGTTGCAGCCCTTATTCTTCACCGGTGTTGCTAGTGCGTAAAAAGGATGGTACATGGCGTATGTGCATTAATTATCGAGCCTTGAACACTATCACCATCAAGGACAAATATCCTATACCTATTGTAGATGAGCTCTTGGATGAATAAAAGGAGCTTGAGTCTTCACTAAACTGGATCTCCATTCCGGTTATCACCATATTTGGGTATGCACTGAAGATATTCCGAAAACTGCATTCTGCACGCATAACGGCCACTACGAGTTTCTGGTAATGCCTTTCGAACTTATGAATGCTCCTTCTACTTTCCAAAGCCTGATGAATGACATCTTTCAGAGTTTTCTGTGTAAGTTCGTATTAGTGTTTTTTGATGATATCCTCATTTATAGCCCTACACTTGATATACATTTTCAGCACTTACGAACTATTCTAACGATTCTCCGGGAGAATACTCTTTATGTAAAATAGTCAAAGTGTAGTTTCTTACAATGTAAAGTGGATTATCTTGGGCACATTATATCAGGGGACAGAGTGGCGGTAGACCCGATGAAGATCGAGGCAATGCAAGGATGGCTGAAACCTACAAACATAAAATCACTGCGTGGCTTCCTTGGACTCACAGGCTACTACCGAAAATTCGTGAAATATTATGACAAGATCAATGCCCCGCTCACATCCCTACTAAAGAAAGACTCCTTCTTATAGTTGGTACAGTGCAGCCCCTACTCTTTGTCGGTGCTCCTCGTACGAAAAAACGATGGAACATGGTGAATATGCATCAACCACAAGAGCCTAAAATATTTTTTGGAGTAGAAGATATCTTCCCCCAAGCAGTTAAAAAAGGTAACAAAGCTTCTTGGATATGATTATGAAATAACTTACGAAAATGGGAAAGAGAATGTTATTGCAGATATGCTCTCGTAGCTACCCGAGCAAGCTGAATTTTCGATCATTTCACTTCCAACCAGCAACTTTCTTGAGGATATTAGGAGGGATAACAAGATGATTTGGAGACCAGTAAGATCATAAAAAAATTAGAGGAAGAACCAAGCTCCATGGCCCATTACAATTGGGACTCAAAAGACTTACACTATATGGGATGCATTGTACTTATGCCGAATTCTACTTGCATAAAGACCATTCTCCAAGAGATGCATTCCACACCCATGGTCGGGCACTCTATGTTCCTTAGAACCTATACGAGAATTAAGCAAAATTTTTATTGGGTAGGGATGAAAAATATTATTGCTGAATTTGTAGCACAATGTGATCTATGTCAACGACCTAAAGGCAAAACAGTGGCAAGTCCTAGAAAGTACAACCTCTACCCATCCCAAATTCAATATAGACTAATATATCAATGGACTTCATCGAAGGGCTGCCCTTATCACAAGGAAAGGTACAATTCTTATCGTGGTTGATCGCCTTATAAAGTATACTCACTTCTGTGTTGTTCGCAATCCCTATACTACTTCTAGCATTGGTCGAATTTTTATAGAGAATATTATAAAATTGCATCAGATGTCGAGATCTATTGTAAGTGATCATGATAGGATCTTCACGAGCAAATTTTGGATAGAATTATTCTAGATGCAGGGCACTAAATTGAAGATGAGTATGACATATCAACCACAAACCGATGGTCGGACTGAAGTGGTGAACAGGTGCTTCGAGACATACCTCAAATGCTTCACTAGTGACTAGCCAAAAGAGTGGTCAAAGTGGCTTCCTTGGGTCGAGTGGTGGTATAATACAACTTATCATTCATCCACAAAATGTACTCCCTATGAGGCTATGTATGACGACCTCCCCTGTGATCCCAAAATATGTATTGGGAACCTCTAAAGTAGAACAAATAGACAGAGAACTATAGGATAGAGACAAAATGCTGAAGTTGCTAAAAGATAATCTCACTGTAGCTCAAGCGAGGATCAAACAATAATATGATCAACACAAAAGCGAAAGAGAATTTTTAGTAGGAGATTGGGTTTTTTTACGGCTCTAGCCATATAAACAAACGTTGATCCTGACTAGAGCATCCATGAAGCTTTCACTTTAGTTATATGGAGCCTACCAGATTTTGGAGCACATCGGAGTAGTAGCATATAATTTGGACTTACCCACCAGCTCCCGAATCCATCCAGTCTTCCATGTGTCATGCTTCAAGCTCAAGTTGGATAAAATGAGATGGCCCAAAGCTACCTACCATATATGACTACCCAAGGAGAGCTCTAGACCCAGTCGAGTGCCATTATTGATCAACAAATCATGACTCGATGACGCTGACCCACTACTAAAGTGCTAATACAGCGGGTGAACCTATCAGTAGAAGATGCCACTTGGGAGAACTATGATGACTTGAAGATCAAATTCCCAGAATTCATGGAACGTCAACCTTGAGGACAAGACTGATTTGAAAAAGGTGGGTCTGTTAGGACTCTAGCTAAGTAGAGTCCTAATTTAGTTTCATTGAAAAGGGCTTGCATGTAAATCCTATCTAGTCGATACATATTAAAGAGATGAAGAGGTCGTAGGTTAGGATATTTTGAGGGAAGATATTTTAAAGGAAGTATAAGAAATTAATAAGCAACCAGCTTTGGGCCGATTATGAATTAAAGAGGGGTTGGTTGAGGTAGGGTTAGGTTAGATTTAGATTAGGAATTAATAAGCAACCGGCCACCCCTAGATAGGTCGATTGGAGGTTGCTTCTTAGAGAAGCATTAGGAGTTGTTAGGAGTATGAGTCTTAGAGTAGGAGTCTTATTAGGAGTTAGGATTTAGAAGGCCTATAAATAGTCTTGTAATCATCCACTTTTTTTCATGAATAAATGAATATTTTTTACAGCCTTTGAGCAGTAATTTGGAGGAGGAAACTCTTATAGAGTTCCAAGGAGGTCGATCCCCTATAGAGATCACCCCAAGCTTAGAATCCATAAGGGTTCTAACAAGCCGTGATAGCACATCTACATTTTGCTACTTAGGGGATGATATTTTCTGCTTCAAAAAATACTTGAGGCTTCAGTGTTAGTTTTGATCTAAAAATATCGACTGATCAGGTAGGGCCTCTATTTTGTAACAACGTGCATAATTGCAAGCATCTACTTATCGTATATGGACTTTTTTTTATAAGAGGGAGATAAGGCCTTGCTGGTATATGTAAATGGTTGGCCATCTTGCATTAGAACGATTCTGATTCCAACTCCATATGCATCAGCCTCGATGATAAAGGGTCAGTTGAAATTGGGCAATGCTAGGATCGGCGTCGTCGTCTTAGCTGCCTTGAGTCTATCGAAGGCCATGGAGGCTTTGTCTAACTACTTGAAGGAGTCCTTTTTTAGTAGGGAGGTGAGTGGTGCACTGATCTTCTCATAGTCCTTTATAAACTTTTGGTAGTAGCCCGTGAGTCCAAGGAAACCGCACAGCGATTTTACATTTGCATGTATCGGCCAACCTTGCATTGCCTCTATCTTTATCGAGTCTACCACCACTCCTAATATTATGTGCCCAAGGTACTCTACTTTATGCTGGAGGAAGTTGCATATAGTTTTTGGAATGTCTTCAGCATATACCCGAATTTGGTAGTACCCGGAATAGAGGTCCAACTTCGTAAAGACTCGGGCTCCTTCTAATTCATCCAAGAGTTCATCAACTACTAGTATTGGGTACTTATCCTTAATAATGATGGCATTTAAAGCTTGGTAGTCGATGCACATCCATCAAGTCCAATCTTTCTTGCACACTAGCAACACTAGCAAGAAATAGGGCTGCACTTTGGCAAAATAACCCTTGTGCCAAGCATCTCTTTTACAATATTCTCAATCTTATCCTTCTATATATGAGGATAGTGATACGGCCTAGAGTTTGTTGGTGGTTTTCCCTGAAGAATAGGGATTCGATGATCATGTTGTCGGATAAGGGAGAGGCCACATGGTTCAGCAAAAACATCGATGAATTCATCAAGCAATTGGGCAAGTTTTGGATCTACAATTTATATATTTTTCTCCTCTAATTGTTGTTGTAGATGCATTAAAAAACTAACATGTTCCTTGTGCAAAACTTTCTCTATTCGTTGCAACGAAATGGTGGAGATATGGCTTCCATGCTTGCCACATAGGGTGAGCTATCTACCTTTGCAATAGGTAGGAGAAAGAAGTTGGCTATAATCTCTTGGTCTTGTAGTAGTAGTTTCACCTACAAGCACCATTAGTCCCACTTTAGGATTCGGCTATCAGTAACCTTTATGTCAAACTTGTTGCAACATTTGATATGGAGCACCATACAAGCAGCAACCTTACTATTGAGGAAATTATTAGTGTTGCCTATGTCGATAAGAACAATGATCAGTTGTTGCTTAAGAAGGCCTCCAACTTTCATTGTTTATGGATTAGAGTAATCGGCTAGCACATGCACCGTAAAGTTGGTCAGTTGTGGCTCTTCTTTTGCAATTTCTTCTTCATGTTTAAGGCTATCTTCTGATGGTTCAAGGACTTTTTCATCTACTGGTTCAATCATGAGAAGTCGCTCCTTTTTACAGTTATGATCGCGATTCCATGACTCATCGCAGTGCCAACACAAACCCTTCATAGATGGGTCCCGAAGTTCTTCTCTCGTCAACTTTTTAGGGGTGAGGGCTTGAATGATAGTAGAGGGGGCTGATGGCTTTAGTGTTGCTGGTCGGGGAGTGACCCTAGTCCTCTAGGCTTCATGGTTCAATCGCTCCTCTTAAAGTCGCATGAAAGAGATGGCTGCCATAAGCGTGTACGATTGTCGCACTTTAACTTCTTCTCGAATCTCTGGCTTCAAGCCCTCAATAAAGGTTCCCAATAGCTATTTCTCAAATCAATCATGAGTTTGATTAGATAATCTTTCATACATTGTTTGATATTCTAGGGTGGTTGAGGTTTGTTGGATCTTTGCTAATTGGTCATTGACGTTCTCATAGTCAGTCGGTCCGAAGCGGATCAACAGTCATTCTTTGAATTGTCTCCATGCGAGGCCACCATGGGTATGTTTAAACTAATCAAACCACTATATGGCATCCCCTTCAAGATGAATAGTAGTAATTTCCACCATGGAAGCATCCGTGGTTCTGTAGAACCAAAAATAACGTTCCACGCACGAGATCCATCCAATAGGGTCCTTCCCATCCATGGAAGTCCACCCTCATGAGTGGATTATATGGGTCAGTCATAGAGCCTCCCATCTCCTAGAAGTCATGTCTTCGATCAGAGCTCTCTCCTTGATATGATCTCTTCAGGCTTGGTGGTCGGCCCAAACTGAGTTTGGCAAAGATAGTTTATATTTTCTCCTCCATTCGGGTCTCGAAGGCTTCGAATTTTACATTGATGGTCTCCTCTGATGCCACAGTCTAAGCCTTTAAATCTGTAATGTTAAGATCTCTCTTTTGTTATTGGGTTAAGGACATGGATTGGTTGGGAAAAGTTATGACCGAAAGAGAGTGAATTGGTGGATGTGCAGGCTACGGTTTGGGGCTATTTTATGGCTGATTTGGGTGTAGTTTTGGCAAGGTTTTAGAGCTGTGATTATGGGGGATGAAGGTTAGGGAAAGACAGTTTCAAATCTAGAAAAGATAGTAATGAGATCAGATAGAATTTGATGAAAGATTGCTACAGTATATGTTGCACTACCGAAAAAAATTATCGTCGAAGAAGTAGTAATTTCTCGACATAAATTCTAACAAAAACCTGAGAAAATTATGGTTTTAATAGTAAAATCTCGGTTCAGATGGTAGTAGTAATAACATTTTGGAATAAGAAAATTTTGACACCATAATAGTAAGAAAACTGTTGCAAGATAAGATGGTAGAATTCTCATCGTAAAATTTTAGCGATTTACGATGATAATTTACAGTAGTATAAGAATTGTTTTGAAGAGGAGTTTCACAATAGATCAATCTCAGATAGAAGCTAAGAAAATCTATGAAATGTGTGCAAAATTTCGTTCACAAAAGATGCTAAAGAGATTGGTTCAAAAGCCTATATACGACTGAAATTTTCTATAGTAATTCTTCGTTTGCAAAGATGATCACTTTTGTGACAAAAGGAATTTGCAGCAAGGAAAATATAGGAAAATATTTTTGGTGTTTTATAGATGGAAAATTACAGTAGCCAAAAAGTATGGGTGGTAGAAAAATACCAGATCTCTAGTGCAATTGATGGTGGCGGTAGTAGATTGGTTTGAGTTGCGGTAGGAGGATGATGGTGGAGGCAACATCAAAAGCAATTATGGGAATTGCTTGGCTTGATGGAGGTGACAGAGATGGTAGTAATGGTAGTAAGATCGTTGCTCTGATACCATATGATAGAACCCTAGAAGAGCTTTATGGATATTTGATCTTTGAGGTGGATTAACCCTTGGAACGCTATAGGGGGTCCTTCATCCTAGAAGTCGGTCATAAGGCTAAAATAAAGATGATTCTTGCTTGATAAAAAAGAGATGGAGCTATAAGCTTATATAGGGCTTAAAACCCTAGCTCTATAGGGGTGCTTCCTAAGTAAATTTCCCCTTTTGCCCCTCCTATAGTCACCCTGCCTAAAAATGATAAGCGGCGGCCTAAGTTGCTGCACAAGCAATGCCCCTCTACTAGAAACCCTAGCCGACAGCCCAGAAAAAGGGGTAGTAATCAGGAAGCCCTAAGGTCTCAAATTAAACCCTAGCCACACTTCTTTATAGGATTGAGGTGACTAGGTGGGGTTTTATTACAATCTCGTGGGGTTTTATTGATTACTACTTGGTTGAGTAAGACCCACCCTACTGGGGTCCTATCACGGTTGTACCGCCTAGGTTGATGGTTGCACCATCATTGCTCAATATTTCGAGCAGCTTTCGACGATTATACCATCGGCATCGGCGATTGTACCATCCATACCCAAATTTTTTAAATATATTTAAACTTTGGCTCCATTCTTCTAAAGTCAATTGGGGTCTATAAATACCTCATATTTTTTTGCATTTAGCATAAGCATTCACATAAGTCATTGGGCAAAAATCTGTGAAAAAGTATATTAAAAGTGTGCAAGAAAATAAAAAGGAGCAAGGGAGTAAGTCAAGTGTTATATTTCTTATAAGAGGTCTCCCTTGTAAGTTGAGATTAAAAAGCTTGTAAGGATTTGGTCTTCACTCAAAGAAGATCGATAATGGACTCTGGTGGACCTCGACAAAGAGGACTCATGAAGTAGACGTAGGCCAAGTTTTTGGCTGAAGCATTATAAACTGTGAGTGTATCTCTCTTTACTTAATTTCTGCATTTTAGCTAAATTAAAATTTGTGATCTTAAGTTTGATTCACTTATGTATTCTAATTTCAAGAAATGCGTCTAATTTCTCGATTATATTTGAAGAAAAGTTTTTCTTAAATCAAAACTTTACATTTGCACTAATTTATCCTCCTCCCCTCTCTTAGTGCCAATTGATCCTAGTATTGGCATCAGAGCAAGGTTCTACTCATTTGACTAAACAACCAAGTGAGTAAATGGCTTTGTTTGGCATAAACGAAGGACATTCTATTGCACATCCTCTCATGTTCAATAGGATGGATTGTACATATTAGAAAACAAGGATGCGTATTTTTCTCATTTCTATGAATTTTGATTTATGGCACATTATTGAGAATGATTTTAAAAAATCTTCCAAACCAATAAACGAGATGAATGATTTGGAAAGGAAGAATTTTTCTTTAAATGCAAAGGCAATGAATGTCTTATTTGGTGCACTTGATAAAAATGAATTTAATTGAGTTTCTATTTGTGATACTAGTTATGATATTTGGCATACACTTGAAATCACACACGAAGGTACTAGTAGAGTCAAGGAGTCTAAAATTAATATTTCAGTTCATAATTATGAATTATTTAGAATGAAACCAAGTGAGTTCATTGGAGACATGTATACCCGTTCCACGGATGTCATCAATGGTCTTAAAGTTCTTGGTAAATATTTTTCTAATTTTAAACTTATTAGTAAAATATTAAGATTTCTTCCCAAAAGTTGGGATCCTAAAGTAACTATAATTCAAGAGGCTAAAGATCTAAATAATTTTCCTTTTGAAGAACTTATTGAATCACTTATGACTTATAAATTGAGCTGTAAAGCTCATGATGAACTTGAAGAACCCCTTCCAAAGAATAAAAAGGATGTAGCACTAAGAACTGTTGATAACTCTTCGAGTGAAACATCGAGTGATGAGAACAATGACATTACCTATTGACAAGAAAAATCAAAAAAATTATAAAAATTATAAAAATTATAAAAATAAAAATGAACCAAAATGGGACAAAATTATATGCTTTGAGTGTAAGAAGCTTGGACATCTTAAAAATGAGTGTCCTCAATTAAAGAAGAAGGTATCCCATAAAAAAAAGGCTCTCTCGACAACTTAGTATGACTTAAGCTCATCGGATGAAAAAGACCACTCCAAGGAAGAAATTATCAACTATAATCTCATGGCCATCCATGACGAAGTAAGTGAGTCATCTAATATTTTTTTGCTAAATTATTAAATATTTTTAATGAGCTTTATGACAAGTTAAAAAAATTAGTAAGTCTTATAAACTGCTTGAGAAAGATCATGATTCATTAGTTAGTAAATTTAAACAAATACATATAGCATCAACATCACATAGTTCATGCATCAAATGTGAAAGTTTAGAAGAACTTAGAAAGGAAAATGTCGCATTGCAATCAACATTAGAAAATTTTGAAATAGGGAATAAATCCCTAACCATGATCCTTACTAATAAGGGTCATGTTCATAGGAGAGAAGGGATAGACTTTATGGGCAATACCCAAGAAAAGCCAACTACCTTCGTTAAAGGATCGACTCTAAACTTGCCACCAAAAATAAATTATAACTTTTATGGTAGATTAGGACGTATAGCTTCCAAATGTTCATTTAAGAAGTATAGTTCATATAAATTAATTTGGGCTCCTAAAGGAACCATAAACAACCAAAGACCTTTAGATAAATTAGGTACAGCTCGTCATAAGGGATCTAAAGTAAAATGAGCGTCTAAATTAAACCATCTTTCTTGTAGGTTTATCTTCAAACTAAGGCTAGGAGTACCAAATAGTACCTTAATAGTGGATACTTAAGGCACATGACCAGATGTCCAACTTACTTTTCTAAGCTCACTAGCTTAAATAAAAGAGTTGTCACATTCGGAGAAAACAACAAAGGAAAAAATCAATGGAAAAGGAACCATAGGTAACATATCAAACCTTTTAATTGAAGATGTAGTATTAGTTGATAGCTTAAAATATAATCTACTTAGTATTATGATAATCTACTTAGTAAGAGGATTACCTATCCTTAAGTTCATTAAGGATAAAATATATGATAATTACCAATTATGAAATCAAATAAAAAGTAGCTTTAAGTCAAAAAAATCAAATAAACACCAGCAGATACTATAATTGATCCATATAGATTTATTTGGACTTTGATACTATAAGTTTAAGAGGTAGCAAATATACATTTGCCTTAGTAGATGATTATAGTAGATATACTTGGACTTATTTCTTAGCACACAAAAATGATTCTTTTAAATATTTTTTAAAATTTTATAAAATTATTCAAAATGGAATAGGTTTTATGATTTCATCAATACGTAGTGATAATGATGGTGAATTTCAAAACCATGAGTTTCAATTTTTTTGTGAATCAAATGTATATATTCACAACTTCTCTACTCCTAGAAATCTACAATAAATGGAGTACTATAAAGAAAAAATAGGAGCTTACAATAAATGGCTAAAACAATGTTGAATGAACATAGCCTACCCAAATACTTTTGGGCCGAAGCTATTAATATGACATGCTATATTTTAAATAGAGTTCTTATAAAACTATTACTCATTAAAACTCCTTATGAATTATGAAATAGTAAAAAAAATCTAATAATTTTTATTTTAAATTATTTGGTTGCAAATGTTTTATTGAAGAAGATGCCTTAGGAAAATTTGATGCAAAATCCGATGAAGGTATTTTTCTTAGTTATTCTTTTATTTAAAAAAGAAAAACCTATCATGTATTAAATAAAAGAACTTTAGTAATTGAAGAATGTATTCATGTTATTTTCAATGAAATTTCCAAATTTAAGAAAATTAATTTTGACGATGAATTTTATTTTGGCACTTTGAATTAAATCATAACTCTCCTAAAAGTAACTTGGATAAATATACTTCTAAATCCTTACCCAAGGAATGAAGGTATACAAATGCTCATTCTAAGGAGCTTATAATAGGAGATACATCAAGAGGTGTTCAAACTCGTTCTTCTTTTAAGTTTTTTTGTGCTAATGTCATATTTCTTTATCAAGTTGAACTAAAATGTATTAATGAAGCCTAAGAGATGAGTCTTGAGTTATTGCAATATATAAAGAATTAAATCAATTTGAGAGAAATGAGGTATGGAAGCTTATTCCTAGACCTAATGACCATTTAATGAATGGTACTAAATGGATCTTTAGAAACAAGCAAGATTAAAATGGTATTATGGTTAGAAATAAGGCTAGATTAGTGGTCAAAGGTTTTAACCAAGAAGAAGGAAGCAATTATGAAGAAATCTTCGCTCTTGTGGTAAGACATGAATCCATAAGGATGCTCCTTGCCTTTGTATCTTCTAAAGATTTTAAGTTATTTCAAATGGATGTTAAAAGTACTTTTCTTAATGGTTTCATTTCCAAAGAAGTGTATGTTGAACAACCCGTCAGTTTTAAAAATAGTCTGATTCTGAATCATGTTTTCAAACTTTCTAAAGCTCTTCATGGATTAAAACAAGCCCCTCGGGTTTGGTATGAAAGACTTAGTTCTTTCCTTATTTCAAATAATTTTTTGAAAGGCAACGTTGATACCATATTATTTTTTAAGTATTTTAAAAATTATTTTCTTATTATTCAAATTTATGTTGATGATATCATTTTTGGTTCAATAAATGAATCCTTGTGTGAATCTTTTGCTAAGAGTAGGAGCCAAGAATTTCAGATGAGTCTAATGGGTGAGTTAACATTTTTCTTAGGATTACAAATAAAATAATTAAATGATAGTATCTTTATTAGTCAGACTAAGTATACATTAGACTTATTAAAACACTTTGGCATAGAAAATGCTAAGGTCATAAACACGCCCATGAGTACTTCTACAAAATTGGACTTAGATAATGAAGGAGAAAATTTTAATCAAAGACCTTATAAAGGAACGATAGGTAGCTTGTTATATTTAACTGCTACTAAACCTGATATTATATTTAGTATTGGATTATGTGCAAGATTTTAACCCAATCCTAAACTTTGTCACCTTAAAGCAGTTAAATAGAAATTTAGATATTTAAAAGGAACTTCTAACTTAGGATTATGATATCCAAAATCCAAAAATTTTGATTTACTTGATTATGTTGATGCTAATTTGGTTGTTGTAAAATAGATAGAAAAAGTACTACCAGGACATGTCAATTTTTAGGGCATGTACTTATTTCTTAGTCTTCCAAGAAATAAAATTTGGTTGCTTTATCTACTACTAAAGCTGAATATATTGCAGCTAGTCCTTATTGTGCTCAAGTCATATTAATGAAAAACACATTCGAAAGATTACAGATTTTAATTAAAAAATATTCCTATAAAATGTGACAACACAAGTGTCATATGTTTATGATAGAACTCCAAAAGGAGCTCTATAGATTTTGATCTTTAAGGGAGATCAACTCTTGGAATACTATAGGGGTTTCTCTCTCCTAGACTTAGCACAAGGCTGAAATAAAAATGATAATTATTTGATTCAAGAGGGGGGGTGGCTATATCTTTAAATAGGGATCAAAACCCTAGCCTAATGGGGTGCTTACCTAAGTAAAATTATCCCTTTGCTCCTCCTATAGCTGACCTGCCTTAATTGGAATAGGGAGCAGCTAAGTGGCTCTATAGCCGACCTAAGCAGGGGGAAACCCTAGCCGACCAACCCAGTAAGGGGTGTGGCGGCTACTAAGCCCTAAGGGCTAATCTAAATCCTAGCCATACTCATTTATAAGATAGGAGTGGCTTTATTACAATCTAACATGATTTTATTGACTACTTATTAGGGAGATTAGGACTCAACCCTGCTGGAGTCCTATCAAACATGTCCTCTTAAAATCAGTCTTTTCCTAAGGCTGAGGTTCTATGAACTCGGGGAATCGGATCTTTAGCTCCTCATATGATTCTTATGCTATTATCAACTGAACTTTGGCCATCTCATTAGCTGGGGTGTTAGTTGGAAGGATTTCGGCTGAGTCATCTTTTTTAAATTTCTATTTGAGGTGGGATACCCGGTAAATCAACTACAATCATAATCTGGTGCACGGATCTGATCTCCAGGTTAGGACTCTAATGTGGTCCCCAATTTTATAAGACCCAAAGAAATAGAGAGACCACTTCCTTAAGGCTCGAGTTTCCTGTTGATCGGGCTGAAGGTGTAAGAAAACTCGATCTTCAATTTTTCATCCATTCTAAAGTTTAATGAGAGGCCATTTCTTCTTTGCATGTGCTGGTGTGAGCATGGATTATAATTCTTTTGGGCTTACTCCTCTTTCATGTCATGGACCTGTATCCAACCAAATTTTAAATTTGGTAGCAATGAGTATCCCCTTTAAAAATCTCGTGTGAAGTGTGAGAGAAGCCTCGGTGTGAATTAGGAGTCGACTATCTTGCATAATAGTGACGCTGATCCCAACTCTAGATGTGTCTGCTCCAAGTACGAACACATTACCATATTCAGGTAATGCTAGCATCGATATAAATGGCATCATGGCTGTGGAGGTTATGTAGATGTCTTTCTCTTGTTCCTTCTTGCGATCGTGGGTCGTGGATCCGGTGTCATCATCAGGGAAGACTTTTAGCATCATGGTCCACTCCATGGTGAAGTCATGGAAGTAGCCCGAGATTAGGGAGCATTGCATCAGAACCCATAGCTGGTTTAGCTAAATATGGCACTTCAGGAAGAGCTTATCACTACAGACAAAGAGGTAAAGTTTTTGGAGATAAAGTATCATTGCAAGGGAAGGTTGTAGTCGAATGATCTGTATCTCTTGCATCTCCTGGATGATCTTTTTAGCTTCGGTCCTCTGAAAATATGGACAGCAATATGGCCAAATATATGCTGGTGGTTCCCCTTGTAAGACCAACATACGGTGGTCGTGCAGTCAGGTAGGAAGGAGTCAGCTCGGTTCAACAGATGTGCTTGAGATTTCAGCGAGCTTCTCCAAGCATTGTATCAAGATCATCTTTTCTTCATTCTCTCCTTTCCTACATAAGGTCACTTGTTTTCTTTTGTCATTCATAAGGTCTTTGGAGCTCCTGGTGTCAGCGAGGATGGTGATAAGCTGATGCTTAATGAAGCCATCAATGTCCAATATCTATGGTGCAGCATGAAAGGTGTGGGCGACTGATTGTGGTTTTTTCCTTCATATCCTTCTCCTCGGACTTGAGAGCCATATCTTTGAGTTTGTGTTCTTCAGTGGGCTCAACTAATAGAGGTCTCTCTTTTTTATAATGGTGGTCTCGTCTCCATAATTTATTACAATGCCAACATAGGCCCTTTGTCGATCTATCATGAAACTCTTCTCTTGTTAACTTTTTCGGGCGAGGTGACTGGCTGGTGGTAGATAGGGCCGAGAGTCTCTGTGTTGCTGGTCGTGCGACGGCTTTGGTCCTCCGAGCATCTTGGTTCAGCCTATCTTCGTGTAGTCGTGCAAAGGAGATGGCTGCCTTAAGTGTATACGGTTGTTGTGCTTTAACTTCTTCTTGAATCTTTGGCTTCAAGCCCTCAATGAAGGTCCTCAATATCTATTTTTTAGACCAATCATGAGTTTGATTAGTTAATCTTTCAAACCTGATATGGTGCTCTTGGATGGTAGAGATTTGACGGATCTTCGCTAGTTTGTCATCAAGGTTCTTGTAATTGATTGGTGTTGAAGGTTTATATGCTTTTGATTGGGATGTGGCTCTCATGCTCTGAGCATCTTGATTAAGGTGTCCTTCTTGAAGTTGTACAAAGGAGATCGATGTCGTCGAGGTGTAGGGCTGCCATGTCTTATCCTCACTTTTTATCTCTGATGGGTTCTTTTTACAATTAGAATTTGCTCCATGTTGTGATCTTCTTAGGCTTGGTGATCGGCCCAATCTAAACTCCTCGAAGAGAGCACATAATTTAGCATCTATACACATCTTAAAAGCCTCTAATTTGGCTTTGAATAAGCCTAGCGATGTCATAACGTAAGGATCTCCAACTTGTTAAACAAACCGATTAAAAAGTGTAGCTGCAATTTTTAGGTTGAAGGTAGTGAATGGCAGCAATGTTGGGACTGCGAGGGTGAAGTCTCTAAGTGGAGGATGGCAGCCAAGGGTAGCAGCGATGGTGAAGAAAGAAGAGGGCAGTAGTAATGTCAGTTGTGACTACATTGCAACTTAATGGCTGCAAGTGGCATCGGTTGCAGCAAGGGTGCAGCTACAATTGGAGGAAGACGGGGCAACGATGTACACAACTATTACAAAGAGGGTAACAATGGTATAGAGTGAGAGACGACTGCTATTATATTTAATTTGTTGATGGTTGTGATCAAGATAGTTGGCAGCGAATGATTGTTGCGGGCTATGATGTAAACAAATTGCAGTGGAAGATCGCAGCTGGTAACTTTTTGCCACAAGAATCACTGCTAGCTGCGATCAAAGAGGATGGCAGCAAGAGCTCACTGTTGGTAGCGTTGGGCAGCAAAAGATGCATGCTATGGTTGAAGGGAAAAGGGAGATTGGGCGGCTAAAAGATTGGTGGACTGAGGGCTTCGATTTTTGGGTGCGGTTTGTGGTTATTTTGGGTGCAATTTGGGGTTGTGGTTTTGTGAAGTTTAGGCTATGAATTAGTATGGTTTTAGAACTGTGATAGTAGCAGATAAAGGTTAGTAAAATAGACTTTAGATCTAGGATAGATGGCATCAAAGGCAGGTGTATCAGTAAGGAAAGTTATTTGAAAAGATAAGTGGATCGATAAAGAAGTAGGCTGCATTTAGGGCTGATTTAGGTGGCTGATTAGTTTCAGTTTAGGGTACGGTTTTGAAGGATTTTTAGTAAGGATGGTAGGGTTTGGTGATAAGGAAAAGAGATCCAGAATCCCACAAAAAACAACACTCAAATCTGATAGAATTCGATAAAAAAAAGTGCGGCGATATATAGTCCTACTGAATAGATTTTACGTTAGAGAAACGATGACTTCTCGATATAATTTTCAAAGGAAAGTTTAAGGAAATTATGCAAAAACCCCTAGTTTAGATGTTGGGAATACTAGTAAAAAGTTTTGCAAAATTTTAGCAGCGTAATAGTAGGGAAATAGGGCAAAAGACCAAAGGTAGATCCTTCATCATAAAAATTTCAGAACTGCGTACTAGTGAAAGATTGCACAATAAAAATTTCATAACTGCGTACTAGATGAATGCATAAGTAGCTCTTAGCTCTTCTTGGATTCTCAGATTTTTTACTCACCTTCCAAAATGATTTACCTTGATATTTACAAGAATAAGATTTAAAGTTCCTTTGTGACAATATTTTTATCTTTTCTCAAAGATCATTTTAATTTATGATGAATATCTATAAAAGAAAAATATGTGATATAAACCTCTATGATCCTTGATATGAGCTTTTGATATTAAACTTTTAATGAATGTACCAATTTTTTTTTATTTTTGAATCTTTGACATCCCCTCCTCTTCCTTGGTTCTACTTTCTTATTTACAAAAGGGAAAAAATATTTCATGAGAAAATTATGTCTTTATCCTATTTTACTAAGGAGCAATTGAAAATTTAATTTATAAAAATATAAAAACTTTGACACATGATGACCTTATGTATTATAAAATTATTTGCTTGTCATTTCACCTCTTTTTTATGATGATAAAGGAGGAGAAATAGCGAATTAATGACATATGTAAGAAAATTTTAAATAGGACATCTCTTTTTTTGTTAATAAACAAAGGGGGAGAAATAAATGTATAACTGATACATGAATTCAAATGTATGTTGTATACTTGAAAAATTCTTGATGATTGATGACTTAAGGTAAAAATACTTGAATTGATGTTATATCATCTCTAAATTGATGTTGCTTATTTGAGTCATTGTCGAAAATTATTGAAATATCATATCATGATACTTGAATTCATGAGTCTCTTGAATTTAAGTTTCTCTTATTTGAATCATGGCATAGATTTAGGGGGAGTAAGGTTTAACTCCCATCATAAATTGATTGTCATTATCAAAAAGGGGAGATTATTAAATCTCAGATTTTGATGATAAAATCAATTGATAAGTGTTTAATATAACATGTGTGTTAGAGGAAGTAATGCAAGTTTAACTATAATGGAGAAAAGGAATTACAACCAGATGTTAGGCTAAGATCATGTTTGGGCATCAAGCCAAGGTTCGGACGATGTAGTGGGAGCTCATCGGGAGTTCGCTAGGAGTTTGCCAAAGGAATCGGGAAGCTCGCTAGGAACACGCCGGGAGATCACCAGAGGAAGACCTTAAGACTCATTGCAAGAATACCAGAGGTTGTCAGATTGTCGAATGTTAGGTCATTTATTAAGCTTGATGGTCCTGTATGGTTGTAATCAATAAGTCATAATTAGGTTTGAGTCCTAATTAAGTTTAATTTAGAAGGAATCTAAATCAACTCAATGTGAGGTAATCGAGTCTATTATGGGGTTGGATTGAGCTCAGGTGGAGCTCAATTGGTTGATCTGAGAATTGGTCAACATAAGGTACAAGTCAGAATTGAAAAAGTAAATGGGACTTTCCCAGGATTCTCGGCAGTTGTACTGCTAGTGGGCGGTGATTGTACCACCAAGGTTGGCGGTTATACCACCACCGTCTAGTATTCTAGGCAGGTTTCGATGGTTGTACCACCAACACCGGCGATTGTATTGCTCATACCCGAATTTTTTGGATACGTTTGAATTTTGGCTCCATTCTTCTGATGTCAATTGGGGTCTATAAATTATCCAAGTTTTTTTGCATTTTGCACAAGCATTCACACAAGTCATTGGGCAAAAATATGTGAAAAAGTATGCTAAAAGTGTGTAAGAAAAAGAAAATGGGTAAGGGAGTAAGTCAAGTGTTATATTTCTTGTAAGAGGTCTCCCTTGTGACTTGAGATTGAAAAACTTGTAAGGGGTTTATCTTCACCCAAAGAAGATCGATAGTGGACTCCGATGGATCTTAACAAAAAGGATTCGGGAAGTGGACGTAGGTCAAGTTTTTGGCCAAACCACTATAAACTATGAGTGTATCTCTCTGTACTTAATTTCTGCATTCATTTGCTAAATCAAAATTTTTGATCTTAAGTTTGATTCACTTATATATTCTAATTTCAAGAAATGCTTCTGATTTCTCAATTATATTTGAAACAAAAGTTTTCCTTAAACAGATATTTCTACACTTGTATTAATTCCACAAACCCCGCACCCCCCCCCCCCCCCCTTCTCTTAGTGCCAATTGATCCTAATACTTTCTTATATATATATATATATATATATATATATCCAAACAAAGGCTAGAAGAACAAAATAGTACCTTGATAGTAGATCCTCAAGGTATATGACCGAAGATCCAACTCATTTATCTAAGCTCACTAGCTTAAATGAAGGATTTGTCACCTTCAGAGATAACAACAAAAGAAAAAATCATTGAAAAAGGAACCATATGTAACAAATCAAATCTCTTGATTGAAGATGTGTTATTAGTTAATGGTTTAAAACATAATCTATTAAGCATTAGCCAATTATGTGATAAAGCTTGTATAATTGAAATACCAACAAAAATAGATCTATGATTGCCTTAAGAAGTAATAATGTCTATACTATTGACATTGATAAGTTTTATGATGGAATGTGTTTTTAGGCCTTCAATGATGATGCATGGATTTGGCATATGAGACTAATACATGCTAGCATGAAATTATTAAACTAAATCTCAACTAAAAATCTAGTAAGAGGAATTCCTAGCATCAAGTTTGTCGAAGACAAAGTATGTAATGCATGCCAACTAAGAAAATAAGTAAAAAAGTAGTTTTAAATCAAGGAATCAAATAAGCACATCTAAACCACTTCAATTGATCCATATGAATTTATTTAGACTAATTGATATAATAAATCTAGGAGATAGCAAATATGTCATTGTAATTGTAGACGATTATAATAGACATACTTCTTGGCATATAAAAGTGACTATTTTAAATATTTTTAAACATTTTACAAACTTGTTCAAAATGAAAAAGGTTTTATAATTTCATATATATGTAGTGATCACGGTTGTGAGTTTCAAAATTATGATTTTCAAAATTTTTATGAGTCAAATGGGTACAACCATAATTTTTCTACTCCAAGAAATCTACAACAAAATGGTGTAGTTGAAAGAAAAAATAAAAGCTTATAAGAAATAGCAAGAACTGTGTTAAATGAACACATCCTATCCAAGTATTTCTAGGCCAAAGCCGTTAACATGACATGCTATGTAA
Source organism: Ensete glaucum (assembly GCA_021527575.1). Taxonomy (NCBI): domain Eukaryota; kingdom Viridiplantae; phylum Streptophyta; class Magnoliopsida; order Zingiberales; family Musaceae; genus Ensete; species Ensete glaucum. The sequence continues at coordinate 40,791,203 of CM038557.1, read as the reverse complement.
TGAACAGGGTTCTTGTAAGACCATTACTTTCTAAAACTTCTTATGAATTATGAAATAATAAAAGACCCAACATTTTATATTTCAAAGTTTTTAATTTTAAATACTTTATTTTAAATGAAGAAGATGTCTTAGCAAAGTTTGATGCAAAATCCTATGAAGATATATTTCTTAGTTATTCCTCATGTTTAAAAGCTTATCTTGTTTTTAATAAAAGGACACTAGTTACTGAGGAATCCATCCAAATAATTTTTAATAAGATTCCAGAATTAAAAAAACTGATTTTGATGATGATTTTAATTTTAGTACTTTAAATTTAAATAAAAATTCTCATCTCCAAATTAATTTGGATGTATCTACTTTCAACGAATCCTTACCCAAGGAATATAAGTATGTAGATGCTCATCCTAATGAGCTAATAATTATCAAAAGTTGTTCAAACTAGTTCATCTTTTAAAAAATTTTGTGATAATACCACTTTTTATTTCAAATCGAATCAAAATGCATTGATGATGCCCTAAAAGATGATTTTTGGGTTGTTGCAATACATGAGAAGTTGAATCAATTTGAGAGAAATAAGATATGGATATTTGTTCCTAAACCTAATGACCAATTTGTAATTGGCATTAAATTAGTCTTTAGAAATAAACAAGATGAATATGGTATCGTGGTTCAAAGTAAGGCTAGATCAGTGACCAAAGATTTCAACCAACAAGAAGGTATTGATTTTGAAGAGACCTTTGCTATGTGGTAAGACTTGAAGCCATCAAGATGCTCCTTACCTATGCTTCTTTTAAAGATTTTAAATTATTTCAAATGGATGTTAAAAGCACATTTAATATTTATAAGGGGATTGAAGCAAGCCCCTAGGACTTGGTATAAGAGATATAGCTCTTTTTTTATTCAAAATTATTTTTTAAAAGGCAAGGTGGATACCATATTTATTATTAAATATTTTAAAAATAATTTTCTTATTATTCAAATTTATGTTGATGATATTATTTTTTATTCTACTAATGAGTCTTTATATCAATCTTTTTCCAAAAGTATAAGTCAAGAATTTAAAATAAGTTTGGTGGGTAAATTAATATTTTTTTAGGATTACAAATTAAGCAATTGAATGATGGTATTTTCATTGGTCAAACTAAGTTTACTTTAGATTTGTTAAAATGATTTAGTATCGATAGTGCTAAGGCTATAAGCACACCTATGAGCACCTCTACAAAATTGGATTTGGATAATGAAAGAGAGTTTTGATTAAAAAACCTATAGAGGAATGATAATTAGTTTGCTATATCTAACTACAATTACCAAATTTTATATTTAGCATCGGACTGTGTGTAAGATTTCAGTTCAATCCTAAACAATCTCATTATAAGGTAGTTAAACAAATATTTAGATATTTAAAAAGAATTTCAAATCTAGGATTCTGGTATCTTAAATTCAAAAACTTTGATTTAATTGTCTATGCTAATGTTGACTTTGGAGGTTGTAAAATAGATAGAAAGCATACATCTAGAACATGTCAATTCCTAGGACACACTTATTTCTTAGTCTTCCAAGAGGCAAAACTCTATCACATTATCTACAACTGAGATTGAATATGTAGCGGTAGGTGCATGTTGTACACAAGTAATCTAGATGAAGAATATTTTATAGGATTATGGATTTTACTTAAAAATTATTCTTATAAAATGTGATCATATAAGTGCTATTTGTTTAACAAAGAATCTCATTCAACATTCTAGGACTAAGCACATTAATATTAGGCATCATTTTGATAGAACTCCAGAGGAATTCTACGTAGATTGATGAGGGGGATCACTCTTGGAACGCTATAGGAATTCCTCCCACCTCATAGTCAGCTAAATGGCTGAATGAAAACTGATCTTTTGCTTAATAAAAAGATGTGGAGGCTATATGCTTATATAGGACTCCAAACCTAACCCTAGGGAGGCTCCTCCCTAAAGCCAAATCCCTTTATTACCCCTCTACCCTAGCCGACTTGCCCAATAAGGGGCCAACGACTAGAAAGCCCTAAGGCTTCAAGACTCCTTCCCCCAAAACCCTAGCCGACTCTTCAATCAAAGGGGATAATGGCAAAATTAAGGAGATATTACATGACTCAAAAATTTATTAACTCCTTGATTTATTAAGCTTAGGACCCATCTAAGCTAGGGTCTTAACAGACTCGCCCTCTGTAAATCAGCTTTGCTCTCAAGACTAAGATTTCATGTCTCCGGGTCTTGATCTACAACTCCTCATCAACTTGGGTGTCGGTTGGAAGGATCTGGGTTGAGTTATCTTTAAACTTCTATTTGAGGTGGGATACCTGAAGGATCAGTTGTATTTTTGATTTGGTGCACAGATCTGATCTCCAGGTTGGGGCCCCAATGTGATCTCTAATTTTGCAATGTCCAAAGTAATAGGGAGACCACTTCCTTGAGGTTTGAATTTCCTACTAGTATCGCTAAAAGTGTAGGGAAGCTCAATCTTAAGTTTATCAGGAGGTCGTTTCTTCTTTGTATGTGATGTCATATGGTTAGTCTTTAGTAGTAGCCAATCTTTCTTCTGGAGTGGTGACTGCCCTTTAGTATGGTTCAGGATAATGAGAGCCCATTCTGGCATGAGCATGGATTGTAATTTTTCTGGGCTTACTTCTCTTTCGTGCCATAGACATGTATCGAGCCAAACTTTAAGTTTAGTAGCAATTAGTATCTCCTTTAGACATCTTGTGTAGAATGTGGGGAAATCCTTGATGCAGATAAGGAATTGGTCATCTTGCGTAAGGGTGATGCGGATCCCAACTCTTGATATGTTTACTCTAATTATGAACATTTAGACATGATTTGGTGTTGACGACTCGTGATTGTGAGGGCTATAGTTTCACTCGGCTAAGGGGGTGCATCTTTATTCATAGTGAGAGGGATAATGTTCATGCTTTGTTGAGTCCTGCAAATGATCCTACCCTTACTATGATTCTGCCACTGGCAGGACTCAATTTTCTCATGGTCTTGGGCCATGGTTGGAGGCCATCATCAAGGAAGACTTTTAGCATCATGGTCCGATCCTAGGGAAAGTCGTGGAAGTCACTCGAGATCCAAAAGTGTCACATCAATAACTATGGTGGGTTCGGTGAGATGTAACACTTCAAAAAAAAAACTTATCCCTGGAGACAAGAATGTTGGGATGTGTCATAGTGAAAAAAAAGCATGGCTAAATAATCTGTGTCTCTGTCATCTCTTGAGCGACCCTCTTAACTTTAATCTTCTAAGGTTATGGGCAGTAATCCGATCGAGCATCAGCTAGTAGAAGTTTCAACTAGTTTAGCATAGGGGGTCGGGCAGCTTGATAGGGGGTAGTCGGCTCGGCTTGGTGGAGACACCCAAAATTTTAGCAAGTAGTGGGAGAGGGTTCTTGTCTTCAATCTCTTGAAACTCTTAAATTTGAATTAAGAAGTCGCTAGATTCTTCTTTTGGTTCATTCTCCAAGCAATGTGTTGTGACCGTAGTCGCTTTGCTCCCTCGTTTTCCATATAGAATTACCTGCTTCCCTTTATTGAAAAATTTCATAGCTAGCTTCAAAAAATATTAGAAGATATCTCCAATCGTGGATAACCAATCAATGTCAAGTACTACTTTAATTTCATTAAAAGGGAGGAGAAAAAAATTAGCAACTATATCTTGATCCTGTAAAATCAGTTTTACTCACGTACACTTCTGGTTGCACTTCAAAATTTGGTTGTTAGCTACCTTGACTTTAAACCCACTATAATCTTCTTTTTGGAGCATCAAATGAGTAGCAACCTTGCTCTCATGAAGTTGTGTGTGCTCCCAGTGTCAATGAAGATGTCGACGGGCTACTGCTAAAAAAACTCTTTGATCTTCAATTTTTGTGGGCTTATATAGCTAGTTAAGGGTCGTATCTTCAAGTTTGGGTTTTTCAGTGGGTATAATCATCAGATGTCTCTTCTTTTTACAATGGTGTTCTAGGCTCCCTAGTTTTTCATAATGCCCACATAGGCCCTTTGTCGATCGGTCACGAAGCTCTTTTCTTGTTAATTTCTTCGGCTGAGGGGGTCAATTGACAGTAAGAGGGATTGAAAGCTTTGGTGCTGTTGGTCGGGGAGCGATCCTAGTTTTCTGGGCTTCATGGTTCAATCGCTCCTCTTGATGTCGAGATGGCTATCATAAGTGTATACGGTTATCGCGCTTTAACTTATTCCCTAATCTTCGGCTTCAAGCCCTCAATACAATTCCCCAATAGCTATTTTTTAGACCAATCATGAGTTTGATTAGATAACATTTAAAACCTAATTTGGTGTTCATGGATGGTGGAGGTTTGATGGATCTTTGCTAGTTGTTTATCAATGTTCTTGTAATTGGTTAGTGCTAAAGGTTTTTATGCTATTGGTTGGGATATGGTTCTCATGCTTTGAGCATCTTGAAGTTGTGCGAAGGAGATCGATGTTGTTAAGATATAGGGATGTCGTGCCTTAACTTTGCTTCTTATCTCTGGTGGGATCTCTTTACAATCTGAACTCGCACCATGCTATGATCTTTATAGGCTCAATGATTAGCCCAAACTAAACTCCTCAAAGAGAGCGCATAGTTTAGCCTCTATATGCATCTCAAAAGCATCTAGTTTGGCTTCAAATAGACCTATCGATTCCATGACGTAGGGATCTCCAACCTATTAAATAACCTAATTAAAGAGGGTGGTTGCAATTTTCAGGTTGTGATAAGACTCCAGCAGTTTTGAGTCCTAATCACCCTAGAAGTAATTAATAAGAACTCTGTAAGATTGTAGACCTACCGATGCCATGACGTAGGGATCTCCAACCTATCAAATAACCTAATTAAAGAGGGTGGTTGTAATTTTCAGGTTGTGATAAGACTCCAGCAGTTTTGAGTCCTAATCACCCTAGAAGTAATTAATAAGAACTCTGTAACATTATAATAAAACCTCACCTAGTCACTTCTATCCTATAAAGAAGTGTGGCTAAGGTTTATTTTGGAGCCTTAGGGCTTCCTAGCTACCACTCCCCTACTGAGTTGGTTGGTTAGGGTTTCTAGCAAAGGGGCGTGGCTTGTGCAGCCACTTAGGCCATCGCCCACTTTATTTAGGCATGAAAGTTATAGAGTGGCAAAAGGGGAAATTCACTTAGGAAGCACCCTCCTAGGGCTAGGGTTTTGAGTCCTATATAAGCTTACAGCCTCCACCTTTTTTCATCAAGCAAGATCAATCTACAATTCAGCCATATAGCTGATTACTAGGAGGGAGGAACCCCTATAGCATTCCAAGGGTTGATCCCCCTCAAAGATCAAAATTTATAGAGCTCCTTCTAGGGTTCTATCATCTAGTATTAGAGCCATATTTGATAGAACCACATATGGAGCTCTATAGATTTTGATCTTTGAGGGGGATCAACCCTTGGAATGTTGTAGGGGTTCCTCCCTCCTAGATTTAGCACAAGGCTGAAATAAAATTGATAATTGCTTGATTAAAAGAAGGAGGCAGTTACATCTTAAATAGGGATCGAAGTCCTAGCATAATGGGGCACTTATCTAAGTAAAATTACCCTTTTACCCCTTCTATAGCCATCCTGCCTTAATAGGAACAAGGGGCGGCTAGGTTGGCTCTATAGCTGACCTAAGCAGGGGGAAACCCTGGCTGACTTGCCCAGCAAGGGGGGGCGATGATTACTAAGCCCTAAGGGGTAATCTAAATCCTAGCCATACTCCTTTATAAGATAGGAGTGGCTTTATTACAATCTAGCAGGGTTTTATTGACTACCCCTGTTGGAGTCCTATCAATGTTTCGGATACCCCTGCTACTATATCTATCGCCCCCATCCTTCCAAGCAATTCTCATAATTACTGCAACACTCGCCTCCACCTTCCGCCCAGGCCACAGATTAAATCAATCTGTTGCTGCCCTCTGTGTTTCAACTAGGTGATCTGGTATAATTTCATCATCCACACCTATTTACCACTATAAAATCTTTTACCCTACATGTTGAAGAGTTTTCCTATATTTTCTCCACTGTAATTTTCTATCGTCGCAAACGTTATCATCGTTGCGAAGGGGAAACACTGTAGAAATTTTCAACCACTTGTTTACCCCTTAAAACTAGTTTGTTGCTCATCTATTATGGATAAAATTTTTATATAATCTCATAGATCAACTTAGCTTTTATCTAAGATTGATCTTTGGAAAATATTCTTTCTAAAACTGATTTTTTGCTCTATAATTCTTCATCATGTACTATTGGAATTTTATGACGAAGAATCTACCTTCTGACTTTTCATCCACTTTGCTACCATTACGCTATTAAAATTTTGTCGAACCTATTTATTGATATTGCCAACATCTAAACCGAGGATTTGTGATAAATTTTTGCATATTTTCTTTTAGTTTTCCTTTGAAATTTATGTCGAGAATTCCTTGCTTCTTCGATGTAAATTCTATTCGGTAGAATAGTATATATGCATCGATCTTTCATCAAATCCTATCAGATTTTCATTACTATTTTTCCAGATTTGAAACTCTCTTTTCCTCATCTTCATCCCCTACCACAATAGCCCCAAATTTCACAACTTTTTACTGGAATTTTTATTGAGAAACTACTATTTCTTCGACAACAATTCTGCTTCTGCAAGGCAACATGCACTGAATCGAACTTCACTGAATTCTACTAAACCTTCATTGTCATCTCTTCCAGATCTAAAACCATCTTTCCCTAACCTTCACCCTCTACCATCACAGCCCTAAAATCCTACCAAACCACAACCAAAACTATACCTAAATCAACCATTATCAAACCTTTGTTGTCATCTATCCAAGATCCAAAATCTATTTTTCTAACCTTCATCCATTGCTATCATAGCCTTAAAATCACATTAAATCATAGCCAAAACTCTACAAAACTGTAGCCCCGTACTGCACCTAAAATAGCCACAAAATCAGCCCTAAAAATCGTAGCCTTCAGTCCACCAACCTTTCGGGAATCCAACCTCCCTTATCCCTTCAATCATAGCACACATCCCTTGTTGCACAACACTGCCAACAACGACCTCTCGTTGCCATCCTCCTTGATTACAACCAGTGGCAATCCTTTGTGACAAAAAACTACTAACAGTGATCTTTTGATGTAATCTATCTACGTTGCAACTCGCGATAATCTTCTGCTATTAATTGTCTTGATCGCAGCCAGCAATGAATTGAACATGACAAGTAGTGATCTCTCACTCCATACTACCACTGCCCTCTTCTGTAATAGTTGTACACACCAATGCCCCATCTTCCTCCTATTGCAGTCGCACCCTTGCTGTAACCAATGCTACCTAGAGCCACAACGTCGCAGCGTGCCCATAGCGTAGCCGCAACCGACATTGCTGTCGCCCTCTTCTTCGTCCACCATCACTATTTCCTTCTGACTCAGACCTCTTGACTGTCATCTTCTGATAGATATCAGTCACCTAACAAATCATAGCCTCGATGACATTGTAGCATCACCACAGAACCGCAGCCGATGTTACTGCTACCATCTTCTTCCTCTAGCATTGCTGCTACCCTTGGCTGCCATCCTCCACTTGGATGATTTCACCACCGTAGCACTGATATTGCTACCATTTGCTACCTTCAACCTGAAGATTGCAGCTACACTCTTCAATCGGTTTATTTGACAGGTTAGAGATCCTTATGTCATGACATTAGTGGGCTTATTCAAAGCCAAATTGGAGGCTTTCGAGATACGTATAGATGCTAGACTATGCGCTCTCTTTGAGGAGTTTAGATTGGGCCAATTGTTGAGCCCAAGAAGATCATACAACATGGAGCAAATTCTGATTGCAAAAAGAACCCACTGGAGACAAGAAGCAAAGTCAACAAACGGTAGCCCTACACCTCTACAACATCGATCTCCTTTGCACAATTTCAAGAAGGGAACCTCAATCAAGATGCTCAGAGCATGAGAGCCACATCTCAACTAAAAGCATATAAACCTTCAGCACCAATCAATTATAAGAACCTTGACGAAGAACTAGCGATGTCCGTCAAACCTCCACCATACAAGAGTATCAAAACAAGTTTAAAAGATTATCTAATTAAACTTATGATTGGTATGAAAAGTAGATATTAAGGACTTTTATTAAGAGCTTGAAGTTGAAGATTCAGGAAGAAGTTAAAGTGTGACAATTGTACATACTTAAGGCAGCCATCTCCTTGGCGCGACATCAAGAGGAGCTATTAAACTATGAAACCTGGAGGACTAGGGTCGCTCCCTGACCACCGACACCAAAGCTTTCACCTTCTTCTACTATCAACCGACCTCCTTAGCCGAAGAAACTAACAAAAGAATACCCTCATGACGGATCGGCAAAGGGCCTATATGGGTGTTGTGATAAATTGTGGAGCCTCAAATAAGATTATAAAATAGAGAGACCTTTGATGATTGTGGCCATTGAAGAACCCAAACTTGAAGATACGAATCTTGAGCCTAAGGAAAATGATACACCACAGTTGGCTCCTGCAAAAATTGAAGATTGAAGGGTTTCTCAAGCAGTAGTCTGTCATTGTCCTCATCAACGCTAAGAGCACACACAACTTCATGAGCAGTAAGGTTGTCATCCTTTAATGCTCTAAAAAGAATATTACAGCAAGTTCGAAGTCAAGGTAGCTAACAGCCAAATTCTGAAGTGCAACCAAAAGTACACGCGAGTTATACTGATATTACAGGAGCAAGACATAGTTACTGATTTTTTCCTCCTCCCTCTGGATGATTTTGATATAATACTCGACATTGATTGGTTGTCCATGATTAGAGATATTTTTTAAAATTTTCTGAAACTAAGCATGAAATTCTTTAGTAAAGGAAAACAGGTGGTTCTATGAGGGAACCAAGCGACTATGACCACAACACAACACTTGGAGAAGGTACTAAAAGAAGAATATAGCGGCTTCTAAATTCAAATTCAAGAGTTTCAGGAGATGAAGCCAAAGGAGATTGAAGAGAAGAACCCTCTCCCATAGCTTGTTGAAATTTTGGGAGTCTCCACCAAACTGAGCCTACTACCTCCTATCAAGATGTCCGACTCCCCTATGCCAAACTAGCTAAAATTACCACCATCTGATGCTCGGCCAAATTGCTACCTATAGAAGATCAAAGATAAAAGGGTCACCTAAGATATGACAGAGACACAGATTGTTCGATCGTGCTTATTTCCTGCTACGACACATCCCTACATCCTTTTCCCTAAGGATAAGTTACTTCTGAAGTGTTACATCCCACTAAACTCACCATGGTTGCTGATAAAGCACTTCCAGATCTCAGGTGACTTCCATAACTTTTCCTAGGATCGGACCATAATGCTCAACGACCTCATTGATGATGACTTCCGATCTACGGCTTAAGACCGCAAGAAAATTGAGACCCTCCAATGGCGAAATCAAAATAAGAGAAGGATCATTCACAGATCTTAAAATATTATCCCTCTCACTATGAAGAAAGATGCACCACCTTGACTGAGTGGAACTATAGCCCTCATGACTATGATGTTGTCCCCACCAAGTCATGGCTAGATGTTTATGAGTGGCATAGACACATCCAGAGTTAGGATCGGGGTCACCCTTATGTAAGATGATCGACTCCTAATTACATACTGAGGCTTCCCCCGTACTCCACATGAGATTTTTAAAGGGGATACTCATTGCTACCAAATTTAAAATTTGGTTGGATATAAATCCATGGCACGAAACAGGAGTAAGCCCAAAAGAATTATAATTCATGCTCAAGCCAGATTGGACTCTTATCATTCTGAATCATATCAGAGGGCAATCACTATTTCATAAGAAAGATTGGCTATTACTAAAGACTAACCATATGGCAGCACATGCAAATAAGAAATGGCCTCTCAACAAACTACAAAATGGACAAAAAATTAAAAATTGAGTTTTCCTACACCTCCAATCTAATCAGTAGGAAACTCGAGCCTCAAGGAAGTGGTCTCCCTATTTCTTTGGGCCTTGCAAAATTGGGGATCACATTAGGGCCCTAACCTGAAGATCAGATCCGTGCACTAAATCAAGATTATAGTTGATCCTCCGAGTATCCCACCTCAAATGGAAATTTAAAAATGATGACTCAGCCCAAATCCTTCTAACTGACACCTAAGCTGATAAGTAGGATAAAGTTCAATTAATGATAGCATGGGAATCATATGAGGAGTTAAAGACCCGTTTCCCTAAGTTTGTAGATCCTCAGCCTTGAGGATAAGACTGATTCAAAGAGGGCATGCTTGATAGGACTTCAGTAGGGTTGAGTCATAATCACCCTAGAAGTAATTAATAAGAACCCTATGAGATTATAATAAAACCCCACCTAGTCACTTCTATCTTATAAAGAAGTGTGGCTAGTATTTATTTTAGGGCTTTAGGGCTTCCTAGCCGCCACGCCCCTTACTGGACTGGTCGGTTATGGTTTCTAGCAGAGGGGTGTGGCTTGTGCAGCCACTTAGGCCATCACCCCCTTTATTTATGTATGGTAGCTATAGGAGGGGTAAAAAGGAAATTTTACTTAGGAAGCACCCCTAGGGCTAGGGTTATAAGTCCTATATAAGCTTGTAGCTTCCACCTCTTTTCATCGAGTAAGATCAATCTACAATTCAGCTATATGGTCGAGTACTAGGAGAGAGAAACCCCTGTAGCGTTCCAAGGGTTGATCCCCCTCAAAGATCAAAATCTATAGAGCTCCTTCAGGGGTTCTCTCAGGTTGAAAGCAGTAACGACAATAAGAGGATGAAAAATGGTGGCTGCGATGATGTTACAAAATCGTCGAGGCTACAGTGGTGTAGTTCCCAAGTGGCTGCTATGTTGATGGAGGATGGGAGCCAAGGGGATCTAGATCATGAAGCAACAGCGATAGTGGAGGAAGAAGAGGGTAGTAATAATGTCGGCTGTGAGTCTGTAGTGCGACTTCGTGGCTACAGGTGGAGATGGTAGCTATTTGCAGGCAACTGTGGTAGAGGTGGTTGCAGCAAGGATGCAGCCACGACAGAGGGAAGAAGGGCAGCGCAGCGCACGGTTGTTGCCAATAAGGGCAGCAGCGGTGTGGAGCGAGAGACCACTGTTGGTAACTTATGCAACGAAGGATCACTGTTAGCTGTGAACAAGGAAGATGACAGTGAAAGATCACTATTGGTAGTGTTGGTATGGTAAGAGATCGTTGTTGGTTGTGATCAATTCATTGTAGAACGCGATCAAGGTATATGGCAGCAAAAGATCGCTGATGGTAGCGTTTGTGCCGCAAGAGAGCGATGATGGCTACGATGGCAGCGAGAGATCGCTATCGGCAGCATTGTGCAGCGAGATGTCACTACTAGTCATGATCAAGTCACTGTTGATCACGATCACTGCTAGTCACGATCAAGGTAGATGGCTACGAGAGATCATTGTTGGCTATGATCAAGAAGGATGGTAGCAAGAGATCACTACTGGCAATGTTGTGTAGTGAGAGATCACCATCGGTTGTAATCAAATTGCTCTGGTTGTGATCAAGGTAGATGGTAGCGTTTGTGCAGCAAGAGATACATGCTACAATTGAAGGGATAAAGGGAGATTTGGTGGTTGAAAGATTGGTGGATCGGTGGATGTATAGGTTATAATTTAGGCTTGCTTCATGGTTGATTTAGGTGTAGTTTTGGCTATGATTTGGTAAGGTTTTAGGGCTATGATTATAGGGGTTGAAGGTTAGGGAAAGAGAGTTTCAAATCTGAAAAAGATAACAGCAAGATCTTATAGGATTCAATGAAAGATCGCTGTAGTATATGTTGCACTACGTAATAGAATTGTCATTGAAGAAGTAGTAGTTTCTCGATGTAAATTCTAGCAAAAACCTGAGAAAATTATAGAGAATTTTGATAACAAAATCTTGTTTCAGATGGTAGTAGTAATAGCAATTTAGAACAAGAAAATTTTGGTAGCGTAATGGTAAGAAAATTGTTACAAGATAAGATGGCAGAATTCTCATCGTAAAATTTTAGTAGTTTACGATGATAATTTGTAGCATTATAAGAATTGTTTCAAGGATGAATTTCATAATAGATCAATCTCATATGAAACCCAAGACGATCTATGAAATGTGTGAAAATTATCATCCACAAAAGATGCCAAATAGATCGATTCAAAAAGCTATATACGATTGAAATTTTCTGTAGCAATTCTTCGTTTGCAAAGATGATCACTTCTGCGACAAAAAAATTCACAGCAAGGAAAAGATAGGAAATTATTTTTGGTATTTTGTAGATGGAAAATTGCAATGGCAAGAGGTATTGGTGATAGGAAAATATTATATTTATAGTACAATTAGTGGTCGTAGCAGCGAATTGATTTGATCTATAGTAGGAGAATGATGGTGGAGGCAACATTAAAAGCATTTGTAAGAATTGCTAGGATTGATGGAGGCAACAGAGATGGCAGCAAGGGTAGCAAGATTGCTGCTCTGATACTACATGACATAACCCGAGAGGAATTCTATGTAGATTGATTTTTGAGGGGGGATCAACCCTTGGAACATTATAGGAGTTCCTCCTTCCTCGTAGTCAGCCAAATAGTTGAATAAAAATTGATTTCTTGCTTAATGAAAAGAGGTGGAGGCTACATACTTATATAGGACTCCGATTCTAACCCTAGGGAGGCTCCTCCCCAAAGTTAAATCCCTTTATTACCCCTCTATCCTAGCCAACTTACCCAATAAAGAGTTGGCGGCTAGGAAGCCCTAAGGTTTCAAAACTCTTTCCCCCAAAATCTTAGCTAACTCCTCAATCAAAGAGGATAATGGTAAGATTAGAGAGATATTACACGACTCAAGACTTTATTGACTCCTTGGTTTATGAGCTTAGGACCCATCTAAGCTAGGGTCATAACATATTTTATTAGGGATTATGCTAGCAATCGTGATATATCTTTAGATTTTTTTGATACAAAACATCAATTGGTAGATATTTTTATTAAACCGCTAAGCGAGGAATAATTTGATTTTATTAGAATAAAAATAGGCATGTTGAATCTACCAAATGCATGAACTCTTTACATATATGCTTTGATCATTATCTTAGTTTCTCATTTTTCATAGCTTAAGTTTTTCTTTTGAATGAAGATCGTTTCCTATGATTCATTCCTCTTCTTGTTATTTACAAAAGGATAAATTTGTCAAAATAATTCATGTCTTTTTTCACGATTTGATCTTTCATGTGATGACTTTGATGCAAATTTTTGCACTATTGAATCCTTCTCTTCTCTTTCTTTTTGATAATGACAAAGGAGGAAAAAAAACCTAAACTTGCACATCCCAAAAGAGAAGACAAAACTTGCATATTACACTTTTTTCCTTTTTGTTGATGATAAAAAGGAAGAAGTTATGATGATGCATGTATGATGTACTTTAAGGGAGAGAAGTTATGATAATAATTTAAAATTTAAATTATGCATGATATGATGTAATTTGATGATTTGAAATTATGCATGAAATACTTATGATTTTATGATGCATGCAATGATATTTCAATTATGATTCATATTGTTTTGACTTGAATTTAAAGCTTATTACTCTTTTTGAATTCGAGTTTTCTTTATTACAATATGACATATAGATATGGGGAGTTTAGTTGAACTCCATCATCAATTAGTTGTCATCATGAATCTCATATTTTGATAATGAAATTAATTAATAAGTTATGATCTAATCTATGTTAAAAAAATGATGTAGGACTATCTTCGATCTTGAAAAGTCAAAACAATTAAAGTAGGAAAATAAAATGTTGGGCTAGGGTTAAAGAACGGGCGTTAGGCCAGAAATCGAATGTTGCATCAAGATCAGATATTGCGAGAGTAAATATGCCAATGGATCGAGCAATACGCCGACGGAGAGCATGATGTGCCAAGGGTTTGGATGAACAAATGATATGTCAAACAATACGATTAACACTTCATACTAATTTGTCTAGATAAAAGTAGTTTAGAGTTCTAATTGAGTTGGCTTTAAATGTAACATAACCAACTCGATTTAGATGCTATTAGGCCTTAATTAAGGCTGATTTTCATTTATTAGAAAGCTTATTTCAGTGGCCCAAGGTCAAGACATAATCTCTAAGAAAATACAATCTTCGAAACTATGTTAGGTAGTGGTACTACCCAAACTGTGCAGTGGTATCACCCAGACACAATCTCCTAAACTATGTCAGACAGTGGTACTGCCCAAGCTGGCAATACTATCGCCAGAATGTAGTCTTCAAGGGTATGAGGTTGTCAAAATCTCCAAGGGTACTACCACCAGAATTAGTGCTTATGAAATAATACTAATTCACCACCCCCCCCTATTAGTGTTGCTTTAATCCTAGCATATCAAATATCTAGGAAATTTAATTTATTTTTTGGAAGTAAAAGCAACGTTCATATTTTTTTAAAATACCAAAGAAGTTGTTACCCTACTCTTCACTACTAAATCACTCAAATTATATGATAGTAGCACTATTATGGATCACACATAATATCAACAAATATTTGGTTCCTTACAATATCTATCTCTCACACATCTTTATATCTCATTTGCAGTTAACAAATTATCACAACTTATACATTGGTCCTCCACCATGCATTAGTCGATACCAAAATGTGCCCAGTGATATCTCAAAGGGACTCCTAATCATGGACTTTTTTCTTTTAAACACTCTTCATTTCATCTTTTTTATCTTTAGCGATGTTGATTAGGCAGATAAATAGAATGTCTATGTCAGCCTACATTGTCTTCCTTGGAGCAAATTTAATCAGTTAGAGTTCAAAAAAACAGAATACAGTCGTAAGATCTACCACTGAAGTTGAATACCAAGTTATCGCCTCCACTATTATAGAACTCAACTAGGTTACCAATTTGCTACACCAACTTAATATCATATCTCAATCCACTCTTATAATATATTATAATAATATTAGTGTCACCTACCTATATGTCAATTCGGTATTCTACTCATGTATAAAACATATTATCATCAACTTTCATTTAGTTAGACATTAAATTATAAAATATCAACTATGTGTTTATGTCCATAGTTATGATAAACTAGTATACTTTCACAGAGTGTCTCTCACTCATAGAACATTTTAATTAAATCATATTAAGATTGATATCTTTTACAAAAACTAAATCTTGTGACAGCATAATAAAAGATCATGATAAAATATCATGATAGAGACAAATATGGAATGACATCCTTACATTTCTTATATCCTCAATCAATATATGATTTGATGATTAATTACAAATTTTAATGATTGATTTGATTAAGTAATTTGAGTATATAATTAAGAAAAAAATTTTCAAAATCTGTATAAATAAATTTTATCTCAATAAATAAAATCAATCTCATTTACAACATATTTTTTATTCTAAAAATAAGTTTGAGCAACATACATACAAAACTCCATGCGATGCATTTAATACTTCATCCATGTGACGTGTTATTCATATCGCATCTCTCCAATGCATGGAGATCTAACGTATGGATGTTGATATAACCACATCAAACCGGATGATGCTGTGATCTAAGAAATATGCAGTCCACTTCCCTTCATGATTAGTTTCATCCTTTCTTTACATTTATCTGTGATTAGGTTTCTTGTGCCTCTACATCTGTAGTGTTCCATTGCTGTGGTACTGGATGGAACCTTTATATCTGACCTACCTGCCATCTCATTCACAACTTCTTAATGAGGAGACGGTATCACCGTATCATATCAGAAAGAATATGCACCTTCTTATCTTGTGATCATCAAGACCATCCAGTGGTGATGCAATTATAGAATCATTGAAGTTAGGACGCAGACTTTGCATTATGGTGTTGACAGGGAGTGATGATGCTTTTGTTGTAGGTTCAATTCACATGTCTAATCTCTTCAATATGCATGGCATGAAAGGCAAAAGTTAGGTCAAACAGAGAGGCAATCCTTAGGGTTGTAATCTCTATCCTCTTTGATGTCATGCTGCTCCAAAAATATTAGGCAAAACAAAAGCAGCAACAAAGTTATTTGAACGCAGAAAGAATAAGAGATTAAACATCATTATCTTGACCTACACATCCAAAGTTGCTGATGGAGATGAGTAAAGCAAACATAGTTCTGTCGTTGTATGGTTATCGAGATCCGACCTAAAATTTTGTTCAGTTCATGTATGTCACTCGTGTCACACTAGACTTCCAAACTATATTTGTACCTATCTTTTCTTTTGAGACAAAGACACAAAAGTTCCTTGGGAGCTTATCATCTTCCATAAAGACAAATATGTAAATGTTGTGGACCAAGTGCAACACTGCTTGTGCTTAAACCAGCCATGATGTAAGCTAATTAGGTACGATGAAGAAAGTTTCAGAGTTGTTTCCTTTCGACGGGCATTGGGTCGAATTTAGATGAGACTTTTCTATTACGTGACGGACATGCATGGACTCATGGAGAATCTAAACCCTAATGATTAACTTACATACTCAACAATAATAGGGTGTGACAATAGGGTTCGATTTCGGAATATATATATATATATATATATATATATATATATATATATATATATATATGCTAGAAGCCGACACATAGTCATTATTAAAGCTTTATCTTATGTCATTTCATTATCCATTCATCGATGCACTAAATAAGGCAAATAAAAGGAGCAATAGAAATTTCAAGGATAAGGCATCTATCTATATTAAAGCCAAATAGAAATGGAGCTCTAACCTTCTTGTTCTTGCACATTGTTTATATTCTTTGACAAGGTTCCAAATCCTAATCCACGTTGGGCAAGCAGAACGAAACTTACAAGTGTGTTTCTATCTATGTGAAAATAGTGCACAATTTAGCAAGGAAAATAGAGATAGAAATTTAACAGAACATATCTTTTTCCGTTCATCCTTTTCTTTATTGTAGTGCTTGGAAAGGTTGAGCTTTTGAAATAAAAGAGACCATAGCTATTTCATAGGTTTCGGTTGAGCTTCCTTTTTTTTTTTTTTTCCTTCTGATGTTTAGAACAACAAAATCTTCTTAAGATGCTTAAACTAAATAAAGGATATCACCACTTTCTAAAATAGAATTATGTTTGTCCATTTCGTTTTCAAATCATAATAAAGAATATCAAGAACAACAGTTCTTGTGGTTAGCATTTCTTGTAGCATTAGAGTTAGATAAACGTGTGGTTGTTTCTTGATGAAAGTTCGATGAACCTTCCATCCATTCGGATCGTTATAGCATCTCTTTGAGGTGACGGGAGCTCAATGCAAGTTCTGGGAACCTCCCATGGTACATAATACAAGACTTAATAGTTTGTCGAGGACAAAATGCTAAATGATGAGACTATATATATATATATATATATATATATATATATATATATATATATATATATATATATATATATATATATATATAAAGACTTAATACTTTTGCAGTCTAAACAATCATAGTTCTTTTGAAAAGCTAGCAAAGGAATGGCTCTGTCTCTATGTTAATAAGAATGATGTGATTAAAATTAACTATTTTTTTACTATTTTCATATATATTGTATAATTAACTAGTTCCGAAAATGATTTGTGTTTAAACGTGCAACCAACACTCGACGTACTAGCTTGGTGACTAGTAAACCATTCATGTATATAATTCTAAAGAAAAGTTGTATTCTCACTTAATACCAACACATTGGCATACTAAATATAAAAATTCTAGTACAATTAAAACAGCAATCGAGAGAAGAGAGACATCAAAGGATGACAAGAGGATTTGTATCTCTCTACCAATAAGGAGTCTGATCCTATATTAACTAAGTCTTTTGCAATAAGAACAGGAACACTGATTGAATTCTGGCTAATCCCTCAAGATGTACATCGATCCAACGTCTATTGTAGTGCTGGGGCTACCATCGTGAGGTTCTATCTTGTATATATTAATAACACATGGGGATCATACACTTGGAAATTATGCCTTGTACAACTTGTAATCATTCCTTCAGAGAAAGTGTGTATTGTTGTATAAATTTTTTTTAGATGGAGTAGGTTCATTGGAATCAAACATCGCATTCCAAATATCAATTGAATATTTGTAAGAAGATGAGGACTAGTTCATGCTAGAATTGATCAAGGCTATTATACTTGATCTGAAAAAAAAAATTAATTAAAAGAAAATAAGTTAAAGTTTTAAGTCCAATTGGTTCGAACACCCATCAAATTACCAATTAGAAATCAATAAAGATTAGAAGAAAAAAATGGGAGAAAATGAAAAATTAAAAAAATCTGACATGATAATTCTTTATGCATATGATTAATATTTAAATTAAACTGAAAAATTCAAGCCAACAATGCTTGTTTCTCTGAAAACAAAAACAAAACTGCCTTATACTCATTATTATGTCATCTACATTGTAGTAAATACATCATTAATTTTTGTATTTATAAAATCTTGAAGGCAGATAATTAATCAATTCATATCTTTTGTGTTTCTCAAAATTCATATATTTGTATTACAAACATATATATGGTTTTGATCCATTATTTGAGAAGTCGATATTATAATATATTTTTATCATATATTTATAATATTTTAGTAAGAGGAATATTAATTTTTCTTTTCTTTCCTCCTAAGTTTTAACTGTTGATTTATTAAACATAAAATCGAATTAATTGATTCATGGAGATTTGGCTGATAATCACCTGCTGACTATGATGATTTTAGGATGAATTTATCAAAATTAAAAAGATATTTTAACGCTTCACGTGTGGGAATAAAGTTGTGTTTGCGTATGACAACTGCCCACAATTTATTCCTCTGATTAGATTTTTCTCCCTTTTTTTTTCTGCTTTCTTTATTTGATGCGAACAGATTGGACTCGTAGAACGCCGGTGCGAGACTGCAGAGAGGCACCGGGGAAACATTTGAGGATGACATTTCCATAATTGTCGTTGTTCACGAGTCAGTCACAGTATCTCAAGCAGTCCACAAGACAACAAAAATTAGGCGGCCAGCATTATCCCTTTGGAATCTGGCATCAAGTTCCAGGCAGGCACTGCATTTTCCCTTCTCTCTCTTTCTCTCTTTTATTCTAAAATATGCTGATGCCAAGAAACACTCGCCGGTAGGAATCCTTTTACTAAGAGAATCTGGTAGCTTTCTTTCCTTTTTATTTTTTAATTTGATGGAACTGTTGCAAGAGTTTACACGGTTTAACCTAGATGTGTAAGAGGTTATTGATCGACTCATCACTGGCCCTCGATTAATATTAGCATAAATATGTTATAAATGTCTTATGATATGAGAATTGAAAGTTTATAAATTCTATTTTTAGTACCAAAAGTATTCTTTTAGGGCTATCCCGAAGGCTAAAACCATATATAATTATCTAAAGTAGATAATTTTTTGTAATGTCTCATATGTCAAAAATGATAAATGATAACTTATCAACTTAATAGGAACAATATTCATCCTCTAATGATAACACAACTTATGATACTACAATTAATAGTAAAAAAAGTAAGACTTGACTAATAATCAAAGTCACATAAATATCAATCCAAAATAATAATCATAAGAATATTTGGCTCACACCTCAAAATAGTAAGATGAAAAATATTATGTATAATATGTCTCTTAATTAACCCACTATAAAAAGGCTATTTAGGTATTATAATGAAGTCAATTATTGTTTACTAAAAATATTGAATTGAGCATGGAAGAGATCATATTGAGAACCTTATCCAACTTTGATATTTATGTAGGTTGTGTTCATTGTAACAATTTTTAGCTAAGCTGTTGAGAAAAATCTTCAACGGTCTTATCCTTTCAATATTTTATTCTCCTATATAAATAGGTACAAATAAAGAATAGACGATGTACTTCTTTTCTTTGTTTTCAATACAGCTTTCCTTAATTTCTATCATGGTATCAGAGCTGCTTGCCTAGAGCAAGCTCTCTTCTCGCTGTCAAACGACAGCAAGTTTCTACCATTTCAAACTGCGTGTAGAAGCTACCATCGACTCCTACCTATCTACCGTCGCGGCACATCTGCCTCCTCTATCGACAAGAACCAACGAGATCGGCACTGATCTCTTGGCATCAGATATCCCTTTTCTGCAAAATCGTATCTGTGGAAGCTGGAGACGTATTCCTCCAGCAAATCTTCGACCACAATCAACAGCTGCAACCGCTCCTTCCAGTCGGCAGCCTACCATTACCACCATCGCTGCCACGTAGCCGCAACCCTCTTCCTTTGTTAGACATCATCTTATTGCATCTTCCGATTGCTTCTTCCACGCGCAAACAACAACAAACCAGAGGCCTTTCTACTTCCTCCGGCGACGACCTTGCCGACGATGCTGTCCAATTGAGCCTTTCCTTTGTCAATGGAACCTACAAGATTGGCACTGACCTCCCAGCATCGTCTCTTCTTCCATTGCTCGTGAAGCTGGCCAAGGTCCCCGATCGCAGGCGCACTCTCGTCGCCCATCAAGCTTGGCACCGCACCAGTTCTGCCTAGTCAAATCGGCATTAATCGCCTGCACGGCCGCCAACGCCGCAACCACGGCTCTCAGTCTCCCAGCCTCCTCCACCTCTCCTATGGAGGAGAAGACGATTGTCCGCAGAGGTCATCCTCGGCAGTGCCAGCGAGCACCACTATCTTCTTGCATCGTTATCCTGCTACCTACTGCCGAAGCTGTTGTACCTTGCTCTAGTTTCCACATAGTTGCGGCCCTCTTCCTCCAGTGGACAGCGCCTCATCGATCTCCTAACATCAGTAGTCATCGGCTGCTCATTCCCTTCTTCGACGGCTGATTAACTCCTCCCTTCGTTGTCTGTCTTTGCTCCCAATCAAGGTTAAAGAGTTAAATAGAAGAGTAGGAAGCTGCTACATTTGCTCCTAGCCGCCTACCCGGTAACAATAGCCTTCTCTCATATCTCTATTGCCTCATGTAGTGGCCTATTTGCACAGCCTGTAGCCTTCTTTCTGGCACACACCGGATCTACAAGCCGTTCACCACCTCATATCTTTCGGACCCAAAAACGATAGTGCTTGGTATCCTCTCCCCTAATGTCTTCTACCTCTCAAGTTCCAGTTATTGTTCCCATAGGAAGCAATAGTGCTTCTCAACATACAGTGCTTGTATCTATTAATGTTGCAGCCCTCATCCCCATCAAATTATCCAAAGGAGGAAACTATGCATCCTAGCGTACTCAGTTTTCTAATCTCCTCTTTGGCTATGATTTACTAGGCTATATTGATGGATCTTTTAGTTGTCTACTAGAAATGATCACCATCCCCGGGGCACCAAATTCAGTATCAAATCCGGAGCATAAGTTATAGTTACGTCAAGATCGTCTCATTCTTCAGGCAATTCAAGCCTCTGTTGCTGGTTCTGTCACATCACTTATATCTTCATATGCTACTGCTGCTGAAGCCTGGTGCAAGTTGCAAACTACATTGGCTAATCGTTCGCGCACTCGTATGCTCGACCTCCTCTCATGACTCATGAACACCAAACAAGAGTGAAGTACCATTGGTGATTATCTCCAACATATAAAACTTATCATTGATGATTTAACATTAATAGGGCACCACCTCAATGATGATGAAATTGTTGTTCACACTCTTAATGGTATTGTAGTTGAGTACAGAGAATTGACAGTAACAATACGGGCACGTGACTCGTCGCTATCATTTAAGGAACTGTCTGACAAATTGAATGACTACGAGTCATATCTAAAGCATGAAGATAAGGTTCTAGGCCCACCTATTACTGCTTAGATGAGTCACAAATCAAAAAAGAAGACCAATCAGCATTCTAAACCTATCAACAAAGGACTTGGATAAGCTCTGCCCTAAATAAGTAACATCCATCACCAATAGCCTTGGCGTGCTGCTCCCATGCCTCCAAGTAGCAACATCAACTATCAACAACCTTGGCAACCTGCTCCTATGCCTCAACAACGCATAGTCTGTCAGCTGTATGATAAGGTTGGTCACTCCACTAAGGTCTGTCGGTCTCGTCCTCAACCTTCTGCTACTATGCCCCAAGTACATCTTGCTGTTACCCCGACTTCTAATCAACATTCATGGGTTATAGACTCTGGCACTTCCCATCACATCACCTCGGACCTCCAGGACTTATCCCTTCACAACAGCTATAGTGGTACCGATGATGTCATCATCGGTGATGGTAAGCAACTTCCCATCACTCAGATTGGTTCCACAATGCTTAATTCGCATTCTCGTACTTTTACACTCGGTGATGTATTGTGCGCTTCTCATATCAAACAGAATCTTATTTCTGTCTCTCAATTCTGTAAACAAAATAATACATCTATTGAATTCTTTCCTGACTCCTTTCTTGTCAAGGATCTGAGCATGGGGGCATCATTAGTTCAAGGCAAGAGTAAAGATAACATCTATCAGTGGCCATCGATCTCTCAGCCCACTGCCTACTCTTCTATTGTTGTTCCAATGGATGTGTGGCATCATCGTCTGGGTCACCCTTCTTCCTCAACTCTCCAAAAAAAATTTTTACGTTATTCTCTTCCGTCTGTTAAAGCAAGTTCTAGTGTTACTCATTGTGATGCATGTTTTAGTAATAAAAGTCATAGATTATCTTTTGAACATTCTTCTATCTCTTGTTCACAACTGTTTGAAATTTTATATACTGATGTTTGGGGTCCTGCACCAAGTATTTCATTTGACAAATTCAAATTTTATGTTATCTTTGTTGATTATTTTACCAAATATACTTGGTTGTATCCTCTTCAACGTAAGTCTGAGGTCTCTAAAACCTTCATTACCTTCAAAAAAATGGTGAAAAATATCTTTCAATCCACCATTAAAATAGTTTACTCTGACAGTGGAGGTGAATACCTAATACCATACTTGAATACCTATGGTATTCAACACCTCAAGTCTCCTCCGTACACTCCTTAGCTAGTTGGCTCAACCGAACACAAACATCGACATATAGTTGAAACTGGTCTTACACTTCTCCATCATGCTTCCATGCCAACTATTTTTTGGTCTGCAGCCTTCCAGACCGCAGTTTATCTGATTAATCACATGCCTACTCCAGTCCTCCAAGATCAATCACCTTTTAAAAAACTGTTTCACAAACCCGCAAACCTTCAGAAACTTAGAGTCTTTGGCTGTGTCTATTATCCTTGGTTACGTCCTTATGCATCACATAAACTAGTCACATGGTCAAAACCTTGTACCTTCATTGGTTACTCTTTTGAACATAATGCTTATCGATGCTATGATCCTTTAACTCACAAAGTCTTTGTGTCTCATCATGTGGTCTTTGTGGAGTCCTCCTTTCTATTTCACACCCAAATCTCTTCTTGCTAACTACTTCTGTATATCATTGGCACATACGATTATCTAATGAGCCTCCACAAGAATCACCCACTCCAACTCATATACATGAATGGAGCTCTTTTCCAATACAACATCTCGCTCCCTCTTTTTCCTCTCCTTCTGTATACATACCTCCTGCCTTAGACATCCAGTCTTCGGACACTCAATCACCAATATTTCCCTCACCCCTGCCTACTTCCACTATTGCTCCTCAGTCCAACTCACCCTGTTCTATTACTTCTCCAGCACTTATTCCACCATTATCTCCTAAACCACTTAGACATCCCATGACAACACGTTCTAAAAGTAGTATTTTCAAACCACATCAGGTTCTTGACCTCAATACAGTTGTGACTCCCTCTGTTGAGATTCGTGAACCTACCATGGTGATTCAAGCCCAAAAGTCTCCTCACTAGCATCAAGCTATGTCTGATGAGTATGACGCCCTCCTTCATAACTCTACCAGGACACTTGTTCCGTTTCATCATGCACAAAATGTCATCGGGTGTAAGTGAGTTTTTAGAGTTAAGCAGAACCCTGATGGGTTCATTGCCAGGTATAAGACCCGTTTAGTGGCCAAAGGCTTTCATCAACATCCTGGCGTTGATTTTACAGAGACATTCAGTTCGGTTGTTAAATCCATAACAATCCGATTGATTCTAAGTTTAGCCATTTTAAAAGGTTGGCAACTGCGACAACTTGATGTCAACAATGCCTTCTTACAAGGAACATTAACTAACGATGTCTTTATGGAACAATCTCCTGGTTTTCTTAATTCTCAGTATCTGAAACATGTCTGTAAACTCCACAAGGCTATCTATGGTCTTCGGCAAGCTCCACGAGCCTAGTACAAAGAACTCGGCTTGTTTCTGATGTAAGTCGGTTTCTCTAACTCTAAGTCTGATACCTCTTTATTTCTCTGTCAACAATCGGACAATACAATATATATCTTAGTCTAAGTGGATGATATCGTTGTGACCGGTAATAACTCTATGGAGGTTACAATGTTCACTAAGAAGTTGGCCGTTAGATTCTCTCTCAAAGATCTCAGTCCCTTGAATTATTTTTTGGGAGTGGAAGCAATGTCTACATCTTCCAGACTCTTCCTCTCTCAACGGAAGTATATTCAAGACTTATTAGTCAAGACAAACATAAAGGATGCAAATGTTATTTCCACTCTCCTTTCCACTGGTGAATCGTTTCGATTAAATGATGGAAGTCCTGCTACGGATCCTACATAATATCGATAAGTAATTGGCTCTTTACAATATTTGGCTATCACCCACCCAGATATTTTATTTGCAGTCAACAAGCTATCCCAATTCATACATAGACCGTCTACTACACATTAGTCAGCAGTTAAATGAGTATTACGTTATCTTAATGGTACTCTTGACTATGGCATACTTCTTTATAAAAACTCTCCACTCCAACTTCATGTTTATGTTGATGCTGATTGGGCTGGAAATGTTGATAATAGAACATCGACATCTGGGTATATTGTTTTCCTAGGCGCTAATCCAATCAGCTGGAGTTCCAAGAAACAAAAGATCGTTGCTCGGTCAATCATTGAAGCCGAGTATCACTCTATTGCAACTAAAGCTGCAGAACTTAATTGGGTGATGAATCTACTCATAGAACTTGACATCCGCTCTTCTGTCACTCCTACCATATATTGTGATAATATCGGAGCTACCTACATATCTGCAAATCCAGTGTTTCACTCTTGTATGAAACATATAGCAATTGACTTTCATTTTGTATGAGATCAAGTGATCAACCGACAACTACGTGTTTCTCATGTTCATACAGCAGATCAACTGGCAGACTCTCTCACAAAGCCACTTGCCCGCAAGCTATTTTCACTTCATAGGTCCAAGATCTGCGTCCTTGACAGGAGCACAATCTTGCGGGGCATGTTAAGCGATAAGATTATTGTAATAACTTTTAGCTAAGCTGTTGAGGGAAATCCTCAACAGTCAAATCCTTTCAATATTTTATTCTCCTATATAAATAGATACAAATAAAGAATAGACGATATATTTTTTTCTTTATTTTCAATACAATTTTCTTAGTTTCTATCATATTGAACATCAAACAAGTATCTAAGTCCATATCAACTCCTAAGCTAGCATTAGGGTCTTTCTTTCACTAATATTAAGCTTATTGTGCACGTTGACTTGAAATAAGTCAAGTTGTTCTAAGTATTATCGATATTTGTATTATTATTTTGGTGTTATAACGAGGACCTACAAGAACTAGGCTCTCGTGTTACAGAGCACTAATAAAGCACACTTGGTTTCATATAGATTGAGAAGTGGAGGAAAAAAGATTTTATAAGTATCAATCACCTTGTACACTTAGTGACATATTGTGAAACTCATTTGAAAGGGCAAAATCACATGGGTTCACTGAAGACGAATAATTCCTCATGACCCCTTGTTCTTATGTCGATGATGATAAATAGTGATTTAGGTTTAATTTAGTGATTATTGATGATATCAAATTTTGAAACGAGAGCGATAAAATTGATTTGAACCTTTTATTTCTCGTTCTTTGATATTGCAAATTTTGGGAATATCAAAAGCCAAGCCATGCTACAAGTTTTCAGGTTATCGTCAGATTGCCATGAAGAGTACAAACACCACTTGTGGTACACCACAGATTTATAAAACAAAGAGTAGAAGGGCTTGTCCAATCGAACTTCCTCCGATGTTTAAATCATATTATATATGGAGATAAAGGGTCTATAAGCTAGTTGAGAACAGTCGAAGAGAGATTAAGATTCAGAGGCAGAGATGTAGTCTCCGAATGTTTACATCTTCAATCCATATTGTGCCTTAATCCTTCACCTCTTTATACAAATGTTTGACAGGCAACCTTCTTCTCTACGATGGTTCGACAATCTCCTTACAACTTTTGACATAATCTTTCCAAAACTATAGAATCGACATTTGAGAAAAGGCAGATCAACTCCATACTTTCATATCAGATAAGAGTACCGTTGTAATTTGGCCTCATCAAGTATGATACAACAATGTTATTGGGCATGTCTCTATGTTAGACGAGGAGCACAATTCCTCCCCTCTCTTTCTCTCTCGCTCTCTCTCTCTCTTCACTATTTCTTTTGATGTCTATATATGCCTTGTAGAACTGGGTCAGAGGAGGCCTCAAGATTTGTAGGACATGCCCTACTCTTCCAAGCGTACTCGAATACATGGAAGAGATCCCATTACGATGGACAGGTGATCCAGATTCCTGCCTTCAACAGCAAACCAGTAAATGATGGAGCTTCTCTTTCAACTTTGAAGTCATTGCTGGGCCATCCTCTCCACATGCAGCAGCATGTTAACATGTCTTTTCTTATCTTCTCAGGACCAAAACACCCGACAAGTGCTAATGGCAACAATTTCAACATCGATGAATGGGACAGTGAAGGCAGCTTCTGGTGCAGGCTTCGTATACTTGGGTACGAAATAGATAAGAGGTACGCCATGCATGCGGCTACGTAGAAAGCCATGCATGCTACTCAGATTCTAGTATAATAGGAATCCTAATTCTATTACTTCTTCAAAATAGAGCCTCAGACACCTAATACTGATATTTTTTTTAGTTCAGCATCGCAGAATAAATTTAGATAAATATTAGAGCCTTGGAAACCTACTAATGTTCCACATGCTGGCTTTATATACACCATTCATATCACTGCAGATTTCGCATGGCCTTAATAATGCGGTCTCAACAACTCATAACTGGATACGGATTGCTCTCTAGATCTATATATGTTGAGAGTTATCTGAGAGCAGATTGGTGAGGATCATTAAAAACGAAAGGTGGTGAAAGGCTCATGTTGAAGTGGATAGGTATGGAGTCACGGATTTGCATGTTGCTATGGTCCATGAGAAGGCAAATGGCGGTGGCCGGGACCTGCAACTGGAGAACATGACACTGGGTGAGGAACGTGAGGCACGTAGAGAGAGAGAGAGAGAGAGAGAGAGAGAGAGAGAGATATGAATGGTCCCAAATATTAGTTTGTTTGGGAAAATTGGGTGGACAAGCGAACAACTGCTAAATACCTGTCTCTCCGTATAGAAAAAAAAAGGAATATATATATATATATATATATAGATTGCATCCGATACATTCATATCCATGATCATCTTCTATCCTTGAGTAAACTTTAATTTATTTTAATACCCTTTAAAAGGTGCTAAAGTTGATTGGAATAAAATAATGAGGATAATAGATATATTTTTTATTATGTTTAGAAATTCAAATTGCATATATGATTAACTTGAGATTTTAAGATGAATGTTGATGAGAATATATATATATATATATATATATATATATATATATATATATATATATATATATGATATTAATATCTATAAATATATTATTTGTAGAACTTGTGAGAACAATAGAAGTCAAAGCAATAACTTATTGAAGGAGGGAAAAATACTAGAGCTATGTATGGGCAGAAGTCACTAATATGATTTATGTGCTGAGGTTGCGACGCTTAAGTTATTAAAGCCCCAAAAGTTGGGAAAAACATTAATTTTTGATCTGAAGGGAAGTCTATTCTTACTAATTAATAATATTTGTTAGTGACTTTTGTCCATATCTTTGATATTTTCCCAACACTAAATGGTGACAAAAATTATATAAAAAGAAAAGAAAGAAAATTCTGTGTAGTTAGGTCAGATAAGCTATTCTTAATTTGGAATCACCAGTCTCATAATACTTTTAGGCTCAATCAAATTTTAAGTAAATTAAACCTAAAAAATAAACATATCTGATTAATCATAATTGTTTTAAAACTGTGTATATATATAAATATATTAATAGTAAAAAAACCCACATACCTCTATTTCAAGAAAATAAAAATGTTTTTTTATTGTAATTAAGGATTTATATGCATTTACTAACTCCTATTTTTCTTATTGTTGAAGCTCTTGATTTTTTTTTCTGTGTTTCCCCAAGTTTCTATTTTTTTATGATATTTACATGATGACATTATATGTGTTAGCAATCTTTTGTTTTCTTTTAACTGAACAACAGGTATAATAAGACTCAGCTCGGCACTTCATCGGAGGAAACTTCCCTACAGTTCTTTCTGAATCCATCATGATGCACTGGCTGCACACTAATCCTCACAAAGAAAACTTCTCTTTCAAACGGCAGCAATAATTGTTTCAGGGATTAAAGGAAGGATATCATAGAAAATGACAATAAATTCAAAGATGCAGTCGGCATTCCACTGGGCTTGAGCAAGCTTTTCTGCCATTAAACCTTGCCTCGAGGAAGTTGGTGGGGGGCTCGATTTAGGTTATGGAAAGGAGAGGGGGAGGGTTGGTGGCTGACCTACTCAAACCACACCTTCTTCAGCAAAAGCTTCGGTCCAATATGGCTTCTCTTTAGACAGATGTCTCACAGCTGCATGATTCCAATGGCTGAGATTGCGTCGCATGGAACCTCCTCCTTTTTCATCATCCACCCCACACCTCACCTTCCCTTGGAAGCAATTCCCTCCTCCCTACCCTTTCTCCTCTTCAAAAGTGCATGCATGCATTACCTGCACTCTGCACTGGAGAGGAAGTCCATAACCCCAAAAAGATTTCTAAATCTGCTGCCTAAGTAATAGCATCTGCAATAAATCGAAATACAACAGTGCAAAACATATCTCGATTACACACGAAGAGAAACTAATCGACAAAATCCCTGCATGTGTTGAAATAAGTATCGGTGGGCCCAGGCCGATCGCCAATCACGACGAAGGTAAGAAGCAGGCGTGCGCGTCAGAGAAAGTATTCGTCCTCCGACGCGCGTAAATGATGACGTCGTTCGTCAGGAAAGAAAGGCGAGGAACGCGTTAATATTGGAAAGAGACGATGGGTAGCGGAGACACCGTGGCGCCATCACGGCCGTCCGTGGATACGGTGATTGGACTCCTTCCTCCCCTGGATAAGATCTATCTCGCCCACCCTTATCTGCGACACCCACCAATGTACCGCGATGTTCTCGCGAGACGACCGCCCCAGCGTGGTTGTAGAGTCGCAGGGCCCCACGCGACGCCACGCGGCAACTCGACGCGGATAGGCGCGGATCCGAGCGCCCCGATAAAAAACGATATATTGTCCCGATAGATCGATGATTATATCGTTGGATATTCTTCCTTTTCGTCACCGTTTTTTTGGGCCAGAAATAAAAGGGAAGCACAACATATCGGTATATGCCTCCTCCTATATAAACACCCCCGTCCTCGCCTCCAACTCTCGCCCGGTTCCCGTCCCTCTTACTCTTATTTATAACTCTGCCCCGTTAGGTTTCTCGTTAGGGTTCCGTCACGCTCTGCCGTCTCCTTCTATTGCTCCGCCTCCCTCGGTCCATTCATCTAAGGTTGTGGCTGGGCCGGCGGTAGTTGGTTTAGCGGATACCCGGCGAGCTCTGCCGCTTGTTTTGCGCGTGGGCGTTTGATTGATTTCTTCGTTTCCCCGTGTTCTGACGGACCGGCGTGGGGATTCCGTGGTCGTCTGAGGTCGCGCTAGGTTCTTCTTCTTTATAACAGACCCTTCCTGCTTCGTTTGGGGGGGTGGCCGGGGCTCCGGCCTCGGCGGCTTGCAAAGCCCCCATCTTGACATCGAGATCTGAAGGAGTAGCGTTCTTTTTATCTTTGGTTGCGGCTGCGAACGGGAAGAGATGCCGGCCCTCGCGTGCGTAGATGCTGCAGTGCCGCCTCCTGGCTACGGCTTCGCGTGGGGCAGCGCTCTTCCCGCGCCGGGGGCATTCCCCGGCGGCGCTCCGACGACGGAGGGCGGTGCCACCTCCGACTGGACCTCCCCGTGGTCCACCGACCACTCTGCGGCGCTCTACCGGATCAACGGGTGGGGTGCTCCCTACTTCTGCGTCAACGCCGCCGGCGACATCGCCGTCCGGCCACATGGCGCCGCCACACTCCCCCACCAGGAGATCGACCTCATTAAGGTGATGAAGAAGGCCTCCGACCCCAAGTCCGCTGGCGGGCTCGGTCTTCGCCTACCGCTCCTCGTGCGCCTCCCTGACGTCCTCAAGCATCGGCTTGAGTCCCTTCACGCCGCCTTCGACTTCGCCATCCGATCCAACGGCTACGGCTCCCGCTACCAGGGTGTCTACCCGGTGAAGTGCAACCAGGATCGGTACATAGTGGAGGACATCGTGGAGTTCGGGTCGCCGTTCGGGTTCGGCCTCGAGGCCGGATCGAAGGCGGAGCTCCTCCTCGCCATGAACTCCCTCACGAGGGCGAGCCTGGAGGCTTTCCTCATCTGCAACGGTTACAAGGACGAGGAATATATCGCCCTCGCGCTCGTCGCCCGTAGCATGGATCTCAACACGATCATCGTTCTGGAGCAGGAAGAGGAGCTCGACACGGTGGTGGAGACCAGCCATAGGCTCGGCGTTCGGCCGGTGATTGGCCTCCGGGCCAAGCTACGGACCAAGCATTCTGGTCATTTCGGATCCACCTCCGGAGAGAAGGGCAAGTTCGGGCTAACCACCACGCAGATCCTCTCCGTAGCCCAAAAGCTCCAGCGTCTCGAGATGCTCGATTGTCTCCAGCTCCTGCATTTCCACATCGGCTCGCAGATTCCGTCCACGACTCTCCTAGCCGATGGCGTCGGTGAGGCAGCCCAAATCTATTGCGAGCTCGCGAGGCTCGGGGCGGCGATGCGCGTGATCGACATCGGGGGTGGCCTCGGCATCGACTATGATGGCTCTCACTCTAGTGGTTCCGACATGTCAGTGGGTTACGGCCTCGAGGAATACGCTGGCGCTGTAGTCCGGGCGGTGATGTCCGCCTGCGACCGGAAGCATGTGCGCCACCCCATAATCTGCAGCGAGAGTGGCCGGGCTCTAGTGTCCCACCACTCGGTGCTCATCTTTGAAGCGATCTCATCCAGCACCACGAAAGCTGAGCCATTGCCGTCCATTGGTTCCAACCTCGCCTACTTCCTGGATGAGCTTGCGGATGATGCTCGTTCTGATTACCACAATTTAATGGCCGCTGCCTTGGACGGCGAGTACGAGACCTGCGCTCTGTACGCCGATCAGCTGAAACGGAGGTGCATCGACCACTTCAAAGACGGTGTTCTCGGCCTCGAGCACCTGGCGGCCGTTGACGGTCTCTGCGACCTTGTGTCGAAGGAGTTGGGGGTGGCTGATCCGGTGAAGACTTACCATGTCAATCTGTCGCTTTTCACCTCGATGCCTGATTTCTGGGCGATCGGGCAGCTCTTCCCCATCGTTCCAATTCATCGTCTCGACCAGCGGCCGGCGGTCAAGGGGATTCTATCCGACCTGACATGCGACAGTGATGGCAAGGTCGACCGGTTCATCGGCGGACAGTCGAGCCTGCCGCTTCACGAGCTCGGGGGAGGAGATGGCTTGGGAGGCGGATACTACCTGGGGATGTTTCTTGGAGGAGCTTACCAGGAGGCGCTCGGAGGGCTGCACAACCTGTTCGGGGGGCCGAGCGTTGTGCGGGTGTCGCAGGCCGACGGGTCGCACTGCTTTGCGGTGACGCTGGCATTGCCCGGCCCGTCGTGCGCGGACGTCCTGCGAGCGATGCAGCATGAACCCGAGGTGATGTTCGAGGCGCTCAAGCACCGGGCGGCGGAGTGCGCGGCCGGGGATGCCGTGCCCCGCGCCCTCGCCCTCGCCTTCCACTCCATGCCGTACCTTGTCTGTGCTGCCACCGCCGCCGGCGTCTCCGCCAGCGACGGGGAGGGCACGGACGGGATGAGCAGCGACTCGGACGGGTGCGCCGGGTGCGGCGAGGAGGACGAGGAGTGGGAGTTCATGCGCTGCTTGCACGTGTGAATGGGCGGTCTGCCGCCTCTGCTGCTGCTCCATTCAAACATGTCAATGCAAGTCGTGGTGGTGGTGGTCGTCGGAGTGTTTCGCGTTTTGGTGCCGTCAGCTTTTTCTTCTCTTTCGTCGTAGTCGCTGTGTTAAAATCTACTTTGATTTTGGTGATGGTGAAGCTCTCCGACCTCCTCTTGAGAAATGGGGGGGGCGGTACGTGTCCTGCTTTGCTTTCTATTCAAGTTGCTTTGCTTGTGCTGTGCTTTCGTTGTATGTGAATATACCGGCGGAGGAATAAGAGGCATCTCGCATTTGGGAATCTGTCGGGGACCACCAGCGGACCGGCGAATCCTGTGGGAGGAGACTGTGGGGACGGTGATTATGTGCCACGCTCCAACCCAAACTAATACAGTGTCACAGCTTTATCCGGCTGACCAACAGAACCAACGAGAATTCGAAACGTGGATGATTGAACGTGTCAGGCTGTTGGAAGTGCGATCGGATCGTGCAGCATGCTATCACCAAAATCAAAACGATAGAACGGCCGAATGATCAGTTCAAGACATTCGGATTTTCTCGGACTTGATGAAATTTCCTTTCGATCCTTGCCGACTTCCTTGTCGATTCTACCATCTCGTCTGGTAAACAAAGATAAATTGAACTTTGCTTTCTACCTGGATGATAATAAATCATCTCACTAATCAACTTTCCATCATGTAGAACGTCCTGGAATTCAAGTACTGGATGATAGTAAATAACTATTCTATAAATGTGTTTTATCAAATTGGATGAAACAACAGGGATCAAATCCTTTTTATCAAATTGGTTCACTAATTAAATTGTTTCGGTATTATATCATAACAACATAAGAAAAAAGAATTCTATAATGTTTGTCAATCTTTCATCCGTTCAATATATTCCATTTATGCTATTATTTTCTACTCAATACAAAAAATATTTAATATAATTTGGATGAAACTTCAAAAAAGAATTTACCTTTATGAGTTTTCCTCGGAAAGTATCCTAAATTTTTAAAATTTCTTCACAACTTTTTTGTTTTACCTAATATCTGGAATACCCTTAGACATATAATTTTCCCTTCTTTTTTCCTCTGTTTTTTTTCTTTAGATTGATCTATAGAGTGAATTGATACGATTACAGTATCATTACATTGTGTTATAATGTTTTTAGTAATAACCATAGAAATAAAGTGTTCTCAATTATGTCAAGTGTATTTCAGATTTTAGGAAAAGAAAGAATGTTATTAAGAAATTTCCAGGGACGAAGGTTACTTCCTGGAAAAGAAGCCTAAAACGAGAATTTTTTAAGAATTTACTTATAATATTAAATATTTTTATTTAATAAAATATGATTTGAAGCATTAATTTATTTGTTTAATCAATAGCTCACTTTAATAACGAATTGAGTTCACCCTCTATGTATAGTATTTCTTTTCATTATTGTCATTGTTTGGTTACTTGTTTATTTTTGTTTTGTTTGCTTGTCCGAACTCAACTTGTCTGTTCAACTAAAATAAGACGAGAAAAAAAATATGAGGAATTACCCTAAGTAGCAATAGAGTGGAGTTCTTGTGTTGTCTATAAGAGAAGATAAATTTAATAATTACTTAAGACTTACATGAATGTCGATATATGTTTTTTTAATAAAGAATAAAAAGGTAAAAACACATATTCAATATTCATATATGTTGTGGATGCAAAGGTTTAGTTGCCGACGGTCGTGGATCATTTACGCGGCCGCAGCTCAATGGTCCCAAGGTAGAAGATGACAGGAATATGTTGCTGAGACCGGACAATTTGTATACGTGGAGTAACTCGGTTGGTCCCAAGCTAGAAGTTGATTTACGGGAAAGCCTCAACGAGTGTTGCTTCGGCCAAAAAGGTTCTATAGTTGTCGATGGCCGTAGCATTTGATGGAATCCTTTTCAAAGTTTGTCAACTAATGTGATAACGATTTATGTGGTCAGGAATTAATATCATTGACGGTCAAAACAGACAATCGATCAATCTGAATCTCTTGTGTCTAGTCAACTATTCATATTTGTTTCTAGTCGAAAGCGTTACGCAATCAAACTATTCACATTAGATACTTGAATTCTCGTGCATTGGACTTGTAACGTTGGAGATATCACGTTAATCATGGTACTACAAAAAAAACCATGGCAACGTATTTCGTAACTTATAAGCTATTCATCTTATATTGGCAAATCGGAGTATACTACGATTATATCCAACTCGATCAGATTTAAGCTAAATTGGATTGGGATCGAATTGGCTTTTGGGTCAACCACGTGACGAAGGAATCCTAGTCAGAGTGGGATTGAGATTTCCTAACCCCACTCATCCCAACCAAGATCTCTATATTTTGGACCGTTCGATCTATCCAACTACGACAACTCATCGATCCCGGTGTCAAGCACGAAAGCCAATCACACCGAATCACGCGGATCCTGTGTTTCCTGTAATCCCATCACTGGCCGTCGGATCCCCATCCGCCTCGCGGGAAGACAAAGCGTAGGGACCTTTTCTCTCCATAAATATACATCCTAATCCTTTTAGTGTCCTACTCGACATATTATTCTGCTTTATTTGTGGTTTGTGATCGTCAAACCCTAGGTCTCGTCTCTTCCTCCGTTCCGGCGCTCGATGGCTCGTACTAAACAGACCGCTCGTAAGTCCACCGGTGGCAAGGCTCCCCGGAAGCAGCTTGCGACCAAGGTACGCATCCTTATAACACGGACCTATCCGCCTCTCGATTTAGTTTATCTTGAAGGCGTCTTTCGTTTACTGGCTTTTCTTGGACGAAGGCTGCGAGGAAGTCAGCGCCGACGACGGGCGGCGTGAAGAAGCCCCACAGGTATCGGCCCGGGACGGTGGCGCTGCGTGAGATTAGGAAGTACCAGAAGAGCACGGAGCTGCTGATTAGGAAGCTGCCGTTCCAGCGGTTGGTGAGGGAGATCGCGCAGGACTTCAAGACGGACCTGAGGTTCCAGAGCCACGCGGTTCTGGCGTTGCAGGAGGCGGCGGAGGCGTACCTGGTGGGGCTCTTCGAGGACACCAACCTCTGCGCCATCCACGCTAAGCGGGTGACCATCATGCCCAAGGACATCCAGCTCGCCCGACGCATCCGTGGCGAACGCGCCTGAGTCTGCCGCTATGGATTCTCGCTTTGTTAATCGTAGCATCATTGTTCAAGAGATTTGACCTGTTAAACTAGAGGAGATCATATAGGGACTGCCGATTGAATGATATATGTTTCCATGTTTATTTTATTGTTAACTCTTTTAATTGAATTGTGCTTCTGTAGATGATTCTTGACAAGGGTGAGGGCATTCCGATAGACTCTACATCATGCCCGGTCCCTCGTTTTGAAATAAAAACCTTATTGGATTATTTAGAGAAGGGAGCATGCCGATATTGCACTCAAGTTATCCTGGAAGTATTCAGGAGGTGTTGGGTGTCATACTACAGTGATGCAATTCCCGAACAGTTGTGCAAGGTGGCATTGGAACCATGTGAAACCAATCAAGAGCGATCTAGGGTGAAGAGTCTTGGTTTTTCTGGTGGAGATCGCCTTCCTCATTCCAATGCCCTCCAGGTGCTCGATGGAACGACGCCTGCAACCCTTTCCGCATGCTTAACGTCTACGGCATGGGTTTCCGCGTCCCGTGTTGCTATTGGCACCCGCCGGAAGCGTCAAATTGTTTGAGCTTGGACGAGAGCAAAGGTTTTTCTCCTATGGGTACATCCACAAAGTCAAAGTTAAAGCGTTTGGTTACCCTTCCTTCTTTCCACCGCATAAATTATTTTTATTTATAATCTAATAATTATTTTATTTATTTTTTCATATATACCTGATATTATTTAAAAACTTGAGACTGCACTTGTGGAATTTTCATGTTAGAAAAAAATACCGTTGAATTTTGATACCTAAGCATTAATATTGGATTTGAAATCCTCCCAACGTTAGCGTTTATAAGAATATTTTGATGGTGCATTTCCGCAATTTTCATCTCCACCACTTGTTTAAAAGCTTAATCTTTGTAACCGTTCAATTTCCATGGATATCAACAACCTATTGACGAGGAATACATGCGGCTATCAACACTACAGAATGGATTAATGTGTGTCATCATACTTTTATCAATATAAATATTACTTTCATGGTTAAATTCCCAAAAAAAAAAAAATATATATATATAGTGTAAAAAAAAACGAAAACTAAACATATATATATATATATATATATAGTGTAAAAAAAAAACGAAAACAGCTTGAATCCTCCTGCTGCATTCCAATTCTTAATTTTCATGGTTATTGGATGGATTCATACTTTAATCTGTGTATTTTATTTTTTGGTCTAAATTCATCTGTGTATTCTACTTTTTGTTTGGTCCAAACCCTCCTAGCATTAATGCAAAGTCAATGGTGTTTATAAATGTCAATCCTTGCAGGCTTCTAAAATATATATATATATATATATATATTAATTTTAATTATTATCATTTTGTTATTAATTGAGTGTGTTATTATTTTTAGTTAGGAGTCTATCAAGAGTCAAATATTCCTAAGACTTGATAAAGCCTTACAAATAAGGTTGTAAAATTTTTTATGGAGATCGATCAATGAGAAGTATTAATTTTAGTCAAAAAAATAAAACCCTAAAAGATAGATGTGATCTATGAGGCTCGATCCCCTCGAAGAGATTGTTTATCCCTCTTATCCACCCTCTTTCTTTACATTAGAATCCTAGGGTTCTATCATATGGTATCAGAGTCGCGATCCTCAGTGTTCTTATTGTGATTTTGCGGTCACTCCTCTTATCATCGTCGTCGTCGCCTTTCCCCTTCTTCCCCCCCCACACCTTTCCCCTTCTTCCTCCCCTTCCCACAACCACCACCTTTACCGCCTGCAGCCCTTGACCGCTGCTCCAACCGCGCACAGCCACCTTCTCCCTTCTTCCTCCCCTACTATTGTTGCCAGCCATCATTTCCTCTCCTCCCTGCTGCTGTCGTCGGCCACCATATCCCCATCTCCTCTGTCGTAGCAACTGACACGCCCACAACCTCCTCCCACCAGCCATCGCTGTCCTTCCCCATCTTCCCCATGCAAGCCGTCGCCACCTTTGCTGCTAGCCCTCATCACTGCTCCACCCATGCACAGTCCCCTTCTTTCCCGCCATGCTGTGCCGGCCGCCACGCTAACCGCTCCATAATTGCCCTCTCCCCAATATCCTCGCTCGCTTTTCCACCCACTGCTGCCACTGTCGTAATCTTCCTTTTCTCCTTTCCTATTGTAGTAGTCGCATGTCACCGTTGCCCTCTCCCTCGGCAGCCTCTTCCTCTGGCCACCTCTGTTCCTCTCTTCCCTCTGTTGCTACCGTAACCTCTTCCTCGACCGCTGCTCCTTTGCTTTGCTGCCGCCTACTCCTTCATTCCCGTCGACGCACAGTAGTGTCGCCTCCGCTTCCTACTGTCGCAGTGCCTTTGTGCCTCTATCGTTGCTGCCGCCGCCCATATTTGCCGCATACAACCCCACCCCACTAGCGCACACCCGTGCTTACCACCCACACCGCCGCCACCGCATCAACCGCAGTCGCACCCTCCTCTACAGCAGCCGCATCCATCCTGTCTTCTTCCTCTCGCGCCCATTGCCGACGCTGTCGTCGTCCTCCTTCTACGCCTCCTCCCCACGGCTTGTCGTCGTTGCCTATTGTTAGCTGCTGTCTTCTTCTGTCTCGATGTCGCAACCCTCGTCGGACTGTCGTTGCCCTCTTCCTTCCTCCTCTACCACCTTCATGCCTTTTGCCTTGTTAACCCTACACGTAGATCTAGTCTTTGTTCTTTGCTCCTCCGGTTGCCCAGCCACCATTGCCATCCTTGCTGTCGTATCTTCCTTCCCTACTGCTCCCTTGCTTCCTGCTGCCCTTACTTGTCGCCGCTGCTTTCCTCTTCAATCACAGCCTCACTTGCCACATAGTCGCATCGTTGTCCCCTGCCGCAGCCCTCATCGCTACCAATCGTCTCTGTCCCCCACTTGCCGACATCGACAATCTTGTTGCGGTTAAGTCCTACTATATCTACGACATATTTCTTTGACTCGACAACAAAATAAAAAAGAATTGGACATCACTGATCTACAATCCTACACAATGACTACCGATGATACACTTGATGCAAGGTTTAAAGCTTTCGAGACTCGCATTGAAGATAAATTTCAAGAACTTCGTGAAATTAGAAGAAGCCAATCAGAGAGTCCCAAGAAAACTCAGGATACACATGCATGAGAGTGAAATTTCCCAAATGGGAAGATGAAAACCCGATTGGTTGGATTTCATATGCTGAAAGATTTTTTCATTTTCACAGGACTCCGGAGGAATCCAAGGTGGAGATTGCCTCCATTCAACTTAAAGGAGATGCGATCTAATAGTATGATTGATACAAGCATACTCATGGAGAACCATCTTAGGAGCAATTCAAAAGCATACTTTTGATTCGCTTCAGACTATCGGAGTATGAAAACATGGATGGACAACTTGCCAAAATCTGTCATACCTCTACAATACAAGAGTACCAGAGCAGATTTGAGCGCCTTTCAAATCAAACCCAAGACTGGTTCGAAAAATAACTGCTGGGAACATTTATTGAAGGCCTCAATCCAGAGATTCGGTGCGAAGTTAAGACTCAACAACCTCGTACCGTGATGGCTGTCATATCATTCACTCGGATACAAGAAGAAAAGCTCAATAGGGATAATCGTAGAAATAAAAGCATAAATCAACTAGTAGTAAGCAAGCTGACAGCCCCACCTCCCTCCACTCTAACCCCTTAAAGACTTACCAGAGAAGAGCTCCAGGAAAGATCAGCAAAAGGGTTATGTTAGCATTGTGATGAAAAATGGAGTAGAGGACATCAATGCAAATAGGGCCATCTCCTGATGATAGAACCAATTAAAGAGGAATCGGAGAATGATGATGTGGACTCTGATCGAGAAGGTACAGATTCTAACAATATTATTGGACCTTTCGTACATACAATACATGCAATCGTAGGCTACTATAACCCGCAAACCATGAAAATCGAGAGAATTTTGAAACAATAGCTTGTTACTATTTTAATTGATACCGGTAGCACTTACAATTTCATCGACATAAGGCTTGCTGACCGATTGGCCTATCAAATTGAAGACTGTGACAGATTTGAAGTCAAGGTTGCTGATGGTCAAATTCTAATTTATAATAGTAAGTGCACAAGAATCAAACTAATGATATAGGGCCAAGAACTATGGGTTGATTTCTTTCTGATATCCCTAGAAGATATCGAGATAGTGCCTAGAATTAAATAACTATCAACCCTAGGTGATGTCACCTGAAATCTTTCTAAACTAATTATTAGGTTTCTTATTAATGGAAAGTAGGTGATCCTCAAAGGAAGACGTGAAAGTAAGATCACAATCGTTAGTAACCATCAAATGGAGAGGCTTCATCACAAGACTTCAATGACGACTGCACCAAAAAGTCAGATCTATTGCCTACACGAAGTGGAGACCTTATTTAATTGATCAAAAAATTATGATGTGTGGTAAATATCCTGGACCAAAGTACCCCTGAAGTTCGATGCTGCTCAGCCTTAAGGACAAGGCTGATTTGAAGAGGGCGGGTCTGTTAGGACCCTAGCTAAGTTGGGTTCATTTATTCAGATTGAATCATGTTAGCCAGAATTAGTTATGGGTCAGGTGAATCTCATCAAGTTGGTTATGAGTATATTGAGCAGTTTTTATCTTCAGTTGAGATTGAGTCTGTTATTATTTTCAGTTAAGAGTGTATCAAGAGTAAAAGATTAGTAAGACTCTTGGTAAAGTCTTATAAATAAGGTTATAAAACTCTTTATGAAGATCAATTAATGAGAAGTATTAGTGTTAGCTAAAAGGTAAAACCCTAGGAGCCAGATCTCCTCAAAGTGATCTAGGAGTCCCAATCCCCTCGAAAAGATCATTTATCCCCCTTATCCATCCTCTTTCTTTATGTTAGAACCCTAGGATTATATCAGACTCTTAAGTATCAATTGATTGCATATATATATATATATATATATATATATATATATATATATATATCACAATGATAAATATCACAATAATTTTGAACTCACAAGCAATTATACACATTATTAACTTGTCAATGCAAAGTTGAGTTCCTATCATTGAATTGTATCATTTCTAACATGGGACTGAAGAAAAAGAAGAAACTTAAAGAAGAGTGATACAAGGAACACGTGATCTAACACTAATGGTGCAAATTATTTGCTTTGTTAGCATAACTCAAACGTCATCTCCGCAAGATATTGCTGACAGTCTGTCCATCAGCTAAGCAGACAGACCTTACAGCATCCATCAGAGGAGAGAGCTCAAGCTTCCATGTGACGTTGAGCCAAGCCTACCATTGTAAAGGGAACACGTACTCCTCCATACTAAGTGATCTTCCAAAGAATAAGCCGCAGAAGCAAATAGATTCTTCCATCGGCTTCGTCGTCTCCCGTCGTTGTTGCTGTCGTTTCTGGTCGTCTTTGTACTCCAGAAGCAGCTTCAAAATGATTCCCATGGCGATCGACAGAAGCCCGGTGCCTCGCTGCTCCGCCAATTTACGGATACCAAATATGACGGTAACAGTCTCAAATCGACAGCGGCAACATCACCACCAGTGGCACCAATGTTGACTCAAAATTCGACTGGCCCGAGAATGGTGATATCACATTGCTCAAGAACTTGTAGTAAATGGATGTTCGATGGGGAGCCTCGGCTATGGTGGATATTGTTGGGTAGTATTTCTTAACCTGTTTGGTCTTTACTGCTTCAACTTCTCTAATGTGTAAAATTCCATACAGGATTTCACCATAAAACAATCTGGAAGTGCTCGTCACTAAATAGGCTCCAAAGACAAATGGCTTGTGTTTGCCCATCTGTCAAGTACTTGTCATGAGAGCTGTGTAGTTTAGTTTGTCAACATCTCTCACATGTATACATCAAAAGTGATGGCTGCGCAACAGCCAGATTCATGTGATTGTAATTTATCGATGTAAATATACCTTTGTGAAAAAATCATCTTATGTTGTATATCCTTACGTCGTAGTCGAGTCGTCAATACAGTTTAGTCAGAAGTCGAATACACGAGGTCACCCACATAGCCTTTTCGTCGTCGACATCGAAGGTGGATGGAGAGTGGCCAACAATGCGTGGAGGTGATCGGTGATGGAGGATGATGATGATGCGCTTGCTCATCCTATACCAGATTGGAGTAAAAAATTCTCGACCTAACTGCTTCGAAGATTATTGAGCTCCGATGCTAGTGAGAGAGAGAGTCCCCTTTTTCATTGGTCCAGGATTCATTTTATACCTATGATCGGGAATCGATTATACTTGGCATGTTTACATCTTTTGTCGCTTTGGGCAGCTTATTCGTACGTATCATATAGTGCTGATCGAATTGTACGAGTCGATGTTAAGTGGTGCCACTTCGAGTGTCCTAGTGCGAGACAGTTCGCACACCCCATATGGGGTGTTGATAGATCCACATGAGGCAGGTTGTGTTAGGATCATCCAATCCTTGGCCTGATGCCTAAACTTGATCCTAGGTTCATATCTGATCTGTAACTTATCCCGTTTTGGTTAAACCTACACGATGCTAAATACAACTTAATTAAATATAATCATAATGACCAATACATTTATTACAAGACCATCATAACTCCCAGTAAGCTTTTTGGCTACTCCCAATAATCTTCTGGCAAGTCTCGGTCTTCTTCTGGTGAACTCTCTTGTGCTATCCTGGCAAGCTCCCGATATTTTCAATGAGTTCCCGACACACTCCTGGCGAATTCCCAACCACATCGTTCAAACCTCGGCCCGATGCATGGACTTGACATTGGCCAATCCTGATTGTAATAATCTTTCTGTCATAATTAATCCTGCATCAATCAACTCTAACAACATATGTTAGATCAATAACCTATCAATTGATTTCCTCATCAAAATCCGAAATTCAATGATCTCCCCTTTTTTGATGATGACAGGAGTTAATTCTAACTCTTTTTAAATCCATGCTATTTAAATTTAAGAGAAACACATACTCTTAAATTCATACAATCAACATTCAATATAAATTTCAATACAAATTTACATCAAGTCATCAAATCATGGGTAAAAGTAATTATGCACTCATATCCATA
Source organism: Ensete glaucum (assembly GCA_021527575.1). Lineage (NCBI taxonomy): Eukaryota > Viridiplantae > Streptophyta > Magnoliopsida > Zingiberales > Musaceae > Ensete > Ensete glaucum. Next base: position 40,748,706 of record CM038557.1, on the reverse strand, counting down.
TCCAAGATATATCAAACCATATCCATATCAAAATATCAATATATTTCAACAATATCATATGTCATTAATGTATTCATCAATTAATATAATATGTCATCAATGTATATTTCTCCCCCTTTGTCATCAACAAAAAGGTGAAATACATAGTTAATAATTTCAAAGTACATGATGACATTACTCTCCCTTAGTATATATATTATAAAATTTTCTTCCCCTTTATAATTAATAAGGAGAGAAATAAGGGAGGTGTTGTTGAATCATTTCATCATAAAGAAGAGCTCTTAATAATTTTTAAAAGTAATACTCAGATGAGCTCAAATGTTCAAGAGATTTAAAGACTACTTATGTATTTCAAATATAGCAAAAGTCATCTCTTGATATCAAAAAATTATTTCTTGTAAATTTCAAATGTGTCACATCTTCAAGCAAATTTTCTTTTTTTTTAAAATAATAAGATAAAATCATGGAGAAAGTTTTCAAAAATATTATCACAAAAGGTTTCATTTCATGAAATCTATATTAGTAATTTATATATTTTCATGATTTAGCATTCTAGGTCTCAACCTCAATCTTGTATATATAAAATTTCGAATATGAGCTCAACAAATATTTTTTATGTAAATTTTAAGAAAATATAGCAAATAAATCTAAACAATAACAAATCATTATCTTTATGTAGATTTTTAAAATCATTATTATATGTATGATCATTATACATAATTTCACATCATTATACCTTCTCCCTCTTGTCATCAATAAAAAGTAGAAGTACAATTAGCAAGTTTTTGATATATGAAAGCTTAGCAATTTAGTAAATTTTTCATCACTTTAGAACATGCAAGCGAGTGAGTTCTTTCTTCTCCTTTGAGAAGTGCAAACTAGCAAATTTTTACTTTGCAATGTTCAAGCTAGCAATTTTACATCATACAAGCTAACAAGTTTTGCTCCCCTTTTGTTATTGCCAAAAAGAAGGGATGGTTACATTAGTATAAAACTTTTTTCATTATATCAATTTTCAAATCATTACATAAAATATATCAAGAAAAATTAACATAGTAATGAGATGTACAATTCATGAAGACAAATTAATGACTATCAAGAGACAAATCATAAGAGAAACAAATAAAATCTCTTGATCCATTTATAAGAAATATCAAGTTGTCAAGTTCATGATTTGTATAAAAATCCTCTTTTAAATAATACGAGAACATATAACAAAAGATTTTGATTCATAAAAGATTTTAAGTTATAATTCTAAGAAATCAAAATCATAATATAAGTAAAGAACTCATTCAATTTCAAAATCATCAAAATCACTTTCAAGAGATTCAAAATGATATTGAGTCTTATTGATATATTGAAATGCTAGTAATTTCCTTTCTTTATTTATATAAATAAGAAGGTAGAGAAATGAAAAACATCACAAAAATACTCAATTATATATATGTAGATTCCAAAATCCAAGAAAAAATCAAGAGCCACCCAAGCAATTTAATTTAGTTTATGCAAATTTCGAGTAAGGTAGCAAATCAAGCAAATCATATCTCATATATATTTTGATAATAATCATCATGAATTCCAAAAAAAAATATATTAGTAAATTAAGCTCAAATTGTAAATCCAATATTTTGCATGTATTTAGAAAGTTCTAATTTTCTTCTAAGCACTTGTTCCTCGTTCAAAATTATTATATCAAATTTTCTTCTAATCATATTGATAATTTTATTTTTTCCTTTTTGGTCATTGTCACGAAATATGATGACATAATTTATTTTCATCCATGTTTAAATTTACGTCAAAAAGTACAAGAAGATTATGTCATTAAAGATAAAATCAAAATTTTGAATATCAAAAGATATGATTTCGTTTAATAAGTTTCTTTGCTCCTTTTTTATAAATAATAAAAATGAGTCCAAGGGAATAATCTCAATCCAAGATAAATCTTTTTAATAAAAAAGAAGAATGATCTTGATAAATAAAATATTTATAGTTGTTAAGATCATAAATCTCTTTTTTATTAAAAATAATAGAGATCAATAACGTGATTCCCATAACATAAAAGTTAAGTCAAGAAATTAAGAGAATATTCATAATAATATAAATCTTTTTTAATTTTTAACTTATCATAAATTTAAGAAATAATAATTTTGGTGATAAGTTATGTCATTCATGAGTTTTAAAATAAATCATGTCAAGAAAGATATTAATAGCAAAAGACATTCATGAATATTAAAGACATGATTTAATTTAATAAATCTCTTCTTAGATAATAAAAATTTTAGGAGATCAATTTTGTAAGTAAAATCTTAATACATGAAAATTGTCAAGCTACAAGTATGCTTTTGCAAAATAAGATATGGAAATATTGGATCTCAACTTATATATATGATTTCAAATCATCAGGATCATTATTTAGATTCATGTTATTATTTAGAAAATATAAACTTATGATTCATTTATAAACTTCTCCAAACAAATTTGATTTATATAAAGATTTCAAGTTATAATTTTTCAACTTGTCAAAATCATGATAAAATCATCAAAAATATCAATAACATTGGATAGATTCATCAATCTCTTTTTAAAACAAAATCATTTGAAAACTTATCCAAAATCATCATAAAAATCATTTTCGAAAAATTTAATGAAGGCATCATAGATTATTTTTCAATAGCTAAAGTTCTCTAATCCATTTTTATAGTTTAAAAGATTCAATAATAATAGTATTATTTTTCTCTTGTTGAAGGATTAATAGAATAAAAATTCTTTCAAGAATAATTACACTTATTTTGAAATTTATTTCAAGAATGCAATGTCATTTTAAAGTCATAAACAAAATTTTATCAAGATCATTGCAATAAAATATTTTTAAACAAAAACTTTGATTTATTTCAATTCTAATAATTTTTACACTTAGTGTAGTGAGTTAGTTATATTGCTCATTTCACTCTCATTAAATATATTTTTAATTTATAAAAATACTAGACAATGAAGCATTATTTTTCTCTCTTTTTTCTATATTGTTCTATGCTAAAATTTTATCATTCAACAATCATTCAATCATAGCATTTCAATTAATGTAATATTTAAATCAATCAGTCCATAGGCTTTGTCAATATTTGAACTATTTAACAATAGTCTTTATATTTAAACCAACATCCAAGATAATGATTTTGAACCTATTATTCAATCATCATCAAAATCTCATTCATGTAAATTTTAACATATTTTTCAATAAATAAGATTCTTTGGTTCTAGTTCATTTTCATACCTATGTGCTATAGCTATGCATCATCAATATTAATTGTATAATGATTAACAATCAAAAGATTTATTATCAATAATTTTAATTTTAATAATTCTTTTATTATTACTTAGGCTAGTGAGCTTTGAAAAAATATTAGATCTCAAGTCATGTGCCTTCAGCATCTAATTTCAAAACATAACTTAGTGCTCCTAGCCTTGTTAAGAGGTAACTTTATATTACGAAGGATGTTTTGATTTAGGTACCCATTTGAGTTTGGGTACTTCACGATATGTTCTTCTCATTTTCTCTAATGGCTTAAGGTTATTTATGGTTCCTTTAGGAACTCAAATTAATTTATATGGACTATAATTTTTAAATGAACATTTGTAGGCTTTATATTCTAATCTACCATAAAAATTATATTTATTTTTCAATGGCAAATTTAATGTCAGTCCTTTCACAAATATGATTGGCTTTTGTTGAATGTTACCAACAAAGCCTATATCATTTCTTCTATTAATATGATCCTTATTGGCAATGATCATATTTAAGGATTTATTTTTAATTTCAAGATTTTCTAACATTATCTTAAGCATGATATTTTATTCTTTAATGTTATATAGCATTTCACATTTAGAACTAGGATTATGTGATGCTAATAACTTATGTATTATATTAACTTTACCAACTAACAAATTATGCTCATGTATAAGCAAATTAAAAAATTTACTAAGTTTTCTAAATTCATCAAACAATCATGAAGCATATTTAATAATTCAAAAAAAAGAATTACTTAATAAATTATTAATCTCATCGTCAATGGCTATAAGAGCAAGGTTCTCCACTTCTTGGTTGAGCATTTGATCTTTGGAGCTCATCCACTTCTTGCATTCATAGTAAGAGGTTTTGTTTATCTTTAGATTATTTTTAAGGTGCAAGTTTATTAATTTTTTTGGTTCATTTGTCAAAAGTTCATATCCAAAGTTCTCATCACTTGAGATTTTACTTGAGGAGTCATATGTCATTCTTAGTTCACAATTCTTCCTATTCTTTAGAAGGTGTTCTTCAAGTTTATTTTTTATAGATTATTTCATTTAATGATTTACTTGATTTGGTTGTGCTTTCATGTATCATTTCAAATGCATTCCATATATCAAAAGCTGAATTATAATGAGATACCCGATCAAATTTATTTTTATCTAAGACACAAAACAAGACACTCATAGCCTTGACATTTAAAGAGAAAGTCTTCTTCTCTAAAACATTCTAATCGTTCATTGGAAGAGAAGACATTACAAATCCATTTTCAATAATAGTCCATAAATCAATGTATAAAGAAAGTAAGAAAACTCTCATCCAAGTTTTCCAATAAGTGTAATCTATCTCATTGAATATGGGAGGATGAACGATAGAAAAATCCTCTTGAAAGTCAAAAAGAGCCATTCTCTTAGGTGTTAAACCAAATGAGAAAAATATGGCTCTAATACCAATTGTTAGGATCAATTGACACTAAGAGGGGGGGTGAATTACTATAAGTGTAACAGTGCTTGTTTAAAAACTTTCTTTTGTAAAGTAAAGAATTAACAATGGAAGCTTCTTTTGATATTTTGATAAAACTGATTTAAAATCGATTTGAGAAATTGTGAGAATGATACTTGTAACTTTCTTGAACTAATTAAGAGCAACATAAAGAATTAAACAAGGCAAAAAAAGAGCACTCACAATTTATAGGGCTTTGGCCTTAACCGACCTATGTATGATCCTGAGTCATTCTTCTTGAGATACACCAGCGCCCACCACCGATCTTCTTTAGGTGAAGACCAAACTCTTATACTTGAGCTTATAAGGGAGATAAGATTTACAACTCTTTGATTACTCCCTTACCCCTTTCCTGTTTCTTACAATTCACAAGTTTTTCACATATTTTTTTCTCCAAATTGTTGTATAGACTACAAGTAAACTTAGGGTATTTATAGACCCTAAGTGGCTTCAGATTTTTGGAGCCAAAAATCAAACTCACTCGGAAAATCAGAGTATGGGCCGGTTTACCTGTCGACTTAGACGACTCAACTGCCCGAATACTAGGGTACGGGTAGTTTACCCACTGGCCCTGGGCGGTTTATCCACCGTCAGTTGCTCGGAAACTTGGGTGATAGTGGTTTACCCACCTCTTATTGGCGGTTTATGTACCGAAAACTCTACAAAAATAGTTCTCTCCACTTTTCAAAATTTCGGCTTAAACTTGATGTTGACCAACTCTTTGGTCAACCAATTGAGCTCAACCTGAGCTCAATCAAACCCTATAGTGGACTCGACTATATCTTTGAGTTGATTTAGATTCCATCCAAATCATACTTATTTAAGACTCAATCTTAACCTGTGACTTAAAATTACAATCAAAACATGACCACCAAGCTTAATGACCTTACTCCTGCAAATTGGCAACCTCCGGCTTCTCCAGTGGTGAGTCTCATGATCTTCCTCCAATGATCTCTTGATGTGTTCCTAGTGATCTTCTCGATACCTTCGGTGAAGTCCTAGCGAATGCCCGACGAGCTCTCACCGCATCGTTTAATCCTTGGCCCAATGCCTAAGCTTGATCATGGGTTAATGTCTGATCTATAACTCTATCCCATCATGGTTAAACCTGCACGATGCTAAATATAACTTAATTAAATATAATCATAATAGCCAATATATCTATTACATGACCATCTCAATTCCCGATAAGCTTTTCGGCTACCCTCGATAATCTTCCGGTGAGTCTTGGTCTTCTTCTGGCGAACCCTCTTGCGCCATCCTGGCAAGCTTTTGATACCCTCGATGAGATCCCGACGCACTCATGGCGAGTTCCCAACCGCATCGTCCGAACCCCGACCCGATGCATGGACTTGACCTTGGCTAATCCTGATTATAATAATCTTTCTATTATAATTAATCTTACATCAATAAATTATAATAATATATGTTAGATCAATAACTCATCAATTGATTTCATCATCAAAATCCAAGATTTAATAGGTTAGTGTTGTGTTATCCCAAGGAAATCATCCCGGGTTTCCTAGTGCAAGACGACGCGTGCCCTATACGGGCGTTGACCGATCCACTTGAGGTACGTTAGTGCGGAGCCGTCCCGAGTTCCCTGGAGTGGTTGGCTCAAGAGGCACGCGATCATTATGGCATGCCACGTTGGTCCTGAGGGTCCTTACTAGCACCCTCGTGGCTTGTGATATGTAGCCATGTGATAGGGCCATAACATGTCAGATCATTCTTCACCCCCTCAAAGAGCAATGCCCTGGATTTCTGTGGACGTAGGGGTCCGGGGCATGACTATCGTCCTTGGTGGTTACAGGTGTCATACAAGCTAATTACGTGAGTGATGACATGTGTTACACACTGCACAGTCTTTTTGTATTATTATTGTTGGCATATTCTCATATTATATTATTTGTTGAATATATATATTGGGATGTCCTTGGTTCTATATAATAAGAATCAGATCATGATGAGATTATGATAATGTGATTGATTCACTTTTAAACATAGATCTAAAATAATCTCGGTCATAGGTTACTCGAGAAGGACATCGAGATAATCGGATAGACCAGTGTATTATATACCTATCCATTTGATGGAGGTGACTGATTTCATAGCCACTTGTATGGAGACACTAAGCATATAGTGCTGGTTACAGGTGCCCTGCAAGCCAATCACGTGAGTGATGGCACGTGTGACACGCTGTGTGATCTGTTTGCTTATGATTAATATTGACATATTCTCACATTATATTATTTGTTACATATATATTATGATGTCCTTAGTTCTGTGCAATGAGAATTGGATCATGATGAGATCACGATAATGAGATCGATTCACCTTTAAACATAAATCTTAAATAATCCCGGTCATAGGTTACTCAAGAGGGACATTGAGATAACCGGATAGATCGGTGTACTATATACCCGTCCATATGATGGAGGTAGCTAGTCTCATAGCCACTTATGTGGAGACATTTAAGGATATAGTACAGGTGCTCATTAGAGAATGAGTTCACTGATTGATCCGCTTATGAAATACTGTATAGTTAATGATATCTAACGTCAAACAACGATTTCATAGTCCCAGTTGTGTGTCTGGTCCTTAGACTTGAGACACTAAGGATGCCTTGTATGAGTACTCCTTTCTTTGATGCCAAACTTACAGGTTTGGAAAGTTCTAGATCTGGTACAACTGGTTATCGGGATTGGTAGCCAACCATACGAAGGCAATTGAGTGTTAATAGAGGATCATCCACTCTTAGTATCACGAGAGGAATATCCTATATGTGCTTGCTTAGACAAATCCTTTGCCTGGGTCATTCAGATTGAAAGAGAAAGAGTTCTCCGATATAATCTGAATAGAGCAAGATAAACTAATTTCGTATGTGACCTGACAGTACCATGTCCAATATACGGTCTCTGGGATATTAATTGGATGAGGGATTATAGATACACGATAACTGTAGACAAATAGGTCCGATGGATTTGATCCCCCCTGTATCACCTAGGGACTATGATGTAGTGGCCTAGTACGTCAATTGTCGATGAGTCGAGTGAATTATTATGGGGATAACAATTCACTATATCAGAAAGAGTTCTGATGGGAGTGACTCACGATCAGCTTGGTATCGGGCTTAGAGGGTCACACACATATGGTGGATCCTTCAGCGAATAGAGAATTGGATGATGATCCAATTAGCCCCTATTCTCATTAGATGAGACTCTATGCTGATAGGCACCCTACTTAAGACCTAATTAGAGGCCTAAGGAGATTATTGGATAGAGATCCAATAATGTAAAGTTAGTGGGTTGTTGGATGGAGATCCAATACCGACTAAGGAAGGAGCCATAGGGTTTTTTGGTGGCTCTCTATAAATAGGAGGGGAGACTCATGGTTGATAGGCTGCAGCTTTAGCCACCATCTCCTATTCTCATACCTCCCTGTGTACAAGAGTTACGAGATCAGATTGGAGGGTTTTCGTATAGAGATCGATCGTGTAGATACTGCTAAGAGAAGAATGCTTGACCTCATAAGAAGTGCGAAGTCCTTATCATCATCATCGTCACTTTGGAGAAAACTCAAGTGACGATGATGATGATAAGGACTTCGCACTTCTTATAAGAAAATTTAAGAAATTGTTAAAAATAAATAAAACAAAACAAGATATTAAGAACAAAATTGAACTAAAAAAGGACTTAATAATATGTTACGAATGTAAGAATTTGGGACACTTCAAAAATGAACACTCCCGAGTGAAGAAGAAGCAACCAAAGAAGAAGAAGATGCTCAAAGCTACTTGAGATGACTCAACTTCATCCGAAGACGAGGAGCCAACCAATAAGAAAGAAGTTACAAATTATGCTTTAATGGCATTTGGCAACGAGGTAAGTAATATCAATGAGTCTTCCTTATCTTATGATAAATTATTTAATATATTTAATGACTTATTTGATGATTTTAAATTAGTTAGTAAAAAGTATAAATTATTAAAAAAGGATCATGCTTCACTTGCTATTGAATTTGAAAATTTTAAAAAGGATTATGATGAACATAAGATAGATCCTTACACTAAGTATGAAGAGTTCGATATACTTAAAAAAGAAAATATTTCATTACAAGAAACATTAAAAAAATTTAGAATAAGTAACAAATCCTTAAACATGATCCTTGCTAATAAGGGTCATATTCATAGAAAGGAAGAAATTGGCTTTATGAGTAACACTCAACAAAATCAAACCATCTTCGTTAAAGGACCTACATTATATGTTTCACCTAGAAATAAATATAATTTTTGTAGAAGAATTGGACATTATGCCTATAAATGTTCATTTAAACGGCGTAGTCCACACAAATTAATTTGGGTTTCTAAAGGAACCATAAACAACTCGATGCCATTAGTAAAATTAGGTAGAGTTTTTTATGAGAAACCCAAAATCAAATGGGTACCTAAACCAAAACCCCATTTCTTGTAGATATGTTTCTAAACAAAGGCTAGAAGCATAAAATGGTATCTTGATAATGGATGCTCAAGGCACATGACTGGAGATCCAACCCATTTCTCTAAGCTTACTAGCCTAAATGAAGGATTTGTCACCTTCGGAGACAACAACAAGGGAAAAATCATTGGGAGAGGAACCATAGGTAATAAATTAAACCTCTTGATTGCAGATGTGTTATTAGTTGATTGTTTGAAATATAATATATTAAGCACTAGCCAATTTTGTGATAAAGGATACATTATCAAATTTGAATCTAATGCTTGCATAATTGAAATACCATAAAAAAATAGTTCTATGATTTGTTGGCATAAAAACTATAATTATGTAATCTATTATGCGGAAAAACTTTTATGCCAGGATTGAAATCAAATAATACTAGATCTGTTTACGATGCGTACCTTTAGATGCCATCTGCGTGAGATCCAATTAGATCTTCAAGAGCACCACCCGACAGATCTGAATGACGCCGAATATCGATCTGTAAAAGGAACTAGAATAGATCTAGACCCCTTCTCCTCTCTTCCTATCCTTTTACAAGACCACCTTAATTGATGGTTTTGGGAGATCAAGAGTATAACCGTAATCTCTTGATCTAGATCAAGAGGATAACTGTAATCTCTTGATCTATTCAACCCTTTGTATATCCGTGCTACTCATGCTGTGCATCGGGTTTAGAGTAGGTCCTGTCTATTTATAGGCGAGAGCAGAGGGTCTAGGGTAAGTTATTAGGAGAGTTCCTTCCATCAAGGGCATCCCTAAAATATTCCAATATAATATGGACTTTATTTAATATTGGCTAATATCTTTTATCAGAATCTAAATAATCCATAATATATCTTATTCAATTAATAAAGGGCCACATAATCTTACATTCTCCCACTTGGCCCATTAATTGATAAGATATAAAAGATATCCAAAATCAAAATAAACAAAACAAAATTTATTTAAAAATAATTTTATATAATTGGATTCTGAAAATTTTGAGAAAAGAATTTTATACATGGCCATGATTTTAAAAATAAGCCAATAAGTCCAATAAGCATAATTATACTATATTTAGTCCAACTATCAATGTGAGTCATAACGGTTGTATATCATCAATGCCACACTTCCTTCTATGTACTACAACACTATTAGTCTTTCCTTATATAGTCTATAATGACCCCTATAATTTATCTTGTCAAGACAATCCTGTTTCTTGTATTCAACCATAATATGCATAAACATAAACACAAACAGGATAGCAGAAACAAATAACTTTAATTATGCAAAAGAAAATGTCAATAATAGCATCCACTTAAACATGCATCACCATATCCTTTATGGCTTGCTCACAAGCCCCATTCTAAGAACATGTTCTTTAAATGTTTTACACTGTAAAGCTTTAGTAAATGGATCAGCAATCATCATAGTGGTGCTTAAATTTTCAATTGACACTTGGTGTTTCTAGACTCTTTCTCTAACCACCAAGTACTTTATCTCAATGTGTTTGGAACCACTAGAGTACTTGCCATTCTTAGAGAAGAAAACTGCTGCAGTATTATCATAAAATATCTTCAACGGCTTGGCAATTGAGTTGACCACACCAAGTCGTGAGATAAAATTTCACAGCAATAAAGCTTGATTTGTGGCCTCAAAGCATGCCACAAATTCAGCTTCTATCGTAGATGATGCAATAAGTGATTGTTTTATACTTTTCCAAGAAATTGCCCCACTAGGCAACATGAACACAAATCCTGAAGTGGATTTCCTGCTATCAAGGTAATTTACAAAATCAACATCTGAATATCCCGTTACTTCAAACTGATCTGATTTCCTATATGTGAGCATATAATCTTTTGTCCCTTGCAGATATCTCATTACTTTCTTTGCAGCTTTCCAATGTTTCATTCCTAGGTTACTCTGGTATCTACCCAGCATTGCCACTGTAAAACTGATATCCGGCCTTGTACAGGTTTGAGCATATAATAGACTTCCAATTATGCACCTATAAGGAATATTCTTAATTTGATCCATTTCTAAGTCATTCTTCGGGCACTGGTTTTGGCTGAATTTTTCACCTCTAGTAATAGGTGTATTATTGGCTTTACAAAGCTGCATATTAAACATTTCTAAGATACAATTAATATAACCTTTCTGAGACAATCCTAACAAACCTTGAGATCTGTCCCTAAATATCTCAATGCCAATAACATAGGATGCCTCATTCATATCAACCATCTTAAAGTTCTTGTTGAGAAATATCTTGGTTTCATGTAACAAACCAAGATCACTACTGTCAAGCAATATATCATCCACATATAAGACCAATATAATAAACTTACTCCCACTAACCTTTAGATATATACACTGATCAACAGTATTTTTCTTAAATCCGAAGGAAGTAATGGTATCATGAAACTTTATATACCATTGTCTGGAAGCTTGTTTAAGGCCATAAATGGATTTCCTAAGTTTGCAAGCCCAACTTTCCTTTCCCTTTTCTATTAATCCTTCAGGTTGATCCATATAAATTTTCTCATCGAGATCTCCATTCAGAAATGCTATTTTCATATCCATCCGATGTAACTCAAGATCATAATGAGCTACTAATGCTATGATGATTCTCAATGAGTCCTTTCGAGAAACTGGAGAGAAGGTCTCATGATAGTCAATGCCCTCTTTTTGAGAAAAACCTTTGGCCACAAGTCTGGCTTTATATCATTCGATATTGCCCAACAAGTCAGGTTTAGTCTTAAAGACCCATTTACAACCGACCCTTTTACAATTATTGGGCAATCCAACGAGTTCCTAGACACCATTCTGGTCCATTGATTTTAACTCATCTTTCATTGCATCATACCATTTTTCAGAATCATTACTTTCTATAGCTTGTGAAAACGATAAGGGGTCTCTTTTCATTCCTATATCAAAATCTGATTCTTATAGATATACCAAATAATCATCAGAAATTGCATGTTTCCTTTTTCTTTGAGATCTTCTCAAAACTGCCAATTGTGATTGTTCTACAAGACTATCAGCGATGACATCAACATCATGTGAGAATTCATCAATGTTATTTTGTTGTTCACCCTCATTAATTCTATCATTGATTTGAGGAACAATAATTTCTCAATTAGGGGATAATATAGGAGAAGAAGCCTGAATCTCCTCAAAATTAATCCTTCGAGATTTTTGACTCCCACTGATTTCACTATTTTCTAGGAATTTTGCATTACCAGATTCTACTATCCTTATATTATGATTAGGGCAATAAAATCTGTATCCCTTGGATCTTTCTGGGTAACCAATAAAATATATAGAAATTGTATTGGATCAAATTTCTTTTCATGTGGATTGAATACTCTTATCTCTGTAGGACACCTCCAAATATGTAAATGTCTCAAACTGGGTTTCCTACCAGTCCATAACTCAAATGGAGTCAATGGAACTGATTTACTAGGAACCCTGTTCAAGATATACATAGTTGTCCTAAGAGCATCACCCCACATTGACTCAGGTACAGAAAAATAATTCATCATGCTCCTAACCATATCAATAAGAGTACGATTTCGCCTTTCAGCAACACCGTTCTGCTTTGGCACACCTGGTAATGCATACTGAGTACAAATACCCTGCTGTTCTAGGAATCTAGCAAAAGGACCAATATTCTGATCGGATTCATCATATCTGCCATAAAATTCACCACCCTATCAGATTTGATAATTTTAACTTTTTTTATCTAATTGTCTCTCGACCTCATTTATGTACACTTCAAGAATGTCAACGACCTGAGACTTTTCATGTATTAGATAAACATAATCATATATGAACAGGTCATCTATAAATATGATGAAATACCTTCCTCCACTAAAACAAGGAATATAGAGTGGTCCGCAGATATCAGTATGAATAATTTCAAGAAGTTCTTTATTTCTTATGGCATTTTTCTTTGTATGCTTAGTTTGCTTTCCTTTAATGCAATCTATGCAAACATCAAAATCGATGAAGTCTAAATTTTTCAAAATATTATCCTTCACTAATCTTTCAATTCTTTCCTTGGAGATATACTCCAAACGTCTATGCCACAATATAGAAGATCTTTCATTATTGGAATTACGTTTCATTCCAATACTTGATTGCAGGGTCAATAATGTATTCGTAAACTCAAGATTCAAATTAATTCTGTACAAACCATCACACAGAATTCCTGAACTAATTTTTATTGAATCATAAAATATGCTGAGTTTACCATTACCAAAAGAAACATAATATCCTAACTCATCAATTCTAGACAGAGAAATTAAATTTCTAGAAATTGTAGAAACAAAACATGTGTCTTCTAGATCTATCAGATGACCCATCTCTAGGCGTAAGCGATAAGTCCCTACTGATATCACTTTTGCTTTGAGACGATTTCCCATAATTATGAATCTTTCATGTTCTTTGATTTCCCGATTGAAAGAAATCCCTGCATATTATTAGTAACATGAGTTGAAGCGCCAGAATCAATCCACCATGTATTAGAAGGAACTTCTGCAATGTTTGATTCAAAACATACAAAGGTTGAGTTTATACCTTTCTTTTTGAACCAAGTTCTATGTTTAATGCAATCCTTCTTTGCATGTCCTTTCTTGCCACAAAAGTACTTTACTGTAATAGCTTTCTTTTCAATAGTTTGTCTAACACTTCCAGACCCGGTAAATTTCTTCGATGGATGACGCTTCGATTTTCTTTTCTTGTTACCAACTCCTTGAGTAGTTGTCAGTACATTATATGAACTTTCCTGCTTTAATCTTAATTCTTCCTGAACACACATACTAGTTAACTCATTCAAGTCCCACTTATCCTTATTTGTATTGTAGTGAATCTTGAATGGGCCAAACTGAGAAGGAAGAGAATTAAGAATGAACTGCACAAGGAAAGATTCATTAACATTCATTCTCAACGTCTTAAGTTTTGCAGCTTTGTCAGCCATATTGAGGATGTGATCCTGAATTCCTCGAGTACCATCATCTTGGTGTAGTCGGTTCTTTCATTAATGTGTCAGCCAATGACTTATCAGCAGATTTAAATCTATCTTCAATAACCTTTAAATATTCACGTGCGCTAAATGCAATCGGTAATGAAGTCTTTATATTATTTGTAATTGTCATCCTTATGAACATTAAACTGAGCCTATCGGATCTCTCCCATGCCTTCATTTCATTGACTTGTTCCACAGTACTTTTATCAGTTAATTCTGCGGGCTTTTCAACAAGCAATACCAAATCATGATCCAGTATACCCAATGTAAATTGCACATGCTCTAACCATTCTGAATAATTTAATCCAGAGAGTACAGGGACACTAGAAGCATGAGAATGTATGGACAGGAATACCACTGTAGAATATAAAATAATATTAATACTTTGAGTTTTATCAAAATATGATTAACTAATGATATCATAAATATTTAACCTTTGGGTAAAAATATTGACATATCTAGTGTTCATACAAGATCATTTATGGAGGACTGATACCATCCTTGTGGAATAGTTTTGCTACCTTTGGGTATACAATTCTAAACTACAAGGATATCCAAAACAGTATCATCCTACCCTATCACATAATTATTTGAAATAGATTATCCTTTGGGATTATCTAAATCTCCTAATTATGCATGCAATTTTGAATATTATTTCTTTAATGTCATTGAGGACTTGTTCCTTAATGTAATTTTATAAATCATTGATCTAGGCCACTTTGGTGACTACAAGACCAATACAGTAATATAAAATATAAATTAAATTGTCCTATGAATGACAAGACTTTAATTGTATTTTATATCCTATAAGCCTACCATCCCAGGCTACTTTGACAGCTACCGGTCAGATATAACTTAAGGAGATGAACTACAAATAATATTCATCAAGTTCATTTAAACTAATTCATGCTGAGACAATTCAATAATAGGATAACAACCATAATAATTATTGAACACTTAATCAGCAGCAAAAAAAAAAACTCATATGATAACTATAATCATGATAATACATAAATCATACATTTATGTGAAAAATAAATATTATTTCATAATTACTAATATTTGCATGTAAATAACTGAATTAATATCCAAAAACTAATAATTAGATTTAACACATGTAATTAATAATTCATATGAGAAAACTATAAAGAAATAATAATTTATATTTTTTTACTGATTAATTTTATTTAATTGGAGAAGCCCATAAGTCCAATTAAATAAATTGATCAAAAATAAAATATAATCATTGAATAATCAAAATATAATCATAATTAAATTTTATTAGATTATATATTGATTAATTTATAATTGAGAAAATAACCAAAATTTCTCAATTTTATAATGATAAAACTGTAATTCTAAAAATATATATATATAAGAATTACATATTTTTTTAATTATAGGATTAATAAATCACAAGGGTAAAAATATAAATAACCCTATTCAGCCGAAGGATAAAACTGTAATTTCGGTAAATGGCAAAACTGTAATTTAAGCATAATTGGTAAAATTATAATTTTTTTATTCAATGGCAAAACTGTAATTTTCTCAAGGAGAAAAAAAAACTTTAGCCTCCCCTTCTACCAGCCGGCGCAGCCGTGCGTGTGCGACTGTAGCACCTCGTGCTTGTCGCCGTGGGCCGACCGGCGCATCTTGTATTGCCGTGTGGCGTCTTTGCTGCGACCTCTCTTCGCCTGCGGCCCTAGCGGCGACCATAAGCGATCCCCGTCGCACACCGTTCTTTGTGGCGGTTCAACCAAAAGCAGAAGATTACTGCGTCTTTAACACACAATAACAATCAAGAATAGTTCGCAAGCAAACAATTAAAATTAACAGATAGGAAAATAAATCAATAAAATATTTAGATCAATGCATCGTAAACAAAAATAGTATATCTAATATATTTTTGATCTCAAACCTATGCTCTGATACCAATTGTTGGCATAAAAAACTATAATCATGCAATCTATTATGCAAAAAAACTTTTATGCCAAGATTGAAATCAAATAATACTAGATTTGTTTACGATGCGTACCTTTAGATGTCATCTGCGTGAGATCCAATTAGATCTTCAAGAGCACCGCCCGATAGATCTGAATGACGTTGAATATCGATCTGCAAGAGGAACTAGAATAGATCTAGACCACTTCTCCTCTCTTCCTATCCTTTCACAGGATCACCTTAATTGATGGTTTTGGGAGATCAAGAGGATAACCATAATCTCTTGATCTAGATCAAGAGGATAACTGTAATCTCTTGATCTATTCAACACTTTGCATATCCGTGCTACTCGTGCTGTGCATCGGGTTTAGAGTAGGTCCTGTTTATTTATAGGCGAGAATAGAGGGTCTAGGGTAAGTTATTAGGAGAGTTCTTTCCATCAAGGGCATCCCCTAAAATATCCCAATATAATATGGACTTTATTTAATATTGGCTAATATCTTTTATTAGAATCCAAATAATCCATAATATATCTTATTCAATTAATAAAGGGCCACATAATCTTACATGATTGCCTTAAGAAGTAATAATGTGTATACTATTGACATTGATAATTTTTGTGATGAAATGTGTTTTTTGGCCTTAAATGATGATGCATAGATTTGGCATAGGAGACTAGGATATGTTAGCATGAAACTATTAAACTAAATCTCAACTAAGAATCTAGTAAGAGGAATGCCTAGCATCAAGTTTGTAAAAGACAAAGTTTATGATGCATGCCAACTAGGAAAATAAATAAAAAATAGTTTCAAATCAAAAAATCAAATAAGCACCTCTAGGCTACTACAATTGATCCATATAAATTTATTTAGACCAATTGATACTACAAGATTTACAGGTAGCAAATATGCATTTGTTATTATATATGATTATAATAGATATACTTGGACCTATTTTTTGGTATACAAAAGTAATTCTTTTAAATATTTTTTAAAATTTTACAAACTTGTTCAAAATGAAAAGGGTTTTATGATTTCATCTATACATAGTGATCATGGTGGTGAGTTACAAAATCATGAGTTTTAAAATTTTATGAGTAAAATAGGTATAATCATAATTTTTTTACTCCTAGAAATCCACAATAAAATGGAGTAGTGGAAAGAAAAAAAATAAGAGCATATAAGAAATGACTAGAACCATATGAAACGAACATAGTCTACCTAAATATTTTTGGGCTGAAGTCGTTAACACGGTATGCTATATATCATGAACAGGGTTCTCGTAGGACCATTACTTTTCAAAACTCCGTATGAATTATGGAATAATAAAAATCTTAATATTTTATATTTTAAAGTATTTAAATATAAATATTTTATTTTGAATGAAAAAGATGTCTTAGGAAAGTTCAATGCAAAATCTGATGAAGGCATATTTCTTATTTATTCCTCAAGTTCAAAAGCTTATCGTGTCTTTAATAAAATAACTCTAGTAATTGAGGAATCTATCCATATTATTTTTAATGAGGTTTCTAAATTAAAGAAAATTAATTTTGATGATGATTTTGATTTTGATATTTTAAATTTGAATGATAAACCTTCTCTCCAAAATAACTTGGATGGATAAACTTTCAGGAAATTCGTAAACAAGGAATGGAAGTATGTAGATGCTCATCTTAAGGAGTTAATAATAGGAGATACATCAAAAGGCATTTAAACTTATTCATCATTTAAGAATTTTTAGGCTATGTTAGAACCCTTGCAGATTCTAAGCTTGGGGTGATCTTTATAGGGGATCGGCCTCCTTGAAACTCTATAGGGTTCCTCCCTCCTTGGTTTTTTGCACTTAAGCTAAAAAATAATTGATCTATTAATAATGAAAATAGGGGAGAATACAAGCTATTTATAGAGCTTCTAAACCCTAACTCCTAATAGGACTGATACTGCAATAAACTCCAACTTCTAATCAACTTCTACTCCAAGTAAACTAAGACTCCTACTAAACCAAGACTTCTCTTGCCCTTAACTACTAACGCCTAGCCAACTCCTAACCATAATGTGTTTGGTGGCTATAGGGGTCTCCAATTCCTAATTTTATTCTTATTTTACCTTGGAGAGATTCCAAGCTAAGTGAAACTCTCCCTCTCTTACCCTTGCCAGCCTTTCCTAAGAGGAGGTGACGTCTAGGAGACTCCCATCCCATAAGGACTCCTCCCTAACCCTAGCCAACCACTTCTTTACTAGGGGTGGCAGCTAGATTAGGGTTTATTACATTCATGACTTAAGTGACTCTGATCTATATCTAACTCCGACTCTTAATCAGCTCTAGTTCAACCAAATCCTAGCCCTACTAGTATTTGAGTTGATTTATTATAATAAACTTAAATCTTCTTATAGCTAACTTAATGTCAGGTCTAGGTTAGCCAACAAGGCCTGATCTAAGTACTCTACTCAATCGACTAGGACCCAACTCAGCCAGGGTCCTAACAGACCCGCCCTCTTCAAATCAGCATTATCCTCGAGGTTAAGGCTCCATAATCTTTGGGTCATGGTCTGCAATTCTTCTTGAAGCTTTCTCATAGTTTTTACAGTAGGCACACCATGGTCCGACCATCCAGCATTGTCTTGTATCTCTCCATTATAGGTAGTAGTATCTGGATGATGGTGCATCAGCTGAACCTAGTTCTCCTCATCAACTTGGGTTTTGGATGGATAGATCTGGGCTGAGTCATCCTCTCTAAACTTCTATTTACGGTGAGATTCCTTAGTGTTCAAATCTGATCCATAAGTTACGGCTCCAATATGCAAATCTGATCCTATGCAATCATTAACTGAATATGGGCCTCCTTATCAACTTGGGTTTTAGGTGGATAGTCATCCTTGTAATTTTGAATTAGTGTGCAGATCCGATCAATAAGTTATAGCTCTAATGTGATCTCTAATTTTGTAAAGTCCAAAGAAACTAGGAGACCACTTTTGTGAGGCTCGAGTATTCATTGATTCCTATTGGTAGGGCTGAAGACAAAGGAAGATTCGATTTTCAATAGCAAACTTCCTTCTACTCCAGCATTTGTCAAGCGACTGTTTCTTTCTTGCACGGGCTGCCTTATGGTTGTTCTTTAATGGTAGCCAAGCTTTCCTCTGAGAAGGTGGCTACTCTCTAGTAGAGATAATGTGAGCCCGATCTGTATTTGGAGGGAGTAGAAGCTATAACTTTTTAGGATTTAATTTTATCTTCTCTTTGTGTTATTGTCCTGTATCACACCAAGCAATAAATTTAGCATTTTGTCATTGTAAATTAATACCTTTAGGTGGTTTTGGGGAGAGGGCTTTGCTGATGTAGGCTATGGGTCAACCATATTGTATGTGGATAACATAAATTTTAGCTCCCGATGCATCAATCACAAACACTTTTTCGAAGTTGGGTAAAGCTAGCATCGATAAAGAGTAGGGGCTATAACTTGGCCAGATGACCCCTGTTTTAAGCATGGCTCCATGGTTCATTGCAATGACAACAAAGGTCTTTGGCTGATCTATCATGTAGTTCTTCTCTCGTAAAATTAACTTTTTAGGATTTAATTTTATCTTCTCTTTGTGTTATTGTCTTGTATCACACCAAGCAACAAATTTAGCATTTTGTCGTTATAAATTGATAGCTTTAGGTGGTTTTAGGGAGAGGGCTTTGCTGATGTAGGCTATAGGTCAACCATATTGTATGTGGATAACATAAATTTTAGCTCCCGATGCATCAATCACAAACACTTTTTTGAAGTCGGGTAAAGCTAGCACCGACAAAGAGTAGGGGCTATAACTTGGCCAGATGACCCCTGTTTTAAGCATGGCTCCATGGTTCATTGCAATGACAACAAAGGTTTTTGGCTGATCTATCATGTAGTACTTCTCTCATAATTTCTTTGATAGCAGAGGATGGTTAGGTTATGTCATGACCTGGGTTGATGAGCTAATATCTCATCGCAAATGGAAGCTTAGAGAGGATAACTCAGCCCCGATTTATCCACTCAACATCCAAGTCAATAAGGAGGCCCAGGTTCAGCTGATAATTGCTTGGGATCACGGGATCATAACACATCACAATCCAATCATTACTGCTGATGTTGGACCCGAGGACTAGGATGTGCCTACTACAGGGCTACAAGGGACAATCATGAGGAATTACAGATCACGACCTAGAGACATGGAGCTCAGCCTTGAGGATAAGGCTGATTTGAAGAGGGCGGGTCTGTTAGGACTTTAGCTAAGGGAGTCTTAATTTAGTTTTATTAAAGAGGGCAAACATGTAAATCCAAAAGGCATTCATGTAAATCCTATCCAGCCGACCCCTATTAAAGAGGTGAGGAGGTTGGCTAGGTTACGAATAGTTTGGAGGAATATATTTTGAGGAAAGAATAAGATATATGTTACCCTAATTAACCACCTCTTATCCTAGTTAAAGAGGGGTTGGTTGAGCAGGGGATACGTTAGAATACGATTAGGATTTGTTTGGAGGTTACTACTTAGAGTTGTATTAGGAGTTGTTAGGAGTAGGAATCTTAGAGTGGGAGTCCTATTAGGAGTTAGGATTTAGAAGCCCTATAAATAACTTCTGTTCTCCCCTCTTTCATTATTAATAGATCAATCTTTCTTTAGCCAATGACTTAAATACCAAGGAGGGAAGAACCCATATAGTGGTGTCTAATATCAATATGCTTAGTTCTTGAATATTGAATGAGATTTTTGGTTAAGCATATTGCACTTATATTATCACATTTTATAAGGATATTGTTTAGATAAATTCTGTAATCTTATAATGTATTTTTCATCTAAATGACTTGAGCACAACAAGCACTAGATGCAATATATTTAGCTTCAACAGTAGATAAAGCAACCAAATTTTATTTCTTGGAAGACTAAGAAATAAGTACATGCCCTAAAAATTGACATGTTCCAATAGTACGTTTTCTATCTATTCTACAACCACTAAAGCAGCATCAGCATAAGCAAGTAAATCAATGTTTTTGGATTTTGGATACCATAATCCTAAGTTAGAAGTTCTATTTAAATATTCTTTTAACTACTTTAAGGTGAGAAAGCTTAGAATTTAATTGAAATCTTGCACACAATCTAATACTAAACATGATATATGTTCTAGTAGCAATTAAGTATAACAAACTACCTATCATTCCTCTATAGGTTTTTTTATCAAAATTTTCCCCTTTATTTGCTAAGTCTAACTTTATAGATAAGTTAATGGGAGTGTCTATGGCCTTAGCATTTTCCATACCAAAACGTTTTAGCAAGTCCAAGGTGTATTTAGTTTGAATAATAAAGATATCATCATCTAATTATTTTATCTGTAATCCTAAGAAAAATATTAACTTACTCATTAAACTCATTTCAAATTATTGGCTCATACACTTGGCAAAAGATTCATACAAGGATTCATTTGTAGAACCAAAATTGATATCATCAACATAAATTTAAATAACAAGAAAGTTATTTTTAAAATACTTAAAAAATATTATAGTATCAACGTTGTCCTTCAAAAAGTTATTTAAAATAAGGAAAGAACTAAGTCTTTCGTACCAAGCCCTAGGGGCTTGTTTTAATCCATAAAAAGCTTTAGAAAGTTTGAAAACATGATTAGGAAGAAGATTATTTTCAAAACTAGGAGGTTGGTCAACATAAACTTCTTCGGAGATGAAATCATTAAGAAAAACACTTTTAACATCTTTAAAAGATGCAAAGGCAAGGATATTCCATTAATGAAAAACAATGATATTCTTAATTTTATTGGTATTATCATTTTTATTTCATTTTTTATTTGTTTATTTTATTTAATTTTAATCTATTTTAATTTTAATATATATTTTAATATATTATATAATAATATATTGTATATTACTATATAATACATTAATACATTAATACATTAAAAATTATTATATATACATTAAAAATTATTATATAATACATTAAAAAAGTTTCTTTATAACTTAAAGTCTAGCCACAGGAGTGTAGGTTTCTTCATGATCGATTCCTTCTTCTTTGTTGAAACCCGTGACCACTAATCTAGTCTTGTTTTTAATCACGATACTATTTTCATCTTGAAGACCCATTTAATACCAATCACTAAACGATCATTAGGTGTAGGAACAAGATCTCATACCTCATTTCTCTCAAATTGATTAAGCTCTTCATGTATTGCATTAACCTAAGAAATATCTCGTAGAGTCTCATCAATGCATTTTAGTTCAATTTAAGAGAGAAATATAGAATTTACACAAAAAATCTTAAAAAAGAGTATTGAGTTTGAACTCCTTTTGATGTATATTCTATTATAAGCTTCTTAAGATGATCATTCAGATACTTTCATTCCTTGGATGAAGATTTAGAAGTAGATTCATCTATGTTGCTTTTAGGAAATTATCATTTAAATTCAAAGTACTAAGATCAAATTCATCATCAAAATTATTTTTTTTGCAGATCAGAAAGCTCATTAAAAATAACATTAATAGATTCTTCAATTACTAAAGTTCATTTATCAAAGACATGATGGGCTTTTGAAATCAAGGAATAACCAAGAAAAATACCCTTATCAGATTTTACAACAAATTTTCCTAAACAATCCTTTTCATTTAAAATAAACATTTACAACCAAAAACTTTAAAGTACAAAATATTGGGTTTCTTATAATTCCATAATTAATTTAGAGTTTTGGAGAGTAATGGTCTTAAAAGAACCCTATTTGAAACATCACACGTCGTGTTAAAGGCTTCAGCCCAAAAATATTTGGGTAGGCTATATTCATTTAACATGGTTTTAGCCATTTCTTGTAAACTCCTATTTTTTCTATCTACTACTCTTTTTTGTTATGGATTTCTTAGTGTAAAGAAATTATGGATGTACCCATTTAATTCACAAAAATTTTGAAAGTCATTGTTTTGAAATTCACCACCATGATTATTATATATTGATGAAATCATAAATCTTTTTTATTTAAATAATTTTATAAAAATATTTAAATATATCAATTTTGCATGCCAAGAAATAAGTCCAAGTATATCTACCATAATCATATACTATAACAAATGCATTACTTCCACATAAAGTTGTAATATCAATTGGTCCAAATAAATCTATATGGATCAATTGAAGTGACCTACAAGTGCTTATTTGATTTTTTAGCTTGAAGCTAATATTTATTTATTTTTCTAATTGACAAGTATTACATACTTTATCTTTGATAAATTTTAGGCTATGTTATCCTCTTACTAAGTCTTTAGTTAAATTTTGGTTTAGAAGTTTCATGTTAGCATGACCTAATCTTTTATGCTAAATCCAAGCATCATCATTCAAGGAAGAAAATCAAGTTTCATCATAAAACTTTTCAGTATCTATAGTATACATAATGTTGTTTCTTAAGGCAATCAAAGATTTATTTTTGTGTGGCAATTCAATTATGCATGCATTAGGTTGAAATTTAACCACATAACCTTTATCACATAATTGGCTAATGCTAAGCAAATTGTGTTTCAAGCCATCAACTAATAACACATCTTCTATCAAAAGGTTTGATGTGTTACCTATGATTCCTTTTCCAATGATTTTACCTTTGTTGTTATCTCTGAATGTGACAACTCCTTCACTTAAGCTAATGAGCTTAAAAAAAATAAGTTGGATCTTCCGTCATGTGCCTTGAGCATCCACTATCAAGGTACTATTTGGTGCTCCTAGCTTTAGTTTGAAGACAAACCTACAACAAAGATAGTTTTAATTAAGGTATCCCATTTTACATTGGGTCCTTCATGAAGAACTTTATCTTTCTTTTCTAATGGTTTTTGGTTTTTTGTAGTTCCTTTGGGAACCCAAACTAATTTATGTGGACTATACTTCTTAAATGAATATTTGTAAGCTATATACCGTAATCTACCACAAAAGTTATATTTTATATTTGATGGAAAGTTTAGAGTATGTCCTTTAAAGAAGGTAGTTGGCTTTTGTTGGATATTATTCACAAAGTCTATACCATTTCTTCTATTAATATGACTCTTATTAGTAAAAATCATATTAAGGTATTTATTCCCTATTTTAAATTTTTCTAAGGTCTACTTTAGCATGATGTTTTCTTCTTTAACATTATCTAGTATTTCATATTTAGAACAAAGATTGTGTAATACTAAAGAATCATGCATTTCATTAAGTCTATTAACTAACAAATGATGTTCATTCTTAAGCAACTTAAAAGATCTACTAATTTTTCTAAACTTATCAAATAATTTATGAAACATATTTAATAACTCGATAACAGAAATGCTTAAAGAATCACTAACCTCATCGTGGATCGCTGTTAGAGCATAGTTATAACTTCTTTTATGGAGTGATTTTCTTCATCCGAAGAGCTTGAGTCATCCTAAGTTACCGAAAGAGCTTTCTTCTTGTGGGATGCCTTCTTCTTCAATTGCAGACATTCATTTTTGAAATGTCCTAATTTTTTACATTTAAAGTATATGACATTGTCCTTTCTTGATTTATTTTTATTTTTATTTTTATATTTTTTAGTTTTTTCATAAACTTTTTAAAGTTTCTTGATAATAGTATAATATCATGGTCCTCATCGGTCGAGGTTTCACTCGATGAGTCATTTGCAGTTCTTAGTGCTACATCCTTCTTACTCTTTGGAATGGATTCATCAAGGTCATCATAAGCTTTGAGAAAGCCAATAAGTTCTTTAAGAATTAAGTTATTTAAATCTTTGGCTTCTCATATAGCAGTTACTTTAGGATCCCAATTTTTAAGTAGAGACCTTAAAATTTTACTCACAAGTTCAAAATTCAAAAAATATTTTCTAAGCACTTTAAGGCCATTGGCGATATTCGTGAAATGGGTGTACATATCTCCAATGGACTCACTTGGTTTCTTTCTAAACAATTCATAACTATGAACTAAAATATTAATCTTAGATTATTTAACTTTACTAGTACCTTCATATGTGATTTCTAGTGTATGCCAAATATCAAAAGCATATTCATAAATGGAAATACGATTAAATTCATTTTTGTTAAGAGGATAAAATAAGATATTCATAGCCTTTGTATTCAACAAAAAATTCTTCTTTTCCAAATCATTCTATTCATTTACTGGTTTAGAAGATTTTTCAAATTCATTCTCTATAATGAGTCATAAATCAAAATCCATATAAATGAGAAAAATACACATCCTTGTAATCCATCCTATTGAACATGGGAGGATGTGAAATGAAATATCCCTCATTCATGCCAAATAAAGCTATTTACTCAAGTGGGTGGTAATCCAATGAGTAAGTACCTTGCTCTGATACTAATTGTTATGATCAATTTGTAGTGCAGAAATAGAAGTGTTCGATTCGAAAACCTTGCTTTCAAAAAGTAAAGAAACAAAATCAAAAGCATCTTTTGTATTTTGTTTGAAAATGATTAAAAACCTTATTTAAGAGAAAAAATTGTGAGAATGATGATCGTATCTTTCTATGAACTAATCAAGAGTGATAAAAGGTAGTAAATAAGACAAGTAAAGAGCATTCACATTTTATAGTGGTTCGGCCCCAATCTTCGCCTATGTCTAGTTCCGAGTCCTTTTCGTTGAGTCCCACCGGTGTCCACTATCAATCTTCTTTGGGTGAAGACAAAACCCTTATAAACTTTCAACTTATAAGGGAGACTCTTTACAAGAATACAACACTTAGCTCACTCCCTTCCCCGTTTTTTTTTTCTTATACACTTTTAGCACACAGTTTTTTTATAGATTTTTCCCAAATGACTTGTGTGAATAATTATGCTAAATACAAAAAAAGTTGGGACATTTATCGACCCCATTTGGCTTCAGAAGAATGGAGCCAAAATTCAAACGCATCTAGAAAAACCGAGTACAAGCAATACAACCACCAACACTAGTGGTATAATCATCGAAAACCATCCTGGAAATAGGGTATGGGTGGTACAATCACCAGTCTGAGTGGTCCAACTGTCACCTGCTGCCCGGATTCTTGGGCGATGATGGTACAATCTCTTAGATTTTTGGAAAAGTGATTCCCTTCACTTTTACAATCCCAACTTGTATCCCCTATTGACTAATTTTTATGTCAACCAATTAAGCTTAACTTGAGCTTAATCCATCCCATTAGTGGACCCGGTTGCCTTACATTGAGTTGATTTATATTCTTTCAAAATTAAACTTAATTAGGACTCAGTCTGTAACTACAACTCACTAATTATAACTATAAGGAACACCAAGCTAAACAATGACCTATTTTTGCAGTGAGTCTTATGGTCTTCTTCTAGTAATCTTCTGGCGTGTTCCCAGTAAGCTTCCTAATTCCTTTGAGGAACTCCTAGCCAGCTCCCATAGCATTGTCCGAACTTTGGCCCGATGCCCAAACTTAATTCTGGCTTATAATCTAGTTATAACTCAATTCCTCCATCGTAGTTAGACATGCATTGTTTTCTCTAACATATAAGTTAGATTAAATGCTTATCAATTGATTTTATTATCAAAATCTGAGATTTAACATATGGAAGACAAACTATGTGTCCTCTTTGTGGAATTTAGATTTGTTAGAACCCTTACAGATTCTAAGCTTAGGGTGATCTCTATAAGGGATCGACCTTCATGGAACTCTATAGGGGTTTCTCCCTTCTTGGTTTTTAGCATAATGGCTAAAAAATAATTGATCTATTGATGACGAAAGAGGGGAGAATACAAGGCTATTTATAGGGCTTCTAAACCCCAACTCCTAATAGAATTTCTACTTAAGACTCCTACTCCTAACAACTCTTACTCCAACTCTTAGAAGCAACTCCTACTTCCAAGAACTCCAACTCCAACTCTAGAAGCAACCTCCAAACTAATCCTAATTCTATTTTAACTTAACCCCTCCTCGACTAGCCCCTCTTTAACTAGGATAAGGGGTGGTTAATTAGGATAACATGTATCTTATTCTTCATTCAAAATATCTTCCTCCCATCTAATCCTAACTTAGCTGGCCTCCTTGCTTCTTTATTATTTGTCGACTAGATAGGATTTACATGAATCCCCTCAGGATTTATATATTTTTCATCTTTAATGAAACTAAATTAGGACTATCCTAGCTAGAGTCCTAACAAGATTGGGTCAATCATCGAGCCCAAGGAGATCACAACACGACAAGATTTCAAATCGTAGGGAGAACCCTTGGGAGAAAAGAGAACAAGCGAAAGACTCCTCGTGCCTATGCATAATAGTGGACTTCCCTCAATGGGAAGACGAAGACCCAACCAGGTGGATTTCATGCATGAAATGATAAATCTGCTATCACAAGACCTCAGATGCATCTATGGTGGATATTGCTATTATACATCTAGAAGGAGATTCGATCCAGTGGTATGACTCGTTTGGGCACACCCTTGGGCACACCCACGGAGTCCCTATATCGAGGCAATTTAATAGTGGTTTGCTAATCCGCTTCAGATGGTCCGAATACAAAAATATCGATAACCAACATGCAAAGATCTGCCAGACCTCCATAGTCTAAGATTACCAAACTAAGTTTGAACATCTTTCTAATCCAATAAGAGATTGGTTTAAAAAATAATTACTAGGGACATTCATCTAAGTGTTGAATCAGAGATCCGAGGAGAAGTCAAGAAGCAACAACCCTACACACTGATGGTGACTATTTCCTTCATGTGACTTCAAGAAGAGCGGTTGAACCAATATGCTTGGAGGACTAAGGTCACCACCCGACCAGCAGCACCTAGGCCTTTGCCTACCCTACTGCTAGCCGACCCTCCCAGTTGAAGAAGTTGACACCAGAATAACTTCACGATAGATCTATGAAGGGATTGTATTGGCACTACGATAAGCCCAGGAGCCACGACCACCATTGCAAGAAGGGGAGGCTTCTGATGATTGAACCAATTGAATAATCTAATCCCGAAGATGTGGACCTCGAGTCCGAGGGCATGGAGGAGGACCCGCAGCCGACCATCTGTATAGTTTATGCTTTAGCCGGTACGTGAACTAGTAGATGATGAAAATTGAAAAGTTCCTTAAGCACCAGCCCATCACCATCCTCATTGACACTGGGAGCACTAGTAACTTTATGGACAACAAGGTTACTACCTGATTAATGCTTCAAATCAAAGATTTTAGTAGGTTCAATGTCAAAGTTGCATAGGCTAAATCATTAATTACAACCAAAAGTGCTTGTGGGTGAGACTAGTTTTGCAAGGCCAAGAGATCTTACTAATTTTTTCCTCCTACCACTTCACGATTATCAAGTAGAAGCTAATCATGAAATTCTTTAGCAAAAGAAAACATGTGATCCTACGAGGAGGGAGCAAAGTAATGATGATTTCCATGCAACGCATGGAGAAGGTGCTACATAAATTGCATAGTGGTTTCCTAATCTAACTTCAAGGGCTATAGATGAAGGAATCGAAGCAGATTGAAGATCCAAACTTTCCTCCACCGCTTGCTGAATTTTTAGACATCTTTGTCGAACCGAGCAGTCTACCTCCTACCTGGCTACACAACCACCGCATACTGATCTTGCCGGGAAAATTACCAACAAAAGTTTGGTCATATCGATATCCTCACCTTTAGAAGGCTGAAATTAAGAGGATCATTTAGTAGATGTTAGAGATAGGACCATTCTGCTAAGTTATAGCCCTTACTCTTCATCGGTGCTCCTTGTATGCAAAAAAGACTAAACATGATGGATGTGCGTAGACTACTGAGCCCTTAACAATATATTGTCAAGGAAAAATATCCTATTCTAGTGGTAGATGAACTACTTGACGAGCTGAGGGGAGCACAAGTCTTCACAAAGCTAGATCTGCAGTCTGAATACCATCAGATTCGGGTACTCGAAGAGGATATACCGAAGACCACCTTCAGGACATATAATGACTACTACGAATTTCTAGTAATGTCCTTTGGCCTCACCAATGCTCCCTCCAATTTTCAAAGCTTAATGAACATTTCGGGTCTACTTTTGTATGTTTGTGATGGTCTTACAACCCTCCATTTGAATGCCACCTTTATCACTTATGGCTTGTTTTGTTGATTCTCTAAGAGCATACTTTTTTTGTCAAATAGTCAAAATATAGCTTTTTGCAAAGCAAAGTGGAGTATCTCAGACATATAATCTCGAAGGAATGAGTGGCAATAGACCCCTTAAAGATCGAGGCGATGCAATGTTGGCCGATGCCTAAAAATATAAAAGTGCTACGCGGGCTGACTGGCTACTACTATAAATTTATAAAAGATTATGGAAAGATCACCACCCCCCTCACGTCTTTGCTGAAGAAGGATGCCTTCCAGTGGTTGAACAAAGCATCCACAGCCTTCAACGCTCACAACGCCATAATGACATCTACATTCATGATTGTACTACCTGATTTTGACAAAACATTTATAATTGAAGCCGATGATTGGGAGCTGGGATTGGTGCCATCCTTATGTAAGAAGGCCGACCCCTCACCTACACTAGCAAGGCCCTATCTATTTCACACCTAAAGATGTCAATCTACGATAAGGAGATGTTGGTAATAGTGCGCACAGTGACAAAATGAAGACCCTATTTAATCGACCAACAATTCCAGCTGACCACAATAGCCTCAACTTCTATGAGCAAAAGATTTCATCTCCCTAATAGTAAAAATGGGCAACAAAACTCTTTAGATATGATTATGAAATTACTTATAAAAATAGGAAGGAGAATGTGGTTGCAGATATGCTCTCCTGACTACTCGAGCATGCTGAAATTTTGACCATCTCTCTTTTGATCAGTGACCTCCTTAAAGACATTAGAAAAGAGTGACAAGATGATCAAGAGGTCTGAGAGATAATCAAGAAATTGGAAGAAGAACCAAGCTTCATAGCACACTACAATTGGGATTCGAAGGACATACGGTACAAAGGTTGTATAATGCTAGTGTCTAATTCTCCTAGCTTGAACACCATTCTACAGGAGATGCATTCCTCACCGGTGCTAGGCACTCTGGATTCTTTTAGACCTATAAAAGGATTCGATAAAATTTATATTGGAAGGGAATAAAGAACATTATTGTTGAATTTGTAGCACGGTGCGACACGTGTCAATGACACAAAGGCAAAATAATAACAAGCCTTGGGAAATTGCAACTGCTACCTATCCCAGACTCAATATGGATTGACATGTTATGGGCTTTATCGAAGGACTATCCCTATCCTTAGGGAAAGAACTATCCTTGTTGTGGTTGATCGTCTCACCAAATATGTTCACTTTTGTGCTATCCACAATCCCTACACTGCTAGTGGCATTGTCCGAATCTTCATAGACAATATTATCAAATTACATGAGATGCCTAGATCTATTGTAAGTGATCATGATAGAGTCTTCACTAGCAAATTCGATAGAACTCCTTCAGTTGAAGGGCACAAAATTAAAGATGGCTAAACTAAGGTGGTGAACAAATGTTTGGAGATCTACCTCAGATAATTCACCAGCGACCGATCAAGAGAATGGACAAAGTGACTTCCTTGGGCTGAGTAGTCGTATAACATGACTTATCACTCTTCAACGAAATGTACTCCTTTAGGCTGACTCGTTCTCGCTAATCTTGAGTTTTAGGCAAGATACATGAAAGACTGGGTGGATTTTGAAATCAACAAGTAAGTCTAGTTTGTACACCACAGCTCTTA
The DNA here is from genome assembly GCA_021527575.1 of Ensete glaucum. Lineage (NCBI taxonomy): Eukaryota > Viridiplantae > Streptophyta > Magnoliopsida > Zingiberales > Musaceae > Ensete > Ensete glaucum. The sequence goes on along the minus strand of CM038557.1, from coordinate 40,717,779 downwards.
TACTCTAAAGCCACCTGCCATACACTAGTACTGATGAGGGATCCAAGTCCAGCCGAAGGTGATACTAGACCATAGGGTCATGATTCGTCACCTACGCCCCTCTACTGAAGTGCTAGTAGAATAGATGAATCTACCTACCGAAGATGCCACGTGGGAGTCCTATGAAGACTTGAAGATCAGGTTACCAGAGTTCATGGAGTCTCAACCTTGAGGATAAGGCTAATCTGAAGAGGACGGATCTGTTATGACATTAGCAGGGTCAAGTCCTAGTCAACCAAGTCATGATAATAAAATCCTGAGTCATGTAAATAAATCTTAGCTATAGCTACAGCCCACCTTATTAAGAAAGTCGGCTAAGGAGTTGAGGGGAGGCGACTAGGGTTAGGGGAGGAGGAGTTTTAGTAATAGTTAGAGTCTCTCTTTAGAGTAAGGATTTTGAGTTCTATATAAGTATGTAGCCGCTCACTAATTTTTATCAAGCAATGCATCTATTCTTCAGCCTTTGTGGCCGACTATTAAGGAGGGAGAAGCCCCTATAGAGTTCTAAAGAGGGTGGATCCCCTACAAAGTTCAACCCAGCATTAGAATCATTTAGGTTTCTATCAGAGAGGTCAATGATTTATGTGGTTGGGCTCATATGTCCTTTAGCGGTCATTTATGCGTACGACTAGTGGGTGCAATTTCCTGTGGTGTGTCATCAATAAAGGACAACTGTAGAGGCACCGTTTGTCAAGGTTGGCACCTACCTGATATAAGCAGACAACGATTGGCTATGTTAGGTGATTGAAAGCTGGGAAATAGGTTTCATCGTCAGGGATTAATGCTCCTATGGTTGGCCCATGCGGTCTTCTCTGAAACTATGATTGGCCAAAGGCGAAAGGTCACTACCCTACCACTCGCCACAAGGGGAGCTATGTGGGTTCTTCTACCCATGTTACTATCTATATGACCATGGGTTACTAAGTGAGTCAGCATGTTAGAGTTGGTATCATTTTATTCTTTATCAACTAATTTTAAAAACATCAAATATCATCCAATATAATAATGTCACACCGTCCCAATAAATTACCTTAATTTGGACGCGAAACACTTTCTTGCGCCCTGGTTTTCGAGGAATGATGCACTCGACTTCGGTCGATTAGATGCTACAGTTCATAGCTTATCGCACCATGTCAACTTAAGAAGAAAACAGTGATTGCTCATGACGGTGATTAAGGAGATACACGTTACTCAGTCAAGAACAGGTCAGGTGAATTCCCTGACAGTCTTGCACGGCCAAAGAGATCATCAGTCACAATATTTTTAAGGTCAACACAAGATCTCTATTAATTCCGTGTAATCTGGGGAAATCTCAGGCTAAATCTTTAAACTCCTCTTTGATCTCACAAGGGATCAAAGGTAGCTTAAACCAGAGCTGATCGAGCAGTAATGCTGCTGCATATAATGTGTTTTGTGCAGGTGCTGCAGTTTTCTGGATCAGTGGAAGTGTTGAAACTATTGTTCTCCGGAAGCTAAGAAGATAATGTACTTACATGCTGTGTGACCATGTTTCAAGCGTATTGACTGACTCCTGATGATTTAAAATATCTTTACATGCAAAAGATAACGTCATAGATTGCTTTTTGGTTTTGTAGACAATTGTTTGGCTAGGTTGGGCACAATTTACAATTAACCACAGTAATTTTCAGGTACTAATTATAGTTATGGTTAATATAATCTTTTAATTATATGTTAACTAGAGGAATATACATCAAGGATAGTAACATATGGAGAGATTAATATTTATTTTTTCTTATAAAAGTATGACTTAATGGCCAGACTAATTAAAAAATATTATATTAAAGCAGAACGAAGATAAAATTAAAAAAAATAATTATTAGAAAGGATTCCAGCAAATTAATCTTATAAAGAAATATGAAAATAAATTAACTCTTTATGATGGTGAAGACCTTTATATAGTATTTGAAAGATATTATTTTTTTATGATTTCACAAGTTTAGAGAGGGCCTTTATTTATACTAGTACTAGATCTTGCAAACTAGCTATCTAATAATGTGGGCTAAAAGAAACATAAAAATGATAAGTAGTCATATAAGTAGTCATACAACTTTATGCTTTTTTGAAAATAGTCTTCTGCTTGTTCCGTATTAATCCCTTCCACTTGAAAAAAAATTTGCTATCTAATTTATATCTGGATACAATGGATTCTTATTTGAAAAGTAATCATATAAGTATCTAACATTAAAGGTCTTTAACGTCCCCCAATTATTTGATAAATCAATCATAGGACCATACTTCTTCAACTTCAATTTGTTATAGGACCTTATAGGACCATACTTCTTCAACTTCAATTTGTTATAAGTGCTTATGATAAATCTCTCTTTTTTATAATTATATAATAATTATATCTCCTTTCTTAAACACTTTCTTTCTCATGTACTTATCAACTGCTTCCTTGTATCTGACATTAGTAACTTCTAACTTCTTCACTTCAGCTTGGGTTATTGTACCTATACAATCATGTTGTTAGTTGCTACACTCATTTCAAGAGTCTTGGTAGGCAAACTAAATTCAGAGCATGTTTCAACACTTTCTTGTAAACAACAACAAAGAACGATGACGCTTCAATAGAACTATTAATTATGTTGTTATAGGCAAATTCAATTTATGAGTGTGTTAAATCTCATTGTCTTAGTTTGTCATCACAAATGCAATGAATCAATTTTCTCATAGTTCTATTAGTTATTCTCTCTATTATGGGTAAACTGTGCTACTAAACTTCAAACTAGCATCAAATCTTTTCTGCATGGTGAGCCAAAAATAAGATAGAAATTTAAAACTCTATTAGAAGTGATTGATTTTCGTACCCTATTTAGGCACACGATTTCTTGAAAGAATAGCTTGGTAATATGTGTCACATCTATAGTCTTCCAACATGATACAAAATGAGTCATGTTAAAGAAATCAACTCAGAATCAACTCTCCTTTAATTTATTGAAAATTTCAATATAAAATCCATGGGTAGATCCTCTCAAAATTTATTTTGGAATTAGTAATGACATATATAAACCAATATTTTGCCACTGACCCTTTGTAGTTTGAAAACAAGTCAAATATTTTCTTACAAAATTACTAATATCTCTTTTGAATTGTGGCCAAAATTACATCTCCTCAATGCTTGCTATTGTTTTGTCTTACCTACAATGTTCGTTGAGTCCTCCTTCATATAAATCTCTAAATAATCTTTTCTCAAAAAGGACATCATTGGAATGCATAGCTTGTTACCTTTGAATAAGTAACCATCATAGATATGATCAGATAAATCAAATGATATAACTAACCATTCATATAGCTTTCTTTTATCTTGAATACAGTTTTTCATTAATCTCTAGGCCTTATACAAATTTGGTGTCAACAAAGTCGAGACAATACATGGGCTCATATTTTCTCAAATATGTCCCTTTTATATCAACTCCTTTATCTTCTCCCTTACCAACTCATTCTCTTTTGGGTTCATTCCATAGTTAGATAAATTTGATAGATTTGCTCTTAGAGCCAAACCAATTTGGTATTGAATATTTCATGTGGATCTTCTCCCTTCATAATAAGAGCATAGTATACTTTTATTTCTTTATAACTTGCAATGAATATTCCTATGTAGGGTTAAAATTGATAAGAAAGACGTTCCCTTCACTTTAGAAGTGTTGGATTTATCTTCTTTTGTGTTAGTTGGTGGAGTACTAATCTTCTTCCTATTCCACCGGAACATATATATATATATATATATATATATATATATATATGTATATATTCTTTCTTCTAAGGTGAGTTGCATTCATATTATACTCCCTTGACCTTCTAAGTAGCACATAACACGCATCCATGTCAACTATTTCACATATAATTTCCTTCTTGTAGCTTCCCTCAATTGAGAGATGAACTTTATAGATCCTAGTTACAATGATAGTTGGACCTTCTTTAATCCACCCTAGCTTATATGGTACTGGATGAGCTTCCATCTGTAATTTTAAGCACCTAATCAATGATTTGGATACAATGTTATCACAACTTCCATTATATATGATCAATACACAAACTTTGTTATTAACATCGTATTGAGAATGAAATATTTTATTATGTTGAGATGGATTTTCTTGGGGTGAGTAATAATCTTTTTACAACACATATGACATGTTTTCCTTCTTCCTCTACTATTTTAGTATTATCAATATCATCAATCATATCATCTTGAGCATATCCTTCTTCTTCAAAGTCATCTTTGTGATCTATAAGGTTGACAATCTTACGAGCATAACATTTGTTGGAACAATGACCAGGCTAATCATATTTGAAATACTTCCCAAACAGGGATCGAGCATATGGATTATTTGCAACAGTCAGGATATGCTTGGCTTGCCTTGTTATTCTTTCAGTATTGATGCTTTGATTTGTAGGTTGTATTGACTCAATCACAACTTGCTTCTCTTTGTTAAGAGCAGGTTATGTTATCGAAGTAAAGAATTGTTGGATAGCAATTGTATGTCTAGTCAATAATATTTCAACCTTTAATGCCATAGTAAACTTCATCTACTATCAATATCAAAGTTAAAGGCATTCTATCTTTAATTGTAAATTTTAGTCTGTTGATGTACCTTGCTATTTGTTAGTCTTCTTACTTTGATAAGTTAATATGGCTGAAAGGCATAAGCAGTCATTAGTATACTTGATTACAGATCAAGTGCCTTGGATGTAGGTTTGATATTATTGGAATAATAGTTGTTCATAGTCTAGGGGTAGGAATCTTTCTTTGAGAAGTTGCTTCATATTTTGCCACGTCTATATTGGTGTCTTTCCTTGTCTTCTTCTATTATTATGTAATGTATCCTACCAAATTGTTGCACTTCTTTTCAACTTGTATACAATAAGCTTGACTTGTATGTAATTAGGAATATCCATCACCTCGAAGAAGTTCTCTACTTCATAACTCTAGTTAATTAAAGCTTCAATGCTGAGATAACCATTAAAAATAGGGAAGTCTGCTTTGAGGCAGTTGTTAGGATCGAGTTGGTACTAAGAAGGGGTGTGAATTAGAGTAAGTTCTAAAAAACTCAGTTTGAAAAATATTGTTCGAAGTAAAACTGAAATTGTAAGTTCTTTTCTTGGAAGTAGTTGAGCGCGATAAGGTTCGAGAATAATAGTAAAGAGAAAATTGAAAGAAGATGCTCATGCTTTTCTTAGAACTAATTAAGAATAAACAAATTCAAATGCAATAGTAAAGAGAGGAAACGTTAGAGATGCTCATAGATTTTATAGTAGTTCGATCAAAAACTTTGACCTACATCCACTCTGGATCTCTCTTCACACGAGGCCAACCGGTATCCACTTTCATGGGTGAAGATCAAACACCCCTTACACCTTTCTACATTTCATAGGCTACTTAGGAGAACAACCTTTACACTATCCTTTTCTTAGGCTCAAGAGGTCAATATTTTCAACTTAATTTCAACCATTCCCTTACATAATTCACTCTTGAAAGAAAAAAGAAAGCTCTCAATCCAATTCAGTAGAATTTTACTAAATTTTTCTTCATATTCTTGCTTTTCGATGTAATAATACTTGTGATATCTATAGACCCAATTTGCTTAAAAAATTAAAGCCAAAATTTGACCTTCTTCGAAAAATCCGAGTATGGGTAGTACTACCATCGGCACCGATGATATTATCGTCAAAAGTTGCCCGAAAACCTGGGCAGTGATAGTACCACCACCTAGGGCAGTACCACCATCGCCTGGGGTGGTACCACTACCGCTTGGGTGGTACCACCATTAGGTAGTCTGGGAATAGTACTTCCCCATATTGTTTTATACTCGAGTTATACCTTATATTGACCCCTTTTTATATGAATGAAATGAGCTCTATCATGATCTCAAATTAAGCCCAAATTAGATCTGATTGGCTCCTAATTGAGTTAGTAAAACAAACTCTAATCATGATGCTAAATATGACACTTAAGACAAATAATTACAAATAAAATCTTTATTGTCTAGCACATCAATTGATCTTTCAGCAAACTCTCGGTATCCTTCTGACGAACCCTTGGCGAGCTCTTGATCTCCTTCCAGCAAACTCCTAACGAACTCTCGACATTCTTTCAGTGAACTCCCAGTGAGCTCCTGACAACCTGTCGACGAACTCCCAATAACCACCAGCGAACCCTTGATGAGCTCCTACTGCATCATCAGGACCCTAGCCCAATGCCCGATCTTGACTTCGGCCCAATGACATATTCATCCTTAATTATTTTTTCATCTATCACAAATTTAGTTAATTTTGCCTAAGTCGTGCAGCACTATCGTGTGTCCATCCGTAAAGGTCAGCCTCCTCGAAACCTCATATGGTCCCTTAGGACCTACAAAAGAGAAATAGAGTTAGAAAAAGTATTTCCCACAAAATTCATAAGTAATCACTTGAGCAAACACTTTATATATCCAATGCAAATTACAACCATAGACTTTACAAACTCTGAATCGTTACACACAAAGGATCAAGGTCCATTACAAATCGAAGTCCCCACAAGTGTCCACATGATACAACTCTCATTTACAAGCCAAAACTGAGTCTGAAAGCTAACCAAACTAGGGTTGCTAAGTTTACTACTAGCCCGCTACTTATTATACAAAGTATGAATAAAACCCGAAGGACAAGGATATACATGAGCATTACATTGAGCACCCTCTTTATTTTTTATCTATGATATTCTCTCCCACTTATTCCTTTAACGTCCTTATCGAAGCCGCTGCAAACACTCTATCTTCTTACCTTTTGATGAATCTTCAATCTTCTGCTCTAGCTACAACATGCCTCTTGGCTCCTAGTTGCTCTTCACCGCTGTTGTTGAGTAGTTGAACTTTAATCTACAATGCTACTTCAACTCACTAATGACTAACTCTGGTATGGGGTTGGTTGAGTTGTGTTGATCCTTATTGACTCTTGCGGATCCTTTTGATAAAGGAAAAGACCTTCATTGTTTTACGCTAGTATCTCAAATATCTCATATTGCTTAAACTGGGTGGATGCTTGTTGGAGCTTTAACGAGCATCGCCTCGTAGACTTTAAAGTTTCTGAGGTCATTTTTTCATAAAATTTGCCCTTCGATTCTTTTTCAACAAAGTTGTCAATTCTAAGTATGTTCACATCACTTCTACTTTCGATTGGCATTCTATTGAGAAATGAAGCGAACAATCTACTTTTAGTAGCACTAATCACTATTGGTCAGGATTTGATAATTGTTGTCTTCCATTAGGTTTCTTTGAAGGGTCTTTGACTCTATACAAAGCTCCTTTGTTGGATAAAGAAGAGAATTGGGTTACTTGACTTCGCTAGACTCCTCGAGGATGTACTTCATGCATCGAGCTAGTTACTAGTATTCACCCACTCTTTGCTCATAGTTCTAAAGCACCCAAAGTATTTGTACTCCTTGTGTTAAGTTGGCTACTGTGATTCGCCTTCTCTTTAGCATTGAACTTCTGGAATGCAAGAAATTTTACCCGAAAAGAGTAAAATTTCTCTCCAACTTGGAGCAAGTCTTTGATAGTTTTGGTCGCCTTTGAGATTGTATTATCTTCTCCATCATTTTTACTGCCTACTCCTTTGAGTAGAAATGTATATCACCACGTGCTACTTACTTTGTTCGTTGGTCGAGCACTCTTGTATCAACCTGAAGTCTTATACTTATGGCTATCTTGATGAGAATCCCATTGACACCAGTCTTATGAAGTTCTTTGGCCTTTGCCCTTCAGCCTTATCCTAGTACTTCGAGTTTGTCTCTACATTCTCCACCTCCTCAGCCCCTTTCATGACCAATGCTCTCCCTCCATAAGAGCAAGAGATTGATGACTCCACGAAAGTCCTGCCTCTATGGTACCATTGTGCTACCAAGCCCATGACGCTACTATCGATTGCCTTGCATCTACGTCCTTTTTTTTATGATCGGTAGATCCAACTCTATGGCACTATGGTACTCCTCTAAGTCCACCTCCTTTCTGACTAACACTTTGCTTTTGAGTAGCTAAGCCACTATGGACTCGTTGTCACTTCCTCACCCCTTTCGACCGCCTGCTTAAACACTCCTATGTTCTCTAAGCAGTTTCGCTTGGTTGATGGAAAGATAAATTATAACTCCCATGCATGGCTTATGTCATCCTATTGTTCGGCCTTATCCTTGACTTCTCGGACTCGCTTAAGCAAATATAAGCATTGAAGCAGTCCAACTCTCTAGCCATTTCGATCATACCTTTATATGATCAAGTCCCCCATGGGACTCACTAATACTTGCAATATGAATTCTCTCTCGATTTTACACAGCCCCCATATGCTGATGACTTAGGCTTTCATCTGATGCGCGATCGATGCACACACACGAAAGACCCACCTCTGCGGTTCCATGGCCTTTACTCCTTGAATCTATAGCCCTTCTTTTTATTGTGGTGTACATCGAAGTGGAGCTCCTCGTAGCTCTTGAACATACCTTTGCATGATCAAGTCCCTCAAAGGACTTCTCCCACATGTGTTGTATTGCCTCAAACTATTCTACCATAATCTGTGACACCATGTCGCCTCCTGATGACATCTCCAATGCATTGAGATTCTTGTGTGATGAACTCAGATTATAATCTCTCCATGTGTGGTCTCTACTAGCACATCATAAGGCCTCTGCCACCTTCGATAATGTTCGCTCTTTTGGCAATTCACCTTTGCCCACCCATTCTCGGGTCACACCTGGATAAAGCATCGCTCTAGGATAGTCCATCACCTTATAGCTCTCAAAGTCCTCAGACTTCACTAAAATTAGTGCACCATTGTCTATATCCTAGGTCTCTATCTCCCACCAACATAATCTCTACTGCACACCACTTTCATCATGACAACTCGAATGACCGCACTATGGAATATTCTTTAAGAGTACCCATCTCTATGTCCTCTTGTCCCTTGTTAAGACCTTCTGATCTCAACTTTGCCTCAATAAGTTAAATCACCTTAGTTTCTTTATCAATTGCATCTCTGAGACAAGTTGCATATGCCTCGAAGCTTCCTTCATCTTTGGCACCATGCAAGATGAGTCTGCCCCATTAGAATGAAGAACTCATAGAATGACATGATCTCACTCTTGCCTCTACAAGAGTTCATGTCCTTGACCTATATCCAAGGAAAGCTTTGTGCCTCCGCTCCATGTTCTATCTTCTATGTTGATTCCCTTAATGAAACTAGTATACTTCACTAAGTTCCACCTAAGTTGCTCTGCTCCTTGATTTGCATTGAGATGATGGTGGCCCCTATGCCCATTATTCCACGGGTTAGCTCTCCGTTGAGTCTGATTTCCACATTGACTCTAAGTGTTCCTTTATATGATGTTGTCATGGATTACTCTCCCACTTGATCTCACAATGCATCTACCAATGCATTATCTTATCTGAGATTATACGATGACTCCTCGCCACTTGCTCGGTTAATTGAACTTTGTGAAAATATTATTTTTAGGTACTCTTTCTCAACATGTGTGGTCTACTATACATTATTCTCCTTATAGAGAACTAGGACCTATCCCTCCTTGATATCTATCCTATTGGAGCAATATTTCTCTTAGCATTCTTCCCTTTGAAAGTTTTGGAGACCACCATATCCTTGGACTACTCCATCTTGCTAAACAACCTCTGCATTGTTTTACCCCCTATAAATGAGCTTGCTAGATTGCGACTCTTTGCCAATACAGGTCGCCGCTGGACCCTTCAAGCCCTAGCAACATACTAAACTTGTTGCACGCTTTAACCTCATATGGGCATATCCTTTCCATGCCGAAGAGAAAGTTTTAATACTCTATGGTATCGAGTTTCGATCACCTTAGGATGGCCACGAATATTCCATCGTCCGCATATAAGCCCTTGCATGAGTACTGAATTCTTCAAGTTAGCAATTCCCCTCACCTCTATGAACTTTGCACAACTCTTTCAGTCATTACGCAACACATCCCACTTTGCACGCTCTCATCTTTTACCAAATGCCTCGTTTGCCTTGAGTACTATCAAGTTTAGTTACCAACGTTGAGCCACAGCTCAAACTCAGCCATCCCAACCTTTGTACGCCACACATTCTTCCTAGCTTGCTTGTCCTCGTAGTGTCTCTCACACAAAGAGTTGGCCATTCCTCTGAATATCAATTATAAATGCTTGCTCCTTTAAGTGACTCCTTTCCCTACATCTCAATATCTGTTTTCCCTAAATGGTCACCTGTGCTGGCTGCCCTCCATACAGCCTAGCTAGGTCTCCCATATTTGCATGGTAAGTGTTTCTGCATGTGCTTGTTAGACTCTGATACCAAATTCACAAACTTAGTTAGTTTTGCCTAAGTTGTACGGCACTATTGTATGTCCATCCATAAAATCAATCTCCCCGAAACCTTCTATGGTTCCTTAGGACTTACAAAAGAGAAAATGGGTTAGAGAAAATATTTTTCACAAGATCCATAAGCAACCACTTAAGCAAACACTTTATATAGCCAACATAAATTACAATTATGGACTTTATAAACTCTGAACGATCGCACGCAAAGGATTAAGATCTATTACATACCAAAGTCCCCACAAGTGTCCACATGACATAACTCTCATTTACTAGCTGAAACCCACCACAAAAGCTAACCAAGCTAGGGCTGCCAAGCTTACTGTTAGCCTGCTACTTACTGTACAAAGTATGAACAAAACCTAAAGAACACGAACATATATGAGCATTATATTGAGCACCCTCTTTACATTTTTATCCGTGACAAATCGTAGTTAATCTTTTATCACTTCTCTCCAACACATAGGTTAGATCACAAACTCACTAATTGATTTCATCATCAAAATCTGAGATTCAATAATCTCTCTTTTTTTTTTAATGAAAGCTAATTGATGTTGGAGTTAACCTTGACTCCCTTTATCCATATTCCATATATGATATAAAACAATCTTGAATTCAAAGAAACAATTACCTTTGAATTCAAGGTAGCAATTTGACCATTTTGACTATACACTGAAACTTTAACAATTTAACCATTCATCATCATGATACCATATATGATAAAATTTTTAATAACAAATATTCATTCTTTTTAGTATCATATAATAAAAATTTCAAACAATATATATTTCACATGATAAACATTTCGAGCGTCATCAATATATCATTTCTCCCCCTTTGTCATCAACAAAAATGAGAAATATTTAACTCATATTTGAATATTTATCATAAATATATCATATTTAAATATTTATCACTAATATTTATTATATTTAAATATTTATCATAAATATTTAAATATATCATTTGTTATCAATATATCATTTCTCCCTTTTGTCACCAACAAATGTTTTCAAAACAAATGTTCATCACATGATAAAAATTTCAAACAAGGCATTTTGTAGGTGTCATCAATCATGTCATTTCTTCCTCTTTGTTATCAATAAGAAGGAGAAATATTAACCACATAGTTGAACACTAAGTGTTCAACACATTTATCACAAATATTCATAACATACAGAGAGGAATTTATTTCATTTCTCCCCTTTTAAAATAAGAAGAAGAATAAAGAGAGGATTTTATTCATCACAAATGCCATATCAAATTTTCTTCTTTGTAAGAAGAAGAAGAAGAAAGGGGGGTGTCAAATATATCAAAGAGTCCAAGAATCAAAGATCAAGTATCCAAAAAGAAAATCAAATATCAAGAGGGGGGATACATTTGAATGCATTGTATCAAAGATTCATGAATTCAAGAATCAAAATATTTTTTCTTAAGAGGGAGCATTCGAAAGAGAGCTTATGAATCACATATCAAGCATAAAAAAAAGTTCTTGAATCATATTTTTTCTTTTATAAATTTTAAGAGGAAAGAGTGATGTGAAATCTTTCGAAAGAGAGCTCAATTTGCAAAGGTTGAGAAATCCGAGAAAAATATAAAATGCATTTAGAAGATTAAAATCATTTCATGTAGATTTCAAGAAGAGGCTCAAAATAAGAAATCTAAAAAAATAATATGATAACAAATCATGTATCTGAAAGGTTTAACATTCCTAATTTTCTTTTAAGCAATTTTCTCTCCCTTAGTTGTGTCAAAAAGAAAATTGATGGTATAATTTTATTTTTACATTGATGTTCTAATTACAAACATAAGTACAAAAGGATTATATGATGAAAATCATGTCATTAAGGATATAATATGAAAGATCAATTCGCAAGTACCAAAAGACATGATTTATTTTAACAAATCTTCTTTTTTTGGTAAATAACAAAAATGAATCTTAGGAGATCAACTAGAAAATAATCTCGATTTATTTACATAATTTCTTTAATAAAAATGAAAGAATCATATTGAGTAATCTTAATTTATATCAAGATCTTAAGTTATAATCATGATTTGGATAATAACTTATTCAAGTTTATCAAATCATCAAAATCTCTTTCATAGTTTAAGAGATTCATAAAGAATGATATATATAATTCATCACTTTTATCTCTTATTGAAAACTTGATAGGATAGAGTCATTTAAAAAAAATATTTGGCTTTTATGTTTCAATTTATGTAATTTATTTCATGCAATAATGTCTTTATCTTTTATGTCAAATCTATGCATTATCATGTAAAACTGAAAACTAAGTATTATTTCAAAAGAAATAATTAAGATTATTAATATAACACATTAAAATAGTAAAATATTTTCAAACAAAAGCTTTAATTTATTTTAATTCTAGTTATTTTTTCTTCTTAAGTGAGTCCAACTCTTTAGACTTAGTACAGTGAGTTGCTATGCAATTGTCATGCTTATTTTATTTTTTTATTTATTTTATCTTATTTTGAGTCCCAATTCAAGAAATATCTGTTATGATCAATTGGTACTAAGAGGGGCGGTTGAATTAATGCAAGTGTAAATTCTCGTCTTAAACAAAAACTTTTCGCTTTAAGCAAGATAGGAAGATCCAAAGTTTTTCATTCAAGTAAAGCAAGTGAGTGATTAAAAGAAGATTGCTAAGTTTCTTATAAATTACTTAAGAAAGAACAAAGAAATCCCAAAGATAAGCAACATCATAATTGAAATGTTTAATGTGAAAACCTTACTTTCAAAGAGTAAATTAAATTGGAAGCATTAATATAAAATTATTAAGCAAGGAAAGCCAAAGAACTCACAAATTTTATAGTGGTTTGGCATCAATGGGCCTACATCCACTCCCAAGTCTTCCTTCTTGAGGCACACCAGAGTCCATTATCGATCTTCTTTGGGTGAAGACCAAATCCTTACACTTTGCTTATAAGGGAGATAAGATTACAACTCTTTGATCACTACCTTACTCATTTTCTTTTTCTTACAATTCACACACAATACTTTTTCAGAATATAATTTCTAAAATTATTGTATGAATACAAAAAAACTTAGGGTATTTATAGACCCCAAATGACTTTAGAATTTGGAGCCAAAAATCAAACTCACTTGGAAAATCTGGGTACGGGCAGTTCGCCCGCTAGCCTGGGTGAGTTAACCACTAAAAGTGCCTAGATTCCTGGGTTCGAATGGCTCAGCCACTAACAGTCACCCGAACTCCTGGCAGCATTGGTTGAACTACTACTCACCGATGATTTACCCATCGAAATATCCAAAAAAGTGGTTCCCTCCACTTTTCAAATTTCGACTTGAACCTGATGTTGACAAATTCTTTAGTCAACTGATTGAGCTTAACTTAAGCTCAACCAAACCCTCATAGTGGACCAGAGTATCTCTTTGAGTTAATTTGGATATCTTCTAAATCACACTCATTTAAGACTCAATCTTAACCTATGACTTAAATATTACAATCAAGATATGACGATCAAGCTTATGAACTTGCTCCCGCAATCCGATAACCTCCAGAATCTCCAACAGTGGGTCTCATTGTCTTCCTCTAGCAATATTCCAGCATATTCCTAGCGATTTTCCCGATACCTTTGGCAAAATCCTAGTGAACGCCCGACGAGCTTTCAACGCATCGTCCAAAACTTTGGCCCGATGCCTAAGCTTGATCCTGGGTCAATGTCTGATCTATAACACATTTTCTTCATTGTGGTTAACCTGCATGATGCTAACTATAACTTAATAAATTATAATCAATCATAGCCATAAGTCCACTTCAAGACCTTTCCAACTCCCGACAAGCCTTTCGGCTACCCCCGACAATCTTATAGCGAATCTCGATCTTCTTCCAGTGAACTCGCTTGCACTATCCTAGCAAGCTCACGATACCCTCGGCGAGCTCTCGATGCACTCCAGGTAAGTTTCTAACTGCATCGTTTGAACCCCAGCCCAATACTTGGACTTGACTCTGACCAAACCTCTGATTGTCATATTATCTCTATTGTATTAATCCTGCATCAATCAACTCCAACAACACATGTTAGATCAATAACCCATCAATTGATTTCAGCATCAATATCTAAGATTCAACAATCTCTCCCTTTTTTATGATGACAATTACTTGATGATAGGCGTTAATCATAACTCCTCTTAAATTCATGCCACTTAAATTTAAGATAATCACACACTCTTAAATTTCAAGTATTTTTAAGCAATCAATATTTCAAGTAAATTTTAATGCAAATAGCATCAAGTCATCAAATCATGAGTTTTAAAAAGATTATGTATCCATATCTAAGATATCTAAGTATATCATCAATATCATGTGTCACCAACATAGATCATTAATATCATATGTCTTTAATGTATATCATCAGTATTATGTATCATCAATATCATATATACATGTGTTATCAATGTATATTTCACAATATTATGTGTCATTAATGTATATTTCTCCCCCTTTGTCATCAACAAAAAGATGAAATATATGGCTAAGGATTTTGAGGCACATGAGTTTTTGCTCTCCCTTTGTAAAATATGACATGAGTCATAAAGAATTTTCTTTCTCTTGTGAACAAGAAGGAAAGAAAATAAGGGAGGAGTTATAAAATAAAACATCATTATGTATAACTCTCAATTTTATAGAGGTGAATTTCAAAAATAAGCTCAAAACAATAGATATTCATGGAGATTCAAAAATTTAGGAGCTACTCACACATTTAAAAATCATCTCATGTAAGCGTAGAGAATAAATCCATAAAATAACAAATCATTATCTTCATATAGATTTTTAAAATCATCATTACATGTATGATCATCATATATGATTTCACATCATCACACTTTCTCCCCTTTTGTCATCAACATAAGGAGAAGTGCAAATAGCAAGTTTTTGATATATGAAAGCTTAGTAATTTAATAAATTTTTTATTACTTTAGAACATGCAAGCTAGTGAATTCTTTCTTCTCTTTTGAGAAGTGCAAGCTAGCAAATTTTTTATTCTTTTGCAATGTTCAAGTTAGCAATTTTACATCATACAAGCTAACAAGTTTTGCTTCCCCTTTGTCATTATAAAAAAGAAGTGATGGTTATAATAGTACGAAACTTTTCTCAATATATCATTCTTCAAATTATTACATGAAATATATCAAGAAAAATTAACATGGTGATGAGATATATAATTCATTAAGATAAATTATGAATATCAAGAGACAAATCATATGAGAAACAAATAAAATCTCTTGATTCATGCATAAGAAATCTCAAATTGTCAAGATTTTGATTTATAAAAGATTTCAAGTTATAATTCCAAGGAATCAAAATTATGATATAGGTAAAGAACTCATTCATTTTTAAAATTATCAAAAATACTTTCAAGAGATTTAAAATAAAATTAATAGACTTATTGATATCTTAACATGCTAGTTATTTTATTTCTTCCATTTGTGTGAACAAGAAGGTAGAATGAAGATAGAGAAGTGAAAAATATCATATCACAAAAATATTTAATTTTATAGATGTAAATTTTATAGATGTGAATTTTGAAATTCAAGAAAAAATCAAGAGCTACTAATATAATTTAGTTCATCTTATGCAAATTTCAAGCAAGGTAGCAAATTAATCAAATCATGCATTTTAAGGATTATCTCATGTAAATTTTGATAATAACCATCAAGAATTCCAAAAGAAAACATGATAGTAGATCAAGCTTCAATTGTAAATCAAGTATTTTACATGCATTTAGGAAGTTCTAATTTTCTTCTAAGCAATTATTCCTCATTCAATGTTATCATATCCAAATTTCTCTTAATCATATTGGTAATTTATTTTCTCTTTTTGTTAGTGTCACAAAATATGATTGTATAATATTTTTACATTCATATTCAAATTACTCCCAAAAGTATAAGAGGTATCATGTCATTAAAAATAAAAATTCAAATCCAAAAGACATGATTTAATAAATTCGCCCCACCTTTTGTTTGTGAATATAAGTAATCAAGACATATTATGTATTTTAAAGTAAAATTATCAAATCATGCATATTTCATTTAATTTTCAACTTATCACATTCATGAGTTATAAAATAAATTATGTGAAGAAGGATATTAATATCAAAAGACACTCATGAATACCAAAAGATATAATTTAATTTAATAAATTTCTTCTTAGATAATAAAATTTTTTAAGACATCAATTTTGTAAGTAAAATTTTAATTCATAAAAATTATCAAGTTACAAGTATGATTTTGCAAAATGAGATATAGAAATAGAGTATCTCAACTTATTTATGTGATTTCAAATCATCAAGATCATTGTTTAGATTCATGTTATAGTTCCAAATAGATAAACTTATGATTCATTTATAAACTTATTCAAACAAAGTTGATTTATGTAAAGATTTCAAGTTTTAATTTTTTAACTTGTCAAGATCATGATAAAATCATCAAAAATATCAATAACGTTGGATAGATTCATTCATCTTTTTTTAAAATAAAATTATTTAAAAAGTTATCCAAAATCATCATCAAAAATTATTTTTTGAAAAATTTAACAAAGGCATCATAGATTGTTTTTTAATAGCTAAAGTTCTCTAATCCATTTTTGTAGTTTAAGAGATTCAACAATGGTAGTATTATTTTCACTCTTGTTGAAATATTAATATGATAAAAATTCTTTTAAGAATAATTATCCTTCTTTTAAAATTTATTTCAAGAATGCAATGTCATTTAAAATCAAAAATAAAATTTCATCAAGATCATTGCAATAAAATATTTTTAAAACAAAAACTTTGATTTATTTCAATTCCAATAATTTTTAGACTTAGTGTAGTGAGTTACTATGCTCATTTCATTCTCATTAAATATATTTTTAATTTACAAAAATACTAGACAATGAAGAAAGAATTTTCTCTCCCTTTTCTATATTGTTCTATGCTAAAATTTTATCATTCAACACAATCATTCAATCATAGCATTTCAATCAACGTAACATTTAAATCAATCATTTCATAAACTTTGTTAATATTTGAACCATTTAACAATAGTTTTTACATTTAAACCAACATCCAAACTAATAATTTTAAACCATTTATTTAATTATCATCAAAATCTCATTTATGTAAATTTCAATATATTCTTCAATAAGTAACGTTCTTTAGTTCTAGTTCATTCTTTAGCTATACATCATCAAGATTGATTGTATAATGATGAACTATCAAAATATTCATTGTCATTAATTTTAATTTCAATAATTTTCTTATTACTACTTAGGTTAGTGAGCTTTGAAAGGATATTTGATCTAAGTTATGTGTCATGAGCATCTACTCTCAAAATATTACTTAGTGTTCGTAGCCTTGTTAGGAGGCAACTTTATATTATGGGGGATTTTAATTTAGGTACTTATTTTACATTGTGTTCTTCATTATATGTTCTTTCTATTTTCTCTAAAGGCTTAAAGTTGTTTATGGTCTCTTTAGGAATCCAAGTTAATTTATGTGGACTATAGTTTTTAAATGAATATTTGTTTGCTTTATGTCCTAATTTTTCTCAAAAATTACATTTGATTCATGGTGGCACATTTAAGGTTGGTCCTTTAACAAACATGGTTAGCTTTTGCTGAATGTTACCAATAAAGCTTATACCATTTCTTCTATTAATATGACCCTTATTGGAAAGGATCATATTTAGGGATTTGTTTCCAATTTCAAATTTTTTTAATATTTGTTTAAGCATGATATTTTCCTTTTTAACATTATCTAACATTTTACATTTAGAGCAAAAATTATGTAATGGTAAAGTATTATGCAAGGTTTCATATTTAGTGTATGTATTATGTGATGGTGCTACTTCATGTATTTCATTAAGTTTACTAACTAATGATGCATGCTCTATCTTAAGTAATTTATAGGATTTGCTATCTTTCTAAATTCATCATAAAGTTCATGAAAAGAAAGTAATAACTCATTAAAATTAAAAGAGCTTTCGGGTAGGTTACTTACCTCATCGTGGTTGGCCATGAGCGCGAGATCTTCCACTTCTTCTGGATTGTGATTTTCATCTTTGGAGCACATTGGCTTCTTGCATTCATAGCAATAAGTTTTATCCATTTTTAAATCATTTTATGGTTCATGTTGATTAATTTAACTAGTTCATTTGTCAAATATTCAAAGTTCACATCACTCGAGATTTCACTTGACGAGTCATATGTTCTTTTTAGTTTCAATTCCTTCCTGTCCTTTGGAAGGTGTTATTGAGTTCTCAATGTCAAATTTTTCTTGTTCTTAGGAAGGTATTCTTCTTGTTCTTTTTTGTAAGATATTTTGTTTAATGATTCATTTAGATTTAGTATGGTTTCATGTGTTATTTCTAATGTATGCCATATATCGAAAGCCGAATCAAAATAAGAAATCCGATCAAATTCATTTTTATCAAGTGCATAATATGCAGGTTACAAGTACCCTACAAGCCAATCACGTGAGTGATGGCATGTGTGACATGCTGTGTGATCTTTTTTGCTTATGATTAATATTGGCATATTCTCATATTATTTGTTACATATATATTATGATGTCCTTGGTTATGTGCAATGAGAGTCAGATCGTGATGAAATCATGATAATGAGATCGATTCACCTTTAAACACAAATCCTAAATAATCCCAGTCATATGTTACTCAAAAGGGATATTGAGATAACTGGACAGATCATTGTATTATATACCCATCCATATGATGGAGGCGACTGGTCTCATAGCCACTTGTGTAGAGACACTAAGAATATAGTTCAAGTGCTCATTGGAGAATGAATTTACTGATTGATCCGCCTATGGAATATTGTATGGTTAATGATACCTAATGTCAGATAGTGATTCCATAGTCATAGTTGTGTATCTGGTCCTCAGACTTGAGACACTAAGGATATCTTGTATGAGTACTCCTTTCTTTGACGTCAAACTTATAGGTTTGGAAAGTTCCAAATCTTGTATAACTGGTTATCGGGATTGGTAGCCAACCTTACAAAGGTAATTAAGTGTCAATAGAGGATCATCTACTCTGGAATATCCTATATGTGCTTAATCAGATAAATCTCTAGCTAGGGTCATTCGGATTGACAGAGAAAGAGTTCTCCAAAAGAATCCAATTAGAACGAGACTATGACGGATTCCGTATTGGACCTGATATTACCATGTCCAATATACGGTCTTTGGGATATTAGTTGGATGAGAGATTATAGATACACGGTAACTGTGAACAGACAGGTCCGATGGATTTGATGCCCCCTGTATCGTTTGGGGACTATGGCGTAGTGGTCTAGTATGTCCATAGTCGATGAGTCGAGTGAATTATTATGGGGATAATAATTCACTATATCAAAAGGCGTTCTGATGGAAGTGACTCACAGCCAACTTGGTATCGGGCCTAGAGGGTTATATATATATAGTGGATGCTTCAGCGATTAAAAGATTGGATGAAGATCCAATTAGCTCATATTCTCATTAGATAAGACCCTCTACTGATGGGCTCCTTACTTAAGGCCCAATTAGAGGCCTAAGGAGATTATTGGATAGAGATCCAATAATGCAAGGTTAGTGGGTTATTAGATGGAGATGCAATACCCACTAAGGCAGGAGCCCTAGGTTTTTGGTGGCTCTCTATAAATAGGAGGGGAGACTCATGGTTGATAGATTGCAGCTTTAGCCACCACCTCCTATTCTCCTCCCTCCCTCTAAGTAAGAGTTGCAAGATTAGATTGGAGGAGTTTTATTACAGAGATCCATCATGTAGATACCACTAGAGATGACACTTGACCTCCTTTATCTTCTCCATCCGAATCTAGAATACAGGGATATACGATCTCCCTAGGTAAAATCAATCTCTCACGCATCGTGATTTTTTCAGTTTTTGTAATTTTTCTCATGACCCTAATATTTTGCATTACGATTTGATCTGCATGGGAAATCAACTTTTGTTTTGATTTTCGATGCGTATATGATGCACCAGCTGAGGTTTCCCAATAGCGGTATCAGATTCAAGGTTTTCATGCGAAAGATTGGTTTAAAATGACATGTGATGATATTGAATCACGTAAAATTATTCTACGCGTTATTGTTACATTTTCACGGCAAAGGAGGCCTTGCGGTCGGCCACCCATGGCCGGTGGTGAGGCCAAGGCCCCCTACAAGGGGTGACTAGCCATGGCCAAAGTCCCTTGTAGGGGTAGCCGCCAGTATATCGTGGTCACTGCAGGCATGGTGGTGCTTGCAGGCGGCACCTACGGGCGTGGCGGCCCGCCCGTGCGGAGGCGCCGCTGCGCTGACCAGCTAGGGCTACCGCTTGCAAGGCGATCGCTCTGGGGCAGCACCAAGGTAGCACCGCCAGGTCGGCGAGGGCAAGAACACCGCAGGTGCCCATGCCATGCATAGGGCAACAACGACAGTGAAGGTAAGGGAAGAGGGCTAAGGCATCCTTTTGAGAAAAGGATGATCATACCCCTCTAAATTAGGAAAATTATGAGGATTGTCCTCATGTACATAAATTTCAAAATACCCTCAATAATTCTAAAAATTCCAAGGACTATCCTATGATCCAAAATTACGAAAATGCCTTGATAATTCTGGAAATTCTAAGCATGTCTTGATTTCTAAAAATTAATTAATTAAATATTTTAATTAATTATTATATATATCTAGTAATCCTACATATAATGTGATGTACATACAATATATGATATGAATGAATGATCATGAGCCATGTGTTATGATGTATGTAATTATGATTATTATTATTATTGGGGCCTGTAAGCATGTGTTTTTCTCATTTATTGTTGGGCCTATATGCCTTTGATTATTTGTAATTACATGGAGATCCGCAGCGGGAGCATGGAGGTTACAACGGGACCCACGATGTCGTGGCGGGAGATCATAACGGAGGGAGATCACAACGCATGGTAATGCGACGATCCGACAGAACCGATGATGGCGAGATCAACAATCATAGGGAAAGGAGATGCGCCAATACATACATAGATCCTATTAGGTGATGACTTATGATCATCCAGTGTGGCTTATATATGTGATGTGTTATACACCTACTAGATATATGTATATATATATATATTTGCATGCGATATAGATATATATTAAATATGTATATGTGTGACATGACATATTAGGAGACCGATACAAAAATCCCCTCCTAAGATAATATTAAGTCGGTAAACGTGAGGCAATAAAATTGAACCACGTGGCCTTCCTTCATTATCGGATGAAATTGAATCACGATATATGTTGAGTTGGTCGAGTCCCTCGAGGCTCACCTATCTATGTGATCAAGATCTTGCCTATGACATAGAGATGTCACCGGTGACCTGAGGACATGGTATGCTTGGTCGAGTCTCTCAAGGGTATATCATCAAATCAGACTCATCTTGTAACGATGGTGATGACATAACTGAACATCATGGTTAGTCAAGTCCCTCGAGATTATGACGGTTCAGAGGCCAAACGTAACGGGAATCACAAGGAGTTGTGATTAGCAAGAGTTGCCTATCTTTTGGGCTTAGTGTAATTGGTCGAGTCCCTCAAGGTTGCATTAAGATGTCAATTGGATCTCGATCCCCACTAGGAGTCTGCCGGAGACTTCCATCTCACGTGTCGAGGGTGTTGCATGATTCACCAAGAAAATAGTAGGAGTACATTAAGATAGAAGTCCATATCTTAATTAGTATTTTCTACAAAATCTGCATGTTATTTATTTTTGCTATATCTTATTTTGTTAGAAACATGTCGCTCATAAACCCCCCTACGTGGCATACTTGATGCCAATTGCCTCACTGGTCCAAACTATATAGATTCGCTCTGCAATTTGAGAATTATTCTCATGGTGGAGAAAATCGCATATGTCCTTGATATAATTCTGCCCATGCCGGAAGAAGGGGCAAGCGAGGATGAGATCATTCGTTATGTGAAATATATAGATAATTCCATGTTGGCAAAATATTACATGTTGGCCTCCATGACTCTTGAGTTCTAAAGACAATATAAGAGCATGGATGTAGATTCTATCTTTCTTCATCTCTGCCAACTGGTTGAGAAATAAGGAAGAACTCAATGATATGAGATCTATAAGAAACTCTTCCAAGCTAGGATGATAGAAGGGACATCGGTTGAGAACCATGTCCTAAAGATGATAGGGTATATCGAGAAACTCATAAGTCTAGGAATAGTCCTAGAAGATAACTTATGCATTGATCTTATACTTCAGTCCTTACTAGATTCCTTTTCACTGTTCATTATTAACTTTAATATGAATAAGTTTGAGGTGACTCTACTTGAGCTTCTCAATATGTTGAGGGGAGCTGAGAGTATAATCAAGAAAAAGAAGTCAGTTCTCTATATTGGTGAGACCAATAGGAAAAGGAAGGCTAGTAAAGACCCTTAAGAAGGGCAATAGCAAAGAAAGACTATGTCAGGCAAAGATTGCCAAGAGAGACCCGACAAATGACAAAGGACAGTGCTTCCACTACGACCAAGACGGGTATTAGAAGAGAAGCTGTAAGGACTACCTTATAGAGAAGGCAAGACAGAAGCTTGGAGAAGCTTCAGGTATATTCATGATCAGTCTCCACTTATCATATTTTCATGATAACACATAGGTATTGGATATAGGGAGTATTTATCATATCTGCAATTCGTTGCAGGTTCTAGTAAGACCTAGGAGATTGACTAGAGGTGAGATGAACCTCAAGATGGGCAATGGAGCAAGAGTTGCTGCAATTGTTGTTTGAGAGGTCACCCTACATTTGCCTGGTGGAGCTATTATTGCATTAGATGCATGTTATTTTATTCTCTCTATTATCAAAAATATTATTTCTATCTCTTGTTTGACAATTAGTTGATATAAATTAGTTTTTGAGAACAATAGTTGCTCAATAATTATGGATGATGAGATCATCACTAGAGGGATCCTTATAAATGGCTTATATGTATTAGATACTTCTTCACATATTATGAATATAAATATGTATAAGAGGAAAAAAGATGAGGTAAATAATATATACCTATGACATTGTAGGCTTGATCATATACATGAGGGAAGAATTCAAAAGTTGCTGAAAAATGGATATTTAGATCCATTTGACCATATGTAACTTACAAATCTTGCCTTCGTGGGAAGATGACCAACTCTCCTTTTAGTGAAACTCATACATAGTGATGTATGTGGGCCCATGTCGACTCAGGCTATAGGTGGTTACTCATACTTCATTATATTCATTGATGATTTCTCTAGGTATAGACACATGTACTTAATGAAATATAAATCTGAGGCTTTCGAGAAATTCCGGGAATATAAGAATGAGGTAGAGAACCAAATTGGAAAGAGTATTAAGACTCTTCGATTAGATCGAGGAGGAGAGTACTTGAGTACAGAGTTCAACCATTTCCTTAGGGACAATGAGATTCTATCCCAACGGACACCTCCTTATACCTCAGCTCAAATGGTGTATCAAAAAGGAGGAATTGCACACTATTAGACATGGTGCAATCCATGATGAATTTTGCTAACCTACCCATCTCATTCTAGGGGTACGTCTTAGAGACTGCAGCTTACCTTCTCAACAGAGTTCCATCAAAGTCGATAGTGTCTACACCATATGAGATATAGAAAGGAAATAAGCCCGATCTTAAGATTATTAAGATTTGGGCTATCCTGCCCACGTTAGAAGATACAACATTGATAAGTTAGAATCAAAGACAGAGTGGTGCACATTCATGGGATACCGAAAGAAAATTATGGGTATTATTTTTATCATCTCGAGGACCGAAATGTCTTTGTTGCTAAGAGAGTTGTGTTCCTTGAGAAGGAATATATTCTTGATAGAAACAGTAGGAGTGAGATAGAACTGAGTAAGGTTGGAGAACCTAGCTCAAGCACCATTCCAGAGCCCGAGTCTGTTCAGGTGCCTAACACACAAGTTCCAACTTTACACAGGTCTAACTGAGTATCTCACCCTCATGAAAGATATGTGGGACATATCAGTGAAGACGACTTTGAGGATATTGATCCTTAGACGTACAAGGAGGCTATTATAAGTATAGACTCTGAGAAGTGATAAGAAGCCATAAATTCTGAGATAGATTCCATGTAATCTAACAAGGTTTAGAACCTTGTGGATACACCTGAGGGTATTGTACCCATTGGCTGCAAATGAATCTTCAAGAAAAAGATGGGAGTGGATGGAAAGGTAGAGACCTATAAAGCAAGGCTGGTAGCTAAAGGATATCATCAAAGACAAGGAGTTGACTATGACGAAACCTTTTCATCTGTAACCATGCTTAAGTCCGTTAGAATTATTTTGGCCATTGCAGTACACTATGACTATGAGATCTAGCATATGGATGTCCAAATGACATTCCTCAATGGCAATCTCAATGAAGAGGTGTATATGATACAACCAGAGGGATTCATATCTAAAGAAAGTTCAGATAAAGTGTGCAGGTTGCTTAGATCCATTTATGGATTGAAGCAACTTTCTCGAAGTTGGAACATAAGATTTAATGAGGTGATCAGATCTTATGACTTCGTTAAGAACAAAGATGAGCCTTGTGTGTATAGGAAGCTAAGTGGAAGTGCTATCACTTTCTTGGTGCTATATGTGGATGCATCCTAATCGTTGAGAATGATGTAGGAATGCTCTCCACAATAAAGGCTTGGCTATCTAGAAACTTCTCCATAAAAGACTTAGGGGAAGCATCTTATATTTTGGGGATCCGAATCTATAAAGATAGATCCAAAAGGATGCTTGGCTTGTCTCAGTCTAGGTATATAGACTCCATTGTCCAAAGATTTGACATGAAAAATTCCAAGAGATGTCTCATATCGATGAGACATGGAATATCACTTTCTAGGAGTATGTCCCCAAAGACTCCTGAAGAAAGGGCAGACATGGATAAAATACCTTATGCCTCAGCGATAGAGTCTATCATGTATGCGATGCTATGTACTAGGCCTGATATAGCACATGCTTTGAATGCCATAAGTAGGTATCAGGTAGATCCAGGTCTAGAACCCTGGAAAGCAGTAAAGTGTATCCTTAAGTACTTGAGAAGGACTAAGGATCTTTTACTAGTATATGGAGGAGGTAGCCTCCAGGTTGAGGGCTATACAAACTCAAGTTTTCAGTCCAACATTGATGTTAGCAAGTCAAATTTAGGATATATTTTTACCCTGAATGGAGGAGTAGTAAGTTGGAAGAGTTCCATGTAAGATACTATTGCTGACTCGACCATAGAGGTAGAATACATTGCTGTAGCAAAAGCAACAAAGGAAGGGGTTTGGATGAAGAAATTCATCAAGGATTTGAGAGTCAAACCAAGCAGCGTGGAGCTGACTCCCATATATTGTGACTATGATAGGGTGATAACTCTAATAAAGAAACTCAGGTCTTAATAGAATTATTCTGAGGAGGTTTCATCTTATTAGAGCGATCATGATCCGAAAAGATAGAGTAATGAAAAGAATTCCATTCGAAGATAACATTACAGGTCCACTGATGAAACCGTTGGCTCATATTGTATTTGAGCATCATAGGGGTCTGATGGGGATCAGACACATAGGTGACTGACTTTTGGTCAAGTGAGAGATTGCTAGTTATAGGTGCCCTACAAGCAAATTATGTGAGTGATGGCACGTGTGGCACACTGTGTGATATTTTTTGCTTATGATTAATATTGACATATTCTCACATTATTTGTTACATATATATTGTGATGTCTTTGGTTATGTGCAATAGGAGTCGGATAGTGATGAGATCACGATAATGAGATCGATTCACCTTTAAACACAGATCCTAAATAATCCCGATCATAGGATACTCAAGAGGGACATTGAGATAACCAAACATATAGGTGTACTATATACCCATCCATATGATGGAGGCGGCTGGTCTCATAGCCACTTGTAGGGAGACACTAAGGATATAGTACATGTGCTTATTGGAGAATGAGTTCACTAATTAATCCGCTTATGGAATGCTATATGGTTAATGATGCCTAATATCAGACAACAATTTCATAGTCCTAGTTATGTATCTAGTCCTTAGACTTGAGACACCAAGGATGTCTCGTATAAGTACTTCTTTATTTGATACCAGACTTACAGGTTTGAAAAGTTTTAGATCTGGTACAATTGGTTATCGGGATTGGCAGCCAACCTTACAAAGGTAATTGAGTGTCAATAGAGGATCATCCACTCTCGGTATCACAAGAGGAATATCCCATATATGCTTGCTCAGATAAATCCCTAACCAAGGTCATTCGAATTGAGAGAGAAAGAGTTCTCCGGGAGAATCCAATTATAACGAGACTATGACGGATTCCGTATGTGACCTGATAATACCATGT
This sequence comes from Ensete glaucum, assembly GCA_021527575.1. Lineage (NCBI taxonomy): Eukaryota > Viridiplantae > Streptophyta > Magnoliopsida > Zingiberales > Musaceae > Ensete > Ensete glaucum. The sequence goes on along the minus strand of CM038557.1, from coordinate 40,690,963 downwards.
CCAATATATGGTCTTTGGGATATTAGTTGGATGAGGGATTATAGATACACAGTAACTATGGATAAACAAGTCTGATGGATTTGATCTCCCCTGTACCGTTTGGGGACTATGGTATAGTTACCTAGTACGTCCATAGTCGATAATAATTCACTATATCAAAAGGAGTTCTGATAGAAGTGACTCACGGTCAGCTCAGTATCGGGCCTAGAGGGTCACACACATATTGTGGATGCTTCAGCGAATAGAGGATTGGATGAAGATCCAATTAGCTCCTATTCTTATTAGATGAGATCCTATACTGATGGGCTCCTTGCTTAAGGCCCAATTAGAGGCCTAGAGAGATTATTGGATATAGATCCAATAATGTATGGTTAGTGGGTTATTAGATGGACATCCAATACCCACTAAGGTAGGAGCCCTAGTATTTTTTGGTGGCTCTCTATAAATAGGAGGGGAGACTCATGGTTGATAGGTTACAGCTTTAGCTACCACCTACTATTCTCCTCCCTCCCTCTAAGCAAGAGTTGCAAGATCGGATTGGAGGAGTTTCGCTACAGAGATCCATCGTGTGGATACTGCTCGAGAGGAGGACGCGTGACCTCCTTCATCTTCTCCATCTGATTCTAGAATATAGGGATATACGATCTCCCTATGTAAAATCAATCTATCACATATCACGATTTTTTTAATTTTTATGATTTTTCTCACGACCCCAATATTTTGCACAACGATTTGATCTGCGTGGAAAACTGATTTTTGTTTTGATTTTCACTATGCATACGATGCACTCACTGAGGTTTCCCAATATAATATAAGGTATTCATAGCCTCGGCATTTAAAAAAAAAGTCTTTTTCTCCAAATCATTCCAATCGTTCATTGGAAGAGAAGACCTTTCAAATTTATTTTTAATAATATTCCATAAATCAAGATTCAAGAAAAGCAAGAAAACTCTCATTCGAATTTTCCAATAAGTGTAGTCTGTCTCATTGAACATGGGCGGACAAACGATAGAAAAGCCCTCTTGAAAGCCAAAAAGAGTTATTTCTCTTGGGTGTTAAACCAAATGAGAAAAAATATTGCTCTGATACCAATTGTGAGGATCAATTAGCACTAAGAGGTGGGGTAAACTAGTGCAAGTGTAAATTTTTGTTTTAAACAAAAACTTTTTTCTTTAAGCAAGATAGGAATATCCAAAACTTTTTATTCAAATAAAGCAAGTGTATGATTAAAAGAAGATTGCTAAGTTTTATACTTACAAATTACTTAAGAAAGAATAAGGAAATCCCAAAGATAAGCAATGTCGTAAGTGAAGTGCTTGACATGAAAACCTTACTTTCAAAGAGTAAACTAAATCAGAAGCATGATAGAACCCTCGATAGGGAAACCTTGGCGGATTTACCTAGTAAGGGGGACAACGACTACTAAGCCCTAAGGGATAATCTAAACCCTAGCCATATTCTTTTATAAGATAGGAGTGGTTTTATTACAATCTAACAGAGTTTTTATTGACTAGTACTAAGATGATTAGGATTTAACCCTGCTGGAGTTATATCATTAGGCCACCACCCCCTTTATTTATGCATGGTAGCTATAGGAGGGGCAAAAGGAGGAATTTACTTAGGAAGCACCCCCCTAGGGCTAGCGTTTGGAGCCCTATATAAGCATGTAGCCTCCACCTCTTTTCATCAAGTAAGATCAATATATAATTTAGCCATATGACCGACTACTAGGAGGGAGGAACCCCTATAGCATTCCAAGGGTTGATCCTCTCAAGAATCAAAATCTATAGGGCTCTTTTTAGCATCTTATCATCTGGTATCAGAGCAGCGATCTTACTGCCCCTGTAGCTATCATCCACACCTCCACCTTCCCAAGCAATTTCCACAATTGCTGTGACACATGCCTCTACCTTCCACCCTAGCCGCAGATCAAATTAATCTACCGCTGCCCCCTATGTTTGATATAGAATTATGGTATATTTTTATAACTCACGTCTCTTCAATACTGCAAGATCCTTCATATTATATGTGGGAGAAGTTTTCCAAAGTTTTCTTGCTGTAATTTTTTACCATCGCAAACGTTATCATCGTTGTGAAGATGAAACACTGCAGAAATTTTCAGCCAATTGTTGCTTCTTGAAACTAAACTTTTAATTGTCATTTATGGCTGAAACTTTTTTACAATTTCATAGATTTCTTAGCTTTCATCTAAGACTGATCTCATGAAAAATCTCCTTCTAGATCTGGACTTATAGCACTGTGATTCTTCATTGCATAGTATTAAAATTTTACAATGCAGAATCTACCTTATGTTGTTTGGCCTCTTGAAACCAAACTTTTGTTCATCCTTTTTGGCTGAAATCTTTACACAATTCTCAAGATTAAGTTGACTTTCATCTAGATTTGATTTCATAAATAAACTCCTTCTGAAACCGATTTTCTTGTATGATCTTTCATTATCATACAGTTCTAGAATTTTATGACGAAGGAATCGGCCTTGCATCTTTTGCCCTATTTTCCTACCATTATGCTGCCAAAATTTTGTCAAAATTTCTACTAGTAATAACAACATCTAAACCAAGGGTTTTTGTATAATTTTCTTAAACTTTCCCTTGGAATTTATGTTGAGAAATCATCATTTCTCTGACGTAAAAACCAGTTTAGCAGGACAACACTTCTTTTCACTGAATTCTATTAGATTTGAGTGCTATTTTTTGTGGGATTTCAGATCTCCTTTCCTCATCACTAAACTCTACCATCCTCACCAAAAACTCTTTTAAATATTACCCTAAACTGAATCCAAATAGCCCCTAAATTAGTCACCCAAATCAGCCTACTTCCTTATCGATCCACTTACCATTTTAGAAAACTTTTCTTACCGAGACACCTACCTTTGCTGCCATCTATCCCAGATCTAAAATCTATTTTTCTAACCTTCATCTACTGCTATAATAGCCCTAAAACCATATTAATTCATAGCCTAAACTTTATAAAATCGTAGTCCAAAATTTGCCCTAGACCGTAGTCTACTTCCACCAAAACAGATCCACCTTTCAACCGGCCACCCCTTCTCCAAAATTCCCATGCCACTAACCTGACAATAGAAAAAAGATCTCAATATTACACATCTTGAGGCATATACTATGGCAACAGAGAAGGCTATCGATGCAAAGCTTAAAGCATTTGGAAACCGTATGAAAGAAAAGATGTGATCCCTTTTCGCTGAATTCAGCATTGGCCGGCTGTCGAACCAAAGGAAATCACAACATAGAGAAACTTCAGATTGGTAAGATGATCCTCAAGAATATAACCACATCACCTCTGATCTCAATAATCCATGCATGACTGTTGACTTCCTAGATGGGAAGAAGAAGACCCGATCGGGTGAATCTCGCATGCGGAGTGCTATTTTTGGTTCTACCGAACCGTCGACACCACACGGGTGGAGATTGCTGCCATCCACCTTGAGGGAGATGCTATTCAGTGGTTTAATTGGTTTAAGTATACCCATGGAGGACTCTCTTAGCAGTGATTCCAGGAAGGACTACTAGACCGCTTCGAACCAATCGATTTCAATAACATTTACGGACAATTTGCAAAGATTCGTCAAACCTCTACAATACAAGAATACCAAACAAGGTTTGTGCATTTATCTAACCAAACTGAAAATTGGTCTGAGAAACAACTTTTAGGTACTTTTATTAAGGGCCTAAAGCCGGAGATCCGAGGAAAAGTAAAGATGTAGCAACTGTACACTCTTATGGCATGGATTTTCTTCGCGCATATCCAAGAAGAACAATTGAACCACGAGGTACGAAGGACAAGGGTCGCTCCCCGACTAGCTATGCCAAGGCCTACTACCCCCTCTACCATCCAAGCCCCTGCACCAAAAAAGTTGACAAGAGACGAGCTTCGTGAACGATCGGTCAAGGAGTTATGTTGGTATTGCGACGAACCATGGAGCCACGAACATCACTACAAAAAGGGCCGGCTCCTTATGATTGAACTAGCGGAGGATAAGGATAATGAAACATCTGAAGAAGCCCTTGAACCTAAAGAAGAAGCCATGAAGGAAGAGCCCCAATCGGCCAACTATGTATTGCACGCATTGGCCGGTTATTCCAACCCGTAGATGATGAAAGTTAGAGGACTTCTAAAACAACAACTCATCACCGTTCTCATCAACACGGGTAGCACCAATAACTTCCTCAATAATAAGGTTGTTGCACATTTGGCACTTCAAGTTGAAGGTTGCAACAAGTTTGACGTAAAGGTCACCGACTGTCGAATCTTTAATTGCGACCAATGGTGCCCGTGGGTGAAACTGACCAAGAAGTGGTAACTGATTTCTTCCTCCTATCCATTGATGATTATGAAGCTATACTTAGGATCTCTATGTTTGCTTGAGCAGTTGCTTGTGGATCCCGTCGGAATTGATTCTTTTGGCTCGTTTTCTCTTTTGTAAGTCTAAGGGACTCTAGGAAATCTCGGGGAGAGCTGACCTTTGCTGACGGACATGCATGGGTGCTGCACGGCTTAGGCAAAATCAGCTAAGCCCATGATAATGTGGTATCAGAGCAGGACAAGCACATGCAGAAACACTTACCATATAAACGTGAGGGACCTAGCTGGGCTGTATGGAGGACATCCAGCACGCGTAACTGTTTAGGGAAAAACGGATATTGAGATGTAGGGAAAGGAGTCCCTCAGAGAAGTGGGCATCTAGACTTGACATTTAGAGGAATGGCCAACCCCTTTGCGCGAGAGGCACCACGAGGACAAGCAAGTGAAAAAGAATATGTAGCACACAAAGATTGGGATGGTTGAGTTCGAGCTACGGCTCAACATTGGCAACCAAACTTGACTGTGCTCAAGATAAGTGGGGTACATGGTGAAAGATGAGACCGTGCAAAGTGGGAGGTGTTGCGCAATGACCAAAAGAGTTATGCAAAGCTCACAGAGGTGAGGGGAATTGCTAACTCGAAGGATTCAGTACTCATGCAGGGCTTGTCAATAGATGACAGAGTGTTCGTGCCCATCCTAAGGAATGATCGGAACTCGGTGCCATGGAGCATCAGAACTTTCTTTTTGAGAAAAGGATACGTCCGTAGGCATCTAAAATATGTAATAAGTTCAGCACATTACTAAACCTTGAAGGGTGCAATGGAGACTGTATTGGCGAAGGGTTACAATCTAGCAAGTGCATTTACGGGGGCAGAACAAGGCACAAGTTATTCAGCAAGACGGAGTAGTCCAAAGGAGATGGTGGTCTCCGAAACTTCCAGTGGGAAGTATGTAAAGAGGAGCTCCAACAAGATAGATATCTAGGAGGGATAAGTCTTAGCTCTCTAGAGGGAGAATCGTGTACAACGAACCACACATATTGAGCAAGAGTTTCTCAAGGTAATATCTCCATAAAGCTCAACGGACTGAGTGAGTGACGTGAAATCATCACATGATCTCGAATGAGGTAATGCAATGGTGGATGCATTTTGAGATCAAGTGGGGGAGCAATCCAATACAACATCATATGAAGGCACACTTAGAGTCGATGCAGAAATCAAACTCAATAGGGGCCTGACCCGTAGAATGGTGGACGCGAGGGCCACTATCAACTCAATGCAAATCGAGGAGCGGAGCGACTATGGTGGAACTGGGTAAAGTATACCAAGCAGCATGAAGGGAGTTGACATAGAAGATGGAACATGGAGCTGAGGCACAGAGCTTTCCTTGGACAGAGGTCAAGGGCATGAACTCTTGTAGAGGCAAGAGTGGGATCATGTCGTTCTATGGGTTCTTCATTCTGATGGGACAGACTTATCTTACATGGTGCCAAAGATGAAGGGAGCTTTGAGGCACATGCATGCTACCTCAGAGATGCATTTGGTGGAGTAACTAAGATGATTTAACTTACGAAGGCAAAGTTGAGATCATGAGACCATAGCAAGGGGCAAGAGGATGTAGAGGCAGGTACTCTTGAAGAATACACCATAGTGTTGTCATTCGAGTTGTCAGGAACAAGTGGTGCATAGCAGAGATTGCAGAGGCAAGGGGCAAGAGGATGCACCATAGCAAAGGGCAAGAGGATGCAGAGGCAGGTACTCTTGAAGAATACACCATAGTGTTGTCATTCGAGTTGTCAGGAACAAGTGGTGCATAGCAGAGATTATGCTAGTAGGGGATAGAGACCAAGGATCCAAACAATGGTACACCAATTCTAGTGAAGTCAGGGGGACTTCATGAGCTACTAGGTAATGGACTATCCTAGAGCTATACTTCATTCAGGCGTGACCCAAGAGTGGGTGGACAAAGGTGAATTGCCAAGGGTGCGAACTAAAAATCGGAGATGGCGGAGGCCCTACGATGTGTTGGCAAAGGCCACACATGGAGAAGTCATAGTCCGAATTCATTACATGAGAATTTGTATGCAATAGAGATGTCACCAGGAGGTGACATGGTGCAGCGGATCGTGGTGGAATAGTTTGTGGCAATGCAATACAGGCAATCCTCTCCCGTGAGGGACAAGATCATGCGAAGATATGATCAGGAGTTACTGGGAGCTCCACTTTGGTGTACGACACTATAAGAAGAAGGGTTATAGATTCAAGGAGTGAATGTCGTGGTACCACAGAGGCGGCTCTTCATGTGTGCATCGAAGCTTGCATTAGATGAAAGCCTTAGTTATCAGCATATGGGGGCTGTGTACCACCAAGGAAGAAGCCCAAGTGCAAGTACCAGTGAGTCCCATGGAGGGGGATGTGATCATGTGAATGATCAAGAGCTGTTGGGAGCTCCACATCGTTGAATAATGCAACAACAAGAAGGGCTATGGATTCAAGGGGTGAATGCTATGGTACCGCAAAGGTGGATCTTCCGTGTGTGTGCATCGAAGCTTGCATCATATGAAAGCCTTAATTATCAGCATATGGGGGCTGTGTACCACTAAGTGAAAAGTCAGATTGCAACTACCAGTGAGTCCCATAGAGGGGACTTGATTATACAAAGGTATGATCGGAGCGGCTTGAGAGTTGGACTACTTCAGTGCTTGTATTCGCTTAAGGGAGCCCAGCAAGTCAGAAGATAAGGCTGGGTAAGCAAATGTTGCTACCAAGGAAGCTAAGGAGAACAGAATCGGCATAGGCCCTACAACAAGATGGCGGAGGCCATGCATGAGAAGTTACAATCTGTCTTTCCATCAACCAGGGAGAACTGCTAGGAGGACACAGTAGTGTTGAAGCAGGTGGTCGAAAGGAGCAAGGAAGTGACGACAAGTCCAGTGGGGCTCAGCTACCCAAAAGAAAAGCGTCGGTTAGAAAAGAGGTGGACTCAGAGGAGCACCACAATGTCATAGAGGTAGATCTACCGATCATGAAGGAAGGGATGAAGATACAAGGTAACGGATAGTAGTACTACAGGCTTGGCAGCACCATGGTACCACAGAGGCGGAACTTCTGTAGAGTCATCGATCCCTTACTCTCATGGAGGGAGAGCATTGGTCATAAAAGGGGCTGAGGAGGTGGAGAATGCAAAGGCAAACTCCAAGTACCAAGAAAAGGTAGAAGGGCAAAGGCCAAGGAACTTTATAAGACCGGTGTCGATGGGCTTCTTATCAAGATAGCCAAAAATGAGGGACTTTAGGTTGATACAGGAGTGCTCGACTAAGGAACAAAGTAGGCAGTATATGGTACTATACATTTTATACTCAGAGGAGTAGGCGGCAAAGGTGCTGGAGAAGACAGTACAATCCAATAAGCGACTAGAACTATTAAAGACTTACTCCAAGTTGGGGGACTCCAAGTTGGGATAAACTTTTTGCTCTTTTTGGGTAAAACTTCTTGAATTCCAGAAGTTCAATGGAAGTGGAAAGGCGAATCATAGTAGCTAACTCAACACAAGGAGTGCAAACACTTCAAGTACTTCAGAAGTGTGAGCAAAGAGCAGGCGAATGTTAGTAACTAGCTCAATGCATGAAGTATAAACTCGAGGAGGTAGGCGAAATAGAGTAACCTTTGCCTTCTCAACTCAGGAGAATGGGCGAAACTGAGTACCCTAATTCTCTTAACTTGAGGAGGTGAGCGAAGCCAAGTAACCTTGCCTTCTTAACTACCAAGAGAATGGGTGAAGTCAAGTATCCCAGTTCTCTTACTTATCCAGTAGAGGAGCTTTGCATAAGTTTAGTGACCCTTCAAAGAAAGTTATGAAAGATAATAATTGTCAAATCCTCACTATTGGTGTTCAGTACTACTGAGAGTAGATTGTCCACTTCATTTCCCAATTGACTAATCGAAAGCGGGAGTGATGCGAACATACTTGGAAGTGACAACTAAACGTGGAAGAAGGATCAATGGGCAAACATTATGGAGGAAGGACCTCAGAAACCTTAAAGTCTACAAGGCGATGCTCATCAAAGTTCCAACAAGCAGCCACCCAGTTTAAGCAACATGAGTATACTGTGATACTGGTCCATAATAAGGTAGGTCTTTTCCTTCATCAGAAGGATCTACGAGAACCAACAAGGATCAGCATAACTCAGCCAACCCCACACCAGATTCAGTGATTGGTGAGTTGAAGCAGCATGGCGGATCAGAGTTTAACTACTCAACAATAGCGGGGAGAGCGACTAGGAGCCAAAGGGGCATGTTGCAGCCAAAGAAGAAGATTGAAGATTCAGTAGAATGCAAGGAGATACAGCGTCTATAGTGGCTTCGATGAGGACGTCGAAGGAATAAATGAGAGAGAATGTCACATACAACAATGTAAACAAGGTATTCGATGAAATGCTCATGTTTGTCCATATCCTTCGGTTTGTGTACATACCTTGTACAGCAAGTAGCAGGCTTGCATTAGGCTTAACAACCCTATTTTGGTTTACTTTATGGCTAATTTTGGCTTGTAAATACGAGTATATCTTGTAAGCACTTATGGGGACTGTGCTCTATAATGGACCATTATCCTTTGTGTGCAACCTCTCTGAGTTTGTAATGTCTATGGGTGTAATTTGTACCTGGCTTTATAAAGTGTTTGCTTGAGCAGTTGCTTGTGGATGACGTGAAAATTATTTCTTCTGGCCCATTTTCTCTTTTGTAAGTCTAAGGACTCTAAGAGATATCGGGGAGGGCTGACCTTTGCGAACGGATACGCATGGGTGCCACACAGCTTAGGTAAAATCAACTAAGCCCGTGACAATATGTAAAGAAGAAATGGCCTCCCGACAAACTTTAGAATGGACGAAAAATTAAAGATCGAGTTTTTCTACACCTCCAGCCCGATCAGTAGGAAACTCGAGCCTGCATGAAGTGGTCTCCCTATTTCTTTCGGCCTTGTAAAATTGAGGATCATATTGGGGCTCTAACTTGGAGATCAAATTCACACACCAGATCAAGATTACAGTTGATCTGCTAGGTATCCCACCTCAAATGGAAATTTAAAGAAGACGACTCAGCCCAAATCCTTCCAACTAATATCCCAGCTGATGAGGAGGGTAAAGTTCAGTTAATGATAGCATGAGAGTCACATGAGAAGTTGAAGATCCAGTCTCTAAAGTTTATAGACCCTTAGCCTTGAGGGTAAGGCTGATCCGAAGAGGGCGGACTTGATAGGACTCCAGCAGGGTGGAGTCCTAATTATCTTAGTACTAGTCAATAAAAACCATGTTAGATTGTAATAAAGTCACTCCTATCTTATAAAGGAGTATGGCTAGGGTTTAGATTATCCCTTAGGGCTTAGTAGTCATCGCCCCCCTTATTGGGCAAGTCGGCTAGGGTTTCCCCTGGATAGGTCGGGTATAGAGCCAACCAAGCCGCCCCTTTTTCCTATTAAGGCAGGACAGCTATAGGAGGGGCAAAAGGATAATTCCACTTAGATAAGTGCCCCCTTAGGCTAGAACTTTGATCCCTATTTAAGATTTAGCTACCCTCCTCTTTTAATCAAGCAATTATCATCTTCAATTCAGCCTTTGTACCGAGTTTAGGAGGCAAGAACCCCTATAGCGTTTCAAGGGTTGATCTCTCTCAAGGATCAAAATCTATAGGGCTCCTTCTAGGGTCTTATCACCTAAGTGGCTACACAAGCCATGCCCCTTTGCTAGAAACCCTAACTGACCAACCCAATAAAGGGGGTGATGGCTAGAAAGCCCTAGTGCCCCAAAATAAACCCTAGCCATACTTCTTTATAGGATAGAAGTGACTATGTGGGGTCTTATTACAATCTTATAGGGTTCTTATTGATTATTTATATGGTGATTAGGACTCAACCGTACTGGAGTCCTATCAAACCCGCCCTCTTCAAATCAGTCTTGTCCTCAAGGCTGAGGTTCTATGAACTCAGGGAACCGAGTCTTCAGCTCCTACAATCTAGCATTAATAATGGTGGCGGCACTATGATGTGTCATGATCCTATGATCCCATGCGATCATCAACAGAACTTGAGCCTCATCATCAGCTTGAGTGTTGGTTGGATGGATCTAGGTTGAGTTGTCCCTCTTAAACTTCTATTTGAGGTGGGATACCTAAAGAATCAATTATAATCATGATTTGATACATGGATCTGATCTCTAGGTTAGGGCCCCAATGTGATCCCTATTGGGAAACCTCAGCGGGTGCATCACATGCGCAGTGGAAATCAAAATAAAATTTAATTTCCCACGTAGATTAAATCATCATGTAAAAGATTAGGGTTATGAGAAAAATGTAAAAACCAATAAAACCGCGATGTGTGAGAGATTGATTTTACCTAGGGAGATCGTATATCCCTATATTTCAAATCCGGATGGAGAAGATGAAGGAGGTCAAGTGTCCTCCTCTCTAGCGGTATCCACACGATGGATCTCTGTAGCGAAACTCCTCCAATCTGATCTTGCAATTCTTGCTCCGAGGGAGGAGAATAGGAGGTGGTGGCTAAAGCTACAGCCTATCAACAATGAGTCTCCCCTCCTATTTCTAGAAAGCCATCAAAAACCCTAGGGCTTCTACCTTAGTAGGTGTTGGATCTCTATCCAATAACCCACTAACCTTGCATTATTGGATCTCTATCTAATAATCTTCTTAGGCCTCTAATTGGGTCTTAAGCAAGGATCCCATCAGTACAGGGTCTCATCTAATGAGAACAGGGGCTAATTGGATCTTCATCCAATCCTCTATTCACTGAAGCATTCACCGTATGTGTGTGACCCTCTAGGCCCGATACCGAGTTGGCCGTGAGTCACTCCTATCAGAACTCCTTCTGGTATAGTAAATTATTATTCTCATAATAATTTACTTGACTCATCAACTATTAATGTACTAAGCCACTACACCATGGTCCCTAGACAGTACAGGAGGATCGAATACGTTGGACCTATTTGTTTACAGTTATCATGTATCTATAATCCCTCATCCAAATAATATTCCAAAGATCATATATTAGACATGATTCTGTCAGGTCATATACAGAATCAGTTTATCTTTCTCTATTCGGATTCTACCAGAGAACTCTTTCTCTCTTAATCCGAATGTCCCTGGCTAGGGATTTGTTTGAGCAAGCATATATGGGATATTCCTCTCATGATACCAAGAGTGGATGATCCTCTATTGACACTCAATTGCTTTCATAAGTTTGGCTACCAATACTGTTAACCAATTGGACCAGATCTAAAACTTTCTAAACCTGTAAGTCTGGTGTCAAAGAAAGGAGTACTCATATAAGACATCCTTGGTGTCTCAAGTCTAAGGACCAGATACACAACTGGGACTATAGAATCGCTGTCTGACATTAGGTATCATTAACCATATAGTATTCTATAAGTAGATCAATTAGTAAACTCATTCTTTAATGAGCACCTGTACTATATCCTTAGTGTCTCCACACAAGTGGCTATGAGGCCAGCCGCCTCCATCATATGGATGAGTATATAGTAAACCGATCTATCCAGTTATCTCAATATCCCTCTTGAGTAACCTATAACCGAGATTATTTAGAATCTATTTTTAAAGGTGAATCAATCTCATTATCGTGATCTCATCACGATCCGATTCCAATTGCATAGAACCAAGGACATCACAATATATATATAACAAATAATATAATATGAGAATATGCCAAGATTGATCATAAGTAAAGAGATCACAGAGTGTGTCACATGTGCCATCACTCACGTAATTGGCTTGCAGGGCACCTGTAACCAGCAATCTTCCACTTGACCCAATGTCAATCACCTATGTGTCTGATCCTCATCAGACTCTTGCGACGCTCAAATATAATCTGAGCTAGTGGCTTCGTCAGTGGATCTGTAATATTATCTTCGGATGGAACTATTTCCATTGCTATATCTTTATGGGTCATGATCGCTCTAATCAAATGGAACCTCCTCAAAACAATTCTGTTGAGACTTGAGTTCCTTTGTTAGAGTTATCACCCTATCGCTGTCACAATATATGGGAGTAAGCTCCATGCTACTTGGTATGACTCCCAAATCCTTGATAAACATCTTCATCCACACCCTTTTGTCTTGTTGCTTCTACTACAGTAATGTATTCTGCCTCTTTAGTCGAGTTAGTAGTAGTATCTTGCTTAGAACTCTTCCAGCTTACTACTCTCCATTCAGGGTGAAAACATACCCTGAATTTGACTTACTATCATCAATATTAGACTGAAAACTCGAGTCTACGTAGCCCTCAACCTAGAGGCTACCTCCTCCATATACTAGTAAAAGATCCTTAGTCCTTCTCAAGTACTTAAGGATACACTTTATTGCCTTCTAGTATTCTAAACCTGGATCTGCCTGATACCTACTCGTGACACTCAGAGCATGTGCTATATTAGGCCTAGTACATAGCATCACATATATGATAGAACCTGTCACTAAGACATAAGGTATGTTATCCATGTCTGCCCTTTCTTCAGGAGTCTTTGGGGACATACTCCTAGAAAGTGATATTCCATGTCTCATCAGTATGAGACCTCTCTTAGAATTTTTCATGCCAAACCTTTTGACAATGGAGTCTATGTACCTAGACTAGGATAAGCCAAACATCCTTTTGGATCTATCTCTATAGATCCGGATCCCCAAAATATAGGATGCTTCCCCTAAATCTTTTGTGTAGAGGTTTCTAGATAGCCAAGCCTTTATTATAGAGAGCATTCCTACATCACTTCCAATAATCAGGATATCATCCACATATAGCACCAAGAAGGTGATAGCGCTTCCACTTACCTTTCTCTATACACAAGGCTCATCTTCGTTCTTAACAAAGTCATAAGATCTTATCATCCCATCAAATCTTATGTTCCAACTTCGGGAAACTTACTTCAATCCATAAATAGATTTAAGCAACCTACACTTTTTTTTTCGGGACACTCTTTGGATACGAATCCCTCTGGTTGTATCATATACACTTCTTCCTCGAGATTGCCATTGAGAAATATCATTTTGACATCCATCTGTCAGATCTCATAGTCATAGCATGCTACAATGGCCAAAATAATTCTAATGGACTTAAGCATGGCTGCAGGTGAAAAGGCTTCATCATAGTCAATTCCTTGTCTTTGACGATATCCTTTAGCTACCAGCCTTGCTTTATAGGTCTCTACCTTTCCATCCACTCAGATCTTCTTCTTGAAGATCCATTTGCAGTCGATGGGTACAATACCCTCATGTGCACCCATAAGGTTCCAAACCTTGTTAGAGTACATGGAATCCATCTTAGAATTCATGGCTTCTTGCCACTTCCAAGAATCTATACTCATAATAGCCTCCTCATAGTTCTTAGGATCAACATCCTGAGAGTCATCTCCACTGATATGTCTCACATATCTTTCAGGAGGGTGAGATACTCTATTAGACCTACGTAAAGTTGGAACTTGTGTGTTAGGTACCTGAACAGACTCGGGCTTTCGAATAATGCTTGAGCTAGGTTCTCCAACCTCGCTCAATTCTATCTCACTCCCACTATTTCCACTAAGAATGTGTTCCTTCTCAAGGAACACAGCTCTCTTGGCAACAAAGACCTTTCGGTCCTCGGGATATTAAAAATAATACCCATAAGTTTCCTTTCGATATCCCATGAATGTGCACCATTCTGTCCTTGATTCCAACTTATTGGGGTTGTGTCTTCTAACGTGGGCAGGACAACCCCAAATCTTAACAATCTTAAGATCGGGTTTCTTTCCTTTCCATATCTCATCAATGAAACTCATCATGGATCGCATCATGTCTAACAGCGTGCGATTCTTCCTTTTTGATACACCATTGAGCTGAGGTATATAAGGAGGTGTCCACTGGGATAGAGTCCACTAAGATAGAATCTCATTGTCCTTTAGAAAATGGGTAAACTCCATACTCAAGTACTCTCCTCCTCGATCTGATTTTAGAGTCTTAATACTCTTTCCAATTTGGTTCTCTACCTCATTCTTATATTCCCTAAATTTCTTGAAGGCCTCAGATTTGTACTTCATTAAGTACATGTGTCCATACCTAAAGAAATCATCAGTGAATGTAATGAAGTATGAGTAACCACCTATAGTCTGAGTCGATATGGGACCACATATATCACTATGTATGAGTTCCAATAACTCGGTGGCTTTCTCTCCAATTCCACTAAAAGGAGAGTTTATCATCTTCCCACGAAGGCAAGGTTTGCAAGTTGCATATGTCTCATATTCAAATGGATGTAAGTATTCATCTTTCAGCAACTTTTGAATCCTTCCCTCATGTATATGACTTAGCCTACAATACCATAAGTATGCATTATTCATCTTATCTCTTTTCCTCTTAGATATATTTATATTCATGATATGTGGAGAAGTGTCTAACATATATAAGTCATTTATAAGGGCCCCTCTAGTGATGACCTCATCATCCATAATTATAGAACAACTATTGTTCTCAAAAACTAATTTATATCTATTAATTGTCAAACAAGAGATAGAAATAATATTTTTGATAATAGAGAGAATAAAATAGCATGCATCTAATGCAATAATAGCTCCACCAGGCAGATGTAGGGTGACCTCTCTATCAGCAATTGCAACAACTCTTGCTCCATTGCCCATCTTGAGGTCCATCTCACCTCTAGTCAATCTCTTAGTTCTTGCCAGAACCTGCAATGAATTACAGATATGATAAATACTCCATGTATCCAATACCCATGTGTTATCATGAAAATATGATAAGTGGAGACTGATCATGAATATACCTGAAGCTTCTCCAAGCTTCTGTCTTGCCTTCTCTATAAGGTAGTCCTTACAGCTCCTCTTCTAATGCCCGTCTTAGTCGTAGTGGAAGCATTGTCCTTTGTCATTTGTCGGGTCTCTCTTGGCAATCTTTGCCTGACATAGTCTTTCTTTGCTATTGCCCTTCTTAAGGGTCTTTACTAGCCTTCCTTTTCCTATTGGTCTCACCAATATAGAGAACTGACTTCTTTTTCTTGATGGTACTCTCAGCTCCCCTCAACATATTGAGAAGCTCAAGTAGAGTCACCTCAAACTTGTTAATATTAAAGTTAATAATGAATAGTGAAAAGGAATCTAGTAAGGATTGAAGTATAAGATCAATGCACAAGTTATCTTCTAGGACTATTCCTAGACCTATGAGTTTCTCGATCTACCCTATCATCTTTAGGACATGGTTCTCAACCGATGTCCCTTCTATCATCCTAGCTTGAAAGAGTTTATTATAGATCTCATATCATTGAGTTCTTCCTTATTTCTCAAATAGTTGGCGGAGATGAAGAAAGATAGAATCTGCATCCATGCTCTTATATTGCCTTTAGAACTCAAGAGTCATGGAGGCCAACATGTAATATTTTGCTAACATGGAATTATCTATATATTTCACATAGCGAATGATCTCATCCTCGCTTGCCCCTTCTTCCGGCATGGGCAGAATTATATCAAGGACATATGCGATTTTCTCCACCATGAGAATAATTCTCAAATTGTGGAGCCAATCTGTATAGTTTGGACCAGTAAGGCAATTGGCATCAAGTATGCCATGTAGGGGGGTTTGTGAGCGACATGTTTCTGACAAAATAAGATATAACAAAAATAAATAACATACAGATTTTGTAGAAAATACTAACTAAGATATGAACTTCTATCTTAATGTACTCCTACTATTTTCTTAGTGAATCACGCAACACCCTTGACACGTGAGATGGAAGTCTCCGGCAGACTCCTTGTGGGGATCGGGATCCAATTGACATCTTAATGCAACCTTGAGGGACTCGACCAATTACACTAAGCCCAAAAGATAGGCAACTCTTGCCAATCACAACTCATTGTGATTCCCGTCACATTCGGCCTCTGAATCATCATAATCTCGAGGGACTCGACTAACCATGACGTTTAGTTATGTCATCACCATCGTTACAAGATGAGTCTGATTTGATGATATACCCTTGAGGGACTCGACCAAGCATACTATGTCCTCAGGTCACCGGTGACATCTCTATGTCATAGGCAAGATCTTGATCACGTAGATAGGTGAGCCTCGAGGGACTCGACCAACTCAACCTATATCGTGATTCAATTTCTTCCGATAACAATGGAAGGCCACGTGGGTCAATCTTATTGCCTCACGTTTACCGACTTAATATTATCTTAGGAGGAGATTTTTTATATCGGTCTCCTAATATGTCATGTCACACACATACATATTTAATATATATCTATATCGCATGCAAATATATATATATATATATATATATATATATACATATATCTAGTAGGTGTATAACACATCACATATACAAGCCACACTGGATGATCATAAGTCATCACCTAACAGGATCTATATATGCATTGGCGCATCTCCTTTCCCTATGATTGTTGATCTCGCCATCATCGGTTCCGTCGGATCGTCGCATTACCATGCGTTGTGATCTCCCTCCGTCGTGATCTCCCGCTACGACATCGTGGGTCCCGTTGTAACCTCCATGCTCCCGCTGCGAATCTCCATGTAATTACAAATAATCAAAGGCATATAGGCCCAACAATAAACGAGAAAAACACATGCTCACAGGCCCCAATAATAATAATAATCACAATTACACACATCACAACACATGGCTTATGATCATTCACCCACATCATACATCGTATACATCACATTATATGTAGCATTACTAGATATATATAATAATTAATTAAAATATTTAATTAATTAATTTTTAGAAATCAAGACATGCTTAGAATTTCCAGAATTATCAAGGCATTTTCGTAATTTTGGATCAGAGGATAGTCCTTGGAATTTCTAGAATTATTAAGGGTATTTTGAAATTTATGTACATGAGGACAATCCTCATAATTTCCCTAATTTAGAGAGGTATGATCATCCTTTTCTCAAAAGGATGCCTTAGCCCTCTTCCCTTACCCTCACTGAGCCACTCATGCGCCTGTGTGTGTAGCGCATGTCGTCGGCATGGGCGGCCCTGCAGCAGCCTGTGCCCTCGGGACCTCATGGGCGGTGCTACCTTGCGTGGGTGCTGCCCAGGAGTGATCGCCCGCCTGGCGATAGCCCTAGCGTGGGGCTACCCCTTCGGCCTCGGTGGCAACCCCCCGCGCTGGCGCGCGCTTCCCTGCCCACCGCCTCTGCACCATGCCCGCGGGCGACCACGTATATTGGCGGCTACCCCTACAAGGGACTTTGGCCGTGGCCAGCCGCCCCCTTGTAGGGGGCCTTGGCCGCAGCCGGCCTGGCCATGGGTGGCCGGCCTTGCATGGGGGCTGGTCGCCCTCCTCCTTGCTGTGTTCGCTATGACAATGTAACAATAACGCGTAGAATAATTTTACGTGATTCAATATCATCACATGTCATTTTAAACCAATCTTTCGCATGAAAACCTTGGATCTGATACCACTATTGGGAAACCTCATCTGGTGCATCATATATGCACCGGAAATCAAAACAAAAGTTGATTTCCTATGCAGATCAAATCGTAATACAAAATATTAGGGTCATGAGAAAAATTACAAAAACTGAAAAAATCGCGATGCGTGAGAGATTGATTTTACCTAGGGAGATCGTATATCCATGTATTCTAGATCCGGATGGAGAAGATAAAGGAGGTCAAGCGTCCTCTCTAGTGATATCTACATGAGGGATCTCTGTAATAAAACTCCTCCAATCTAATCTTGCAACTCTTACTCAGAGGGAGGGAGGAGAATAGGAGGTGGTGGCTAAAGCTGCAACCTATCAACCATGAGTCTCCCCTCCTATTTATAGAGAGCCACCAAAAACCTAGGGCTCCTACCTTAGTGGGTATTGCATCTCCATCCAATAACCCACTAACCTTGCATTATTGGATCTCTATCCAATAATCTCCTTAGACCTCTAATTGGGCCTTAAGTAAGGAGCCCATCAGTAGAGGGTCTCATCTAATGAGAATATGAGCTAATTGGATCTTCATCCAATCCTCTAATCGCTGAAGCATCCACCATATATATATAACCCTCTAGGCCCGATACCAAGCTGGTCATGAGTCACTTCCATCAGAACTCCTTTTGATATAGTGAATTATTATCCCCATAATAATTCACTCGACTCATCGACTATGGACATACTAGATCACTACGCCATAGTCCCCAGACGATACAGGGGGCATCAAATCCATCGGACCTGTCTGTTCACAGTTACCGTATATCTATAATCTCTCATCCAACTAATATCCCAGAGATCGTATATTGGACATGGTAATATCAGGTCCAATACGAAATCCGTCATAGTCTCGCTCTAATTGGATTCTTTTGGAGAACTCTTTCTCTTTCAATCCGAATGACCCTAGCTAGGGATTTATCTGATTAAGCACATATGGGATATTCCAGAGTAGATGATCCTCTATTGACACTTAATTACCTTCGTAAGGTTGACTACCAATCCTGATAATCAGTTATACCAGATTTGGAACTTTCCAAACCTGTAAGTCTGACGTCAAAGAAAGGAGTACTCATACAAGATATCCTTGGTGTCTCAATTCTGAGGACCAGATACACAACTAGGACTATGGAATCACTATCTGACATTAGGTATCATTAACCATACAGCATTCCATAGGCGGATCAATCAGTGAACTCATTCTCCAATGAGCACTTGAACTATATTCTTAGTGTCTCTACACAAGTGGCTACGAGACCAGTCGCCTCCATCATATAAACGGGTATAAAATACAACGATCTGTCCAGTTATCTCAATATCCCTTTTGAGTAACCTATGACTGGGATTATTTAGGATTTATGTTTAAAGGTGAATCGATCTCATTATCATGATTTCATCACGATCTAACTCCCATTGCACATAACCAAGGACATCATAATATATATATAACAAATAATGTGAGAATATGCCAATATTAATCATAAGCAAAAAAGATCACACAACATGTCACACATGCCATCACTCACGTAATTGGCTTATAGGGTACTTGTAACCAACATATTATGCACTTGATAAAAATGAAGTGAACTCCATACTCAAGTACTCTCCTCCTCGATCTGATTTTAAAGTCTTAATACTCTTTCCAATTTGGTTCCCTACCTCATTCTTATATTCCCTAAATTTCTTGAAGGCCTCAGATTTGTACTTCATTAAGTACATGTGTCCATACCTAAAGAAATCATCAGTGAATGTAATGAAGTATGAGTAACCACCTATAGTCTGAGTCGATATGGGACCACATATATCACTATGTATAAGTTCCAATAACTCGGTGGCTCTCTCTCTAGTTCCACTAAAAGGAGAGTTTATCATCTCCCCATGAAGGCAAGGTTCGTAAGTTGCATATGTCTCATAGTCAAGTGGATGTAAGTATTCATCTTTCAGCAACTTTTGAATCCTTCCCTCATGTATATGACTTAGCCTACAATACCATAAGTATGCATTATTCATCTTATCTCTTTTCCTCTTAGATATATTTATATTCATGATATGTGGAGAAGTGTCTAACATATATAAGTCATTTATAAGGGTCCCTCTAGTGATGATCTCATCATCCATAATTATTAAACAACTATTGTTCTCATAAACTAATTTATATCCACTAATTGTTAAACAAGCGATAGAAATAATATTTTTGATAATAGAGGGAACAAAATAGCATGCATCTAATGCAATAATAACTCCACCAGGCAGATGTAGGGTAACCTCTCCAACAACAACTGCAGCAACTCTTGCTCCATTGCCCATCTTGAGGTCCATCTCGCCTCTAGCCAATCTCCTAGGTCTTGCCAGAACCTATAACGAATTACAGATATGATAAACACTCTTGGTATCTAATACCCATATGTTATCATGAAAATATGACAAGTGGAGACTGATAATGAATATACCTAAAGCTTCTCCAAGCTTCTGTCTCGCCTTCTCTATAAGGTAGTCCTTGCAGTTCCTCTTTCAATGTTCGTCTTGGCCACAGTGAAAGCATTGTCCTTTATCCTTTCCTAGGTATTTCTTGGCAACCTTTGCCTTTCCTGGTCTTTCTTTGCCCTTGCCCTTCTTAAGGGTCTTGTTGGCCTTCCTTTTCTTTTTGATCTCACCAATATAGAGAATTGGCTTCTCCTTCTTGATGGCACTCTCAGCTTCCCTCAACATATTGAGGAGCTCAAGGAGAGTCACCTTAAACTTGCTCATGTTAAAATTCATGATGAAGTGAGAAAAGAAATCTAGTAGGGACTGAAGCATAAGATCAATGCATAGGTTATACTCTAGGACTATTCTTAGACCTGTGAGTTTATCGATCTACTCTATCATCTTTAGTATATGGTTCTTAATTGATGTCCCTTATGTCATCCTAGCTTGGGAGAGTTTCTTAGATATCTCATATCTTTGAGTTCTTCCCTATTTCTTAAACAGCTGGCGTAGATGAAGAAGGATAGAATCTGCATCTATGCTCTTATGTTGCCTTTGTAACTCAGGAGTCATGGAGGCCAACATGTAATATTTTGCCAATGTAGAATTATCTATATACTTCACATAGTGAGCGATCTCATCCTCGCTTGCCCCTTCTTCCGGTGTGGGCAGAATTGTATCAAGGACATATGCGATTTTCTCTGCCGTGAGAATAATTCTCAAATTATAAAGCCAAGGACATATGCCCTCTAGGGACTCGACCAAGTATTCCATGTCCTCAGGTCACCGGTGACATCTCTATATCATAGGCAAGATCTCAATCACGTAGATAGGTGAGCCTCGAGAGACTTGACCAACTCAACATATGTCGTGATTCAATTTCTTCCTATAATGATGGAAGACCACATGGGTCAATCTTATTGCCTCATGCTTACTGACTTAATATTATCTTAAGAGGGGTTTTTGTATCGGTCTCCTAATATGTCGTGTCACATATATATTTAATATATATCTAAATCACATGTAAATATATATATACATATATCTAGTAGATGGATAACACACCACATATGCAAGTCATACCAGATGATCATGAGCCGTCACCTAATATGATTAAGTCCAAGCCAATAGGCCTAATCACTCACAAAAGGATCTATGTGTGCATTGGCGTATCTCCATGCCCTGTGATTGTTGATCTCGTTATCATTAGTTCCGTCGGATCGTCACATCACCATGCATCATGATCTCCTGTCATGGCATCATGGGTCCCGTTGTCACCTCCACGCTCCTGCTGTGCCTCTCCATGTAATTATTAATAATCATAAGCACGCAGGCCCAACAATAAATGAGAAAAATGTAGGCTCGTAGGCCTTAATATTAATAATAATCACAATTACACACATCACAATACATGACTCATGATCATCCATCCACATCATACATTACATGTACATCACATCATATGTAGGACTACTAGATATACATAATAATTAAATAACTATTATGCTTAGAAGAGTAATATGCTTAGAAGAGTAATATGCTTAGTGCTTCAACTTAGTAACTCGCTACCGGAGTTATTGGAGTGCCTCTCCTGAGTGCGGGCAGGATTACCCCGCTAACGCCGAATTGAATCACATTGCCAACCATCAAAAACGAATCACCGATACCATCATTAGCAACAAGGAAACCAATTTAATTAATTATTTTTCTGAAAATCAGGACATGCTCAAAATTTTCAGAATTATTAAGGGTAGTTTTATAATTCTAGATGAGAGAACAGTCCTTGAAATTTCTATAATTGTCAAGGGTATTTTTGAAATTTTATACATGAGGACAATCCTCGAAATTTCTAGAATCGTTGAGGGTATTTTTAAAATTCTGTACATGAGGACAGTCCTCAGAATTTTTAAGATTTAGAGGGGCAGGATCATCCTTTTCCCAAAAGGATGTCGTAGCCCTCTCTTTGCCCCTTCGCCGCTGTTGCCCTCTGTGGCGGTGGCTGGCGCAGGGTCTTGCTGCAACCGCCACTTGCGACCTGCCACTGGCGGTTGCCCCTTGCGGGCGCATCACGGCAGCCACCACTTGTAGCGGCGGTCGGTCGTGCCCACGGCGCGCCTGTGGGCCTTGCGAGGGCCTAGCCACAGCCGGGTGCCCCTTTGCAGGGGGCCTTAGCTGCTGTCAGCCGCCCCCTTGCTGGTGGCCAGGCCATGCCCTGCTGCCCCTCCTCCTCGTTGCCTTCGCTGTGAAAATGCAACAAGAATGCGTACGCAATTCAATCTCAACACACGCAGTTTAAAACTAATCTTTCATATAAAAACCTTGGCTCTTATACCACTGTTGGGAAACCTCAGCGGCTGCATCACATGCATAGCATAAATCAAAACAAAAGTTGGTTTCCTACGCAGATTAAATCGTCGTACAAAAGATTGGGGTTGCGAGAAAACGTAAAAACCGATAAAATCATGATGTGTGAGAGATTGATTTTACCTAGGGAGATCGTATATCCCTGTATTCCAAATCCGAATGGAGAAGATGAAGGAGGTCAAGCGTCCTCCTCTCTAGTAGTATCCACACGATGGATCTCTACAGTGAAACTCCTCCAATCTGATCTTGCAACTCTTGTTCAGATGGAGGAGAATAGAAGGTGGTGGCTAAAACTACAGCCTATCAACCATAAGTATCCTCTCCTATTTATAGAGAGCTACCAAAACCCTAGGGCTTCTGCCTTAGTGGGTGTTGGATCTCCATCCAATAACCCACTAACCTTGCATTATTGGATTTCTATCCAATAATCTCCTTAGGCCTTTAATTGAGCCTTAAACAAGGAGCCCATCAGCATAGGGTCTCATCTAATGAGAATAAGGGCTAATTGGATCTTCACCCAATCCTCTATTCACTGAAGCATCCACCATATGTGTGTGACCCTCTTGGCCCGATACAGAGCTGGCCGTGAGTCACTCCCATCAGAACTCCTTCTAATATAGTTAATTATTATCCTCATAATAATTCACTTGACTTATTGACTATGGACGTACTAGGTCACTATGACATAATCCCCAGACGGTACAGGGGGATCAAATCCGTCGGACCTATCTATCCACAGTTACCATGTATCTATAATCCCTCATCCAAATAATATCCCATAGACCGTATATTGGACATGGTATTGTTAGGTCATATACAGAATTAGTTTGCCTTGCACTATTCTGATTCTACCGAAGAACTCATCTCTCAATCTGAATGACCCTAGCCAGGGATTTGTTTGTGCAAGCACATATGGGATATTCTTCTCGTGATACCGAGAGTGGATGATCCTCTATTGATACTCAATTGCCTTCGTAAGATTGGCTACCAATCCTGATAACCAACTGTACCAGATCTAAAACTTTCCAATCCTGTAAGTCCGGTGTCAAAGAAAGGAGTACTCATACAAGGCATTCTTAGTGTCTCAAGTTTAAGGACCAGATAAACAACTGAGACTATGGAATTGTTGTCTGACATTAGGTATCATTAACTATACAGTATTCTACAAGCAGATCAATCAGTGAACTCATTCTCTAACGAGCACCTATACTATATCCTTAGTCTCCAGACAAGTGGCTATAAGGCCAATTGCCTCCATCATATAGATGGGTATATAGTACACCAATCTATATGATTATCTCAATGTCCCTCTTGAGTAACCTATGACCGGGATTATTTAGGATCCGTGTTTCAAGGTGAATCGATCTCATTATCATGATCTCATCACAATATATATGTAACAAATAATATAATATGATAATATGCCAATATTAATCATAAACAAAAGGATCACACAGCGTGTCATCACTGACGTGATTGGCTTGTAGGGCACCTGTAACCAGTAATCCCTAATTTTGCAAGACCCAAAGAAATAGAGAGATCACTTTCTTGAGGCTTGGATTTTGTGCTGGTGGAGCTGGTGATGAAGGAGAATTTGATCTTTATCAGGAAACTTTTTTCTGCTCCAATGTTTGTCAGGGGAAAGTTTCTTCCTTGTATGGGTTGCCATGTGGTTGCTCTATAATAGTAGTCATGCCTTCTTTTGGAATGAGGGTGGCCCTCGGATAAAATTTTTAGTGGTGGGAGCTTGATCCGAGTTTGAGGTGTGTAGGAGTGGTAATTTTTCGGGGCCTATTTTTACTTCTTCATGTTGTTGACCCTCTTGTATGAGGATGGTGCCGATCTCAACTCTTGATATGTCTGCTCCAATTATGAACACATTGCCACATTCAGGTAATGCTAGCACTGATGTAGATGGCATCATGGCTATGGGGGTCGTGTGGATGCCTTTTCTTTTATTCCTTCTTACAATCGTGGGTCGTGGATCGGAGGTCATCATCAAAGAAGACTTCTAGCATTATGCTCCTTGGTGAAGTCGTGGAAGTAGCCCAAGATGTGGGAGTGTTACATCAGAAACCATAGTTGGTTCAATTGAATGTGGTACTTCAGGAAGAGCTTATCCCTATAGATAAAGAGGCAAAACTTTTGGAAATAAAATGTCATTGCAAGGGAAGGTCATGGCCAAATGATCCGTGTCTCCCACATCTCTTAGATGATCCTTTTAGCTTCAATCATTTGAAGATGTGGATAGCAATATGACCGAATATATGCTAGTGGTTCCCCTTATAAAACCAGTATACGAGGGTCATGTAGTCTAGTAGGAAGGAATCGGCTTGGTTCCGTGGAGGTGCTTGAGATTTCAGCGAGCTTCTCCAAGCGCTGTGTCAAGATCATCTTTTCTTCATTCTCTCCTTTCCCACATAAGGTCACCAATTTTCTTTTGCCATTCAGAGGGTTGTTAGAGCTCCTGGTGTCGGCAAGGATGGTGATGGGCTGATGCTTGATGAAGCCATTAACATCTATTATTCATGGTGAACTATGCAAGGTGTGGGCGGCTGATTGTGGTTTTCCCTTCATATCCTTCTCCTTAGACTCGAGAGTCTTATCTTTAGGTTTGGTTTCTTCAGTGAGCTCAATCAACAGAGGTCTCTCTTTTCTACAATGGTGTTCTCAGCTCTACAATTTATTACAATGCCAACATAGTCCCTTTGCCAATTTATCCCGAAGCACTTCTTTTGTTAACTTTTTTGGCTGAGGTGACCGGTTGGTGGTAGATGAGGTCGAGATTCTCTGTGCTGCTAGTCATGTGGTGGCCTTGGTCCTTCGAGCATCTTGGTTCATCCTATCTTCGTGTAGTCATGCGAAGGAGATGGCTGCCTTAAGTGTGTACGGTTGTCGTGCTTGAACTTCTTTTTGAATCTTCGACTTTATGCCCTCAATGAAAGTTCTTAATATCTGTTTTCATACCAATAATCACGAGTTTGATTAGTTAACCTTTCAAACCTGATCTGTTACTCTTTGATGGTGGAGGTTTGACGGATCTTCGCTAGTTGTTCATCAATATTCTCACAATCGGTTGCTGCTGGAGGTTTGTATGCCATTGATTAGGATGGGGGTCTCATGCTCCGAGCATCTTGATTAAGGTGCCCTTCTTGAAGTGGTGCAAAGGAGATTGATATCATCGAGGTGTAGGGTTGTCGTGTCTTATCTTTGCTTCTTATATCTGGTGGATTCTTTTTGCAATCTAAGTTTGCTCCATGTTATGGTCTTCTTGGACTCAATGATCAGCCGAATCTGAACTCCTCGAAGAAAGCACATAGTCTAGCATCTATACACATCTCGAAAGCCTCTAATTTGACTTCGAATAAGGCCACCGATGTCATAACATAAGGATCTTCAACCTATCAAATAAACCGACTGAAGAGTATAGATACAATTTTCAGGTTGAAGGCAGCGAATGACAGCAATGTCGGGGCTATAGTGGTGAAGTCTCCAAGTGGAGGATGGCAGCCAAGGGTAGCAGCGACGATGGACGAAGAAGATGGTAGCAGCAATGTCAGCTACGGACCTTCGGTGATTCTATAATGTTGATGCTGCAATGTCATTGAGGCTGTGATTTTTTAGGTGGCTGATATCTGTCAAAAGATGGCAACCAAGAGATCTGAGTCGGAAGGCAACAGCGACGATGGAGGAAGAAGAGGGTAGCAGCAACATCAGCTACAACTGTGCTGTGACTTCATGGCTGCAAGTGGCATCAGTTGTAGCAAGGGTGCGGCTGTAATAGGAGGAAGATGGGCAGCTGTGTGCATGGCTATTACGGAGGAGAGCAGTAGTGTATAGAGTGAGAGATGGCTGCTGTTAGCCACAATCAAGATAGTTGGCTATGATTGGTGTGGTTTTGGGGCTATGTTAGCAGTGGATAAAGGTTAGGAAAAGGGATTTTGGATCTGGGATAAATGGCAGCAAAGGTCGGTGGATCGATAAGGAAGGTTGGATGAAAAGGTAGGCGGATCGGTAAGAAGGTTGGCTGTGATTTAGGACTGATTTGAGTAGCTATTTTGGATCGATTTAGGGTGCGGTTTAGAAGGGTTTTTGGATGTTAGGGTTTGTAGATGAGAGAAAGAGAGTCCAAAATCCCATAAAAGATAGCACTCAAAATCGATGAAATTCGACGAAGAAAGGTGGTGCGATGTACTGTCCTACTAAATAGATTTTACATCAGAGAAACGATGAATTGTTGACATAAATTCCAGAGAAAAATTCAAGAAAAATATGTAGAAACCCTAGGTTCAGAAGTGGTAATATCAAGAAAAAGTTTGATAAAATTTCGGCAGAGTAATGGTAGGAAAATAGGGCAAAAGATGGAAGGTAGATCCTTCATTATAAAATTCTAGCATTGTGTGATGACCAAAGAAGGCACAATAAAATCAGCTCTAGAAGGATTTTGTTTAGAGATTAATCTTAGATAAAAGCTAAGTTAATCTATAAAATTATGTAAAAAGTTTGGCTAAAAAAGATGAACAAAAGTTTGATTTCAAGAGGCCAAAATGCATAAGGCAGATTCTATGTTATAAAATTCCAGCACTATACGATAAAGAATTGTAGCACTATAATTTCGGTTTTAGAAAGAATTTCTCCTAAAGATCAATCTTAGATGAAAGCTAAGATGATTTCTGAAATTGTGTAAAAGTTTCAGCCAAAAAGAATAAAAAAAGTTTAGTTTCAAGAGGCCAACAAGCAAAATGCAAATTCTTCGTTGTAAAATTTCAGTATTGCGCAATGAAGAATTGTAGCAGTATAAGTCCAGATCCAGAAAGATTTTTTTTCCAAAGATTGATCCTAATGAAAACTAAGATGATATATGAATTTGTGTAAAGTTTTCAACCAAAAAGGATGATCAAAAGTTTAGGTTGAAGAGGCAACAATGGCTGAAATATTATTGCAGCTTTTTCCCTTTGCAACGATGATAACGTTTGCGATAGTAGAATTTTACAGCAAAAGAACTTTAGAAAAACTTCTCCCATGTATAAGATAAAGGAATAGAAATAGCAAAAGGTGTGGGTTTTAGAGTTTTTACTAGATCTATGATGTTAGACCCAGAGGACGACAGTAGATTGATGGATCCGCAGCTTGGTGGGCGACGGTGGATGAAGGCGATGTCAAAAGTAATTGTAAGAATTGCTTGCAAGATGGAGGTGGCAGAGATGGCTACAAGGCAGCATAAATGTGGCTCTGATACCATATTATGGAACCCCAAATGGAGCTTTATAGGGGATCAACCCTTGGAACACTATAGGGGGTTCCTCCCTCCTAATAGTCGGTCATACGGCTGAATTATAGATTGATCTTACTTGATGAAAAGAGATTGAGGCTACATGCTTATATATGGCTCCAAACTCTAGCCCTAGGGTGGTGCTTCCTAAGTGAATTCTCCCTTTTGCCCCTCTTATAGCTACCATGAATAAATAAACAGGGCGGTGGCCTAAGTAGCTGCACAAGCCATGCCCCTTTGCTAGAAACCCTTGCCGACCATGTGGGGAGGCGGCCAGGAAGCCCTAAAACCCTAAAATAAACCCTAGCCATACTTATTTATAGGATAGAAGTGACTATGTGGGGTTTTATTACAATCTCATAGGGTTCTTATTGATTACTTCTAAGGTGATTAGGACTCAACTCTACTGGAGTCCTATCAAAGTGTCAATACAAAATTACTATGCAAGGAAAGAAAAAGAAGAACTCATAAGTTTTATAGTTGTTCGGCACTAATGGGCCGACGCCCACTCCCGGTCCTCCTTCTTGAGGCACACCGACATCCACTATCGATCTTCTTTATGTGAAGATCAAACCCTTACACTTTTCTTATAAGGGAGACAATATTACAACTCTTTGATCACTCCCTTACCCCTTTTTTTTTTTACAATTTACACACAATATTTTCTTAGAATATAATCCCTAGTATGGAATGTAAGAAAACTTGGGGTATTTATAGGCCCCAAATGACTTAAAAATTTAGAGCCAAATATCAAACTCACTTGAAAAATCCAAGTACGAGTAGTTCACATGTCGGCCTCAGCATGTCAATCGCCGAAAGTGCCTAGATTCCTGATTACGGGCAGTTCAACCACCCAACCTGGGTAGTTCAACCGTTGATAGCCGCCCAAAATCCTGGGCAACACTGGTTGAACCATCACTCCTCGATAATTTATCTATCAAAATCTCTGAAAAAGTGGTTCCCTTCACTTTTCGAATTTCGGCTTTAACCTGATGTTAACCAATTCATTGGTAAAATGATTGAGCTCAACCAAACCCTCATAGTGGACCCAATTACCTATTTTAGTTGATCTAAATTTCCTCTAAATCATACTCATTTAGGACTCAATCTTAACCTATGACTTAAAGATTACAATCAATATATGACCACCAAGCTTATGACCTTACTCCCGTAATCCGACAACCTCTGAAATCCCCAATGGTGAGTCTCACTCTGGCGATCTCACGACGTGTTCCTAGCAATCTTCCCAATACCTTCGTCGAAGTCCTAGCAAATGCCCTGTGAGCTTTCACTACATCGTCCAAAACTTTGGCCCGATGCCTAAGCATTATCCTAGGTTAATGTCTAATCTGTAACACCTTTTCTCCATCGTGGTTAACCTATATGATGCTAACTATAACAATTAATTACAATCAATCATAGACACAAGTCCACTTCAAGACCTTCCCAACTCCCGGTAAGCCTTTAGGCTACCCCCGACAATCTTTTGGTGAGTCACGATCTTTTTCTAGCAAACTCCCTTGCACCATCTTAGCAAGCTCCTGATACCCTTAGCGAGCTCTCGACACACTCCAGGCTAGTTCTCAACCATATTGTCCGAACCCCAGCCCGATGCTTGGACTTGACTTTGGTCAAACCTCTCATTATCATATTCTCACTGTCGTAGTTAATCTTGCATCAATCAACTCTAACAACACATTAGATTAATAACCCATCAATTGACTTCATTATCAAAATCTGAGATTCAATAATATCTAGCATTCAATTATACAACATACAACTTATTTTATGTCAACCCGTCGTTCAAAGTAATCAATTAATATACAAGTCAATAATTTTCAACCTAACATTCAAACTATCAATCCTATTTGAAGTCAATACTTTTAAGATAGTGCAAACTTTACTTCTCTTTTGAGATGAGCAAGTCAATAATTTTTTTTTTGTCATTGTACATTAATAAGTTAATCATCTTTAAAAAATTATTTAAAAACACATCCAAAATCATCATTAAAATTGCTTTTCAAGATATTTCAATGAAGGCAACGTAGATAGTTTTCCATACAAATGGCTAAGGTTCTCTAATTTATTTTTGTACTAGTCTAGTTATGCATCATTGAAAAATGATCAAGATTGGTTGTATAATCATGAACCATTTTTAATAAAAAGATTTGCTATAATTGAAACAAAGATCATTAAGTTTCAATCATCTTGATTCAAATATTCTTTTCTTACTTTGATTGCTTTGGCTAGTGAGGTTGAAAAGTATTTTAGATCTCGAGTCATATGCTTTAAGCATCCACTATCAAGATACTATTTTATGCTCCTAACCTTTGTTTAGAGACAATTATAATGAAAGGGTTTTGGTTTAGGTATCCATTTGATTTTGGGACCCTCATGTAAAGACCTGTCTAATTTGACTAAAGTCATTGAGTTATTTATGGCTCCTTTAGGAACCTAAATCAACTTATATGGACTATACCTTCTAAATGAGCATCTATAGTAAAATGTCCAAGTCTACCATAAAAATTATATTTATTTTCGGGTAAGAATGTAATATGGGTCCTTTAATAAAGATAGTTGGCTTTTGATGAGTATTACCCACATAGTCAATACATTCCTTATAAACATGACCCTTATTAGCAATGTATTATGATCAATTGACACTAAGAGAGCAAGGGGGAGGGTGGGGTGAATTAGTACAAGTGTAAATTCTCTTTTTAATAAAAACATCTTGCTTGAAGCAAAATAGGAAAATCAGAAGCTTTTCATTCAAATAAAGCAAGTGAATGATTCAAAATAAAATGCTAAGTTTCTTAAAAGTGCTTTACTTGAATCTTGCTTTAAGGAGTAAATAAAATTAGGAGCGTCACTTGATATTTTGTTGAACACATTTAAGAACCCGATAATTGTAAGTAGTAAATGAAGATAAACCCTATTGATCTCCTTTGGGTGAAGATAAACCCTTACAATCTTACGAGGGAGACAAGAACTTTACAGTTCTTAGCTCACTCCCTTCTCCTTTTCTTTTTCTTATACTTCACATAAGTTTTTTAAAATTTTTATTCCAAAATTATTGTTTGGAATGCGAGAAAACTTGGGATATTTATAGCTCCAATAATTTTAGAATTTTGGAGCCAAAATTCAAACATACCCAGAAAAGTCAGTGTTAGACGGTTCAGCCACCGGTGCTAGGAGGTTCACCCACCCAAAAACCTAGTACGGGCGATTTACCCGACCATCCTAGGCAATTCAGTGATCCGAAAACTTGAGTAGCACCGGTTGAACGGCCACTCACTGGTGGTTCATCCGTCGGGAATCCTGCGAAAGTGATTCCCTTCACTTTTCCAATCCTGACATGAACCACATACTGACCAATTCTCTAGTCAACCAATTGTGCTCAACCTGAGCTCAATCACTCCCCTTTAGTGGACCCGATTGCCTCTTTGAATTGATTTGTATACCTTCCAAATCACACTCATTTAGGACTCAATCTTAACCTAAAACTTAAAGATTATACTCAAACATGACCACCAAGCTTATGACCTCACTCTTGCAATCCGATAACCTCTAGCATTCCCTGCGGTGAGTCTCACGGTCTTTCTCTAATGATCTCCCAGTGTGTTCCTAGCGATCTTCCCCATACCTTCCGTGAAGTCCTAGCGAACTCTCAGTGAGCTCCTACCACATCGTCCAATCCTTGGCCTGATACCTAAGCTTGATCCTAGGTCCATGTCTGATCTGTAATTCCTTTTCACCATCGTGGTTAACCTGCATGATGCTAACTATAACTTGATTAATTGCAATCAATATAGCCACAAATCTACTTCAAGACCTTCCCAACTCCCGGCAAGCCTTTTAGCTACCCCTGACAATCTTCCAGCGAGTTTCGGTCTTCTTCCGACGAACTTCCTTATGTCATCTTAGTAAGCTCCCGATACCCTTAGCGAGCTCCTGATGCACTCCAAGCGAGTTTCCAACCGCATCGTATGAAACTCAGCCCGATGCTTAGACTTGACTATAACCAAACCTCTGATTGTAATGATCTCTCTGTCATAGTTAATCTGGCATTAATCTACTTTAACAACCTTGTTAGATCAAGCACTCATGAATTGATTTCATCCTTAATTCCAAGATTCAATAATCTCTCCCTTTTTGATGATGACAATCAATTGATGACATGAGTTAATCCTAACTCCCCCTAAATCCATGTCTCAATAAAAAAAGCTTAAATTCAAGAGAACTATACCGACTTGAATTTAAGTATCACAAAATAAATCATATTCTAGGCAAATTTCAATAAGAATTTGCATCAAGTTATCGAATCATAAATTTTATAAATAATTATGCATCCATATCCAAGATATCCAAGTATATCATCAATATCATGTGTCATCAATATATATCATTAATATCATATGTTATTAATATATATTTCTCCTCATTTGTCATCAACAAAAAGGTGAAATGTGTGGCTAATAATTTCAAAGCATATGATGACATTATTCTCCCTTAGGGAAATAGATTATGTATTATAAAATTTTCTTCCCCTTCGTGATTAATAAGGAGAGAAACAAGGAAAGAGTTGTGAAAGCATCATTTTTAATAAATTTCAAAAGGAATATTAAGATGAGCTCAAAAGTTTAAGTTGAAACTATTTTAATCACATCATATGCAATACATCATATCATCATAATAAAATCATGATTATTATTCCAAATCATCATGTATATTTTTAAAATCAACAAGTATTATCATCATACATGATTTTACATCATCATATCTTCTCCCCCTTTATTATCAACAAAAAGGAGAAGTGCAATTAGCAAGTTTTTGATATATGAAAGCTTAACAATTTCGTATATTTTTCATCACTTTCGAACATGCAAGCTAGTGAGTTCTTTCTTCTCTTTTGAGAATTGCAAGCTAGCAAATTTTGCTAATTTTGTAATGTTCAAGCTAGCAATTTTAAATCATGTAAGCTAACAAGTTGGCAAGTGTTACTTCTCTTAGCAATTTTTTTTTTGAAATGTGAGGTTAAACAAAATTTTTGCTTCTCTTGAGATAGTACTTCTTGCTTC
This sequence comes from Ensete glaucum, assembly GCA_021527575.1. Classification (NCBI taxonomy): domain Eukaryota; kingdom Viridiplantae; phylum Streptophyta; class Magnoliopsida; order Zingiberales; family Musaceae; genus Ensete; species Ensete glaucum. Next base: position 40,657,935 of record CM038557.1, on the reverse strand, counting down.
TCTTTTGATATGAGCAAGCTAGCAAGTTTTTTTAAAGAAGATGGTTACTATGGTGCAAAACTTTAGTCATTATATAATTTTTCAAATCGTCACACGAAATATATCAAGAAAAATTAACATGGTGATGAGATATACAATTCATGAAGATACATTATAAATATCAAGAGACAAATAATAGGAGAAATAAATAAGATATCTTGATTCATGCATAAAAAATATCAAGTTATCAAAATCATGATTTATATAAAAATTTTCTTTTAAATAATATAAGAATATATAATAAGAGATTTTGATTTATAAAGTATTTTAAGTTATAATTCTAAGGAATCAAAATCATGATATAAGTAAAGAATTTATTCAATTTTAAAATCATCAAAATCACTTTCAAGAGATTCAAAATTAAATTAATAGACTTGTCAGTCTCTTGAAATATTAGTGGTTTTCTTTCTCCACTTTGTGTAAACAAGAAGGTAGAATCAAGGTGGAAAGTAAAAAATATCACAAAAATGCTCAATTTTATAGATATAAATTTTATAGATATAAATTCCAAAATCTAAGAAATATCAAGAGCTACTCATGCAATTTAATTTATCTTATGCAAATTTCAAGCAAGGTAGCAAATCAAGCAAATTATGTATTTTGAATGTATTTAAAATTCTAAATTTTCTTCTAAGAAAGTTTTTTCTCATTCAATGTTATCATATCCAATTTGGTTCTAATCATATTGATGATTTTATCTTCCTTTTCTGTCATTGTCAAAAAAATATAATTTCATAATTTCTTCTTAATATCTATTTTCAAATTATGCTCAAAAGTACAAGGAGAACATGTCACAAAATCAAATCTTTAAGTATCGTAAGATATGAGTTAAATTAATAAATTTACCCCTTTTTATTGTTTGTGAATTTTAATAAAAATAATAAAGAAATTTTATGTATTTAAAATTTTAAGTAAAATAAAAATCCAAACATGCAAATCTCATGTATTTAGAATTCATAATTTTCTTTTTAGCAAATCGCTCCTCATGAAGATTTTTCATAATCAAAATATTTAAATTCTCTATTACAAAATATCACTTTTGTCTCTCCCTTAGTCATTGTCAAAGTAGCAATTAAAAAGTTTATGTAAAGTTCATAATCAAAGTATTTATGTAAAAATTTTAAGTTTTATTTTTTAAACTTGTCAAAAATCATAATATTAACTTATTCAAGTTCAAATCATCAAATCATAAAAATTAATTTTATAATTTAAGAGATTCATAATTGATTCATTAAGATAGAATTTATAAGATAGAGAAATTTTTATGAAAAATATATTCCCTTTTTATTTCATATATGCCTTTGTCTTTTTAAGCCAAATAAAAACATGCATCATCATTTAAAACTAAAAAAGAATTTTTATTACGGTAAAAATCAATAAGTCATAAATCACAAAAATCATCATGCATAATTTTGAAATATAAATTCATTACTGTGGATCATTAAATTATCAAGTATGGTTTTATTAAATATAAAACATCATCAATCAAAATTCAACTTATCTCAATTTCAACTTTTAAATGAGTCTAACTCTTTACACATAGTGCAAGAAGTTGACAAATTTATTTCTAAATTTTTATTTATTTAATATTCAAATTCAAAAATAATCTATCATTTAATAATACACATTCAATCTTAACATATAATTTTTAAATAATTTAAATCAATCATTTAATAATGGTATTTAACTTAGCCAAAAATATCATAATATTTAAATCATTCAATAATAGCCTTTGCATTTATATTAATAAATATTGAAGCCAATGATTTTGAACCTATCATTCAATCATAATCATCATCAAATTTTTTCTTTCATAAATTTTAATTTAGATTAAGTCTAATTTATTTTTGTATTAGCAAGCCAAAGTTAGAGCAATCAAGATTCATAAGTTATCAAAAGATTCACTGCCAATTATTTTATTTCAATAATTTTTGTTATTATTTAGGCTAGTGAGCTTTGAAAAAGTATTAGATCTCATGTCATATACCTTGAGCATCTACTTTCAAAACATTACTTAGTGCTCCTAGCCTTATTATGAGGCAACTTTATATTATGGGAGTTTTTGATTTAGGTACCCATTTGAGTTTGGGTCCTTCATGATATGTTCTTCTCATTTTTTTCTAATAGTTTAAGGTTGTTTATAGTTCCTTTAGGAACCTAAATTAATTTATATGGACTAGAATTTTTAAATGGATATTTGTAGGCTTTATGTCCTATTTTTCACAAAAATTACACTTGATTCTTGGTGGCACATTTAAGGTAGGTCCTTTAACAAATATGGTTGAATTTTGTTGAATGTTACTAACAAAGTCTATATCATTTCTTTTATTAATATGACTCTTATTGGCAAGGATCATATTTAGGGATTTATTCCTAATTTTAAAATTTTCTAATGTTGTCTTAAGCATGATATTGTCTTCTTTAACACTATCTAGAATCTTACATTTAGAATAAGGGTTATATGATGCTAATAAATCATGTATTTCATTAAATCTACTAACTGACAAATCATGATCATTCTTAAGCAACTTAAAAGATTTGCTGAGTTTTCTAAACTCATCAAACAAATCATGAAACATATTTAATAACTCCGAAAAAGAAACACTTAATGAATCACTAACCTTGTCTTGGATCGTCATAAGCACGACATTCTCCACTTCTTAGTTGTGCACTTCATCTTCAGAGTGCATCGGCTTCTTACGATCATAGTAAGAGGTTTTTCTCCATTTTAAGATCATTTTTAAGGTTCATGTTCATTAATTTATCTGGTTCATGTGTCAAAGGTTTAGAGTCCTTAACACTCGAGATTTCACTTGAGGAGTCATATATTCTTCTCAGTTCACATTCCTTCTTGTTATTTAGAAGTTGTTCTTGGATTCTAAATGTCAAATTTTTAGAAAGATATTCTTATTATTTATTTTTAAATGTATTTTTATTTAATGGTTTATTTATATTAGTTGTACTTTCATATGTAATTTTCAATGTATATCAAATATCAAAAGCCAAATCATAAGCGCAAACACGATTAAACTCATTCTTGTAAAAAACATAAAACAAGGCATTTATAGCCTCAGCATTTAAAGAGAAAGTCTTCTTCTCTAAATCATCTAATCATTCATTAATAGAGAAGACCTTTCAAATCTGTTTTCAACAATATTCTATAAATCAAGGTTCAAGGAAAACAAGAGAACTCTCATCCGAGTTTTTCAACAATTGTAGTCTGTCCTATTGAATATGGGCGGACGAACTATAGAAAAGACCTCTTAAAAGCTAACAAGGAGTCATTTCTCTTAAGTGTTAAACCAAATAAGAAAAATGTGTCTCAGATACCAATTGTTAGGATCAATTGGCACTAAGAGAGGCGGGGGGGGGGGTGAGTTGGTACAAGTGTAAATTCTCTTTTTAACAAAAACTTTTCGCTTGAAGCAAGATAGAAAAATCAAAAGATTTTCATTCAAGTAAAGCAAGTAAATGATTTAAAATAAAATGCTAAGTTTCTTGAAAGTGCTTGACTTAAAACCTTGCTTTCAATGACTAAATAAAATCGAAAGCGTCACTTGATATTTTGTTGAGCATAATTAGAACCCGACAATTATAAGTAGTAAGTGAAACAAGTAAGGAACACTTACAATTTATAGTGCTTCAGCCTCAACCTTAGTCTATGTCCACTTCCCGAGTCCTTCTCCTTGAGGTACACCGATGTCCACTATTGGTCTCCTTTGACTGAAGATCAAACTCTTACAATCTTATAAGGGAGACAACAACTTTACAACTCTTAGCCCAGTCCCTTCTCCTTTTATTTTCTTACAATTCAGACAAGTTTCTCATAATTTTTATCCCAAAAGTGTTATTTGGAATACAAGAAAACTTGGGGTCTTTATAGCCCCAAATGGCTTCAAAATTTTAGAGCTAAAATTCAAACATACCCAAAAAAGTCGGTGCCGGGGGGTTCACCCACTGGCACCGGGCGGTTCACCTACCCAAAAACCTAGTATGGGCTGTTTACCTACTCGTCCTGGGTGGTTCAACTGCCCAAAAACCTGGGTAGTGTCGGTTGAACTGTCGATCACCGATGATTCATCCGTCAAGAATCCTGAAAAAGTGATTCCCTTCAGTTTTCTAATCCCGACATGAACCACATGTTGACCAATTTTCTAGTCTACCAATTGAGCTCAACCTAAGCTCAATCACTCCCCTTTAGTGGATCTGATTACCTCTTTGAGTTGATTTAAATACCTTTCAAATAACACTCATTTAGGACTCAATCTTAACCTATGACTTAAAGATTACAATCAAATATCACCACCAAGCTTACACCTCACGTCCGTAATCCGGCAACCTCTGGCATTCCCCGCGATGAGTCTCACAGTTTTTCTCCAGTGATCTCCTAGTGTATTCCTAGCAATCTTCTCAATACCTTCGGTGAAATCCTAGCAAACTCCCAACGAGCTCCCACTACATTGTCCAAATCATGGCCCGATGCCTAAGCTTGATCCTAGGTCCATGTCTGATCTATAATTCCTTTTCACCATCGTGGTTATCCTGCACGATGCTAACTACAACTTGATTCATTACAATCAATATGACCATAAATCCACTTCAAGACCTTCCTAACTCCAGGCAAGCCTTTCAGCTACTCCCGACGATCTTTCGGCGAGTCTCGGTCTTCTTCCGATGAACTCCCTTGTGCCATCTTGGCAAGCTCCCAATACCCTCGGTAAGCTCCCGACGCACTCCAAGCGAGTTCCCAACTACATCATCTGAAACCCAACCCGAAGCTTGGACTTGACTCTAGCCAAATCTCTTATTGTAATAATCTCTCTATCATAGTTAATCCTGCATCAATCAACTTTAACAACCATATTAGATCAAGCACTCATCAATTAATTTTATCATCAAAATATGAGATTCAACACAATGATCATGTTTAGAGATTTGTTGTATATCTTAAACTTTTCTAAGGTTTGTTCTACTATGACATTTTAATTTTTAATTTTATCTAGCATTTTACATTTCGAGCAAGAAGTACATGGTATTATTGCATATGCAAAGTTTAAAGTTACTAAAAAAGTAATACATAATCCTTTTTTAGTGATTTATAAGTTTTGGTAATCTTTTTATACTCATCAAATAATTCATGAAAGGCATTTAACAACTCTTCAAAAGTAAAAGAGGCTTAAGAAAGAGTTACTTACCTCGGATGGCCATAAGCATATAGTTTGCCATTTCTTCTTGGTTGTCTTCTTAATCTTTGGAGTGCCCTAACTTCTTGCATTCAAAGTAAGAGATTGTGTCCTTTTTAAATTTATATTTTATTTTTTAGTTTTTTTATAATTTTTTAGGTTCTTTTGTCATATCACTCGATGTGTCACTAGAGTAGTTATCTATTGTTCTCAGTTCAATATCCTTCATGTTCTTTAGAAAGTGTTCTTCTTGTGTTCTCAGTATCAAATCCTTCGTTTTCTTTGGAAGGTTATTCTCATGTTCTTATTTGCAAGTTATTTCATTTATTTTTTATTACTTTAATTTACTTATGCTTTCGTGTGTAACTTCTAATGTGTGCCATATATCAAAAATCAAATCACAAATAGAAACCCAATTAAATTTGTTATTGTCTAAAGCACAAAACAAAACATTCATAGCTTTGGCATTTTAAGAAAATATCTTTCTTTCATGATCATTCCAATCATTTATAGGATTGGATAACTTTTGAAATCTATTTTTCATAATATTCTATAATTTAAATTCATTGAAATAAAAAAAATTGTATTATTTCCAATATGTATATTTTGTCTCATTAAACATAGAAGGATGTGTGATGGAATAACCCTCGTATTTGCCAAAAATAGCCATTAAACTCACTTGGGCGTTAATCCATTCGAGTCGAACGTGACTCTGATACCAGCTGTTAGGATCGAGTTGGCATTAAGAGAGGAGGGAGGGGGAGTGGGTGGGAATTAGTGCAAGTGCTAAAAAAAACTTAATTTAAAAAATATTACTCGAAGTAAAATCAAAATCATAAGTTCTTTTTTTTGATGTAGTTGAGAGTGATAAAGTTTGAGAACAATAGTAAAGAGAAAACCAAAAGAAGATGCTCATACTTTTCTTAGAACTAATTAAGAAGAATCAAATTCAAATGTAATAGTAAAGAGAGGAAAGGGCAGAGATGCTAATATATTTTATAGTGATTTAGTCAAAACTTTGACCTACGTCCACTCTCAATCCCTCTTCACTCGAGTTTAATTGGTGTCCACTATCGATCTTCTTTCATAGGCGAAGATCAAATACCCCTTATACCTTTCTCCTTCTCACAGGCTCAAGAGAAGAGCATTTACACTCTCCTTTTCTCAAGATCAGGAGATCAATTTTTTTAACTCAATTTCAGCCCTTCCCTTACACAATTCACTCTTGAAAGAAAAAGGGAAGCTCTCAGCCCAATTCAACAGAATTTTACTAAATTTTTCCTTCACATTCTTGCTTTTCCATGTAAGAATACTTAAGATATTTTTAAACCCCAATTGGATTTAAAATTTGGAGCCAAAATTCAACTTTTTCTAGAAAATCCATATACGAGTTATACTACCGCCAGCATCAACGACACTACTGCCAGCACCGGTGGTACTACCATCGAAAGTTGCCTAAAAAACTAGGGGGCGGTAGTGGTACTACCATCGCTCAGGGCCATACCATCATTGGGCAATTGGAGAATAGCACTTTCCTATACTGTTTTGTACTCAAGTCATACTTTCTGTTGAATCCTTTCTAGCTCAATGAAATGAGCTCTATCATGAGCACAAATCAACCTCAAATTAGACCTGGTTAGTACTTAATTGAGTTAGTAAAATTAACTCTAATCATGCTTGTTAGGACCCTAGCTGAGTCGGGTCCTAGTCGATTGAGTCATCCTTAAATTATGCCTTGTTAGCCAACCTAGACCTGACATTAGGTCGGCTAGGAGAAGATTTGAGTCTATTATAATAAATTAGTCCAAATCCTAGTAGGGTTAGGATTCGGTTGAACTGGAGTCTGATTAGGAGTCGAAGTTTGATATGAGTCAGAGTCAATTGAGTCATAAATTTAATAAACCCTAATCTAGCCGCCACCCCCTAGTAAAAAAATGGTCAGCTAGGGTTAGGGAGGAATCCTTTTAGGATAGGAGTCTCCTAGCTGCCTCCTCCTCTTAAGAGAGGTCGGCTAGGGCAAGAGGGGGAGAGTCCCACTTAGCTTAAACTCTCTCTAGGGTGAAACAAGAATAAAATTAGGAGTTAGAGACCCCTAGAGCCACTAACCACATAATGGTTATGAGTTAGCTAGGGATTAGGAGTTGAGGGGATGAGGAGTCTTGGTTTACTTATATTAGAAGTTGATTAGAAGTTGAAATTTATTAGTGTAGGAGTCTTATTAAGAGTTAGGGTTTAGAAGCACTATAAATAGCTTATATTCTCTCCTCTTTTTATAGATCAATATTATTTTCAACCATTAAGCAGAAATCCGAGAAAGGAGGAACCCCTATAGAGTTCTAAGGAAGCCGATCCCCTATAGAGATCTACCCAAGCTTAGAATCTACAAGGGTTCTAACACTTGGTATCAGAGCAGCATTCTTGGGATCTTGCTGCCCTTCCACAATTATCCATCATCCCTCCGCAACCACCCAAGTAATTCTCATAATTGCTTAAAGATCATCACTGAAGTCTGCTATCATCTCCACTACCGCAGATCATCCTTTGATCTCCCCGTGAATTACAATAGGTTCTAATTTCTTACCTTACTGCTACTGCAATTTAGTTATCCTTATTCTAAAAATCCAAAAAAATTATTCCTATCTTGTTGTGTAAATTTTTCATCATAAAGTTTCAATCTATACGATGAAAGTTACGCTATAGAATTTACGTCCAAATTGATGCACTTTAGATGTAAAAATCTACTATAGTACCTTCCCGTGATCTTTGATCTTGCCAAATTTTTCGCTGTCACTTTCTTCCATGAAATTTTCGTAGCATTACATCTCCCTGACTAGTGGATCCTCTTGAGTTTGACTTAAATCCTTATTTCAAATTGCTAGGAAAAATTACATCTATAGTGTTAAAAGTTTTTCAACGAAAAATCAGCTATTGTACTTTTGTCTTTCTTCTTCTCTAAATCCACCAAACCCTAACCATCATGCTGCCACCAACCATGATATCTTTAGGGCACCCCTCTAGCCTTAATATGTAGCCATCAAAACCTATTTTCATAACCCTAATAGCACCTAAAACTGCATCCCAAAATATTGAACCCTCGTAGCCACAACCTTCCACCATCGATCCTCTGCTACCACTCGAAGCTTCCCAAATTGATTATTGCCCCCAACAGCAACCCTAAACCTTCCTTTCTAACCTCAAACCACTACCCCCTAATCCTTTCTAGCCCCCACAACACCCTCAAACCATAGCTCTAACAACAACCTAAACTGTAAGCTATCAACCCTAAACCACAATCTTGATTTATCACCCTTTCAACCACCCATCTCTACCAAACTGGTTGCTGCCATCAACAGCAACCCTAAGCCACCCATCTAACCCTAAATCTCTATCACTAGACCCCTGCCCCCTTACAACCTCTACAATAGCCCCTAACAATAGCACCAATAGCACCCTCTTTGCTGAAAAAATTTATTGCACTACATTCAGTACTACTTGCTGCATCCACACCCGATCCCGAGCAAATCCATTACTATCATCAACATTAACCCTAAACCAATTCTTTAACCTTAAACCTTGGCCATTATACCCTGTATACGATCTCTACAATAGCCCTAAATCATAGCCCCAACAGCAGCCTGTCAACCACAAACTATAACCATCTACTCGCAATCCACTATCCCTTTCGGCCACCAATCTACCCAATAATTTCATACCACTGACCAAATAGTAGAAGAAGTATATTTACATCTCATATCTAAAGGCACACATAATGGCATCTCAAGGTCCAATCAATGCTAAGTCGGAGACATTTGAATCATGCATAGATGATAAATTGCGTGCCTTATTCGTCGAATTCGGATTGGGCCGATCTTCGAGCCCAACAAAATTTCAGCAAAGTGCAAGTTCAAAGAGGCCTCCCAAAAGGGAAGTATAAGCCACTGATGTGATGCAGCCATGCATGAGGCTGAACTTCTCTCAATGGGAAGAAGGAGATCCGATGTGATGGATTTCACGCGTCGAACATTACTTTAGCTATTACCGAACACCAGAGGATTCCATAGTGGACACCACTGTTAACCACCTTGGAAGAGATGCTATATGGTGGTACAATTGTCTTGAATACACCCATGGGGTTCCAACATGGATACAATTTAAGGCACTGCTGAACCACTTTGGGCCGACCAAGTACGAGAATATCAATGAACAATTTACCAAGATATGACAAAACTCCACGATCCAAGAATACCAGACCAGGTTTGAGAAATTATCTTACCTTACTCATGATTGGTCTGACAGACAATTATTAAGGATATTTATTGAAGAACTCAAGCCAAAAATTAAAGGAGAGGTTAAAGCACAACAGCCCCGCATTGTGATGGCCGCAATCTCTTTCGCCCGAATCCAATAGGAGTGACTCAACCAAGATGCTTGGAGGATGAGAACCACTCCTAGCCAGTAGCATATAAACCTCCCTTTGCCCCCAGTTGTCCTTCGCTGTTAAAAAAATTGATGAGAGAAGAAATACGCGACATATCGACAAAGGACCATTGTTGGTATTACGATAAACTTTAGAATTGCAACATCGCTGTGAAAAAGGGAAGCTTTCCATAATAAAACCTATTGAAGAATCTAAAGAAGTCAATTACATGACTCATGCTTTAGCCGACCATATGAACCCGCAAGCAACAAAAGTTAAAGAATCTCTTAAGCCGCAACCTATCACCGTCCTCATCAAGAATAGGAGCATCAACAACTTTATGAATAGCAAGGTTGTTGCACAATTGATGCTCCAAAATAAAGATTGCAGTGGGTTTGACATTGAGATAGTTAACGGCTAAATTTTGAAGTGCGAACAAAGATACCCACGGGTGATTGTTGCAACAGGACCAAGAGATACTTATTGATTTCTTCCTCCTTCCTCTTGATGATTATAAGGTTGTGCTCAATATCAAATGGCTAACTAAGCTAGGTGATGTTTCTTGAAATTTTTCCAAATTTATCATGAAATTTTTTAGCCATGAGAAATAGGAGATTCTACGCGGGAAACATGGGAGCGACATAATGACAATTTGAACGTAGCAAACAGAGAAAGTTTTTAAAAAAGTAAACAACGGCTTCGTAATATAACTTCAATAGCACTCTATTGGGGAGCCAACAAAATTTGAAGACCCAAACCTTCTCTAATCGCTTATTGAATTTTTAGACATTTTCGCCAAACTCGTAGCCTACTTTCTACCCGTCGACATGACCACTAAATTCTGATTCTCTTGGGTAAACCAGTAGCAAACACTCAGCCATGTCATTATCTTCACCTCCAAAAAGCTGAAATAGAGAGGACTAAAGAAGAGATACTAGAAACAAGAGTTATTCAGCCAAGTTGCAACCCCTACTCTTCGCTGGTGCTAGCTTTACCCGCCTCCGACAAAGTGTTTATTATTGACGCATCAAAAGCTAGAAATTGTACTATCCACATGCAAGATTACTGACCCCTAGCCTACCTCAGCAAAGCCCTCACTCCAAATCACCTGAAGCTATCAATCAACGACGAGGGAATGATAATATTTGCTAAATTTGTGGCTCGGTATGATATAGGACAACAGCACAAAGAGGAGATAAAATTAAGTCCTAAAAAATTATAGCTTCTACTCCCTCCAAACTTAGATTGGGCTCACCTTACCATGAACTCTAATAGAGGGCAACCACTATCATAGAGGAAAGCCTGACTACCATTAAAGAATAACCATATGCTATCCCATGCAAAAATGACACAGTCGCCCGACAAATGCTGGGGTAGAAGGAAGTTTATTATTAAAGATTGAGTCTTCCTTCATCTTCATCCATACTAGCAAGAACTTATGAAGACTCGAGCCTCATAGAAGTGGTCTCTCAGTTTCTTTGGACCCTATAAAATTGGATCCTTTACTTTATACATCTTCGATATGCTCCGAAATATTTTGTATTCTCATTGATATGCTCCAAAATATTTCATTTGCCATTGATATGCTGCTTGAGATTCTTATGCCTTTGATATACTCCGAATCATTTCACATTCCTTTGATATGCCCTGAGTTATTTCATATGATATTGATATATTTCGAGATTTTTTACACCAATAATATGTTCAACTACTCTTCCTCTACTATTATGATCAAAGTATATTTCGAATGAAATGATTTGTGATTATGTATCTTATAAGATGCTATTGATGAATTCTTATACCTTTGCCTTGCTATCTGATATCAAGTTTGTTTTGAAAACTATCTTTCTTTGTCTTGGATATATTAGTCACTTGTTGAGCTCTATATGCTCACTCTGTTGTTATATAAATTTTATAAGCTAGCTTGTCATGTACAGAAAAAGTTAGAATTGAGCTGACATAGTGAAAAGCTATGTAGATTTTGGACAAGTCTTAAGAGAGATATTGTATAAGAATATTTTGCATACAATGAAATATTATAGATAAATATGAACTGATATATCTTGTAAAAAAGGTAAGAATACCTCTCAGTGTGGAATCTTTGAATGTTAAGTTTTACAATCATATGAAGTGATGGAAAAAGAATGGTTTTGTATTCGTATAGATTTCTAAGACTTATGGTTCTATAAGTATGTTTAATATTTTTGGTAAAGTTAACTTTGAGTTTTGTGGATTAGCGAGTGATGTGGTGTAAGATTTATAACCTACACATGTTTTATGAATGGACGTGAATGGTATTTGAATGCTTTTCAGTGTCCTCAAATATTAATTTGGATCCTAGGTTTAGATTGTTAATAAATTATAATTTATTTCTGATTTATGATAGGTTCACGCCTTTTGAATGCGATAAATTTGGGCAGCATAATAGAGAATTTCAATTGACCCTGAAGAATTTGTAAAATAGACTTTGTATTCTCGGACCTTTTGATACTAAATTCCTTTTAACTTTATGTTAAAAAATCAAATTACTGCCAAACCTATTTTATTATAAAATAAATTCATATATCTTTCTTTTGATACTTTTATTGAAAGATTTGGAGTCTAAATAACTACCCATATCTCTATTTCGATTGACCCTATAGATTCTGTAAAACAGAAGTTGTAATTTCTGACCTTTTGATACTAAACTGCTTATAACTTTATGTTGGGAACTCTAATTTGAGCAAAACGTATTTTTTGGAAACTAGACACCTAGATATTTCTTTTGATACCATGATTAAAAGATTTAAAATAAAAATACTTACCCAATTTCTAATTGAATTTGATCCTATAGATTTTGCAGAATAGAGCTTTTGTTCTATGACCTTTAGTTACCAAATCATTTATAAATCTTTATTAGAAGCTTTAATTTTTATAAAACATATTCTATCTGAAACTAGATTGATTTAGCTTTCTGATTTTATGAGTAATTTGGGGCACGATTGTTTATTCAAGTAATTTATAAAATGTGTCTCTCAAATTCTACTAGAATTCAGCCTTTGTCGATTTTACCTATTCTTGTTCACTCATTTGGAAATCAATTTCTAGCCAAAAATCCATACTTTCATTGAGTTTTTTATTATTACTTTGAAATCTTGAATACTCTTGTCCTTAGATAATTTACATACCTGAATCAATTATGTGACATTTACGTTTGTATCGTATTATTTCGTATAGCGCATGCATGTTTATTGTTTCGCATGTGCTTCTGATATATATTATTTTATTACTCATGTCTTTTTGTACTCTAGTATTTGTGGGATATTATGAACCTTTGCTAGAAATGATAAAGGGTATTGTGCTTAGAGCCAGCTATGCTCTTGCCAACCCCCATTAACTTCACTCAGACATGGGTGGATTGAGCTACCAGACGTGGGAGACTTATGTTTGGTGGTCATTCAATGATGGATGATCCACATTATGTTTGTGATCCCACTTCACCCTCTATTTCTTTGATATAATATCCAAAGCATTGCTTATGAGTTTGTTTGTGCACTTTAGATAAGAATGAAATGAATGTTATATCTGATATGATATTTGAGCTTTTCTTCCTTAATTGTTCATTTGATAAGCTTTGAGACTATTCATACACCATTGATATGCTTCAAAATATGACATATGTATCTTTAATAAGCTTTAAAATATTTCATTTGCAATTGATATATTCTGAAACATTTTATATGTCTTTGACATGCTCCTAAATGTTTCGAATGTCTTCCTAAATATTTCATTTGCTATTGATATATTCCAAAATAGTTCGCACACTATTGATATGTTTTGAAATATCCTATGCATCTTTGATATGCTTTAAAATATTTCATATTCCCATTGATATGTTTCGAAATATCCTATGCATCTATAATATGCTCCAACTACTTTTCCTGTATTGTTATGATCAAAGTATCTTTCAAATGAAATGATTTGTGATTATGTATCTTAAGAGATGCTATCTATGGATTCTTATACATTTGCCTTGCTATTTGATATCAAGTTTGTTTTGAAAACTATCCTTATTTGTCTTGGATATGTTAGTTACTTGTTGAGCTCTATATGCTCACTCTGTTGCTATATAAATTTTACAGGTTAACTTGTCACTTATAGAAAAAGTTAAAATTGAGATGAGATAGTGAAAAGCTATGTAGCTTGTCACTTATAGAAAAAGTTAGAATTGAGCTAAGATAGTGGAAAGCTATGTAGATTTTGGGCAAGTCTTATTGTGAGATGTTGTATAAGAATATTTTACATATAATGAAATTTTATAGATAAATATGAACTGATATATCTTGTAAAAAGGTTAGAATACCTCTCAGTGTGGAATCTTTGAATGTTAAATTTTACAATCATATGAAGTAATGGAAAATAATTAGTTTTGCATTCATATAGATTTCTGAGACTGATGGTTTTATAAGTGTCGTTAATATTTTTCGTTAACTTTGAGTTTTATGGATTATCGAGTGATGCACTGTAAGATTTATAAACTGTACAGATTTTATAAATGGATGTGAACGATCTTTGAATATTTTTCAGTGTACTCAAATTTAGTTTGGATCTTGGGTTCAGATTGTTGATAAATTATAATGTATTCTAATTTATGATGGGTTCACGCCTTTGGGGAGCTATAACTTGTGGATTGGATCGGCACAATAATTCATAATTGCAATTGATCCTCTAAGAACCTCACCTCAAATGAAAGTTTAGAGAGGATGACTCAACCCAGACCCATCCACCCAACACCCAAGTTGATGAGGAGGCCCAGGTTCAGTTGATGATTGCATGGGATCGCAGGATCATGACACATTATTATCTAGTCACTATTACTGATGCTGGACCATAGGAGGAGGATACACCTACTATAGGGGCCATGAGGGAGCCTTATGAGAGTTGCAGATCAAGACCTGGAGACATAGAGCTCAGCCTTGAGGATAAGACTAATTTGAATAGGGCGGATCTATTAGGACCCTAGTTGAGTCGAGTCCTAGTCGATTGAGTCAAGTCTTTAAATTAGGCCTTGTTGGCCAACCTAAACCTGACATTAGGTCCGCTATAAGAAGATTTGAGTATATTATAATAAATTAGCTCAAATCCTAGTAGGGTTAGGATTCAACTAAACTGGAGTATGATTAGGAGCCGGAGTTGGATACGGGTCAGAGTCAATTGATTCATGAATGTAATAAACCCTAATCTAGCTATTACCCCCTAGTAAAGAAGTGGTTGGCTAGGGTCAGGGAGGAGTCCTTATGGGATAGGAGTCTCTTAGCCATCTCCTCCTTTTAAGAGAGGTAGGCTAGGGCAAGAGGGGGAGGGTCCCACTTAGCTTAGACTCTCTCTAAGGTGGAATAAGAATAAAATTAGAAGTTGGAGACCCCTATAGCCACCAACCACATCATGGTTAGGAGTTAGCTAGGGGCTAGGAGTTGAGGGGAATATAATTCTTGGTTTAGTATGAGTCTTGGTTTACTTACAATAGAAGTTGATTAGAAGTTGGAGTTTGTTAAAGTAGGAGTTCTATTACAAATTAGGGTTTAGAAGCTCTATAAATAGCTTGTATTCTCTCCTCATTTCATCATCAATAGATCAATATTATTTTCAATCATTGGGCAGAAATCCTAGGAGAGAGGAACCCCTATAAGTTCTAAGGAGGTCGATCCCCTATAGAGATCAACCCAAGCTTATAATCTACAAGGGTCCTAACGATGATGCTAACTATGATACTTAAGACAAATAATTACAAACATAATCTTCATTATTCGGCATATCAATTGATCTTTCGATGAACTCCCGGCATCCTTCTAGTGAGCCCCCAACGAGCTCCCGATCTCCTTCCGACGAACTATTGGCATCCTTCTGGTGAACTACCGGCATCCTTCCAGTGAACTCTCGACGAGCTCCTGATACTTGTCAATGCACTCCTTGTTGAATCTCATATTTTGATGATAAAATTGATGATTATTGATCTAACAAGGTTATTAGAGTTGATTGATGCAAGATTAACTACGACAGAGAGAAAATTACAAATCAAAGGTTTAGCCAAAGTCAAGTCCAGGCATCAGGCCGGAGTGAGAACGATGTGGTTGGAAACTTGCCTAGACTGCGTCAGGAACTTGTCGAGAGTTTCGGGAGTTTGCCAAGGTGGCACAAGGGAGTTCACCGGAAGAAGACCTCACCTGAAGATTGTCAGGGAAAGCCGAAAAGCATACCGGGAGTTGGGAAGGTCTTAAAGTGGATTTGTTGGCCATATTGATTATAATTAATTAAGTCATAGTTAGCATAATTAAGGTTTAACTATGATAGAGAAAAGAAATTACAACTAGATGATGGGCTAAGATCAAGTTTGGTCATCGGTCCAAGATTCAGACGATGTAGTGGGAGCTCGTCGGGAGTTCGATAGGACTTCGCCAAAGCAATCAGGAAGCTCGTTAGGAACACTCAAGGAGATCGCTGGAGGAAGACCGTAAAACTCACCGGAAGAATGTCGAAGGTTGTCGGATTTCTAGGGGTGAGGTCAATTGTTAAACTTAATGGTTATATATGGTTATACTCAAGTGAGTTAGAGTTAGGTTCGAGACCTATTTGAGTTAGATTTGGAAGAGATCCAAATTAACTCAAGTGAGGCTATTCGGGTCCACTATGGAGAGTGTATTGAGCTCAATTGGTTGACCTAAAAATTAGTTAATATGAGGTATAAGTCAGAATTAGAAAAGTGAAGGGAATCACTTTTTCGATGGTTGTACCATCACCACCTAGGAATTCAGGCAACAGGTGATAGTTGTACCACCCAGGTCGACGGTTGGACAGCCACAACCTAGGAATCCAAGCAACATGCGATAGTTGGACTACCTAGGTTGGTGGTTGAATCGCGCGTACCCTGTTTTCAAGGTAGCTTTCGGTGGTTGTATTGTTGGCGTCAATAGTTGTGCCACCTATACCCAGATTTTCTAGATACGTTTGAATTTTAACTCAAAATTCTGAAGCTAATTAGGGCCTATATATATCCCAAGTTTTCTTAAATTTTATATAATAATTTTTGGGTAGAAATTCTGTGATCAATTATGTATGAAAATTATAAGAAAAAGAAAAGAGGTAAAGAAGAGAGGAAAGTCTTGTAAAACTTGTAATTCTCCCTTGTGAGGTTGTAAGGTTCATCTCCTAAGCCTGTTAAAATGAAAGAGGAAGCTATAAGGGTTTGATCTTTACCCAAAGAAGGTTAATAGTGGGTGCCAATAGGCCTCGGAGAAGAGGACTCGAGAGTAGACGTAGGCCAGGTTGAGGCCGAACTGCTATAAATGTGAGTGTGATTTAATTACTTTTATTTTACTTTTGATTTTTTTAAACACTTGATAGTTAGATATGAACTTTTAATCTCTCAACTTCTTTCATATTGGGTCTTAATCGGTTTTATCGAAACATCAAAAGAAGCTTCTATTGTTCACTCTTTACTTTATAAAAGAAAGTTTTTTAATCAAACACTGTAACTAAACCCCCCCCCCAACCCCCACCACCCCTCCCTCTTAGTGCCAATTGATCTTAACACTCCTAGCAACCTTCAGCGGACACTCAATGAGCTCTCGTCGTATCTTCGGAACTCTAACCCAATGCTCGATCTTAACTCTAGCCCAACGATAGATTCATCTATAATTTCTGTCTTTTCTCAGTCGTAGTTAATCAATTCACTTCTCTCTAACACATGGGTTAAATCACAACACAATAATTAGTTTCATCATCAAAATCCGAGATTCAACAGCAGTAATCCTCAAATAGCCTATTTTGTCTAGGTGGTGCTTGATATCTCTCATATTATTCATTATTATCTTCTGAGTCATCATCATATATTATTAGTTGTTATGAGTAGATGGTACCATATCAGTTGAAGTGTCAAGGTTGAGTTACACCTACAACTCTTCTTTGGTTGGTTTGATAATAATCTACAATTTCTTCCTCATCATTTGACTCATCTTCATAGGCTGATTGCCTACGTTGGATTGCAGACTTATGTTGATGAGTAGGCTGGCCATTACAATCAACTCTGGCATAGTTGATCCTACTATCATCACAAACTAAACTCAGGTTAGTAAGTATGTCATGAATCTATTAGAATTCTTGGGTTATTCTTGCTTCTTGTGCTTCGAACATCACCCATAGAGCTAACACTCCCCGATCATTATTGTTGGGGCTATTGCCATTATCTCGATTACAAAGGTTATCATCATTGAAATTGCTACTACCATTAGCGTTAACACCATTATTGTTCGCGTCATTATTGTTACTAAACCTCTTTTTTATGGGCTATAGGATTATACTTAACAAATTAAATTTTTGATATGCAAGATCTATTATGATTTACGAGTGTAGAGCATACTTTTTAAGTTCCTAATTACAAACCTATTATTCTTACATCAAGAGCAAGATTATGTTACTAACTAACTCAGAACTAAAGTAAAATTAAGCAAAAACTACTAGAAAGAATTATAACAAATTAACCTTACAGGAGGACTTACCAAAAAAAAAACTTACAAGCAGGACGAGAAAAAAAATTCTTATAATAGAAAAGATCTTTATAATAAGTGAAAGATATTACCTTTTAATAATTTCACAAGCTTAGAAGGGAATTTATTTATAATAGTTCTAGGATTTGAAAAATAGTTACTAACAATGTAGGATAAAAATATATATAAAAATAATAAGTGAACAACTTTAGACTTCTTTAAAAATAATTTTTTTTCTTTTTGCGATGTATATGGAAAGTGAAAGACCTTTTCTTTAAAGAAAAGAGATGAAAATAATAAAAATATAATATCGAAACTATATATAAAGATCTAAATATTCTTAACTTAATTAAGGATATGACAAAGATTCATATAGCCAATACCAAATAATTAAAATTTTATGATTTTTATTATTTTTATATGATTAAAAATGATTACTGAAAAAATATTCAAATAGCAGAGAGGGTATAATTAGATTTTGAATGAGTTTGATAAAAAAAATAAGCATTCGTGTGTAGCCGGAGTTAGTAGATAGATTTAAATTTGTTGTTATTCTATTTTTAAATGATATATACATTAGATCAGAAATAACATCTATCTAACTCACTTAAACCTGATTCGAGAACTCGTTTAAATGAGATTTTAGATGGATACAAGTAAAAATTGGGTACATGAGTTGGATTTAAGTGCGATTTTAGATCCTTAAAAGTTAGTCGAAAATAGACTCGTTTTCTAATGAAATTAATCAATATTCTTCCTGTTGTGATTCGTGACCTAAATTATGCCTCTCAAATGTTCTGTTCCAATAACATTAACTTTTTTTTCCCGAAAAACAACATTAATTTTGTCCCAACAATTTCCTTTTTTTTCCCGAAAAACAACATTAATTTTGTCCCAACAATTTCTTTTCTCGCTTGATGTGACTTTTCTATAGACCTAATTTACATAGATCCAAAGGCAAGATCTCAATGTACGAAAGATTTTGGAAGAAAACTTGCTCTTGTTTGTTTTGGGTGAAGCATGAATTACATGATTGACAGTGATAAAACGAAAGTTATTCTTTTATATTAAAATATATTTTAGAGTGCAAATATACACATTTACATCTTAATGGCCTAAAGATCCGTACCACTATTCTTTATTGAAATCCTTGTATTGATACATTGTCAATAGATGTCTTAATTGTGATGTATTCATGAAAGCAACATGTTTTTTTTCTAAATCAGAAACTAATTAATGTAGTCTGATTAACAAAAGATATTACAATTTATTTGAGTTCCTTTGTACATTTCATCCTTATATATATGCATACATGTATATATAAATATAAATATATAAATAAATAAATATATATACATACATACATACATACATACATATATGTATGTATATATACATGTATATATATATGTATGTATATATGTATGTATATATGTATATATATACACATGTATACATGTATATATAACATATATATATATATATATATATATATATTATGTATGTAAACTGATTACATCTTGCCCTAGAAAATAGCTCACATTTCCAAATACTTCAATTCCACTTTTCTTGCTCCCATGGAAAGCAAAGCTTCGAATCAATCGTGCAGGCCTCTTTACAGATTAATCTTCACAAGCATTCTCTGCAAAGCCAAGTTCAAAAGACTTGCAATAAGAATAAATAAGCTAAAGGAAAGAGAAGAGGCTGGTGGAGAAAACTGCAGCAGTACCTTGTGTGGCGTAAAGAATGAACAAAGACTCACATCAGTGGTCACAGAATTTTTTAGTTAGCTCTGGTGTTTGAGCCGCGGATGGTTACACCATGCAAATATTTGGTGTAACCAAGAAAACTGAGCTTGCCGTCTTCTTCTCTAATCCAATCTTGCAGAAGGGAATGAGAAGTCGCTGGAAGGTTTAATTCCTGCATGGAGCAGTTCCGATCATGTACCGGCACAAATTAACTAGAAATATATAATGATATCCTGGGAGAGTATTTAGTACCTGAGCTAGCTCTTCGACTGAGATGACCTGATTTCCTTCCTGTTCAAAGTATGTAAATGCTGTACAGGCTATCTGTTCCCAGTGTTCCAAAGCCTCGAGCTGATACGGGCTGGTGGCAGCAGCACAGAACTCATCAAAATCCATCCTCCTCTGTGATAGTGCTTCCTTCTGAGATTTGAGTTATACAAAATTCAAGTGTGTTGCTTTTCACCATTAACAGGCAGCAGAAGCATCATCTAGAAGATGCGCCATGTAGCATAAATTTTAATGCATCTTACAAGCAAGACGAAGAAAATGATAATGATGAACAAAATTTTCAGAATAGCAAATGGACTAGAGGAAACATATAGAACTTGCCTCCCACATAGTAGGGCAATCAGAAAACAAGAAAGTCCAACTCAAGCCTCAAGAAAAAGAAAATAGATCAAATAAAGCTCACTGCAAGGCAGTCTTCAAAAATTCTCTATTTGCAGATATGTTTTGGTTAATTGCTAACGAATGCTCTCTGAAGTATCAATAATATGGAGAAGCAAGATAAGATGCACTTCTTATGATCATAACATCATGAAGAGGACATAGCTGACAATTATGTGTAGATGGTAAAATCCTTTCTAGGAAATTTAACCTTATACTATTAAAGAGCATTATACTAGATGCCTCACCTCATTCAGAATGTCTGGAATCCTCGACAACTTCATTGCTTCAGTTGCATTTTTCATGAGTGCCTGCGTAGAGTTCATGCAATATTAACAGAAGAACACAAATATGTATCACCACATGAAGAACAGGCAATATGAAAGGAAAAGAAACATGAAGGATAACATGAAACATCACAATCTAGCCCTTGTCCGTACGATCCAACTGAAACACTTTAATGAAGTCAAAAAGGAAAACCTACCGTCTGAAAGTTTTCAAGGGAGATGAGCCCATCTTTATTTGGTTCCAGTAGATTAAACTGTAACTGTAGGTACAAGAGCTCATCCTTGGATAGAGCTTTCGATAGTGCCTGTACAGAACAAAAAAAGGATGAATTAAAACAAGTTTATAGTTTTTTTGGTTCCATCAGAAAAAGAATTTAGAATTTCTAATATCTCTCCTATAAATATACTTGGGCATGAATACATCTAGGACACTCTGAATACAGAAGTGATATGTTAGAAACTATTTTTCTTCCGTCAATGAAAATTAAGCTCCGTGCCATAAACAGGGGCAAGAAATAGATTATGTAAAATTGAAGATGCATTCCGTGTATTGCTTATATATGACAACACGTTAAGAATTTTGTTAAACCTGAAAAACACAGCATAGACTTAAAACCGAAGCACAGAAGAGATGAACCAAACTGTAGTATCTTGCTGACTGAGTAGTAAACAAGCATCCCACTTACCATGTCAGTTCCTACATCTCATTCTCCTGCTTTTCTCTAAGAAATTCTCCATCATCTTGCTACTTCTCAATTCTTTTCATTCACATGACCTATATCTTTTAGAGGCTAACTTCCTATTTACAAGCTTTCCACATGAATCAAGGAATCGAATAGTTGATTAAGAGAATCTTGTTAGAATATATGACCATTTATAATTGAATAAGATATAATAATAGAACTAATTAGATTTTGATGACAGAATTAGCCAATAGAAAAGAAGTATATATTACAGTAGAATTCCTTAGGGGATGCTTTTGATGGAATAAATTCTCTTAAGTATTTATCCTAGACTTTCTGCTCTTGCTTATAAATAGATAGGATCTCCTAGGGACACAATGTAACAACATAAAATCATAAGATAGTGCGTGACATAGTTAGAGATTATAGTTCTTCTCTCCATCTCCCTTAGTCATGAGAATCAGTCAATAAGAGATTACAATTCTTCTTTCATGTTCTTGTATTCTTAAATCCATCAATCATAGTGGTCTTATGAAATAATAAGAAGAGAGAAGAATGTGAGTCTAGTTCTCTTTGCAGATTGACATTATTATGAATCTCAGATCTGATGATGGTGCGCTTGCAGATCATATGAAGATTTTTTGAAAAGCAGCATCGAAAAGTACACATTATGAATCTGATCTAATATTTGATTTCAATCCTAGCATAAAAGTTTTTCATATAACTTATAGCATATTACATATTTTATGTTTACAATTGGTATCAAAGTCAATTCTTGAGATCACATACATTAGATCTATTATTTTTGTTTGCAATGCTTCAATGATCCATATTGTTTATCAATCTAAACTCCTATCTACTTCATCTTGTCGCCTTGCTTGCGAGCAATGTTAGATTCTTTGTAACATGATATTTGATAATTACGAGACAGTAACGATCACTATGCAACACCAATGGCAACCGCAGCACTGCTACGGTGGATCTGGTTGAGGCAGCAGCTACACCAAGCAGCGTGTGTGCACCGCAGCAGTAGAGGGTAACCATGGCGACCACACTGGCAATAGCCGCACAAGTGGCAACCACGTCCATGTAGCGACCGCAAGCAAGCAGAGGTCGCATTTAGCAGCAGCCATACGCAAGCAGAAACCACATAAAGCGGCGGTCATGCACGGGCAAAGGCTGCCACAAGTGGTGGCTGCACAGGTGGTAGTTGCCCACAAGCAAAGTTGGTACCTGCGGGTAGAGGTCGCACTAATGTCACGGGCTTAGCTGATTTTACCTAAGTCGTGTGGCACCCATGCGTGTCCATCCGCAAAGGTCAGCCTTCCCCGAGATCTCCTAAGGTCCCTTAGACTTACAAAAGAGAAAACAGACCAGAAGAAGTAATTCTAACGAGATCCACAAGCAACTGCTCAAGCAAACACTTTATAAAGCCAAATACAAATTACACCTTTGGACATTACAAACTCAGAGAGGTTGCACACAAAGGATAGTGGTCCATTACAGACCAAAGTCTCCACAAGTGCTTACAAGACACACTCATATTTACAAGCCAAAATTGGCCACAAAGCAAACTAAACTCGGGCTGCTAAGCCTACTACAAATCTGCTTCTTGCTATATAAGGTATGTAGATAAATCGAAGGACACGGACAAACATAAGCATTTCATCGAACACCTTGTTTATATTATTGTCCGTGACATTCTCCCCCACTTATTCCTTCGACATCCTCGTCGAAGCCACTGTAGACGTTGCATCTCCTCACATTCTACTGAATCTTCAATCTTCTACTTTAGTTGTAACACACCCTTTGGCTCCCAACCGCTCTCCACCGCTATTGTTGAGTAGTCGAACTCTGATCCGCCATGCTGCTTCAACTCACCAATGACTAAATCTGGTGTGGGATTGGCTGAGTTGTGCTAATCCTTATTGACTATCGTGGATCTATCTGATGAAGGAGAAGACCTGCCTTATTATGCGCCAGTATCGTAGTATACTCATGTTGCTTGAATTGGATGGATGCTTGTTGGAATTTTAACAAGCATCGCCTCACAGACTTTGAAGTTTTTAAGGTCCTTTCTCCATAATATTTGCCCATTGAACCTTCTTCCACTTTTAGTTGTCACTTCCAAGTAGGTTTTCATCACTCTCGCTTTCAATTAGCATTTAATTGGGAAATGAAGCGGACAATCTACTCTCAGTAGTACTGATCACCAATGGTGAGGATTTGACAACTATTGTCTTCCATAAGCTTTCTTTGAAGGGTCATTAAACCTATGCAGAGCTCCTCTACTGGATAAGTAAGAGAACTGGGATACTCGACTTCACCTATTCTCTTAGTAGTTGAGAAGACAATGTTACTTGGCTTGGCTCACCTCCTCGAGTTAAGAGAATTGAGGTACTCAGTTTTGCTCATTCTCTTGAGTTGAGAAGGCAAAGGTTACTCGATTTCGCCTGCCTCCTCGAGTTTGTACTTCATGCATTGAGCTGGTTACTAACATTCGCCCGCTCTTTGCTCACACTTCTAAAGCACTTGAAGTGTTTGCACTCCTTGCATTGAGTTAGCTACTATGATTCACCTTTCCAGTATCATTGAACTTCTGGAATACGAGAAGTTTTGCCTGAAAAGAGTAAAAAGTTTACCCCAACTTGGAGTATCCCAACTTGGAGTAAGTCTTTGATAGTTCTAGTCACCTCTGGGATTGTACCGTCTTCTCCATCACCTTTGCCGCCTACTCCTCTGAGTAGAAAGGTATAGTATCATGTACTGCCTACTTCGTTCCTTGGTCGAGCACTCCTATATCAACCCGAAGTCTCCCGCTTTCGGCTATCTTGATGAGAAGTCCATCGACACCGGTCTTATGAAGTTCCTTGGCCTCTGCCCTTCCACCCTGTCTTGGTACTTAGAGTTTGCCTTTGCATTCTCCACCTCCTTGGCCCCTTTTACAACCAATGCCCTCCCTCCATGAGAGCAAGGGATCGATGACTCCACAGAAGTCCCACCTTTGTGGTACCATGGTGCTGCTAAGCCCATAGCCTTACTTCCGTTGCCTTGCATCTGCATCCCTTTCTTCGAGATCGGTAGATCCACCTCTGCGGCACTGTGATGCTTCTCCGAGTCCACCTCCTTTCAAACTGACGCTTTGCTTTTGGGTAGCTGAGCCCCACTGGACTCGTCGTTGCTTCCTCGCCCCTTTCGACCACCTGCTTCAACACCACTATGTCCTCCTAGCAGTTCTCCTTGGTCGATAGAAAGATAGACTACAACTCTCATACATAGCCTCTGCCATCTTGTTGTAGGGCTCGCGCCGATTCTATTCTCCTTAGCTTCCTTGGTAGCAATGTTCGCTTACTCAGCTTTGTCCTCTGACTTGTCGAGCTCCCTTATGTGAATGTGAGCACTAAAGCAGTCCAACTCTCCAGTCGCTCCGATCATACCTTTATATAATCAAGTCCCCTCCATGGGACTCACTAGTACTTGCAATCTGACTTCTCCCTTAGTGGTACACAGCCCCCATATGCCGATAGCCAAGGCTTTCATCTGATGCAAGCTTCGATGCGCACACATAGAAGACCTGTCTCTGCGGTACCATGGCATTTACCCCTTGAATCCACAGCCCTTCTTGCCATTGCATTGTTCACCGAAGTGGAGCTTCCAGCAGCTCCTGATCATTCACATGATCATATCCCCTTCTATGGGACTCACTAGTACTTGCACTTGGACTTCTTCCTCGGTGGTATATAGCCCCCATATGCTGATGACTAAAGCTTTCATCCAATGCAAGCTTCGATGTATACATGAAGACCCGCCTTTACGGTACCACAACATTCACTCCTTAAATCCATAACCCTTCTTCTTGTTGTGTTGTACACTAAAGTGGAGCTCCCAATAACTCCTGATCATACCTTCGCATGATCTTGTCCCTCACGGAACACGATCGTTTGTGTTGCATTGCTACGAACTATTCCACCACGATTTGCTATACCATGTCGCCTCCTAGTGACATCTCCATTACATATAGATTTTCGTGTGATGAATTCGGACTACGACTTCTCCATGTATGGCCTCTGCCAATACCTCGCCATCTCTGATTTTTAGCTCACTCCCTTGGCAATTTACCTTCGTCTACCCACTCTTGGGTCACACCTGGACGAAGCATAGCTCTATGACAGTCTGTCACCTAGTAGCTCATGAAGTTCCCCTGACTTCGCTAGAATTGGTGCACCATTGTTTGGATCTTGAGCCTCTATCCCCTATCAGCATAATCTCCATTATGCACCACTTATTCCTGACAACTCGAATGGCAAATTGTGTGCCTCCACTCCATGTTCCATCTTCTATGTCGACTCCCTTTATGCGACTTGGATACTTCACTGAGTTCCACCCAAGTCGCTATGCTTCTCAATTTGCATTGAGTTGATAGTGGCCCTCGCGTCCACCATTCCATGGCTTAGCCCTCCGTTGAGTTCGATTTCTGCATCGACTCTAAGTATGCCTTCATATAACGTTACCTTAGATTGCTCCCTCACTTAATCTCGAAATGCATCCACCAATGTATTGCCTCATTCAAGATTATACGATGATTCTACGTCACTCGCTTAGTCCGTTGAGCTTTATGGAGATATTAACTTGAGAAACTATTCCTTAATATATGAGGTCCATTGCACATGATTCTCCCTCTAGAGAACTAGGACTTATCCCTCCTGGATATCTGTCATGTTGGAGCAACTTTCCTCTTTACATACTTCCCACTGGAAGTTTCAGAGACCACCATCCCCTTTGGACAACTCCGTCTTGCTAAACAACTTATGCCTTGTTCTACCCCCACAAATGCACTTGCTAGATTGCGACCCTTCGCCAATACAGTCTCCACTGCACCCGTCAAGGTCTAGCAATGTGCTGAACTTATTGTACATTTTAGCCGCCTACGGACATATCCTTTCCATATCGAAGAAAAAGTTCTGATGCTCCATGGCGCCAAGTTTCGATCACGCCTTGAGATGGCCATGAACACTCCGTCGTCCGTGTACAAGCCCTTGCATGAGTATCGAATCCTTTGAGTTAGCAATTCTCCTCACCTCTGTGAGTTTTGTATAACTCTTTCGGTCGTTACGCAACACCTCTCACTTTGCACGGTCTTATCTCTCACCAAGCACCCCGCTTGCCTTGAGCACCATCAAGTTTAGTTGCCAACGTCGAGCTGTAGCTCGAACTCAGCCATCCCAATCTTTGTGTGATATGTATTCTTCTTCACTTGCTTATCCTCATGGTGCCTCTCGCACAAAAGGGTTGGTCATTCCTCTGAATGCCAAACCTGGATGCCCGCTCCTCTGAGCGACCCATTTCCCTACACCTCAATGTTTGTTTCCCCAAATCTTGTCGTCCTCCACATGACTAGGTCCCCATGTTTGTATGGCGAGTGTTTCTATGTATGATTGTCCTGCTCTGATACCACAATGTCACGGGCTTAGCTGATTTTACCTAAACCGTGCGGCACCTATACATGTTCGTCCGCAAAGGTCAGCCTTCCCCGGGATCTCCTAGGATCCTTTAGACTTACAAAAGAGAAAACGGGCCAAAAGAAGTAATTCCAACTGGATCCACAAGCAACTGCTCAAGCAAACACTTTATAAAGCCAGATACAAATTATACCTATAGACATTACAAACTCAGAGAGGTTGCACGCAAAGGATAATAGTTCATTACAAACCGAAGTCCCCACAAGTGCTTACAAGACATACTCGTATTTATAATTACAATTGACCATAAAGCAAACCAAACTCGGGCTGCTAAGCTTACTGTAAGTCTGCTTCTTGCTGTACAAGGTATGTACACAAACCGAAAGACACGGACAAACATGAGCATTTCATCGAACACCTTGTTTACATTATTGTCCGTGACACCAAGGCGGCGTCCGTGTGCGGGCAGTAGCCGTGCGCACACCCAGAGGCAATGGCTGCACAAAAATCCTTCAAAAAGAGATTTTTGCCCTTATGAAATATAGGAATTTTAGAGTCTATCCTTTTATTTACTATCCGTGAATACCCTTCATAAATTGAAAATTTTCTCGCATATTCTTTCGATAATTCTGCCCTTTATAAAACTCATATTTTTATTTATATCCTGTCTATAAAATTATAGTTTCTCCTTATGAAATTGAGAAATTCTAATCGATATTCTCGATTATAAAATTAATTAATATTATTTATTTTAAGAGAATTTCATCATTATGAATATGATGATTAGATTTAGTTTTGATCAAACTTAGAAAAGATTAAATTTTAATTAATTTTAGTTTTGATTAATTTTTATTTACTAACTTAATTGGGTTAATATTTAGTCTAATTTTGAGCTCACCCAATTAAATAAGGTTGACTAGTCTATTTTTATTATTTTCTCATATAATTTATTGATTACATGTGATAAATAAAATATAATTATTGTTCTTCGATATTTATTTGGTTATTCACATGCATATGTTTGAAATTATAAAATAATATTTTTTATATATAAAGGCCTTTCATGATTTATGTATCATTATCATATAGTTATTATATAAGTATTTCTTTATGTTAATCAATATTTAATAATTATTATGATTGGTATTCTATAATTGAACCATTTAAAAATAAATTAGAATAAATAAACTTAGTAAATATTATTTGTAATTCATCTCCCTAGGTATTATCTAACTAATGTTACCAAAGTAGCCTGGGATGGCAAACTTATGGGATGTGAATTACAATAAAAGTCTTATAATTTATAGGATATTTTTGACTATATTTTATATTCTTGTATTGATCCTATAGCCACCAAAGTGACATAGACCAATAATCTATAAAAATACATTATGGAATTGGTCCTAAATGATATTAAAAAGAATGTCACGCATAATTAGAAGATTTAGATAATCTAAAAAGAGAATTTATTTCAAATAATTATGTAATAGGGTAAGTTAACACTCTTTTGGATATTCTTGAAGTTTAAGATTGTATACCCAAAGATAGCAATATTATTTCACATGTGTGGTATCAGTCCTTCGTAAATAATTTTGTGTGAACAATTGATATATTAATATTTCACCCAAAGGTGAAATAGAGCTGATATCAATAGTTTAATATTTATTAAAAGACTCAAAATATTTTATTATTACAGTGGTACTTCCTTTATTATATTTTTTGATATATCCCTATATTATTTGGAATAAATGGCTCCAGTATGTAATTTATATTAAGTGAGCTAGACATTGATCAGATTAATTGAAAAGAACACAGATTATATTACTAAAAGTTCTATATGATAAATAATTAAGATAATTAATCAGAAAAAGTCTAAAGGACTCAATTTTATGATATTTAGAATTTAGTATAGTTTGCAACTAGCATAAGAATATTTAAGGATAAATTTAAATTTATTGATAATTCATTAGCTGACATCTTAATGAATTAACTGACTGAAAATGCTAGTATTTGAGGAATTCAAGATTATATTTTCAATATAGCTGATAAGCTGTAAGGTTAAGACTCATAATATTTTGGTTGTTGTACAAAGAGTAGATAACAATAAAAGAAAGTTAAAGCATAAATCACCTAAGTTTATAAATGCTATATAAATTCATAAAAGAAAATAATCTTCACAAATAAAGTGTTACCTTTATGGCAAGAAAAGTTATGTGAAGAAGAACTACAAGATTTGGTTTAAAAGAAACATGTATAAGTCTAACCTTCGTATATTTCAAGTCAAATGTTATAGAAATTATTTTCTAATACTTGGTGGATTAATTTTGATGATTCAACATATATTACCAACAGTAGAGATTTATTTTAATATAAAAAACTAATAGAGAATGAAATATTTATCATTATAGGGAATCATCTTAAAGTAAAAATAAAAATAGTTTGTATTTATCACCTATGCCTACAAATGATTCATTCGATGAATCTTGAGAATAGCTATTATGTTCTTACAATTCTAGGAATTTATATTCTTTACATAGAATGTTAAAACATTGTTTCGCTTTTGGTGATTGTAAAAGTTGAACTTTGAATTGTGTATGATAGTTTATGCAGAATTAATATGAATCTTGAGTTTACAATGATCTCATTATGAAATATTAAAATAAAATATAATTTCATAAACTTCTAGGGATTATGCTTATATCTACGGGCCACTCTATGTTTTTATCTTATTAAAGATAGACATTTTATCACTTATAGATAGCTTATCGAGATATGATTATATATATCTAATTCATGGAAAGTGAAGTCATTGACACTCTTAAAATGTACATAAATGAGGTCGAAAAATAATTAGATAGAAAAGTCAAAATTATAGTAACTGATAGGGGTGATAAATTTTATGGTATTTATAATAAACTTAATTATAATTCTAGTTCTTTTGTTATATTCTTGGAAAAATAATATACATGTGTTTAGTATGATTTACAGATATGTCACAGTATGATAGAATTACTAAAAGGTACTCATACTCTAATAGATATAATTAGAAGCATGATGGATTATTCTTTTGAGTAGGAATCAATATGAGGAGAAGCTCTAAGGACAACTATGTATATCTTAAATAAAGTTCCTAATTTGTATATTCCAATGACTTCTTCTAAGTTACGGACTGATAGAAAACCCAACTTAAGATATTTACATATTTGAGATTATCCAATAGAGATAAGGATCTTCAATTCACATAAAAAAATTTAATAATTATTTTTGGATATTTTATAATTTAATCAAAAAAATTTAAAGGGGTACATTTCTTGTTGCCCTAATCATAGTACAGAGATAGTTAAATATAGTAATGCAAGATTCTTATAAAATAGCGAACTAGTAGGAGTGAAAATATCAAATTTTAATTTTGATATAGAGGAGATATAAGTTGATACTCATTTATTATTTGGGAGATTGTTATTACTCAAATCATTAGATAATTTAATATAGGTGAATAACAAAATAACATTATTGAACTCTCATATAATATTGATATCGTTATTAATGATCTTATAGAATAATCACAATTGATAGTTTTGAAAATATCACAAAGGGAAAGAAATACTATTATTTATGATTATTAAGTGGTATATCTATAAGAATCATATTATAATATAAATCAAAAGAATTCCTCATTGTTTTCATAAGTCATGAAAGGTAGCGATCTGAAAAATAATATGATTTAATACGAAAAGAGTTGAAATCCATGACCAAAATAGTGTTTGAGAATTTGTCAAATTGTTCAATAATTATAAAAGAGTCTGTAACATGAATGAGACTCAAAGGATAATATCAAACGATATAATGGCCAGACGTGATTAAATATTTTACTCATAACGATATGGAAAGTAATAAAATATTTTGTTTAGTTTTAATTGAACTTATTAAGAATCGTAATGATATTAATGACTCATTATGAGTTTAAGTTACATCAAAAGGATATGAAAATAAGTTATTTGATTAAGGATCTAGCTTTATATGAGTTATCTCAAATGATTCACAGAAAAATAAAAGAAATATAAAATTTGATATGTAAATTCAAAAAAACATTTATAACCTTAAGCAAGCTTTTAAACAATGATATATAAAGTTTCTTGATATCATTACTTTCTTCAAATTTAAGGAAAACACTATTGGTCAATGCATATTTTTAAAGGTTAGTGGGAGCAAGTTTATTATATTGGTCTTATATATGAATAATATTTTGGTTACCAATAGTGTTCTTAGTTTATTATATTAAATCATAAAATTTATCACTAAGAATTTTTTAAAATGGTTGATATGAATGAGACATCTTATGTTATTAGCATTGAGATATTCAGGGATAGATCTCAATGATTATTAAAATTGTTTCAGAAAGGATATATTGATCGAGTCTTGGAAAGATTTAATATACAATTTTATTCAGTAAATCATAAAAGTAAAATTTTAGTCAAAACAAATACATTAAAATGACCTAAAAAGAATCAAATAAAGAAAATATTCTTTATATATATGCAATTAGAAGTCTATGCCAAAGCCTATGTTGAAACAAATATCAGTTTTATAGTTAGAAGTACTAGGTAGATATTTGGGTAACTCAGAAACAAAAATATTAATGTAAAGAAAATAATAAGATATCTAGAAAGGACGATTATATGCTCACATGTTTTAGATTATATCAGCTTAAAATAATGGTATTTTTCACATGCTGATTTCATAAATTGCATTGATAATAGAAAGTCCACTTTATGATTAATATATATTAATTAGAGAGATAATTTATTAAGAAGTTGATTTTGTAGCATATTTTGATGACACTAATCAAATTTATGACTATAAAATTCTATCTCAGGACTTAGTATGGTCAGACTCAATTGTCAAGTTGCTGAAGATATTTTATGAAATATTGTAATAGGTTTTTCTCTAACAATAATAAGTACTATTACATATCTATGCATTATGATATATAGTGCTTGGGGATTAGAGAAAATGAGTTCATAAACATCTAATATCAATTATTTACTTGAGTTCCACTATTTGATTGTTGATCCATTTGCTTAGGATTTACAGCCTAAAGTGTTCTAAAAGAACATATTTTTGTTATTGGGTTTGTGAGCAACCCATAAAAGATATGGTGATGCATGTTTGAGTGAATACTATAATTGACATTCATACTAATATACTTGTTATTTATTTTTGTAATCATGTTTACAGTTATGTATGTACATATTATGGTTAAATATGATGACAGGATTATCTTAATAAGATAAATTACATGAGTCATTTTAGACTGTATTAGGAAAGACTAACAGTATTGTCATAAATAGAAGGAAGTATGACATTGGTGACATACAACTGCTATGACTCGTATTGCTAGTCAAATTTAATGTAGTATTATTATGTTTATTGGACTTATTAGCATGTTTTAGAAATCATGGACACATATAAAATGCTTTATCAAAATTTTTCAGAATCCAATTAGGTAAAATTATTTTCAAACAAAATTTTATTTTATTTGTTTTAATTTTAAATATCTTTTATATCTCATCAATTAATGGGTCAAGTGGAAGAATATTAGAATATGTGGCCTTTTACAATTGAATGAGATATATAATAAAATTAATTAGATTCTGATTACGGATATTGACCAATAGAAAAAAGTCCACATTATAGTAGGATTGCTCAGGGAGTAGGATTGCTTAAAGGATGCTCTTGATAGAAGGAACTATCCTAATTACTTATCCGAGGTCTTCTGCTCTCACCTATAAATAGACTGGACCTCCTAAGGACATAATGCCAAGGTTTATAATTTTGACCTACATACTGGTCCGTCAGGTTACCGGTACATTGACCGCCCGCTACTGGGCGGTTCCGCCAAAAATCGACTATCGGCGATCGATTTTGGTCGTCGACGACCAATTGAAGAAGAAATCGATCGTCGATGATCGATTGAGAGAGAAATCGACCGTCGGCGATCAATTGAGGAAAAAAATGGGAAGAAGAAGAGGAAAAGAAGAGAAGAAGAAAGAATACCTCTTGCCGCCACCGCGGTCGCGCGCCATCGTCGCCGCCGATCATTGCTTGTTCTCCGTGCGAGGAGATGGAGTGTCTCCCTGCATGGGGAGAAAGCTCGAGGCGACATCGCCTCGACGATGCCGCCCCTTTTTCTTTTTTAATATTTTAATATATTTTTTAATATTATATTATACAATATTATATTATAAAAAATATTATATTATATTTTAATATCGGGCAGTACGTACTATGTATACCACCCGGTACCGACTATATGTCGATACACCAATGGAGACCGATAAGTCAAACCTTGCACAATGCAATAACATAATATCATAAGATAATGCATAACATAGTTGAGAAATTATAATTCTTCTTTTCATCTCCCTTAATCATGAAAACCAGTCAAATCAGATATTACAGTTATTCTTTCATGTTCTTGTGTTCCTAAATTCATCGATCATAGTAGTTCTACGAAAAGATAGAAAGAGAGGAGAAGGTGAGTCTAGTTCTCCTTATAGATTGACATTATTATAGATATCGAATCTGACGATGGTGTCCTTGTAGATCATATGAATATTTTCTGAATAGTAACATCGAAAGATATGCATCATAATAATAATATTTAGCTCCATTGTTATTTGATATTAAATTCTGATATAAATTTTTTTTTGTATAACATACCTATCATATGTTATACATGAAAATATCTGTGCATCAATATCACATATAAAAAAGGAACTCCTAAAACTAATGCGTATAGGAAAGTGGAGATCCACTTCTTGACATATATATTAAAACTTATATGTCAGTTTTCTGGTTTTATATTTCTCACATCACATCAAATTGAAATTGATTAGAAAAGACGGATCAGTTGTTACAACAAGCACTCTACCTGAAACAGTTCATATCATTTTCAATTAGATAGAATAAGTGGATTGAGTTTCAATCACATCTTGCTTATGTAGTATAAAAAAAGATTTGGACCTGTTCAGTCAAACAACTGGTAGCATTCATATAAATTGTGAGTCATCTGGGTGCGTAATACTCTCTAGGAAGCCTAGAAAAGTATAGACAACCACATGTGGCTGGTATGGCGATCACAATACATATTCTGTCAAGTGAACTAAGTAAATCCAGATGCACCCATATGTAATGGCTGGAGATTCACTTCAGCCAATCATCTTATAATTTGGGTGGTGGAGGTGGGATCAGGTTTCGCATATCGTTTTTAGATTCTAATCTCTCAGATAATAAACCATGCTTATTGCTACACAGACTTTTAAGTAAACATAGTGTCATGTCAATAACACCATTGTTTATAGGACCCAATTATACACTGACTTAATCACTTAGTTTTAATTTTTTATAATCTCTACTTCTGGTTTTATTATACACTGACTCAACCACACATATTACTACAAGCCATATATCCATTATGCTTGCCACCCATGTAGCTCCATATATTGCACCCACCTTAAAAAACACCTGACTTTAAAATAACACAAATAAGATATGATAGTACATATTTTGATGCATCCAATAAGATTATCACATCATATCCATGATGCTAAGTGGATACATCCAACTCATCCCGAACCACTGTCTCAATAAGGGGCATTGTTTCAACCCACCACTCAAGAAGCATGAAGTAATGAGTGTAATAGTCGACATTAGCAGATAGATCGTTGGTTCACCCCTCACCCAAGGAGCACGATGGTGTACAACATTGTTCCAGCATCTACACACATTAAACAATCTCGTACGGATCCTTCTTATTGTAGATAGTAACAAAAGTACCCAGATAAACAATAGCAAGGGGGGCCATCTCCATCTCTCACACAGAAAACATATACTCAAAACTCTACACTGTTAACTTGACCATCGGAAGGGCCACATCGGGCATCCCCCACCCCGACCAAGCCTTCGTGTAGGACCTCATGGGAGCCACTGAGCAACTACATCCCGAGACACATATCCAAGCAAGAGCATCCCAGGACGCACATCTAAGGCCCGACAGACCTCTCTCGGGCTTCCTCACCTCTTGCTGATTAACCCTGACGAGCTTGCAAATACGGATGGAACCAAGTCGTGCTGACTCCTCGGCCACGATATAAAGTTCTATAATATTTTTTGGTGCTAGAAGGAGGGCCCATATTGCAAGAGCGTCAAGAGCTACTCGGCAAC
Organism: Ensete glaucum; assembly: GCA_021527575.1. NCBI lineage: Eukaryota > Viridiplantae > Streptophyta > Magnoliopsida > Zingiberales > Musaceae > Ensete > Ensete glaucum. The sequence continues at coordinate 40,622,705 of CM038557.1, read as the reverse complement.
CTAGGGGAACCACTGGGTGAGGAAACTCATGTCCCAAACCTCTCACCCAGCTTTGGGAGACCTATTCTCGTTCCATCCTCTATAGACGGGAACACTTCTTCCCAAACCCTAGCCAGATACTAGAGATTGTTCAACGACCCAGGGCTCTCACTCTTTGGTGGGGGAGAGGGACAGTTGCTCATCTCCTCGGAAGCTTTCTATGGACTTATGCAGTAGGTCCAGGTGATGACGGGAATGATCCAAACTATCATCCCTCTCATTCCTCAAGCGTGCTTCGCCCCTCAGTTTGCCTTACCAACCCTTCCACCACAGGCTCCGCTCGCGATGCCAAGCCTACTTCAAGCACCTCCAATGCCTCAGATGTTTCCCCCTTGATCTTCTCTGAGTCTCATGTCCCACGAACAGCCCATCCAAGGTGGGTGCTTGGCAAGTGGGGAGCCGTTACCGACCCTTTCGCTATAGCTTGAGCAGGGCAACTCGGAAGCTTGCCCAAACCATCTAAGTTGCCGTGAGCCAGATATCCTGTCATTGGACTCTATATATTCACTCTAAGCATAGTTGTGTCATGTCACCCGACGGTTGGATGAGGTCCAAAAGGAGGTCCGTGAGTCGAAAGAGGAACGCAGGACGGTCCTACTCGGTGGGTCCCTATTCACTCAGGAGATACAAGATAAGCCCCTACCTGCAAGCTTTCGGCTTCCAACGCTGGAAGCCTACGATAGAGGTGCGAACCTAATGGAGCACTTCATTACCTTTTGGGCACAGATGACATTGTATGGCACGTCCGACGTGCTGATGTGTTGGGTAATCCCTACCACCCTCTGGGCCTTGCCTGGATGTGGTACGGTCGACTGAAGCCTCACTCAGTTTCAACCTTCGACTAGCTAGCAATGGAGTTTGAGTCCAACTTCCTAGACAACGTCAAACCAAACCTCTCAACAACAGCACTCCTCGGTCTGAGCTAGAAGGACGAGGAGCCACTCTACCACTACGTCTCCCATTTCACCACAGAAATCAGGGCAGTACTCAATGCTCATCCCTCTTTGATTATTGAGGCATTCCTAATGGGCATGCGACCATCCAGGTTTCTCTGGTCCCTAATTGAGCGACCTCCGATGATCATCCTGGAGATGCTCTAGTGCGCCAACCAATATATGGCCACCGAGGCACTGGTGGTGGGCAAGTGTGAGGACCACAAAAGGCCCCACATCGAGAAGTCACGAGGGTAGCCTTCGGAAACCATGAGGAGGCGGCCTGACCAACAGGAGTTGTCTTATCCAAGACCTCCCTCACCTCCACTAAACTCTACTCAGACGAAAATCTTCATTCGGATAAAGGAGAAGGGCTGCTAAGGACACCCAATCCTCTGAAGGGTCCTAGAGAACTGCGGGACCGGGCGAAGTACTACCAATTCCACCGGGACTACGACCATGACATGGAAGACTACCATGACCTCTGTAATCAGATTAAAGAGCTCATTCATCGTGGGTACCTCGTACATTATATTTGAAGGCCCCGAAACCCATCCTGACAACTACAGGGCCCATTGAGAAGTAGATCAACATTATCATCGGGGGTCCAGTGTCCGGAGGAGTCAACATATCGGGACGAAGGGCTTACACACAAGCCATTGTGGATAAACGCCCCCGCGAAATTACAACCCCAAGATCTCCTTCTAGGTATGAGAGGCTGAATTCCTCGACCATGATAATGCGTTGGTGATCTCGGTCTGCGTCGCTAACGCACTAGTGAAGAGGGTCATGGCTGACACTAGTAGCTCGATGGATATCCTGTACCCTCACTGGGTTTATGGGGGATTCCATCACCCCTCTCAAGACAACTGTCCACCCTATCACCCTTGGCCAAGAGCCCCGATCCAAGACTCTAATGGTAACCTTCATGGTGGTTGGGCTCCCGACTATATACAACAGGCGACCAACCCTCAATAGACTTAGAGCGATTGTCTCCACCTACCACTGTGCTATAAAGTTTCCCACAAGAGTTGGAGTTGGGGAAGCCAGGAGCGACCCATGGGAGTCAAGACATTGCTACTTGACCATGGTCACATTGCCGAAAAATCAAGAGTTGGACATCCAACCTGCACCGAGATTGTTGCACCATCCTCGTCCTTGGATTGGCCTTTAGGGAACCCATGAGAGGTTCTCGAGAGACCTACAGGGCCGAAACCCACCGAACAAATATTGGAGCTCCTAAGAGTCGGCCTGACCGAGTCATCAAGGTCAGATCTTTACTTCCGGTGAAGGATCAAGTACAACTCATTAACTTCCTGGTTGAGAACGCGGACATCTTTGCATGGTCACCCAAGGATATGTCGGGTATTGAATGTAGCATTGCCTAGCACCGCCTTAGCATTCCACTCGAGGTGAAGCTCGTGAAATAGAAACCCCGTAGGTTTACCCGAAATTGGTTGAAGGCAATTAGTAATGAAGTGGATCACCTCATAGATGTCGGGTTCATAACTGAGGCCAAGTACCCTCACTGGCTCTCCAATGTAGTGTTGGTCAAAAAATATAATGGAAGTTGGAGGATGTGCATTGATTACACTAATCTCAACCAGGCAAAGGATTATTATCCTCTCTAAGAATCGATCAGTTGGTCAACCAGACCTCGGGACATGAACTCCTTATGTTCATCGACGCTTTCTTGGGCTATAATCAAATACTGATGGCCCCCAAAGATCAAGAACACACTATGTTCATTACAAACAGAGGAGTTTACTATTACAAGGTGATGTCGTTCGGCCTCAAGAATGTCGGGGCAACATACTAGAAGATGATCAACCAGGTGTTCGAACATCAAGTTGGGAGAAATATGAAAGTCTATATCGATGACATGATTGTCAAAAGTAATGTCGTAGAAACCCACTTTTGAGACCTCATCGAGACATTTCGAACTCTCTAAGAGTCTGAGATGTGCCTTAATCCAGCTAAGTACATATTTGGAGTAAGGTCGGGGAAGTTTCCCGACTTTATCATCCATCAATGAGGGATAGATGTTAACCTCGAGAAGGTTCAAGCAATAATCATGATGCAACCACCCCGAACCATCAAAAAAACTCAATGCCTTACGGGGAGACTTGCCACCATTAACCGGTTCCTATCCCGCGCTGATGACAAGTGCCTCCCTTTCTTTCGAGCACTGCGATGACATATGGCTTCCAATGAGACTCAAAATGTCAAAAACATGTTCAAAGACCTAAAGGCGCACCTTGCCCAATTATCGTAGCTCACCACAGTAAGCCCCGGTCAAACTCTCGGCTTATATATCATGGTGTCTGAGCAGGTGGTAAGCTTCGTCCTTGTCCGAGAAGACAAAGGTATCTAGAAGCCCATATATTATATCAATCACGTCTTAACCGACCCCGAGGGATGATATCCACCAATCGAAAAACTAGCTCTGGCCTTAGTACAGTTGACCAGGAAGCTACGTCCATACTTCTAGGCTCATCTAATACAAGTGGTAACCAACCAACCTTTGCATCAGGTTCTTTCTAACTTTGACATCTCAGGGTGCATGCTCCAATGGTCAATCGAACTTAGTGAGTTTGACATCCAGTACATACCCAGGACAACAATCAAAGCACAAGCCATGGTTAATTGTCTCTGAGCTGACTCAAGGGATGCTCGATGTTCAAAATCCCAAATGACCGCCTTGGACCCTGTTCGTGGACGAGTTGGCAAATCTATAAAGTGGCGATGCAGGTCTTGTCCTCAAGGATCAAATGGACGGTCACACCAATGTGCACTATGTCTCAAGTTCAAGGTGATCAATAATGAGGTAGAATATAAAGCCTTGTTATGTGGCTTGCACCTAGCCAGGGAGCTAAGCGTGAAGGAGCTTGAAGCCTACAATGACTCCCGACTAGTGGTCGAACAAATCCAAGGCGATTACGAAGCCCATGATCTAGTAATGGTAAAATACCTTACCACAGTGCAATAACTAATAGCTAGTTTCCAACATCTCGTTCTGAGCAGGATCCCACGTGAAGAAAATACCCAGGCAGACTCATTTGCCAAACGAGTGGGGCTGCCCCCTAGGAGTCGATGCAGTAGTCGCCCGGTCCATGCCAGACTCGAATGTCATTGTCATCGAAACCACCCCGAGCTAGATCGATGACATCTTATGATACAAACCCAATCGCCACCCGACGATTGAAGTGTGTTCAAGCTCACTACTGTGAGATGAATAGGCAGCTCTACTGAAGGTCATTAGTATGCCACTCCTCCGGTGCCTCACACCCTCCGAGGCAGAGGATGTGATGGCCGAGGTCCATGAGGGCATATACAAGGAGCACATTGGCAGCAAAACTCTGGCATTCAAAATCCACAAGTAGGGCTGCTACTAGTTGACCATACGCCAAGACATGATAGACCAATGATTTAAAAAGTGCTAGGTGCTAAAAGGCGCCAGGATCCCAAAACGACCAAGGCACCATACGCTCGCCTAAGTGAAGCGATGCGCTAAAATATTAAAAAATATAATATAATTAATAAATGATTATTTAAATAAAAATATGATATTTAATTAAGCAAATCTGATGCATCAATTACATCGCATTAACAAAATTTTCAAAATTTAAAATAATAAAGTTTTACATCAAAGTCACTCATCATAAAATCGATATAATAAATTATTAATCTAATAAAAAATATTATTATTAGTATACTATTTAATAGTATAATGTTAATAATAAATTAACAATATACTATTAAAAGTATTGTTAACAGTATACTGTTAATAGTCCATTAACAAGTATGTTGTTAATACTTAATATACATTATATAGTATTCTGTTATACTATTAACAGTATAGTATACTGTTAAAAATTACTTAACAGTATACTGTAGTGATAATTGTTAATATACAATATACTATTAAGTGTTAAAATATTATTAACAGTATACTATTAATAGTAGAAATAAGGTGACGGGCTGACCTAACAAAGGCAAGAGGAATAGTAGCGACAGCGATTGTAGTGACAGCGACAAAGAGAAACGATAGCAGGGATGGTGTTGGCAAAATAATCCAGGTGACTAAACCAGCTTTAAGAAGATAGTAGCGACAGCAGCGATAGCAAAGGACAATGATAAATGACATAATCCTGATTCGAGATGAGGATTATGTTTAATTAACGAAATATATATAACTGCATTAGTTGGTTTGATTGAACCAACTAATGTGAACGATTGAACCAGAGCTAAAAGCCTGGTTTGGTCACATGGATTAACCCAAGCGCTCGCCATAAGCGCCCGACGCCTGGGCTGGGGTGAGCACCCAAGAGGTGCCTCTTTAAAGCATGCCACCTAGGGATTGAGCGAGGTGCTCGGGCCTCGCCTCACCTCACCTGAGTGCTTAGGCGAGCGCCCGAGTGCCTATTTAAATCACGACAATAGACTACGTCTAGAGTGTCCATAGTGTCAGCGAAATGCTCAATTGCACCAACAACCGATAATACCCCTAGCCTCCATTGATTGTGCTTGGCCCTTTTGTTATAGGCTTAGCTGATTTTACATAAGTCATGCGGCACCCATGCGTGTCCGTCCATAAAGGTCAGCCTTACCCGAGATCTCCTAGGGTCCCTTAGGACTTACAAAAGAGAAAATGGGCCAGAAGAAGCAATTCCAATGGGATCCATAATTGTTCAAGCAAATACTTTATAAAGCTAATACAAATTACACCCATGTACTTTACAAACTCAGAAAGGTTAAACATAAAGGATAATGGTCCATTACAGATCGAAGTCCCCACAAGTGCTTACAAGACACACTCTTATTTACAATCCAAAATCAGTCACAAAATAAATCAAACTAGGGCTGCCAAGCTTACTGCAAACTAGCACTTGCTGTACAAGGTATGTACATAAACTGAAGGACACGGATAAGCATGAGCATTCTATCGAATACCTTGTTTATATTTTATCTATGACATTCTTCCCCACCTATTCCTTCGATGTCCTCGTCAAAGCCACTATAGACGCTACATCTCCTTGCATTTGTTGAATCTTTAATCTTTTGCTTTAGCTGTAACACACCCCTTTGGTTCCTAGTCACTCTCTGCTACTGTTGTTGAGTAGTTGAACTCTGATCCACCATGTTGCTTCAACTCATCAATGATTGACTCTGGTGTGGGGTTGGCTGAGTTGTGTTGATCCATGTTGACTCTCGTGGATCATTCTAATGAAAGAAAAGACCTGCTTTATTATGCACTAATATCGTAGTATACTCATATTGCTTAGACTGGATGTATGCTTGTTGGAACTTTAACTAGCATTGCCTAGTAGACTTTAAAGTTTTTTAGGTCCTTCCTCCATAATATTTGTCCATTGATCCTTCTTTTATTTTTAGTTGTCACTTCCAAGTAGGTTCGCATCACTCCCACTTTCAATTGGCATTTAATTAGGAAATGAGGCGAACAGTCTACTCTCAGTAGTTCTGATCACTAATGGCCAGGATTCGACAACTATTATCTTCCATAAGCTTTCTTCGAAGGGTTATTAAACTTATGCAGAGCTCCTTTGCTAGATAATTAAGAGAACTATGATACTCGACTTCAGCCATTCTCTTAGTAGTTGAGAAGGTAAGGTTGCTTGGCTTCACTCACCTCCTCGAGTTAAAAGAATTAGGGTACTCAGTTTCGCCCATTCTCTTGAGTTGAGAATGAAAAGATTACTCGATTTCACTTGCCTCCTTGAGTTTGTACTTTATGCATGGAGCTTGTTACTAACATTCGCCCGCTCTTTACTCATACTTATGAAGCACTTGAAGTGTTTGCACTCCTTGCATTGAGTTAGCTATTGTGATTCGCCTTCCCACTGCCATTGAACTTCTGGAATGCAAGAAGTTTTGCTCGAAAAGTGTAAAAAGTTTACCCCAACTTGGAGTCCTCCAACTTGGAGCAAGTCTTTGATAGATTTGGTTGCCTTTGGGATTGTACCATCTCCTCTATCATCTTTATCACCTACTCCTCTGTGTAAAAAAGGTACAGCACCATGTACTGTTTACTTCATTCCTTGTTCGAGCACTCCTGCATCAATCCGAAGTCCTCCACTTTTAGCTATTTTGATGAGAAACTGGTTGACCAGTCTTATGAAGTTCCTTGGCCTCTGCCCTTCCACCTTATCTTGGTACTTGGAGTTTGCCTCTACATTCTCAACCTCCTTGGTCCCTTTTACGTCCAATGCTCTCCCTCCATGAGAGCAAGGGATCGATGACTCCACAGAAGTTCTGCCTCTATGGTACCATGGCGCTACCAAGCCCATGGCCCTACTATCCATTGCCTTACATCTTCGTCCCTTCCTTCGCGATCGGTAGATCCGCCTCTACGGCATTTTAGCATTCCTCCGAGTCCACCTCATTTTTAACCAATGCTATTGCTTTTGGGTAGCTGAGCCCCTTCGGACTCGTCGTTACTTCCTCTCCCTTTTTGACCACCTGCTTCAACACCACTGTGTCCTCCTAGCAGTTCTCCTTGGTCGATAGAAAAATAGACTACAACTCTCATACATGGCATCTGCCATCTTATTGCAGGCCTCGCGCTAATTCTATTCTCCTTAGCTTCCTTGGTAGTAACGTTCGCTTACTCGGCCTTCTCCTCTGACTTATCGGGCTCCCTTAAACGAATGTGAGCACTGAAGCAGTCCAACTATTCAGCCACTCTGATCATACCTTTATATGATCAAGTCCCCTCCATGGGACTCACTGATACTTGCAATATGACTTCTCCCACAGTGGTACATAGCCCCCATACCCATATGCTGATGACCAAGGCTTTTATCTGATGCAAGCTTCGATGCGCACACACGAAAGACTCACCTCTATGGTACCATGACATTCATTCCTTGAATCCACAGCCTTTCTTGCCATTGCATTGTTCACCAAAGTGGAGTTCCCAATAACTTCTGATCATTTACATGATCGCTTCTCCCTCCATGGGATTCACTGGTACTTGCACTTAGACTTCTTCCTTGGTGGTATACTGCTTCCATATACTGATGACTAAGGCTTTCATCCAATACAAGCTCCAATGCACACACGAAGACCTGCCTCTACGGTACTACGATATTCACTCCTTGAATCCATAGCCCTTCTTCTTATTGTGTCATACACCAAAGTGGAGCTTCTAGTAGTTTCTGATCATACCTCTGTATGATCATGACCTCACATGACATGTTGGCATGTGTTATATTGCCACAAACTATTCTACCATGATCCGCTACACCATGTCGCCTCCTGGTGACATCTCTATTGCATACAGATTCTCGTGTGATGAACTCGGACTATGACTTCTCCATGTGTGGCCTTTGCCAATGCATCGTAGGGCCTCCGCCATCTCCGATTTTTGTTTCGCTCCCTTGGCAATTCACCTTCATCCACCCACTCTTGGGTCACACCTAGAAGAAGCATAGCTCTAAGATAGTCTGTCACATAGTAGCTCTTGAAGTCCCCTAACTTCGCTAGAATTGGTGCACCATTGTCTGGATCGTGGACCTTTATCCCCTACCAACACAATCTTCACTATGCACCACTTATTCCTGATAACTTGAATGGCAACACTATGGCATATTCTTCAAGAGTACCTACTTCTGCGTCCTCTTGCTCCGTGCTAAGGTCTTTTGATCCCAACATAGCCTCTGTAAGTTGAATCACCTTATTTACTCCATCAAATGCATTTATAAGGTAAGGTATATATGCCTCGAAGCTCCTTTCGTCTTTAGCACCATGCAAGATAAGTCCGCCCCATCAGAATGAAGAACTTATGGAATGACATGATCTCAATCTTGCCTCTACAAGAGTTCATACCCTTGACCTCTGTCTAAGAAAAGCTCTATGCCTCCGCTCCATGTTCTAACTTCTATGTCGACTCCCTTCATGTGACTTAGATACTTCACCAAGTTCCACCCAAGTTGCTCCGCTCCTCGATTGCATTGAGTTGATAGTGGCCCTCGCATCCACCATTCCATGAGTCAACCCTTCGTTGAGTTTAATTTTCACATCGACTCTAAGTTTGCCTTCATATGATGTTGCCCTGGATTGCTTCCCCACCTGATCTTAAAATGCATCCACCAATGCATTACCTTATTCGAGATCATACAATGACTCCTCGTCACTCACTTGGTCCGTTGAACTTTGTGGAGATATTGTCTTGAGAACTCTTCCTCAATATGTGCATCCGTTGCACATGATTCTCCCTTTAGAGAACTAGGACTTATCCCTCTTGGATATCTGTCCTGTTAGAGCAATTTTTCTCTTGACATTCTTCCCACTAGAAATTTCGAAGACCACCATTCCTTTTGGACTATTTCGTCTTGCTGAACAACTTGTGCCTTGTTCTACCCTTGCAAATGCACTTGCTAGATTGTGACTCTTCGCTAATACAGTCCCCACTACACCCTTCAAAGTCTAATAACGCGCTGAACTTGTTGCACACTTCTACTGCTTACGGACATATCATTTCCATGCCAAACAGAAAGTTCTAATGCTCCACGGTACTGAGTTCCGATCATGCCTTGGGATGGCCATGAACACTCCGTCGTCTGTGTACAAGCTCTTGTATGAGTACCGAATCCTTTGAGTTAGTAATTCCCCTCACCTCTATGAGCTTTGCACAACTCTTTCGGTTGTTGTGTAACACCTCCCACTTTACACAGTCTCATCTTTCACCAAGTGCCACCCTTGCCTTGAGCACCATCAAGTTTGGTTGCCAATGTTGAGACGTAGTTTGAACTCAGCCATCCCAATCTTTGTGCACTACGCATTCTTCTTTGCTTGCTTGTCCTAGTGGTGCCTCTCATACAAATGGTTGGTCATTTCTCTGAATACCAAATCTGGATGCCCCTTCCTTTAAGTGACTTCTTTCCCTACATCTTAATGTCTATTTCCCCCAAATATTTGTGTATGCTGGCTGTCCTCCACATAGCCCAGCTAGGTCCCCACGTTTGTATGGCGAGTGTTTCTGCATGTGCTTGTCTCGCTCTGATACCACAATGTCATAGGCTTAGCTGATTTTGCCTGAGCCATGCGGCACCCATGCTTGTCCGTCCATAAAGGTTAGTCTTCCCTGAGATCTTCTAGGATCCTTAGGTCTTATAAAAGAGAAAACGGGCTAGAAGAAGCAATCCCAATGGGATCCACAAGCAACTACTTAAGCAAACACTTTATAAAGCCAATACAAATTACACTCATGGGCTTTACAAACTCAGAAAGGTTGCACATAAAGGATAATGGTCCATTACTGACCGAAGTCCCCACAAGTGCTTACAAGACACACTCTTATTTATAAGCCAAAATCAGTCACAAAGCAAACCAAACTAGGGTTGTCAAGCTTAGTGTAAGCCTGCTACTTACTGTACAAGGTATGTGCATAAACTGAAGGACACGGACAAACATGAGCATTTCTAAACACCTTGTTTATATTTTGTCGTGACACTTCGCACAATGGGGTATAGACCTACTCGGTCCCTTCCCTCTAGTAGCAGGGCAAAGAAGATTCATCATTGTAGTCATTGACTACTTCTCAAAATGGGTGGAGGCTGAGCCACTGGTCTCCATAACCGAGAAATAGGTGGAGAAGTTTGTCTGGAAGAACATCATTGCCCGACATCCCGAGAACAATTATAATAGACAATGGAGCACAATTCAACAATGCAAGATTCAAAGAATACTGTGTGAACTATAGAATTCACCTGAAATTTAGCTCAGTAGCACATCCGCAGATGAACGGCCTGGCCGAGGTAACCAATTACGCGATACGTGAAGGCCTCAAGAAGAGAGTCAACAATGCACAAGGAGCATAGGCCAATAAGCTCCTAAGCATCCTATGGGTGTCTCGGATGACTCCAATGATTGCCATGGGCTAGTCACTATGCAGCTTCATATTCAGGACTGAAGTAGTATTGCCTCTAGAAATTATCTTTCAGGCACTCTGGGTTGAGCACTACGAGGAAAAGGCACCTCAGAGGAGGGGCTTTGATTACAACCTTGATCAGATGGAAAACATGAAGAGCCAAGGCCCATCTGCGAATGCTAGCCTATAAGAATGCAGTGGCTATAACCAGAAAGTGCATACCCAACCAATCAAGGTCGGTGACCAAGGTCAACGATCTGACACGCTCCCGAGGCAAGTTGGTCCCGAGTTTGGAAGGGTCATACCAGGTTATCGAAGTGGTTCGAGACAGGACTTATCGTCTAGCAACCACAAGAGGGCGTCAGCTCCCCAGAACCTGGAATGCATCCAACCTAAGAAGAATCTACATATGAAAGGCGCAAGGGCAAGACAAAGGCATCTAACATATGACTCGGGGCAATCGCATAGGCTTCATCGAGAAACAACTTGGTGAAGGATGGCTAGAGGCATAATGGCCCGGTTGTTCACAACAACGTCTCGACAAAAGACTCTTATTATGCAAAGGGTGGGTCCACTCCACAAAGCAAGCAAACACATCATAAACAAAGCTCTAGAGTTTAAGATTAAGGATTTTATTTATATCGACCAGGAAAGCCCCAACTAAACCAATTACAAGAAGACAACTAAGTCGGTTACAAAGCGTTGTTCTTATATTGTGATTAGGTCACTGTTGTTGAAGGGGACCTCCACCTCCATCGGGACATTATCATCTTCCAGGAGGGTGGCGTAGGGATCCTCTTCAACCTCTAGTCCCGGGTGCTTAGTCCAAAAGCACATTAGAGCGATCTTGTACCCGAACTCACAGTTAATCTGGCCCATATTTTTTAGGCCCAACTTAAAACTGGGCGATTCCTTATATTGGGCAATAGTCACCCATGCCTTCTTGGGAGCCATGCTCAGCTCTGCGATAAGGTCCTTCTTGGCCTTCTTCTGCATTGCCCGCGCCACTGAGAGGAATTCTTCCATCTCTCAGCTTTTTGCCTACTCGCATCTAGGTCCCCCTTAAATCCTTGGAGCTCCTTCTACAGGGCCTTCATATTCTTGAGGGCCTCGGCTTCCTCGCACTAGACCTCCTCCAACTTCGTGGTCACCTTATTGGCTCAGGCTTCAGTTGTCGCAACTGCCATTGGGCTGGACTCATCCTTTAGCCTTTGGACATTAGCCCAGAGCTCCTCATTCAGTAGGGAAAGATTATTTATGACTCTCCCAGAGTCACCTCGGTCGATAAGACCTATGGCAAAGTGGTGGTGGTGTAAATAGAATTTAACCCGAGGAGATCAATGCAAAAAGAAGAAAGAAAACATCGCGACAGGGTAACTGTCTTACCGTGACTAGATTCTTAATGGCATTCTCTACCAGTGCCTCGAAGGGTGTGGTAATTATCTCTTTGGCAAACGGGAGGCTGAGGATGCCTCAGCAAAACACCTAGGCATCGGCCCCGTCCATCAACACCTTATGTTGGGGGGTCAGTGAATCCCACCTCGCCTTCAGCGGACTATCCCTGAGCAATCTAGGAAGTCAAGCTATCTCCGAAGCCATGTAGGGCTCATTAGGCGGTTGGGCCTTGACTCGACATAGGTCCCTTATGGACCAAGGGCAGAGACCCCTTTCTCCTTTCGGTTACTCCCCTCCCCTGGAGCAGGCTTCGGCTTTAGCTTCGAGGCGGGTGCTGGTGAGTTGCCCAACTTCTTCAACCTCTTCAAGGGGGGCTAACTTTGACAGACACGAGCTTCTTGTTAAGATCAATTGGCACTAAAAGGGAGGGGGGGATTGAATTAGTGCAAGAGAAATAGTGCTCGATTTAAAAACCTTGCTTTCATAAAGTAAAGAATGAACAACAAAAGCTTCTCTTTATATTTTAATAAAACCGATTGGACACCGATTTAAAGAGGTTGATAGATTGAAACTTCGTATCTAACTATCAAGTATTTAAGAGCAATCAAATGTAAAATTAAAGCAATTAAAGCACACTCACAATTATAGTAGTTCGGCCTCAACCTGGTCTACATCCACTCCCGAGTCCTCTTTCCCGAGGCCCATCGGCGTCTGCTATCAACCTTTTTGGGGCAAAGATCAAACCCTTATAGGTTTCTCTCTCCTTTTACCATGCTAAGAAGATGAACCTTACAACATTACGAGGGAGAACCATAAGTTTTACATGACTTTTCTCTCTCCCTTACCTCTTTTCTCTTTCTTACAATTTTCGCACACAATCTATCATAGAATTCTAGCCCAAAATTATTGTATGAAATGCATTAAAACTTTGGGTATTTACAGTTCCCAATTGGCTTCAAAATTTGGAGCCAAAATTTCAAACGCACTCGAAAAATCCAGGTACGAGCGGTATAACCATCGAAAGCTGCCCGGATTCCTGGGTGACGACGGCACAACCATTGGCCTAGACGGTACAATCGCCAGCAGCTACCTAAAAACCTAGGTGGTGGCGATATAACTGCCACTTACCAGCGATATAACCATCAGAAAATCCGAAAAAGTTATTCCCTCCACTTTTCTAATTCCAACTTGTACCTTCTTCTGTTGACTAATTCTCAAGTCAACCAATTGAGCTCGACCTAAGCTCAATCCACTCTCCATAGTGGACCCAGTTAGCCTCACTTGAGTTAATTTGGATCCTTTCAAATCTAACTCAAGGAGGACTCAACCTTAATAATGCTCACTATTACTTTATTAATTACAATAAACATGGCCAACAAATCCAATCAAAACCTTCCCAACTCCCGATAAGCATTTTGGCTACCCCCGATAATCTTCCGGTGAGTCTCAATCTTCTTCCGTCGAACTCCTTTGTGCTATCCTGGTAAGCTCTCGATACCCTCGGCAAGCTCCTGACGTACTCCAGACGAGTTCCCAACCGCATCATCCTTACTCCAGCCCGATGCTTGGACTTAACTTTGGCTAAACCTCTTATTATAATTTTCTCTCTATCGTAGTTAATCCTGCATCAATCAACTTTAATAACCTTGTTAGATCAATAACCCATCAATTGATTTTATCATCAAAATCTGATATTCAACACTTCTCTATTGAATCTCGGATTTTGATGACAAAATTAATTGATGGGTTATTGATCTAACCTGTGTGTTAGAGATGATTAATGTAGGATTAACTACGAAAAAGAGAGAATTACAATAAATGTTAGGCCATAGTCAAGTCCAGGCATCGGGCTACGGTTCAGACGATGCAATGGGAACTCACTGAGAGACTCGTAGGAAGCTTGTCGACGGTATCGGAAGCTTGTTGGGAGTTCGCTGGGAGTTTGCTAAAGGTGATCAGGAACTTGCTAGGAGGGCGTCGAGAATTCACCAAAAGAAAACCAAGATACTCGCCGAAAGATCATCGGGGGTTGTCGAAAAGCTTGTTGGGAGTTAGGAGAGTCTTGTTGGACTTGATGGTCACATTGACTATAATTGATTAGTCACAGTTAGCATTGATTAAGGTTTGAGTCCTACTTGAGTTAGATTTAGAAGAAATCCAGATTAACTCAAATAAGGCAAACTGGGTCCGCATTTGAGATTGGATTCAGCTCAGGTTGAGCTTAATTGGTTGACTTAGAAAGGGGTCAATTGAAGGTACAAGTCAAGATTAGAAAAGTGGAGGGAATCACTTTTTCAAGATTTTCGGCAGTTATACCATTAGTGGGCGACGATCGTACCACCCAAGCAGTAGTTAGACCGCTCAGGTCGGTGATTATATCGTCGCTACCCTATTTTTAGGGTGGCTTTCGATGGTTGTACTGCCAGCGCCAGTGGTTGTATTGCTCGTACCTATTTTTTTCTAATACATATGAATTTTTTACTCTATTTCTGAAGCCAATTGGGGTCTATAAATATTTCAAGATTTCTTGCATTTAGCACAACACTTTGGGTTGAATTTTGTGAAAAATTATGTGCTAAAATTATAAGAAAAAGGAAAGGGGAAAGGGAGTGAGGAAAAGAGTTATAATTCTTGTAAAGTCTCCCTTGTGACTTCATATGGTTCCTCTCTTAAGCCTATGAAAAGGAGAGCGGGAAGTGTAAGGGTTTGATCTTCACTCAAAAAAGATTGATGGTAGATGCCAGGTGAACCTCGGAGAACAAGACTCGGGAGTGGGCGTAGGCCAGGTTGAGGCCAAACCACTATAATTAGTGAGTGTTTTATTCTTACCTTATTTACTATTTTTAATTGCTCTTAATTAGCTTATAAAAAGATTCGAGCATCATTTTTGCAACTTCTCTTAAATTATTTTCTTAATATTTCCAACGAAATACAAAAAGGTACTTCCAATTTTATTCTTTTTGTAAGCAAGGTTTTTGAATCGAGCACTTTCATTAAAAGCTCTTTTACTTTTAATGAGTCATTACTTTCTTTTCATGAGCTTTATAATGATTTTAGAAAAATTAGCAAATCCTATAAACTACTTTAAAAAAAGCATGATTCTTTAGTTAGTAAATTTAAATAAATACATAAAGTAGCACCATCACACAATTCATGCACTAAATATGAACTTTGAATGATACATCAACATCAATGTTCTAAGTGTGAGTCACTAGAGGTAATTAAACAAGAAAATGATATACTATAACAAACTCTAAAAAGGTTTAAGATAGACAATAAATCTCTAAATATGATACATGTTGATAACGGTCATGTTCATAAGGAATGTACTAGCATTATGAACAATACTCATCAAAGGCCAACTACCCTTATTAAAAGACCCACATTACACTCTTTGCCCAAAAATAGATATAATTTTTGTGTAGATGTGGGTATTTTGCCTATAGGTGCTCATTTAGGAAATATAGTCTTAAATTAATTTGGGTTCCTAAAGGAACCATAAATAACCTCAAGACATTAGAGAAAATAGGAAGAACATTTCATGAGGAACCCAAACTCAAATGGTACCTAAACCAAAATCTCTCATATTATAAAGTTGACTCCTGAAAAGGCTAGAAACACTAAGTAATGTTTTAAAAGTAATGCTCAAGGCACTTGACTTGAGATCTAACACTCTTTCAAGTTCACTAGCCCAAGTAATAATAAGAAAAATACTGAAAATAAAATTATTGGTAGTGAATCTATGGATGACTCATTGTTATAATTAATTTTGATTGCTTTAACTTTAACATGCTAGTATAAAAATAAATTAAAATAATAATATTAAAAAAAGGAGACTTTAGCTATTTTTAATGAAAAATTATATACATTCAAATTTATGAAAGAAAGATTTTAATGATGATTATACTTGTAAGCTTGTATTGACTTGTAATGGTTAAATGAGTGCACATTGAGATAAAATTGAATGAAATAATTAAAAGCTGAATTTGAACTTAAAAAATTAAATATATAAAATCATGATTTATTTTCTAATGTGGTTGAAAAATTAAAATGATAAGGAAGTTTTTTTTCCTTAACAAAAATTCTCTTAATAGTTCATCGAGATAAAGTTAATCTTGATTGACTTCAATGGTGCATGAGTTTTGAGTAGCTAGAGTATGCTAAAATTAGAACAAAGAAAGTTTGGTGCAAAATTATATAAGTTGAAATTTATGAAAAAAAAGGGATTTTAATGATACATTAAAATTATTGGCGTAAATGATTAGATGGGTTAAATGTTGACCTAAAGAAGGTTGTATAATTGAATAATATATCACTTTTGAATTTGAACAAAAAGAATTTAGAATTGAATTTGAACAAAAAGAATTTGGAAATGAGTTTGTCAACTCCTTGTACTATGTGTAAAGAGTAAGACTCATTTAAATGTTGGAATTGAGATAAGTTGAATTTTTGTTTTGAAGATGTTTTATTGTTTTGATGTACTATTGTAATGACCTTGATAATGTTATATTAATGTAAGTGTTGAAGAAGTGACTTGAAATATGATTGAGCGGTTGTTATTGAATATTAAAATTTGAGCATAAAATAAAATAAAAAATAGAGAGAAAAATCATACTTCATTTTCTAGTATTTTTTAAAAATTAAAAATATTTTTAAAATAAAAATAAAATGAGCACGGTAGCTCATTTCACTAAGTCTAAAGAATTACACTCATTTAAGAAAAAAATCATTGGAATTAAAATAAATTGAAATTCTTATTTGAAAATATTTTATTGTAATAATTTTGATGATTTCTTTCGGAAATAATACTTAGTTTTTCAGTTTTAAAATGTTTAAAAATATTTTACTTAGTTGAAAATATTTTGTTATGATCTTAATGTTTTCTTTTATAAATGAAACTCAGTTTTTAACCACAATGCATAAAAGCATTCTTGAAACAACTAAAAAGGAGGATAGTTCTTTTTTAAAAAAAATTTATTCTATCAATCCTTGAACAAGAGATAAAATGATACTATTATTGTTGAATCTCTTAAACTACAAAAATAAATGAGAAAATTTTGGCTAAAACAATCCATGTTGTCTTTATTGAAATTTTTCGAAAAGTGATTTTGATGATGATTTTGGATATATTTTCAAATAATTTCTTTTTTCTAAAGAGATTGATGAATCTATTCAACTTTATTGATATTTTAATTTTGATGATTTAATAACTTAAAGCATGATCCTGATTTTTATAACTTGATAATGAAGACCCTTCTTATTATTAGATCTCCTAAGAATTCTTTTTATTATCTAAGAAGAGATTTATCAAAATAAGTCATGTCATTTAGCATTCATGATTTGATATTAATATCCTTCGTGACATGATTATTTATGGCTTCTTTCTTAGTATAACTTATCACCAAAATTAATATTTCTTAAATTTGTGATGAGTTAAAAATTATCTGAGATTTATTTTATCATTAACATTCTCTTGATTTCTTGACTTGACTTATCCTTCGTAGGAATCACATTTAAATCTCTATGATTTTCTCCTTTTAATAAAAATGAGATTTATAATCTTAACAATTGTAATTAAGATTTTTATCAAGATCATTCTTCTATTTTATTAAAAGGATTTATCTAAATGAATTGAGTGTCTTAAGATTTATCTTGGACGAATTAAGATTATTTAATCCTCTAAGACTTATTATTTATAAAAATAATAAGAGATTATTAAAAGAAATCATGTTTTTTGATACTTATGATTTGATCTTTCATCTCTAATGATATGATCCCTTTGTGCTCATGGTCATAAAGAAAATATATCATCATAATCCTTTTTGATAATAGAAAAGAGGGAGACAAAATTAGTAATTTGGTTAGAAGAAAATTTAGATATAAATAATCTTTTAACATTTGATGAGAAGCAATTTGCTTTAAAAAATTAAAAATTTTTAAATACATGAGATTTGCATGATTTGATTTCTATTTTACTTAGAATTTTAAAACAAAGGAGGAAATAGGGCACAGAAGAACTCAACTGCCGACTTGCCAAAAGAATGAGAACGACAAGAGGCGATAAATAACAGGATGTAGACACCGGGGGAGCTTGTAGCAAAAGCAACAGTGTTCTCTCCCTTAGAAGCCTAGGGTTTATAAAGGGGCTAGAGTGACCAGGTCTCTCGCACGCCTCCCAAGAAGATCCTTTTACTACTAGATAAAGGGACAGGACGATGCCTCAAGATCACGAAGAGATCCGTAGTAAATGAGCATAAAGGGCATAGGGGAACTGCCTAGGAAAATATGAAAATCGCCCTTTGAGCCACCACTTACAGCGCGACAGCTTAGCATGACACCATTATGGGGCATCATTCCCTCCCTCAAGCATGGAGCACAACATGCTCGTGACCACCCAAGATTCAGATTTTTCTTCATATAAAAGGCTAATTCATATTGACTCTCAGTTTCGCCAATTAAGCCGACTACCAATTCGACCAGTCCTACCAACTATCAGCTCGGCTGGTCCATGCCAACTCTCACTTTAGTCAGTCCTGTCGACTATCAGCTCGGCCCGTTCATGCCGACTCTCAGTTCGACCAGTCCTAATGGCTATCAGCTCGGCCCATCCATGTCGACTCTCAGTTTAACTAGTCCTGCTAACTATCAGTTTGCCCAATCCTTACCGACTCTTAGTTCAGCTAGTACTATCAACTATTAGTTCGGCCAGTCCTACTGACTATTAGCTCGGCCAGTCCTATCGACTATCGGCTCGACCCGTCCATGCCGACTCAGTTCAGCCAGTCTTGTCGACTATCAATTCGGTCAGTCTTGTCGACTATTAGTTCGACTAGTCCTATCGACTATCAACTAGGTTGATCCATATTAACTCCTAGTTCAACCAATCCTACCAACTATCGGCTCGACCCGTCCATGTCGACTCTCAGTTCAACCAGTCCTATCGACTATCAGCTCGGTCGGTCCCTGCCGACTCTTTAGTTCGGACGGTTATATCGACTATGCTCGGCCCGTCTATATTGACTCTCGCTTGACGGCCTTGACCATCACCAAGACACGTCGACTCTCGGTTATGCCACAATCAGCTCAGCCCCTCCATGTTGACTCTCAGTTTGGCTAGTCCTACTGATTATCAGCTTGGCACATCCATGTTGACTCTTAGTTCGGCCAGTCCTACCGACTATTAGCTTGACTCATAGCTTGGCCCGTCCATACCGACTCTTAGTCTCAGCCAGTCCTGTCGACTTCAGTCTCGACCCCAAAAACCATAATTCACAAAACAAAATCGACGATCAAGCAAACTTGCAAACACGAGCTGCGCCCTCGATTCTCTCAAGGCACAACACATCCGACTAAGCCCGAACCACTATCTCGGGAAGGGGCATTGCTCCGACACGTCACTCAAGAAGCATGATGAGGCAATGAGCGCAGTAGTCGACATCAGCAGACAGATTGCTGGTTTACCCCCTTAGCCGAGGAACACGGTGGTGTAAGACACTATTCCAACGCCTGCACGAATTAAACAACTTTGTATAGATCCTTCCTACCACATGTAGTATAAAAGATACCTAGGTAAACAATAGCAGGGGCTATCTCCATCTCTCACACAGAAAACATATACTCAAAACTCCACATTGCTGATTTGACTATCTGAGGGTCCACATCGGGCATTCCCCACCCCGACCAGGTCTTCGTGCAGGACCATGTGGGAACCACCAAGCAATTGTATCTTGAGATGCACATCGAAACAGTAGCATCCCAACACATGTGAGGCCCGATGGATCTCTCTCGGGCTTCCTCGCCTCTTGTCGACTAACTCTTATGGGCTTACGAACACGAGTGAAACCAAGTCGTGCCGACTCCTCGACTACGGTATAAAATTCTATAATAAGATATATACTGTTACTCCTACTGTTTATTATCGAGGCTAAAACTCCCTCGTGACATATGGACCAGGCTAAAACTCCCTCGTGACATATGGACCTATAATGCATAAATTCATTTTGAACCAACAAAATACAACTAACAAGTTAGAAGTATTTAGTTCCTTTCCTAGCATATATTCAGGATAATTAAAAAAAAATTATCTTTAAGTATGGAAAACTCAAGGAATTTGTACTTCAAAAACACCAGACATATCTCAAGTTGTATACTCTCTAGGTTGTATACTCTCTAGGATAATAAATAAGTATACTTCAAAAGCACCTGACATATCTCAAGGAAAGGTGAGTTCATTATCGAGGCTGAACCTCCCTCCTACTGTTACTCCCCACCAACTATGACTTCTCTTTTATATTTGAACCCATTCTGTTATTCTCAAAACTTCCTTTTTAATTTTATTCATCTTACATCTCAACATTTCATGAGTTTAATGAAAAGTTAGTCAGGTTCATCTAAGAATACAAAAGAAGAAAAAAAGATGAAGCTGCTAATACTTCAAAAACACCTGACATATCTCCTACTGTTACTCCCAACCAACTATGACTTCCCTTTTATATTTGAACCCATTCTGTTATTCTCAAAACTTTTTGTTTTAATTTTATTCAGCTTGCATCTTAACATTTCATGAGTTTAATGGAAAGTTAGTCAGGTTCAGCTAAGAACACAAAAGAAGAAAAAAAGATGAAGTTGCTAATGCTTCAAAAACACCTGACATTGCTCAAGGAAAGTTGAGTTCATTATCGAGGCTGAACCTCCCTCCTACTGTTACTCCCAACCAACTATAACTTCTCTTTTATATTTGAACCCATTCTGTTATTCTCAAAACTTTTTGTTTTAATTTTATTCAGCTTGCATCTTAACATTTCATGAGTTTAATGGAAAGTTAGTCAGGTTCAGCTAAGAACACAAAAGAAGAAAAAAAGATGAAGTTGCTAATGCTTCAAAAACACCTGACATTGCTCAAGGAAAGTTGAGTTCATTATCGAGGCTGAACCTCCCTCCTACTGTTACTCCCAACCAACTATAACTTCTCTTTTATATTTGAACCCATTCTGTTATTCTCAAAACTTTTTGTTTTAATTTTATTCAGCTTGCATCTTAACATTTCATGAGTTTAATGAAAAGTTAGTCAGGTTCAGCTAAGAACACAGAAGAAAAAAAAAGATGAAGTTGCTAATGCTTCAAAAACACCTGACATATCTCAAGTTGAGTTCATTATGGAGGCTAAACATCCCTCCTACTGTTACTCCCCACCAACTATGACTTCTCTTTTATATTTGAACCCATTCTGTTATCCTCAAAACTTCATTTTAATTTTGTTCAGCTTGCATCTTAATATTTCATGAGTCTAATGAAAAGTTAGTCAGGTTCAGATAAGAATACAAAAGAAGAAAAAAGATGAAGGTGCTACCCAATTTGCCACTGACTTATGACAAATATTTTTAAGTTTCTAATTTGGCTCATTTAACTAAATTTAACTTTCCTGAAAACAATGAAAAATAAGTAATAATGTGGTATATGATGGCAGTGACCAGAACATTGATAGCCTATTTAGAATTTACGAGTAAATGTTGAAAAAGATGACCGTAAAGATGAAGAACTCCTCAAGCAACATAAGATTTTGGTAGCAAGTGAAACTGGCAAGTCAAGTATAAATGTCGGCATTCAATTGTAGAGCACTATATGACATGTACCTTTAACGCAGCCCGTTTCAGTGGTGTAACGCAAAGGTATGATGTGATTAATTTATATACAAGTATATCCAAAGGAATTGAACTCTGCTCCTTTCTCAACCAAGGGTGAGCTGCCACAAAAGGAAGAACATACTTGCTTTCAAATGGAAAAATAACAAAGAGTTTGACAAAAAGGGAAAGTAGACATGTCATGTATTAGCCAGATATCTACTGAATTCCAAAAAGAACAACTTAATACAATTGATGACCAATTCTTATTCTATGAAACAAACAACTTACTCAAAGCCTGAGCAGCTGTCATTCTTTTCCTGTAGTCCTTATTTAAAAGCCTTCTCACAAAATCTTTAGCTTCTGGGGATAGAGCAGGCCAAGGTGAGTCATCAAAATTAGGATCAGCTCTCAAAACAGAACGAAAGATTCCTGATTCGGTTCGTGCCCAGAAAGGTCTACTTCCACATAATAGAATGTAAGTTATAACACCAATGCTCCACATATCTGCTTCATTACTGTATGATCGGTGTAATACTTCAGGAGCAACATAGTATGCACTTCCAACAATGTCATTTAGCCTTTCATCTGCATGATCATACATAGGAAGCTTTTGTTAAACCTCAGACATGAAATGCATGTAGAGCACCAGGAAAAAATAATTTATATACCATAATCAGGTAGCTAGAGAAGATACTGAAACTGGAGTAGGCAAATAAGGTAAAAGTTGATAAAATTTAATGCATGAAATATCAGAAAATATATATACAACAAACATGGGCAAGTTGTACCTGGTCTGGTAAAATCAGAAAGACCAAAATCAATCAACTTCATTGGAGCATTTTCATCATTATTGGTGAAGAGAAAATTCTGTCACAACATAAAGAAGATAACATCAGCAACAAATATAGGTTTAATAGAAAAGGAACTGGCACAGAAAAAAGTGCAGCTAATTTCAAACTTATTTATGAAGCCTCAAACATAAAATTCATGGTAAACCTCTGGCTTTAGATCACGATGCACAACACCTTGAAGATGACAAAATGCTACTACACCCAATATTTGTTGAACAATTGCTTTTGCATCTTCCTCCGTGTACCTTCCACCTCTTTGGAAATACAGGAATTAAGAATCTCACAAGTCCATGATAAATTAAAGCAAAAATGGAGTTCCTCTTGCAAACAAATTAACTAAAATGGAGTAATTCTAAGTACCTGGCTAAGATTCTACCTAATAATTCTCCACCTTCACAAAATCTGAGAAGAAAAGCAGGGGGCGATAGTTAAAATTATGAGACAACTAAACTAACAGGTTTGACAATCACCCAAAACATAGCATAAAATCCAAGATCATGTAAAACTATGGTAAAAAAAATCAGGTAAAAGATCAATTTTATGTACTTTTGTTTTAAATATACTGCATCTTTCAATAGATCTAAGGAATTAGAAATTCCAATTATCTAAAGAAGAATGTTTACTGGAAATACGTCCTTTTATAGTACAGCCATTTAAAAACAAAAGTAGATCATTTAATCTTATATGGTCAGAGATATCATTGTATGCACAATTCAGGAAGAAGATATAATCCAGTATATCATAAAAAATTACAAAAGATCTGACAAAGAAATGAATATGACATACTCCATGACTATGTAGACATTAACGTCATCCTCACATGCATCATAAAATTTAACAAGACTTTTGTGCCCAGACAAAGATTTCAGAATTTTGACCTCCCTACGAACATCTTCAATCGATATTGCCGTTGTCATCTGCCATAAGAAACAGTAAGCCGTATGATTATAAATCAATTTAAGTGGAGCTCTAAAGTCTAGTTGAGAAAAAATAAACCTTTTATGTCAAACAAATAAAAAGGTAACGAAGCTACAACCAAAACCATGCTATTATATACTGAAAAAATAAAGTTCTCACTTCTTAGATTCTGCTATATGACTAATATGAATCGAAGAGATCTTCTAAACAAATCCAAGACCATCAAACTTTAAGATGTGACATAATTTACTTTTAAAAGCTTGATGGGACATGTGGATTTTGACTCCGCAGTCTTTTTGATCTCCAAAATCTTGATAGCAAATTTGTGATAAAAATGACGTGTTAGTATTTTTAACTCGGCAAAATCCAGCAGTTATTATCCATAGAAACCTCAATAAATAGAACACAAACATCATTCAGACTCGGATACAAAACATGACGAAAATAAGGGGTCTAATACAATGGATAAGATGGATAGGAACTACATCAAAGAATCCAATTACTCTGCACTGTGCACCCTCCAATTTCTATGAACTACGTAGGTGGTGACTCAATAAGAAGTAAAAAACAAAGAGAAAAGAGGAAATGGTTCTTTTATAAGACATCATGCTATCGCACCTTAGCTTTGGCGATGATCTTGACAGCAACAGTCTGACCCTTCATCTCCCCCTTCTTCGCCGTAGCCAAGCACGTATTCCCGAAATGGCCCCGCCCCACCTCTTTCCCGAGCTCGTACTTGGATCCGAAGTTCTTCCCATACCCGAAGCTCTTATCCAGGGGAGGCTGCTCTGCTTCTCCCGTAACGGCCTCGGGGACGCTCCCCTCCTTGGGCTTCTCCGAGCCCAGGCGCTTGGCGAGCGCCGCTTTGATGTGCTTGGCGGGCGACAGAGGCGGGAAGGGCCGGCGAAAGAATCGCCGCGGGGTGGACCTGGACGGCGATGGGGAGGCCCCGGCGGGAAGGGGGCTGGCTGAGTCCTGGGGGTAGGGGCTGGGCCAGGAGGTGGAGGACGGGTGGACAGGGGTGGCGGGGCCGCTACTTCCGCGGAGCGGGGTGACGGCAGCGGAGGGAACACCCCCGACATCGACGCCGTTGTCCGGGTGCGTTGGAGTCCGCCGTCGGTGGCGCCCGCCGTCCCTGACGACGGAGATGTTCTTGCCGTAGCACTGCCCCATTCCCCGTCCTCGTCCGCCCCCCGACGACGCCGCCGCCGCCGCCGCCGCCGCCTCTCCCCCCTCTCTTCTTCTTCCTCTTCTCTTACCGGATCTCTAGGATTCGTGGGTTTAATTCGCGGAGGAGAACGCAGAGGAGGTCAAAGATGCGGCTTCGGGTCGTTGGAGGAAGAGGAGGAGCGGAAGAGGAGGGAGATGGGCGTTAGTTGTTAAACAGGCGTCTCGCACAGGACTACAAACACAATACGCAAACGTGAGGGGGCTATATCTGTAAAATAAGTTGGAATAAGGATCCTCTGCAGAAAAGTCGCCAGGAAACGATAATTTTCTTGAGTGATAACACTGGTTGTTGTCGTCATTCTGATTTGGAGACAAACGTGGAAGACGACGTATGGAGGAAACCGACGCACGGTGACTGGACAAATAGATGGGTAAAGAGGTTACGCGATGACCCGTCGGCTACAGTAGAAAAAGGATCTTCTGTTTGTAATACCGCCAGGAAACGATATACTGCTGAGCAACAGCACGGCTTGTGTCGTCATCCTGATTTGTAAGCAAACGTGGAAGATGATGAATGGACAAAAGTGATGCGCGGAGTGGCCACGCGATCACCCGTCGATTTGGGAATAGATTAATTCAAGACATGCTAAAGAAAGAGACCGATAAGAATCAATTTCGAGTGGAAATCCAATGATCACGCGTATTTCGCGCTGAGATGGCAGAGTATGGACCGGTGGATTAGAAAACCCATGATTGCTCCTGGTTGTGATGGAATGTACGGTATTATGGTGCGAACTCGTGGGTAAAGCATTACCAGATGAACTGGGTTCGACACACGGACAATTGGTGCGGATCCTCTGCAAGATGCGAAAAATTATATCCTGTGAATGGTAAGCCGCAACGATCCATAATAATTCATATTAATAAGTTAAATAAAATAATATGTTTAAATGTATCGATGAGATTTTAAATCATTGATCCTCATAAGTGAATATTTTACATCACCACTAAAATAAAATTTTAAAAAACTTTAAAAATAAATTATCATACTTTTAGCAATATATATATATATATATATATATATATATAATTTTATATTAATATAATTATAAATATGATACTAGCAAAGTGAAATTCACAATACATATGGATGATAAGCTTAAATCTTAAACCCAACTAATAGATCTAGGTTTTCAAAATGCTCAATCTCGAAGTAAAATTTGAATTATATTCGAATTCATCCAATCCCATTGCAGGTAGAATAGAACTAGACATACACAATTTGTCGGAAATAAGTATTTTTATGTTTCTTTTTTCCTGGTTTGCGTTGCCAATACGGTCACTTTTTCGATCTTAAAAGTTAAATATACAAAAAGAAATAGTTTATGCAAGTTTGTCAATGAAATGTAGATGCTATTTTTACATGTAACTAAACTTTCTATGAAAACTCCATGCTATTAGGGATGTCAATGAGAAATGCCAAATGCGTAATAAAAGAACCATACATGCCAACGTAGAAATTTGGAAAGTCTTTGATATAGTTTTCTATTCTTCTTTTTAACTATTTATTAAAATAATTATTCAATCTCAAAATTTGATAATAAAATTAATTAATAAATTATTATTCTAATATGATTATTAGAATTGATTGATACATGATTAATTACGACAGACTGATCATTACAATCAGGACTAGCCAAAGTCAAGTCCATGCATCGGGTCGATGCGGTTGGGAACTCGCCAAAAGTACATCAGGAGCTCACCGACGGTATTGAAAGTTTACCAGGATGACGCAAGGGAGTTTGCCAAAAGAAGACCAAGACTCATCGGAAGATTATCGAGGGTAGTCGAAAAGCTTATCGGGAGTCAGGATGGTCTTGCAATAGATGCTTGCCAATTATAATTATATTTAATTAAGTCACAAATAGCATCATGCAGGACTAACTATGATATGAGCAATGGAGTTATAACCAAATGATGGGTTAAGATCAAGCTTAGGCATCGGGTCGAGTTTGGACGATGCAGTGGGACCTCGTCGGGAGTTCACTAGGATATTCGTCGAAGGCATCAGGAAGCTCGCTGGGAGCACGTCGGGAGATCACTGAAAGAAGACCAAATGACTTGCCGCAAGAATGACGAAGATTACTAGATTGACAGAAGTTGGGTCTTAGTTTAAGCTTATGGTCTTTAAGCATTGTAATTATTAAATCGTAGTTAGAAGTGAGTCCTAATTGAGTTGGATTTGCATGAAATCCAAATCAACTCAATAAAGCAACTGGGTCCACTATTGGGGTTTGATTGAGCTCAGGTTGAACTAAATTGGTTAACCAGAGGCTTGGTCAACATTAAGTTCAAGCCGAAATTCAAAAAGTGGAGGAAATCACTTTTGTGAAAATTTTGACGAGTAAACCACCGGTGAGCGGCGTGTGTACCACCATTGCCCAGGCTTTCGGGCAACTGACTTACCTAGGCTAGGCATTTGAATCGCTTGTACCCAGGAATCTGGGTACTTTCGATGGTTGACCCGCCTAGGGCCGGTGGGTAAACCACCCGTACCCTGATGTTTGGGAGGTTGAGCTGCTCAAATTGGCAAGTAAACTGCCCATACCCGATTTTTTCTAGGTATATTTGATTTTTGGCTCTAAAAATCTGAAGTTATTTGGGGTCTATAAATACCCTAAATTTTTTTTACATTCTACACAATAATTGTTAGGGATTATATTTAAAAAAAATATTGTGTGAGAATTGTAAGAAAAAGAAAAGGGGTAAGGGAGTGATCAAAGAGTGTAATCTTGTCTCCCTTGTAAGTAAAGTGTAAGGATTTGGTCTTCACCCAAAGAAGATTGGTAGTGGATATCGATGTACCTCAAGGAAGACTCGAGAGTGGACGTAGGCCATTGGCGTCGAACTATTATAAAAATTATAGTGTTTTTTTGCTTTGATTGCTTACATATTTTTATATTGATGCTTTCGATTTAATTCAACTCTTTGAAAGCAAAGTTTTCATGATAAGTTATTTCCTTCAAACGTTGCTTATCTTTCTGGTTTGCTTATTAACTTAGTTGCTTTCTTTTAATCACTCACTTGTTTCACTAAGTTTTCATTAAGTTCTTTCCTTCAAACGTTGCTTATCTTTCTGGTTTGCTTATTAACTTAGCAACTTTCTTTTAATCACTCACTTGTTTCACTAAGAATGAAAAGCTTCAGATTTTCTATCTTAGTTTATTAAAAAAAGTTTTCATCCAAACTGAAAATTTACACTTGTACTAATTCACCACCCACCACCCCCTCTCTTAGTCCCAATTGATCATAACAATTTGTATCAGAGTCATATTTTTCTTATTTGATTTAAGACTCAAGAGAATAGCTCTTTTTGGCTTTCAAGAGGGTTTTTCTATCGTTCGTCCTCCCATATTCAGTGGGACGAACTACACTTATTGGAAAACTTAGATGAGAGTTTTCTTGCTTTCTTTAGATCTTGATTTATGGACTATTATTGAAAACGGATTCGAAAAGTCTTCTCTTCTAATGAACGACTAGAATAATTTCGAGAAGAATACTTTCTCTTTAAATGCCAAAGCTATGAATGTCTTATTTTGTGCCTTAGATAAAAATGAATTTGATCGGATTTTTTGTTGTGATTCGACTTTTGAAATTTGGCTTACATTAGAATTGACATATAATAACACATTTAATTTAAATGACTCATTAAATGAAATGTCATATAAAAATAAATATGAAAAGCACCTCCAAAGAATAGGAAGGATTATAAACTAAGAATAACATATGACTCCTCGAGTGAAATCTCGAGTGATAAGAACCTTAGACATGAACTTTTGACAAATGAACTGAAAAAATGAATGAACTTAAACCTTAAAAATAATCTAAAGTTGGACAAAACCTCTTGCTATGAATGCAGGAAGTCGAGGCGCTCCAAAGATGAAGAACACAATCAAGAAGAAGTAGAAGATCTTGCGCTCGTGGCCAACTACGATGAGGTAAGTAACCACCCCAAAAGCTCTTTTACTTTTAATGAGTTATTACTTTCATTTCATGAGTTTTATGATGAATTTAGAAAGATTAGTAAATCTTATAAATTACTTAAGGAAGAGCATACATCATTAGTTAGTAAACTTGATGAAATGCATGAAGTAGCACCATCACATAATACATGCATCAAATAGGAAACCTTGCATGATACTTTACCATCACACAATTTTTGCTCTAAATGTAAAATACTAAATGATGTTAAAAAGAAAAATATCATACTTAAATAAATATTAGAAAATTTTAAAATAGAGAATAAATCCCTAAATATGATCCTTGCCAATAAGGATCATATTAATAGAAGAAATGATATAGGCTTTGTTGGTAACATTCAACAAAAGCCAACCATATTCATAAAAGGACCTACATTAAAATTGTCACATAAAAACAAATGTAATGTTTGTGGTATATTAGGACATAAAACCTACAGATATTCATTTAAAAATAATAATTCACATAAATTAATTTGGGTTACTAAAGAAACCATAAACAACCTTAAGCCGTTAGAAAAAAGGGGAAGAACATACCATGAAGGACTCAAACTCAATGGGTACCTAAATCAAAACCTCACATAATATAAAGTTACATTTTAACACAGCTATGACCATTAACTAATATTTTGAAATTAGATGCTCAAGACTTGAAATCTAATACTCTTTCAAAGCTCACTAGCCTATGTAACAATAACAAAAAAATTATTTGAATTAAGATATTTGAAGGTTAATGATCATTGTTTCTATTATAAAAAATTTTTTTATTCAAATATTTCATCATTATATAATTAATCTTGATGACGCATAGCTATAGCATGCTAGAATTAGAAAGAAAAAATTATAGTTAACCTAAATAAAAGTCATATTTATGAAATAAAGATTTTAATGATGATTATTGTATTGATGTGTATTAACTTGTATTGATGATTTATGTTATTTTTAAACCTAAAAATCATATATGAAATCATCTTTCTTTAAAAGAAAAACTCCTTGATAATATGATGGAATCTTCCAATATGCAAAAATCATTGGATTTAAAATGGATCAAAGCTTTTGTTTGAAAATATTTTTGCAATGATCATAATGAAATTTCAGCTTTGACTTTAAATGCCAATGCATTCTTGAAATAAATTTCAAAAGAAAGATAATTCTTCTTGAAAGAATATTTATCCCATGAATCCTTCAACAAAGATAAAATGATACATTTATTATTGAATCTCTTTAATTACAAAAATAAATAGAAAACTTTTGCTATTTTCTTTTAGAAAACAATCTATGATGACTTTATTGAAATTTGTTGAAAAGTGATTTTTTATGATGATTTTGGATAAGTTTTCAAATGATTTTATTCTTAAAAGAAATTAATGAATCAATTATGTTATTTTTATAGCTCTCTTGAATTATGAAAGTGATTTTGATGATTTGAACTTGAATAAATTATTATTATAATTTTGGTAAATTTAGAAAATAAAACTTGAAAATCTTCTTATGAATCATATTCTTGAAAACTTGAAGTTTCATATATATAAATCAAGATCTTCTACTTTTTTCATCCTTAAAATTAACTTATGATCTTGATATCTATAATATGATATCTTTATGAGGTGAAGAATCTTCTGGTTTCATTTTATTATCTAAAAAGAGATTTATTAAATTAAATCATGACTTTAATATTTATGAATATCTTTTGATATCAATTTTTATCTTGACATGATTTATTTTAAAACTCATGGATGACATAACTTATCACCAAAATTAGTATTTCTTAAATTTGTGATAAGTTAAAAATTAAGAAAATTATATTTATTATAAATATTCTCTTAATTTCTTGACTTGACTTTTACATTATGGGAATCACGTTATTGATCTCTATAATTTTCTCCTTTTAATAAAAAGGAGATATATGATCTTAACAATAATAATTAAAATTTTTATTAATATCATTCTTCTTTTTATTAAAAATATTTATCTTGGATGAATTGAGATTGTCCCCTAAGACCCATTTTTATTATTTATAAAAATAGAAAAAATCAACTTATTAAATAAAATAATATCTTTTGATATTTAAAAATATGATTTTATCTTTAATGACATGATCTCTTTGTACTTTTTGGCGTAATTTGAATATGAATGCTAAGAATAAATTATGCCATCATTTTTTTTTGATAATGACAGAAAAAAAGGGATAGATAAAATTATTAATATGATTAGAAGTAAATTTGGATATAATAACATTGAATGAGGAATAATTGCTTAGAAAAAAATTAAGACTTTCTAAATGTATGCAAAATACTTGATTTACAATTTGAGCTTGATCTACTATCATACATTCTTATGAAATTCTTGATACTTTTTATCAAAATTTACAATAAATGATTTTCTTTTTGCTATACTTGAAATTGCATGAGATTATTTTAAATACATGAATAGCTCTTAAACTTTTGAATCTCCTTGAATATCTTTGAAGTTTTGAATTTAATTTTAAAATTAATATCTATAAAATTTACATCTTTAAAATTAAGTATTTTTGTGATATCATATTTTTCATTTCTCTACCTTGATTTTACTTTCTTGCTCATGGAAAGTGAAATAATATTTTTTATTTCAAGAGACTAATAAGTTTATTAATTATATCTTGAATCTCTTGAAAGTGATTTTGATGATTTTGAAATTGAACGAGTGATTTACCTATATCGTGGTTTTGATTTCTTGGAATTACAACTTACAATATTTTACGAATCAAGATCTTTTGTTATATATCTTTGTATTATTTAAAAGAAAATATTTATACAAATCATGAACTTGACAACTTAAGATTTCTTATAAATGAATCAAGAGATTTTATTTTATTTATTTCTCGTATAATTTATCTCTTGATAGTCATAATTTATCTTCATGAATTATACATCTCATCACTATATTAATTTTTTTATATATTTCATGTGATGATTTAAAAAATAATGTAATAGAAAAAGTTTTGCAGTATCTCTTCTCTTTGATAATGACAAAGGGGGAGCAAAACTTGTTTACTTGTATTATGTAAATTGCTAGCTTGAATATTACAAAGGAAGCAAAAATTTGCTAGCTTGCACTTCTCAAAAGAGAAGAAATAACTTACTAGCTGGCATATTCTAAAGTGATGAAAAATTTACTAATTACTAAGCTCTCATATATTAAAAACTTACTAATTGTAATTCTCTTTTTTGTTGATGACAAAGGGGGCGAAGATATGATGATCATGTATGTTGATAATGTATATTAATTTTTAAAAATATATATGATGATTTGGGATAATAATAATAATTTTATAATATGATGTATTGTATATGATGTAGTTAAAATAGTTTCAACTTGGACTTTTTAGCTCATCTTAAAATTGATTAAGAGCTCTTCTTAATCATGTTTTACAACTCCTTATTTTCTTTCCTTCTTTTTCACAAGAGGAAGAAAATTATTTATGACTCATGTCATATTTTACAAAGGCAGAGCAAATACTCATGTGCCTTAAAATCTTTAGTCCTATATTTCACTTTTTTATTGATGACAAAGGGGAAAAAATATATATTGATGACACATTATATTGATTAATGACTCACGATATTGATGACTCACGATATTGATGATATACACCAATAACACATGATATAGATATGGATATGGATTAGACATCTTGGATATGGATATGAGTGCATAATTCTTATTATGTTTTGATGACTTAATTAAATTCATGATTTGATGACTTGATGCAAGTTTATATTGAAATTTATATAAAATATTGATTGCTTGAATTTAAGAGTATGAAATTCTTTTAAATTTAAGTGGCATGGATTTAGGGAGAGTTAGGACTAACTCTTGTCATCAATTGATTGTCATCATGAAAAAGGGAAAGTTTGTTGAATCTCATATTTTGATGATGAAATCAATTGATGGATTATTGATCTAACATGATTATTAAAATTGATTGATGAATGATTAATTATGACAGAATGATTATTATAATCAAGGTTAAGTCTATGCATCGGGTCGATGTAGTTAAGAATTTACCAAGAGTGCGTCAAGAGCTCGTCGAGGGTATTGGGAGTTTGCCAAGATGGCGTAACAAAGTTCTCCAGAAGAAGACAGACTCATTGGAAGATTGTCGGGGGTAGCCGAAAAGCTTGCTGGGAGTTAGGATGGTCTTGTAATAGATATTTAGTAATTATGATTGTATTTAATTAAGTCATAATTAGCATCGTACAAGACTAACTATGACAGAAGCAATAGAGTTACAACCAAATGATAGGCCAAGATCAAGCTTAGGCATCGGGCCGGGTTTGGACGATATAATGGGACCTGGTCAGGAGTTCGCTAGGAGATTCACCAAAAGGATTGCTAGTTATAAGTGCCCTGCAAGCCAGTCACGTGAGTGATGGCACATGTGACATACTGCGTAATCTTTTTTGCTTATAATTAATATTGACATATTCTCACATTATATTATTTGTTGTATATATATTATGATGTCCTTGTTTCTGTGTAATGAGAATCAGATCATGATGAGATCACGATAATGTGATCGATTCACCTTTAAACACAGATCTTAAATAATCTCGGTCATAGGTTACTCGAGAGGGACATTGAGATAACCGGACAGATCAGTGTACTATATACCCATCCATATGATGGAAGCGGTTGGTCTCATAGCCACTTGTGTAGAGATACTAAGGATATAGTATAGGTGCTCATTGGAGAATGAGTTCACTGATTGATTCGCTTATGGATTATTGTATGGTTAATGATACATAATGTCAAATAGTGATTCCATAGTCCTAGTTGTATATCTGGTCCTTAGACTTGAGACACCAAGGATACCTTGTATGAGTACTCCTTTCTTTGACGCTAGACTTACAAGTTTGAAAAATTCCAGATCTGGTACAACTGGTTATCGAGATTAGTAGTCAATCTTACGAAGGCAATTGAGTATCAATAGAGGATCATTCACTCTTGGTATCACGAGAGGAATATCCCATATATGCTTATTTAGACAAATACCTAGCCAGGGTCATTCAGATTGAGAGAGAAAGAGTTCTCCGGGAGAATCTGATTAGAGCGAGACTATGACGGATTCCATATGTGACCTGGCAGTACCATGTACAATATATGATCTTTGTGATATTAGTTAATGAGGGATTATAAATACATGATAACTATAGATAGACAGGTCCGATAAATTTGATCCCCTGTATCGTCTGGGGATTATGGCGTGGTAGCCTAGTACATCCATAGTTGATGAGTCTAGTGAAGTATTATGGGGATAATAATTCACTATATCAGAAGGAGTTCTGATGGGAGCGACAGGGCCAACTCGGTATCCAGGGTCATTCAGATTGAGAGAGAAAGAGTTCTCCGGGAGAATCTGATTAGATGGAGACTATGACGGATTCCATATGTGACTTGGCAGTACCATGTACAATATATGATCTTTGTGATATTAGTTAATGAGGGATTATAAATACATGATAACTATAGATAGACAGGTCCGATAAATTTGATCCCCTGTATCGTCTGGGGATTATGGCGTGGTAGCCTAGTACATCCATAGTTGATGAGTCTAGTGAAGTATTATGGGGATAATAATTCACTATATCAGAAGGAGTCCTGATGGGAGCGACAAGGCCAACTCGGTATCAAGCCTAAAGGGTCACACACATATGGTGGATGCTTTAGTGAATAGAGTATTAAATGAATTTCCAATTAGCCCTTAGTCTCATTAGATGAGACCCTATGTTGATAGGCTCCTTGCTTAAGGCCCAATTAGAGGCCTAAGAAGATTATTCGATAGAGATCTAATAATATAAGGTTAGTAAGTTATTGGATGGAGATCCAATAGTCACTAAGGCAGGAGCCCTAGGGTTTTTGGTGGCTTTCTATAAATAGGAGAGGAGACTCATGGTTGATAGGTTATATATTTAGCCACCACCTCTTATTCTCCTCCCTCCCTCTGAGGAAGAGTTGCAAGATCAGATTAGAGGAGTTTCGCTACAGAGATCCATCGTGTGGATACCGCTAGAGAGGAGGACGCTTGACCTTCTTCATCTTCTATATCCGGATCTAGAATACAGGGATATATGATCCTCCTAGGTAAAATCAATCTCTCACGTATCACAATTTTTTGGTTTTTACAATTTTTCTCGTGATCCTAATCTTTTGCATGATGATTTGATCTACGTGAAAAATTAATTTTTTATTTTGATTTTTGCTACACATGTGATGCACCCATTGAGGTTTCCCAACAGTGGTATTGGACCCAAAGTTTTCATACAAAAGATTGATTTTAAACTGCGTGTGATGAGATTGAATCATGTAGAATCGTTCTACGCATTCATGCTGCGCTGAAGGCAGCGAGGAGGAGGGGTTGCCACCACGGCCAACCCCCATGCAAGGGCTAGCCAGCTGCAGCCAAGTCTCCTCTGCAAGGGGGCGGCCGATTGCGGCCAGGCCCCCTACAAGGTGGCCACCCTCGGGTAGCAGCCTGCAAGCGGACGACTAGTTATGGGCGTGGTGCCGGAAGGCGCCAGGCACCGCGCTAGCGACCAACCCGCAGGGTTGCTTGCGGTGAGGCCGGGCGTGCTGCCCTTGGCCAAAGGGGGAGGCACCGCCACGGGCATGGCGTCACCATAGGCACAGAGGCAAGGCCTCTGAGGGGCGATGATAGTGGCGGTGCAGAAGGGGGCAAGAGACCTAAGGCATTCCTTTAGAGAAAAGAACTCTTTTGCCCCTCTAAATTTGGAAACTTTTGAGAACTGTTGCTCTCAATAATTCTAAAAATTTCAAGGACTGTTCTCTCATCCAGAATTATGAAAATGCTCTTGACAATTCTGAAAATTTCAAGCATATCCTGATTTCCAGAAAAATAATTAATTAAATAGTTTAATTAATTATTATATATATCTAGTAATCCTACATATGATGTGATGTGCATGTGATGTATGATTTGGATGGATAATCATGAATCATGTATTATGATGTGTGTAATTATGATTATTATTATTATTGGGGCCTACGAGCCTCTTTTTTTCTAGTTTATTGTCGGGCCTACGTACCTGTGATTATTTATAACTACATGGAGAGACACGATGGGACCATGGAGATGACAACGGGACCCATGATGCCGTAGTGGGAGATTATGACGCATGATGATGTGACGATCCGACGAAACCGATGATGACGAGATCAACAATCATAGGGCATAGAGATGCACCGATATAAACATAGATCCTATTGTGAGTGATTAGGCTCATTGGCTCGATCTTAATCATATTAAGTGACGGCTCATGATCATCCGGTGTGGCTTGCATATGTGATGTGTTATAACTTACTATATATATATATATATATATATATATATATATATATATATATATATATATATATATATATATATTTGCATACGATGTAGATATATTTTAAATATGTATGTGTGTGACACGACATATTAAGAGACCGATAGAAAACAAAAATTCCTTGTACGATAATATTAAGTCGGTAAGCATGAGGTAATAAGATTGACCCACGTCGCCTTCCATCGTTATAAGAAGAAATTGAATCCCGACATAGGTTAAGTTGGTCGAGTCACTCGAGACTCACCTATCTACATGATCAAGTTCTTGCCTACGACATATATATGTCACCGGTGACTGAGGACATGGTATGACTTGGTCGAGCAGTCGAGAGCATATCCATTGAATCAGACTCATCTTGTAATGATTGTGATGACTTAACTGAACTTCATGGTTGGTTGAGTAGTCGAGACTATGAGGATTCAGAGGCCGAACATGACGGGAATCATAAGGAGTTGTGATTGACAAGAGTTGTCTACCTTTTGGGCTTAGTATAGTTGGTTGAGTTCCTCGAGATTGTACTAAGATGTCAATTGGATCCTGATCCCCACTAAGAGTATATCGCAGACTTCTGTCTTACGCGTCGAGCGTGTCGCATGATTCGCTAGGAAAATAGTGGGAGTACATTAAGATAGAAGTCCATATCTTAATTAGTATTTTCTACAAAGTCTACATGTTATTTATTTTTTTACTATATCTTAATTTTTAAAAATATATCGCTCGCAAACCCCCTACATGGCATACTTGATGCCAACCACCTCACTAGTCCAAACTATACAGACTAGCTCTGTAATTTAAGAATTATTCTCACGGTTGAGAAAATCGCATACGTCGTTGATACAATTGTGCCCATGCTGGAAGGAGGGGCAAGCGAGGATGATATCGCTCACTATGTGAAGTATATGGATAATTCTATATTGGCAAAATGTTATATGTTGGCCTTCATGACTCCTGAGTTACAAAGGTAACGTGAGAGCATGGATACAGATTCTATCCTTCTTCATATCCGCCAGCTATTTGAGAAACAAGAAAGAACTCAAAGATTTGAGATATCTAAGAGACTCTTCTAAGCCAGGATAACAGAAGGGACATCGGTTGAAAACCATGTCCTAAAGATTTTATAGTGGATTGACAAACTCACAGGTCTAGGAATAGTCCTAGAGGATAACCTGTGTGTTGATCTTATACTTCAGTCCCTACCAAATTTCTTTTCTCACTTCATCATGAATTTTAACATGAGCAAGTTTGAGGTGACTCTCTCTGAGCTCCTCAATATGTTGAGGGAAGCTGAGAGTGCCATCAAGAAGGAGAAGTCAAAAGGTAAGACCCTTAAGAAGGGCAAGGGCAACGAAAGACTAGATAAGGCAAAGGTTGCCAAGAAAGACCCGACAAAGGACAAAGGACAGTGCTTCCACACGGCCAAGATGAGCATTGGAAGAGGAACTGTAAGGACTACCTTTCAGATAAGGCGAAACAGAAGCTTGTAGAAGCTTCAGGTATATTCATGATCAGTCTCCACTTATCATATTTTCATGATGACACATGTGTATTGAATACCGGGAGTGCTTATCATATCTGCAATTCATTGTAGGTTCTGACAAGACCTAAGAGATTGACCAGAGGTGAGATGGACCTCAAGAAGAGCAATAGAGCAAGAGTTGTTGTAGTTGCTATTAGAGAGGTCACCCTACATCTGCTTGGTGGAGCTATTATTGCATTAGATACATGCTATTTTGTTTCCTCTATTATCAAAAATATTATTTCTATCTCTTGTTTGATAATTAGCAGATATAAATATTATTCAATAATTATGGATGATGAGATCATCACTAAAGGGACCCTTATAAATGACTTATATGTATTAGACACTTCTCTACACTATTGGGAAACCTCAGTGGGTGCATCATATACACAATAAAAATTTTCACTCAAATCAAATCATCATGCAAAAAATTAGGGTCGCGAGAAAAATCAGAAAAATTAAAAAATCGGGATGTGTGAGAGATTGATTTTACCTAGGGAGATCGTATATCCTTGTATTCCAGATTCATATGGAGAAGATAAAGGAGGTCAAACATCCTCCTCTCTAGCATTATCCACACGATGGATCTTTGCAGCGAAACTCCTCCAATCTGATCTTGCAACTCTTGTTTAGAGGGAGGGAGGAGAATAGGAGGTGGTGGCTAAAGTTGTAGCCTATCAACCATGAGTCTCCCCTCCTATTTATAGAGAGCCACTAAAAACCCTAGAGCTCTTGCCTTAGTGGGTATTGGATCTCCATCCAATAACCCACTAACTTTACATTATTGGATCTATATCGAATAATCTCCTTAGGCCTCTAATTTGGTCTTAAGCAAGAAGCCCATCAGCATAGGGTCTCATCTAATGGGAATATGGGCTAATTGGATCTCCATCTAATCCTTTATTCATTGAAGTATCCACCATATGTGTGTGACCCTCTAGGCCTAATACTATAATTGGCCTCCAACAAGGTTAAGTTCTAATCATTTTAGTAGAAGTCAATAAAAACTCTACTAGATTGTAATAAGGCCTCTTCTATCTTATAAAGGAGTATGACCAGGGTTTGGATTAGCACTTAGGGCTTATAGTCACCGCTTCCCTTACTGGGTAAGTCGGCCAGGGTTTCCCCTTACTTAGGTTAGCTATAGAGCCAACCTAGCCACCCCTTGTTCCAATTAAGACAAGATGGCTATAGGAGGGGCAAAAAGATAATTCTACTTAGACAAGTGTCCCCTTAGGCTAGGACTTGGATCCTTATTTAAAATGTAGTTGCTCCCCTCCCCCCCTCCCCGATAACCAACTGTACCCATTCTGAAATTTTCTAAACTTGTAAGTCTGGCGTCAAAGAAAGGACTACTCATACAAGGCATCCTTGGTGTCTCAAGTCTAAGGACCAGATACACAACTGGGACTATGGAATCGTAATATGATATTAGGTAATATTAACCATACAACATTCCATAAGCGGATCAATCAGTAAACTCATTCTCCAATGAGTACCTATACTATATCCTTAATGTCTCAACACAAGTGGCTATGAGACCAGCCACCTCCATCATATGGATGGGTATATAGTACATTGATCTGTCTGGTTATCTCGATGTCCCTCTCAAGTAACCTATAACTGGGATTTTTAGGATCTGTGTTTAAAGGTGAATCGATCTCATTATCATAATCTCATCACGATCCGATTCTCATTACATAGAACCAAGGACATCACAATATATATGCAACATATAATATAATATAAAAATATACTAATATTAATCATAAGCAAAAAGATCACACAACGTGTCACACGTGCCATCACTCACGTGATTGGCTTATAGGGCACCTGTAACTAGCAATCTACCACTTGATCAAATACTAATCAATTATGTATCTGATCCCTATCAGACTCCTATGACGCTCAAATACAATATGAGCCAGTAGCTTTGTTAGTGAATCTACAATGTTATCTTCGAATTGAACTTTTTCCATTGTTATCTCTTTTCGGGTCATAATCGCTCTAATCAGATGGAACCTCCTCAAAATAATTCTGATGAGACCTGGGTTCCCTTGCTAGAGTTATCGCCCTATCGCTGTCACAATATGTGGGAGTCAGCTCCATATTGCTTGGTATGACTCCCAAATCCTTGATGAACTTCTTCATCCACACCCCTTCCTTTGCTGCTTCTGCTACATCAATGTATTATGCCTCTGTGGTCGAGTCAGCAGTAGTATCTTGCTTGGAATTCTTTCAGCTTACTACTCTTCCATTCAGGGTGAAAACATACGCTAAATTTGACTTACTATCATTAATGTCGGATTGAAAACTCGAGTCCGTGTAGCCCTCAACCTAGAGGCTAACTTCTCCATATATCAATACACTTTACTGCCTTCTAGTGTTCTAAACCTGGATCTGTCTGATACCTATTCATAACACTCAGAGCATGTGCTATATCAGGCCTGGTATATAGCATCACATACATGATAAACTCTATCGCTGAGGCATAAAGTATCTTATTTATGTTTGCCCTTTCTTCAGGAGTCTTTGGGAACATACTCCTAGAAAGTGATAT
This sequence comes from Ensete glaucum, assembly GCA_021527575.1. Classification (NCBI taxonomy): domain Eukaryota; kingdom Viridiplantae; phylum Streptophyta; class Magnoliopsida; order Zingiberales; family Musaceae; genus Ensete; species Ensete glaucum. The sequence continues at coordinate 40,582,384 of CM038557.1, read as the reverse complement.
TCCATGTCTCATCGGTATGAGACCTCTCTTGGAATTCTACATGCCAAACCTTTTGACAATGGAGTCTATGTACCTAGACTGGACAAGCCAAGCATCCTTTTGGATCTATCTCTATAGATTCGGATCCCCAAAATATTGGATGCTTCCTCTAAGTCTTTCATAGAGAAGTTTATAGATAGCCAAGCCTTCACTATAGAGAGCATTCCTATATCATTCCCAATGATTAGGATGTCATCCATATATAGTACCAATAAGGTGATAGTGCTTTTAACTTCCTGTATATAAAGGCTCATCTTTATTCTTAATGAAGTCATAAGATCTAATCATCTCATCAAATCTTATGTTCCAACTTTGGGAAGCTTGCTTCAATCCATAAATGGATCTAAGCAATTTGCACACTTTATCTAGACTCTCTTTAGATACGAATCCCTCTGGCTGTATTATATACACCTCCTCCTCGAGGTTGCTATTGAGGAATGTTGTTTTGACATCCATCTGTCAGATCTCATAGTCATAATGTGCTGCAATGGCCAAAATAATTCTAATGGATTTAAGTATGGCTATAGGTGAAAACGTTTCATTATAGTCAACTCCTTGTCTTTGACGATATTCTTTAGCTACCAGCCTTGTTTTATAGGTCTCTATTTTCTATCCACTCCGATCTTCTTATTGAAGATCCATTTGTAGCCGATGGGTATAATAGACTTAAGTGCATCCACAAGGTTCCAAACCTTGTTAGAGTACACAGAATCCACCTTAGAATTCATAGCTTCTTGCCACTTCCCAGAGTCTATACTCATAATAGCCTCCTCGTAGGTCTGAGGATTAGCATCCTGAGAGTTATCTCCACTGATATGTCTCACATATCTTTCAGGAGGGTGAGATACTCTACTAGACCTATGTAAAATTGGAATTTGTGTGTTAGGTATCTGAACAGACTCGGGCTCTAGAATAGTGTTTGAGCTAGGTTCTCCAACCTCGCTCAATTCTATCTCACTCCTATTATTTCCACCAAGAATATATTCCTTCTCAATGAATACAGCTCTTTTGGCAACAAAAACCTTTCGGTCCTCGGGATGATAGAAATAACACCCACAAGTTTCCTTTGGGTATCCCACGAATGTGCACCATTTTATTCTTGATTCCAACTTATCAGGGTTATGTCTTCTAACGTGGGTAGGACAGCCCCAATCTTAACAATCTTAAGATCAGACTTCTTTCCTTTCCATATCTCATATGGTATAAATACTACTGACTTTGATGGAACTCTATTCAGAAGGTAAGCTATAATCTCTAGGGCGTACCCCTAGAATGAGACGAGTAGGTCACCGAAACTCATCATGAATCGCACCATGTCTAACAGCATGCGATTCCTCCTTTTTGATACACCATTGAGCTGAGTGTATAAGGAGGTATCCACCAGGATAGAATCCTATTATCCCTAAGGAAATGGGTGAACTCTATACTCAAGTACTCTCCTTATCGATATGATCGAATAGTCTTAATACTCTTTTTAATTTGGTTCTCTACCTCATTCTTATATTCCCTGAATTTCTCAAAAGCCTTAGATTTGTACTTCATTAAGTACATGTGTCCATACCTAGAGAAATCATCAACGAATATAATAAAGTATGAGTAACCATATATAGCCTGTGTCGATATGGGACCACATACATCACTATTGTATGAGTTCCAATAACTCGGTGGCTCTCTTTCCAGTTCCACTAAAAGGAGAGCTGGTTATTTTCCCACGAAGGCAAGGTTCACAAGTTGCATATGACTCGTAGTCAAATGGATCTAAAGATTCATCTTTTAGCAACTTTTGAATCTTTCCCTCATACATATGACCTAGCCTATAATGTCATAGGTTTGCGTTATTCATCTCATCTCTTTTCCTCTTAGACATGTTTATATTTATGATGTGTAGAGAATTGTCTAACATATATAAGCCATCTGTAAGGGTCCCTCTAGTGATGATCTCATCATCCATAATTATTGAACAACTATTATTTTCAAAAACTAATTTATATCCACTAATTATCAAACAAGATATAGAAATGATATTTTTGATAATAGAGGAAACAAAGTAGCATGTATCTAATGCAATAATAGCTCCACTAGGCAGATGTAGGGTGACCTCTCTAATAGCAACTACAACAACTCTTACTCCATTGCCCATCTTGAGGTCCATCTCGCCTCTGGCCAATCTCCTATGTCTTGCCAGAACTTGCAACGAGTTACAGATATAATAAGCACTCCTGGTATCCAATACCCATGTGTTGTTATCATGAAAATCTGACAAGTGGAGATTGATCATGAATATACCTAAAGCTTCTCTGAGCTTTTATTTTGACTTATCTGCAAGGTAATCCTTACAGTTCCTCTTCCAATGCCCACCTTGACCGCAGTGGAAGCACTGCCTTTTGTCCTTTGTCGGGCCTTTCTTGGTAATCTTTCCTTACCTTGTCTTTCTTTGCTCTTGGCCTTCTTAAGGATCTTGTTGGTCTTCCTTTTCTTTTTAGTCTCACTAATATAGAGAACTGACTTCTCCTTCTTGATGACACTCTCAACTTCTCTCAACATATTAAGGAGCTCAAGGAGAGTCACCTCAAACTTGTTCATATTAAAGTTAATAATGAACTGTGAAAAGAAATTCGATAGGGACTGAAGTATAAGATTAATATACAGGTTATCCTCTAGGACTATCTATATACTTCACAAAGTGAGCGATCTCATCCTCGCTTATCTTTTCCTCCAGCATGGGCACAATCATGTTAAGGACATATATGATTTTCTCTTCCGTGAGAACAATTCTCAATTTGTTGAGCTTTTGGGCTAATGAGGTAGACATATATGATTTTCTCTTCCGTGAGAACAATTCTCAATTTGTTGAGCTTTTGGGCCAATGAGGTGGTCGGCATCAAGTATACCATGTAGGGGTTTTACAAGTGACAAACAAGATATATCATAAATTAAATAACGTATAGATTTTGCAGAAAATATTAATTAAGATATGGACTTCTATCTTAATGTATTCCCACTATTTTCTTAGCGAATCATGCGACACCCTCGACACGTAAGATGGAAGTCTCTAGCAATTACACTAAGCCCAAAAGGTAGACAACTCTTGCCAATCATAACTCCTTGTGATTCCCGTCATGTTCGACCTCCGAATCATCATGGTCTCAAGGGACTCAACCAACCATGATATTCAGTTAAGTCATCACCATCGTTACAAGATGAGTCTGATTTGATGATATGCTCTCGAGGGATGCGACCAAGCATACCATGTCCTTAGGTTACCGGTGACATCTTTATGTTATAGGCAAGAACTCGATTATGTAAATAGGTGAGCCTCGAGGAACTCGACTAACTCAATCTATGTCATGATTAGTCATTTTCCCATGAAGGCAAGGTTCACAAGTTGCATATAACTTATAGTCAAATAGATCTAAGTATCCATCTTTCAACAACTTTTGAATCCTTTCCTCATGTATATGACAGCCTACAATGCCATAGGTACGCATTATTCACCTTATCTCTTTTCCTCTTAGACATGTTTATATTCATGATGTTTGTGCTGGTTACAAGTGCCCTGCAAGCTAATCACGTAAGTGATGGCACATGTGACATACTATGTAATCTTTTTGCTTATGATTAATATTAGCATATTCTCATATTATATTATTTATTGCATATATATTATGATGTCCTTTGTTCTGTGCAATGAGAATCAGATCATGATGAGATCACAATAATGAGATCGATTCCCCTTTAAACACATATCCTAAATAATCCCGGTCATAGGTTACTCGAGAGGGACATTAAAAAAACTGGACAGATCGGTGTACTATATACTCATCCATATGATGGAGGTGACTGGTCTCGTAGCCACTTGTGTGGAGACACTAAGAATATAGTACAAGTACTCATTAGAGAATGAGTTCACTGATTGATCCACTTATGGAATATTATATGGTTAATGATACCTAATGTCAAGCAGTGATTCCATAGTCTCAATTGTGTATCTGGTACTTAGACTTGAGATATCAAGGATGCCTTGTATGAGTACTCCTTTCTTTGATGCTAGACTTATAAGTTTGGAAAGTTTCAAATCTGGTACAACTGGTTATTGGGATTTGTAACCAACCTTATGAAGGCAATTGAGTGTCGATAGAGGATCATCCACTCTCGGTATTATAAGAGGAATATTTCATATGTGCTTGCTCAGACAAATCCCTAGCCAGGGTCATTCAGACTGAGAAAGAAAGAGTTCTCCGGGAGGATCTAATTAGAGTAAGACTATGACAGATTCTGTATATGACATGACAGTATCATGTCCAATATATAGTCTCTGTGATATTAGTTGGATTAGGGATTATAGATACACGGTAACTGTGGATAGACAGGTTCGATGGATTTGATCCCCCCTGTACCGTCTGGGGACTATGGCGTAGTGGCCTAGTATGTCCATAGTCAATGAGTCGAGTGAATTATTATGGGGATAATAATTCACTATATCATGAGGAGTTCTATTGGAAGTGACTCACGGCCAGCTCGGTATTGGGCCTTGAGTGTCACATATATATGGTGGATGTTTCAGTCAATAGAGGATTGGATGAAGATCCGATTAGCCCCTATTCTCATTAGATGAGACCCTATGCTGATGAGCTCCTTGCTTAAAGCCCAATCAGAGGCCTAAGGAGATTATTCAATAGAGATCCAATAATGCAAGGTTAGTGGGTTATTAGATGGAGATCCAATACCCACTAAGGCAAGAGCCTTAGGGTTTTCTGTGGCTCTCTATAAATAGGAGGGGAGACTCATAGTTGATAGGCTGCAGCTTTAGCCACCACCTCATATTCTCCTCCCTCCCTCTGAGCAAGAGTTGTAAGATCAGATTTGAGGAGTTTCACTGCAGAGATCTATTGTGTAGATACCGCTATAGAGGTGGACGCTTGACCTCCTTCATCTTCTCCATCCGGTTCTGGAATACAAGGATATATGATCTCCCTAGGTAAAATCAATCTCTCACGTATCGTGATTTTTTTGTTTTTGTAATTTTTCTCGTGACCCCAATATTTTACATGACGATTTGATCTGTATGGGAACTAGTTTTTTGTTTTGATTTCTGTTGCGCATGTGATGCACCCATTGAGGTTTCCCAACAAGGATCAGGAAGCTCGTTAGGAGCACGCCGGGCGATCACCGGAAGAAGACTGAATAACTTACCATAAGAATGCCAGAGGTTACCGAATTGGAACAAGTTGGGTCTTAGTTTAAGCTTGTGGTCTTTCGTTATAATCATTGAGTCGTAGTTAGAAGTGAGTCATAATTGAGCTAGATTTGGATGAAATCCAAATCAACTTAATAAGGCAATCGGGGTCCACTATTGGGGGTTTGATTGAGCTCAGGTTGAGCTTAATTGGTTGACTAGAGGGTTGATCAACATTAGGTTCAAGTCGAAATTCAAAAAGTGGAGGGAACCAATTTTGTGGAAATTTCAGCGGGTAAACCGTCGATGAGCGACGGGTGTACCACCAGTGCCTAGGCTTTCAAGCGGTTGACCCGTCGAGGCTGGGTAGTTGAACCGCCCATACCCAGAAATTTGAATACTTTCGACGGTTGACCCACCTAGAGTTGGTGGGTAAACCGCCTGTACCCTAATGTTCGGGCGGCTGAGCCACTCAAGTCAGTGGGTAAACCACTCGTACTCGATTTTTCCATGTATGTTTGATTTTTTGCTCCAAAAATCTAAAACTACTCTGGGCTTATAAATACCCCAAGTTTTCTTATATTCTATATAATAATTTTTGGGATTATATTTTGAGAAAATATTGTGTGAGAATTGTAAGAAAAAAAAGGGTAAGGGAGTGATCAAAGAGTGTAATCTTATCTCCCTTGTAAGCAAAGTGTAAGAGTTTGGTCTTCACCTAAATAAAATTGGTAGTGGACATAGGTGTGCCTCAAGAAGGAGGACTCAGGAGTAGATGTAGTCTATTGGCGTCGAACCACTATAAAAATTATGAGTATTTCCTTGCTTTCATTACTTACATATTCTTGTACTGATGCATCTAATTTAACTAAACTCTTTGAAAGTAAAGTATTCATGATAAGTAATTTCCTTCAAACGTTGCTTATCTTTTCGATTTGTTTATTAACTTAATAAATTTCTTTTAATTACTCACTCGTTTCACTATGAACAAAAATTTTTAGATTTTCTATATTAGTTTAATAGAAAAGTTTTCATCTAAACTGAAAATTTATACTTACACTAATTAATTCCAACCTTTTTAGTACTAATTGATCCTAACAAAAATTAGTTAGATAAATCAAGAAACTAAAATTAGTAATTGGGGTCAAATTCAAATAGTCATATACCTCTTTGTTTCTAATTTACCCAAGCACAAATCACAAGAGGTTACTCTCTCTCTCTCTCAAAATATATATATATATATATATATATATATATATATATATATAGTCTAACAACAAGTTTTTAGTTTAAAATATACAAATTATTCTTATTCATTCTGAAACACGAAGCAATTGATTCATTTTTGTAGTCACTTGAATTAGTCAAAGTAGATGCTTATGTTCACTGGGGGAATTGTTGGTTCAGTTTTGTAGTCAGCGAAGCTTTAATAATTCATGCGGAGAGCTCAATTTAAATGAGCCAAATAATCAAAGGATGATGAGATGAATTTTTGACACCACCACAGGATCTTAAGTCATCAAATAGCATCACTATAACAACTTGTTGGAGCCAAACAAAAAGTTTTCTTTTCAGATCAACTGCAACCTAAAACTTTGTGAAACATTGAGTGACACAAAGAGGCAAATAAAAACATATTGAATGCTGCTATATATGCATAATAATCAGTTAAAAATTTGTGGGCCTTTGGACACAGCAGTGAAGGAATCAACCTTAAAATTTAGGAACAAACAAAACATCATAGCATAATACATCTATCGCATCCGATTCCGATATTAGCAAAACAGCTCACTCTAACTAAAGAAGTTGTTCCAATTGAAGGAGGCAATACCACATGTCTTTTGGCTTCAAATTTCTCTCTTTGATCTGATGCCTGAAAAAAAGAGGACACCGCTAGGAAAGAGCAGAGAACAAATTCTCATTCCGTTAATAATACATGTCGACAACGACAACAACAATAATAAAATCGTGCGTTAATAATATATGTCTAGATATGCCTTAATACTGCAGTTGTTTAAGAAGAACCCTTTTGTGAATAAATATATGATTTATATAGTATTTTGTGAACTAAATGAACGGTTCAGGAAGAAGCAACTCTAGAGCAGCATGTAACTTTTGATAGGAAGTTAGGAGACTATTGAGAGACAACATTTATTTGGTAACTTCCTGAAATTTAGATAAGTTTGTGAGATTAAAAAAAAAAAGACATGAGAATGCCAAAGAAATAGAAGAACAGAAACCAAACTACAAGCCACATAATGCATAATCAAAGCTGGAAAAGGAATTAAAACAAAAAAAAAAAAAACCCTGGTGATAATTAGGAAATATACTTACCACCATTGCATCCATAGGGAAGTTTAGCCTTGCTAGGTCACATCATATCAAAATGCTCAAACATAACAAATGAGGCACTTGCATTATCTTTACCATATAAAATGATACATACACAGGACGGACATAGGGAGGGGCTTCTCTAAATATCACACTCCCCCTCTCGCTGCGGGCATCAAAGAGAGGATGCTAAATCAACAACTTGAACACGAAATTGTTAACAGAGATGTGCTTCTAAGATCGTGAACTGAAAAGAACCAACATAATTGGACGAGAGAGATTTAAATGTCATCCAAAGAGGCTTATGTGATTAGGCCAAGAAGGTCAGCAATGCAGAATAACATCAAATAGGTCTTTACTTTCTTTTGTCCGCTTGAAAGAAAATAAATTTTGATATGCCAGTTCGAGAAAGAAACCACCATAACCATGTCAACAACACAACAAAAGCATAATGAATCAAAGCATGACCCACAGGTAGAACTCATGAATTATCAGACAGATCGGTCAACAGTCCAATTACTGGAATAGCAAATCTATCCGTCCGAGAGTTTGTCTAAAGCCACAAAATGCATCAATTTGATATCGTTAATTTTTGCAATAAAAGTACTCACTGTTGATGGAACGAAGCAACTCCTACTTTAGTGAACACGAATCATTGCGACCTGAAGCAAAACGACGAAGAGAAATTCGATCCGAGGCCGAGACGAATAAAAAAACGATGAAGAAGCACTGATGAAAAACATTGGTAGGGACATTCATGACCTCCACAAAGTCTTCCACCCGCTCCTGTTGTTTGTTTGTTTCTTTCATGACCTCCTATCAAACATATTCTTTCTAAGTGCTCCTTGGGTATGCCATCTCAAGGATTTAAGAGTCCAAATCTATGTGTCATCACAGGATTACTCAGGGAGGTAAATCAGGGGTATGGTTTGAACCAGGTCGGTTCCGAATAAGGCGTTTAAATTCCAAGTGGTTTGTTCTATGAGTTCATTGACAGTTTTGTAGTTTTGGATTAGGGGGATATTTTTTTTTATGTAACTGGGTTATTTTAAGAAAAGATGGTTGATGGCCCATGAGTCATTCTAGATGGAGGTGTTGCACTCATTACCAATTAGTTTCTTAAAGGCAGTCATGGTTAGATTCAACAATTTGCAAAGATTATTCGAGGGTGTAGGAGGATTTTGATAGAAGAGTGGCAGGGGGTCATGGATAGTATTATATTTTATGATCCTATCTAATTAGATAAACTATATTATATTCTAATTATGATTATCGATTAATAGAAAGAAAATTTCAAATCTTCTGCTCTCGTATATAAATTAGAATGGCCTCCGTGGGACTATACACAATATGTGAATATACATATATGCAGATAAGAGTGAAGATACATGACATGATTGAGAGATTACAGATCTTCTCTCATCTCCTATTTGTCTCTAAATTGATTACTCATAGTGATCCTATGAATGATAAGAAGAGAAAAGATGAGTCTAATTCTCCTTGCAGATCGACATCACTATATATTTTGAATCTGATGACAATGTGTTTACAAATCAGATAAAGGTTTTCTAAGCAGCATCAAAAGGTACGCATCGTAAATTTAGATATATTGTTCTTTGATTTTAAATTTTGACATTAATATTTTTATTATAATAATAGCATATTATAGTATTTATGCCTACGATTGGTATCAGAGCCATCATTATGAAATCAATTACTTTAGATCTATTTGTTAGAACCTTTCACTCATGAAAAGATATTAATCGATTTTTAGTTAATGATTCATGAATGATTCATCAATATTGTCGATTTACTATTTCATCTATTCTATCTTATCGCTTACTTATGGGCAATGTAAGGTTCCTCGTGTTTGATCGATGGGCCACTATCGACATCTTGCTATCAGCGACAATATTGTTGAGAGCGACGAACTTCGATGGATGCCCGCCTAGTTGTAGGTAACGACTACATAGCGCCTCTACGTGCGACAACTATAGCAATGTCAGTATCCATGACAGTAGCAGTGACTAGTAGCGCCATTGTATGCGATGGTTATAACAACACTACCACTACTTGTAACGACTCTACAACACTGTTATGGTAGCATTTGTTGGTCGTGACTGGTGTCAATTGGACATCGGGAGTCAAGCATTGGTGATGATTATGCACAATAGGGATGATCATGCCTTGGGCAGCGATCATGTATAACGACTATGATTCCTCACGAAGGTGACAATAATCGCATGATGCTCTTTGAAAGGGACAATTAGGATTTTTTCCTAAAAGGATAGTTTTTCCTCTCATAAATAAGATAATTTAAATCCGTGTCCCTATATTTACTTTTCAATTCTACCCTTACAAAAATACAAAAATTTCCTTCATACATCCTAAGTAAAAAAATTATAATTTTACCCTTCAATAATTAAAAAATTTCTAAATTATGTCATCAACTAATTTAATTTATTTTGATCAAATACTTTGATCAAACTTGATCATAAATGTATTTTTATTATTTGATTGGATTTTGGTTTGATCATAAGTTTTATTCAAATTTAAGAAAAAATAAATTTTGATCAATTTTTTATTTTAATCAATTTTATTTTTTGACTAATTTAATTGGATTGATGTTTAGCCCAATTCTAGGTATGTCTAATCAAATATGATTGAATGGTATACAAGTTCCAAATGAAATTAAAAAAATATACTTGTATATGGTTAAAATCCAATTATTGTTCTTAGATATTTATAAAATTATTGACATGTATATGCTTAAAATTATAAAATAATATTTATTTTTACATAAAAATATGATTTATGATTTATCATGATTATAGTTATCATTATGAGTTTTTGTTTATACTGATTAATATTCAATAATTATTATGATTATGATTATGATTATTATTATTAAAATATTTTGACAATTATATCTCTAAGTTTTATTTGATTAGTAACTTGAGATGATAGTTTTGTGGGATGTAATTTATAATAAAAATTATCATTTGTAAGATACCTTAAACTATATTTTATATTATTTTATTAGTCTTATAGTCGTCAGACCTAGACGTATAACTTATAAAATTTTATTAAAGAAATAGTGTAAATGATATTAATAAAAATAATATTCATAATGACACATATGATTAAGATATTTTATAATCCCAAAGGAGAATATATTTTAAATAATTATATGATGGGATAGGATGATACTATTTTGGATATCCTTATAATATAAAATTATATACCCAAAATTATATACTATTCTACAAAGATGGTGTCAATTTACCATAAGTAATTTTGTATTTATCAAATGCTAGATATATCAATATTTCACTCAAAGATAAAATAGAGATGATATCAATAGATCAATGTTACTTAAAAGCTCAAAAAATTAATATTATTTTATTATAGTGATATGTCATTGCATCTTGATAAATATTCATATTTTTTCTAAAATTATTTTTTATAAATAATTTAAGCATATATAATTTACAATGGGTGTGTTAGATCTTGATCACATTAGTTGAAAGGATCACAAACTTAATTAGTAAAATTTTATGACATAATTAAATAAAATAACTAATCAAAAAGGCCTAAAATACTAAATTTTCTGATAATTACTAATAATATTTAGATTTTAATATAGTCTATAATAATGATACAAGAATATTTTAAAAAAAATTTAAATTTACTTATAAATCATTTGTTAACATATTAATGAAAAATAACTAAAATTTAGTACAATAGTAATTGAGGAATTCAAGTTTATATCATTAATATGGTTGATAAAAATATAGTATATATGTTTGAAAAAAATTAAGATTGAAGTAAAAATGATTAATAATATTTGGAGTAAGAATAGATAATAATAAAAGAAAATTAAGTGTAAATCACTTGAGTTTATAAATATTATATAAACTCATAAAATAATCTGCTTAGTAAAATGTTGCTTCTATGGTAAGGAAGGACATTTGAAAAACATAAGATTGATTTTAAAGAAAAATATATAAGTTTGACCTTTATATGTTTTAAATCAAATATTACATAAATCCTTCTATAATACTTGATGGATTGATTCTTACGCTTCAATATATGTTACCAATAATAAAGATTCATTTTAGTATGAAAAAAAATAATAATATCTTCGTTGTTACAAGAAATCACTTTAAAGTGAAAGTGATAGTAGTTAGTACTTATCGCTTATACCTAGAGACGATTTATTGGATAAATCTTGAGAATACATTTTATATTCTTATAATTTTAGAAATTTGTTTAGATATTTTATCACCTTTATAGATAATTTATTTAGATATAACTATATATCTAATTCATATAAGGTCTCAAGTTATTGTCACATTTAGGTGTAAATAAACAAAATCGAATGATAATTAGATAACAAAAGTCAGTATTATCACATATGATAAGAGTGATAAGTTTTATGATAGTTATGATAAACTCGATCATAATTATAGTTCTTTTGTTAGATTCTTGATAAGTATTTGTACTTAGTATGATTTACTAAATATGCCATAATAAAATAAAATTGTTGAAAGATAAAATCATACTCATATGGATTTGGTTAGGAGTATGATGAGATATTATTCGGTAACTGAATCAATTTGTATGGAGAAGCACTAAGGACAGTTATGAATATATTAAACATAATTTTTAGTAAATTAATTTTATTAACTCCTTTTGAGTTATAATTGATTTAATGATTATTTTTAGATATTTTATTATTTATTTAAAAAAATTTTAAGGTATATATATTTTATTACCTTAATTATAGTATGAGGATAATTAAATTTTGTAATACAAAATTCTTAAAAAATAACAAATTAATGGAAGCGAAAATATTAAAATTTAAGCTTAATATTAAGAAATACATATTGATACTCCTTTATCATTAGAGAGATTATTGTTACTCAATCATTAAATGATTTAATAAAGGTAAATATTTATAGAATAATCACAATCGATAGTTTTGATAATATCTTAAGGAGAATGAAACATATTATTGAATCTCAGATTTTGATGATGAAATCAATTAGTGTATTTGTCATCTAACCCATGTGTTGAAGAGAAGTAATGTAGGATTAACTATAACTGGGAAAATACAAAGTAATTAAGGAAGAATTTGTCGTTGGGCCGGAGTCAAGATCAGGCATCGGGTTAGGGTTCGGATGATATGCTGGAAGCTCGTTGAGGGTTCATTGGAGGTTGCTAGGAGTTTGTCGGGAGTTCATCGATAGGTTGTCGGGAGCTCGTCGAGAGCTTGCTGGAAGGATGCTAGGAGTTCACCAGAAGGAGATCGAGAGCTCGTCGAAAGGATGTTGGGAGGTTGCCGAAAGATCAATTGACGTGATGGATAATGAAGATTGTGTTTGTAATTATTTGTCTTAACTGTCGTATTTAGCATCATGATTAGAGTTAGTTTTACTAACTCGATTAGGGGCCAGTCAAGTCCATTTTGGATTAGATTTTAGCTCATAATAGAGTTCATTTCATTGAACTGGAAAGGGGTCAATATAAGGTATGATTCAGATACAAAATAGTATAGGAAAATACTATTCTCAGATTACCTAGCAGTAGTGCCACCGGTGGGCGACTTTGGTACTGCTAGTGGGCAATGGTAGTGTTGCCCAAGTGATGGTGGTACTGCCCAAGTTTTCAGGCATCTTTTGGTGGGAGTACCACATGTACCCAAATTTTTTGGGGAAGGTTGAATTTTGGCTCTAATTTTTGAAGTTAATTGAGGTCTATAAATACTCCAAGTATTCTTGTATGGAAAAGCAAAAATGTAAAAATGTGAAGGAAAAACTTGGTAAAATTTTGTTGAATTGGGTTGAAAGCTTCCCTTTTTCTTTTAAGAGTGAATTGTGCAAGGGAAGGACTAAAATTGAGTAGGAAAGATTGATCTTCTAAGCCTTAGAAAAGGAGAAAGCAAAAGTTATTCTTTTGAGCCTACGAAAAGGTGAAAGGTGTAAGGGGTGTTTGATCTTCGTCCGTGAAAGAAGATCGATGGTGGACACCAATTGGCCTCGAGTGAAGAGAGATCGGTAGTGGACATAGGTTAAAGTTTTGACCGAACCACATAAAATCTATGAGCATCTCTACCCTTGCCTCTCTTTACTATTGCATCCGAATTTGATTGTTCTTAAATAGTTCTAAAAAAAGCATGAGCATTTTCTTTTGATTTTCTCTTTACTATTGTTCTTGAACTTTGTCACTCTAAACTACTACTAAGAAAAGAACTTACGATTTCTATTTTACTTCAAGCAAATTATTTTTTTAAACCAAGTTTTTTTAGCACTTGCACTAATTCACCCTTGCTCTTAGTGCCAACTCAATCCTAATAGTTATTTCTAATTATTACATGATATACTTTCAAGAATCAGATTATGATATAAGAATTAAAAGGATCCCTTAATGTTCTTACTAGTTATTAAAAGTAATGAATATAAAAAAGGATACGATGTCATAAAAGAAGAGTTAAATTCAAGGGCCAAAATGATATCTAAGAACTCATCAAATTGCCTAATAAATGTAAAAGAGTCTATTACATAAACATGACTAAAAAAATAATATTGTATGATATAAAAGCTAAAATTATGATCAAAGATTTTATTCATAAAAAATACATCGACCATAACAAAATATCTTCTTTAGTTTTTTAAATAAACTCATTTAGAATTGTCATAACATTAATGACTCATTATGATTTTGTTACATCATAATGATATGAAAACAATTTTTCTAATTTCAGATCTGGATTTATATGTATTCACCTAAACGATTTGTAGAGAAAATCAAAGAAATATAAATTTTGAAATACAAATTTAAAAAGTCCATTTATGACCTTTAGCAAACTTATAATAATGATATATAAAATTTCTTAATATCATTACTTCCTTCATATTTAAAAGAAAAATATTGATTAATATATCTGAAGATCAATGAAAGCAAGATTTCACATCACCTATAATTCCAACAATCCACACATGAAGGTTGACTTTCCAAGATGGGAAGAAGGAGACCTGATTCAATGGATCTCGCGCGCAGAGCGCTATTTTTGGTTCTACCAAGCCACCGACGTTATAGGGGTGGAGATTACTATCATACACCTCAAGGGGGATGTTATTCAGTGGTTTAATTGGTTTGAATACACCTATGGAGGACTCTCTTGGCAGTAATTCAAGGAAGGACTACTAAACTTCTTCCGATCAAAAGATTTCGACAACATCGATGGATAATTGGCAAAGATTCATCAAACCTCTACAATACAAGAATACCAAATAAAGTTTGAGCATTTATCTAACTATACTAAGAATTGGTCTGAGAAGTAACCTTTAGGTATTTTTGTCGAGGGCCTAAAGCTGGAGATCTAAGGAGAAGTAAAGGCGCGACAACCGTACACTCTAATGGTGGTGATTTTCTTTACGCGTATCTAGGAAGAATGATTGAACCATAAGGTACGAAGGACAAAGGTCACTCCTCGACCAGCCATGCTAAGACCTACTACCCCTTCTACTACCATTCAAGCCCTTGAACCAAAAAATTTAATAAGAGACGAGCTTCATGAACGATCAGCCAAGAGGTTGTGTTGGCATTGTGATGAACCGTGGAGCCATGAATATCGCTGCAAAAAGGGTCGACTCCTCATGATTGAACCAATAGAGGATAAGGACAAAATCTAAAGAAGCCCTTAAACCTGAAGAAGAAGCCATGGAGGAAAAGTTCCAACCGGCCAATTATGCAGTACATACATTAACCGGCAACTCCAACCCGCAGATAGTGGAAGTTGGAGGACTTCTAAAACAGCAACTCATTACCGTTCTCATTAACACGGGCAGCACAAATAACTTCCTCAATAATAAGGTTGCTGCATGTTTAGCACTTCAAATTAAAGGTTGTAACATGTTTGACGTAAAGGTCACCGACGGTCAAATCTTTAATTGCGATCAATAGTGCTCGCCGGTGAAACTACTCCTCCAAGACCAAAAAGTGGTACCTGATTTTTTCCTCCTACCCATCGATGATTATGAAGCCGTACCTAGGATCGAATGGCTCATAATACTAGGTGATATCTCCTAGAATTTTTCTAAATTAATCATGAAATTTTAATACGAAGGGAGACACGTCATGTTATGAGGCAAGCGCGGGAGCCAAATTTCCACTATTTCATCGCAACGAATAGAGAAAGTTCTACATAAAGCATATGATGGATTTTTAATGCATATCTAGCAGCCATCTAAGGGAAAGAATATACAAAACTCAGATCCTAAGCTTGCCCTCTTGTTGGATGAATTCATAGATGTTTTCACAGAGCCGCACGGGTTGCCCCCTAACTAGCCGCATGACCACCGCATTCCTATTCTACCGGGTAAACCTCCAGTAAATTTATTTCTGTACCACTACTCTCACTTGCAGAAGGACGAGATTGAGAATATCATTAAGGAGATGCTTGATACGGGGTGATTTGACCAAGTTGCAACCCTTACTCTTCACCGGTATTGTTAGTATGCAAGAAGGACGGTACATCATGAATATGCATTGATTATCAGGCCTTGAATGCTATCACTGTCAAGGATAAATATTCTATACCAGTCATAGATGAGCTCTTAGATGAATTAAAAGGAGCTTGAGTCTTCACTAAATTGGATCTCCATTCCGATTATCATTAGATTCGGGTATGGACTGAAGATGTTCCAAAAACTGTATTCCGCATGCATAACAACCACTATGAGTTTCTGGTAATGCCTATTGGACTTACGAATGCTCCTTCTACTTTCCAAAGCCTGATGAATGATATCTTATGAAGTTTTCTATGTAAGTTTATATTGGTGTTCTTTGATGATATTCTCATTTATAGCCCTACGCTTGATATACATTTACAACACTTACGAACTGTTCTAACGATTCTTCGGGAGAATACTCTTTATGTTAAACAGTCAAAGTGCAGCTCCTTATAGTGTAAAGTGGAGTATCTTGGGCACATTATATCAGAGGATGGAGTGGTGGTAGACCCGATAAACATTGAGACAATCCAAGGATGGCCGAGACCTATAAACATAAAATCACTATGTGGTTTCCTTAGACTCACGGGCTCCTACCAAAAATTCATGAAAGATTATGGCAAGATCAATGCCTCACTCATATCCTTACTGAAGAAAGACTCCTTCTTGTGGTTGGATAAAGCCTCCACAGCCTTCGAACGACTCAAGGCAGCCATGATGATGACGTTAGTCCCAGCGCTGCTTATTTTCAGCTATACTTTTATCATTGAGACCGATGTGTCAGGAGTTAGAATTGGGGCTATTCTTATGTAAGATGGTTGACTCCTAATTTACATCGAGGCTTCCCCCACACTCCAACTGAGGTTTTTACAAAGGATACTAATTACTACCAAATTTAAAATATGGCTGGATACAGGTCTATGGCATGAAAGAGGAGCAAAACTAGAAGAATTGCAATCCATGCTCATGCTCGATTAGGCTCTCATCATCCTAAATCATACTAGAGGGTAGTCACCATTCCAGAACAAAGATTGGCTATCATAAAGAGTCATCGTATAGCAGTACATGTGAAGAAGAAACGGCCTCCTAACAAATTTCAGAATAGATGAAAAATTAAAGATCGAGTTTTTCTACACCTCCAGCCCGATCAGTAGGAAACTTGAGCCATAATAAAGTAGTCTCTATATTTCTTTGGCCTTGCAAAATTGAGGATCACATTGGGGCCCTAACATGGAGATCAAATTCGCGTACCAAATCAATATTACAGTTGGTCTGCTAGGTATCTCACCTCAAATGGAAATTTAAAGAAGACAATTCAACCTAAATCATTTCAACTAACACCCCATCTAATGATGAGGCCAAAGTTCATTTAATGATAGCATGGGAATCATATGAGGAGCTAAAGACCCGGTTCCATGAGTTCATAGAACCTCAGCCTTGAGGACAAGGCTGATTTTAAGAGGGCAGGTTTGATAGAACTCCAGTAGGGTTAAGTCATAATCACTTAGAAGTAATCAATAAGAACCCTGTGAGATTATAATAAAACCCTACCTAGTCACTTCTATCTTATAAGGAAGTGTGACAAGGGTTTATTTTAGGGCCTTAGGGCTTAGTGGTCACTGCCCCTTTTACTGGGCTAGTCAGCTAGGGTTTCCCCCTACTTAGGTCTGCTATAGAGCCAACCTAGCCGCCACCTGTTCCCTCTAAGGCAGGTAGGCTATATAAGGGGTAAAAGGATAATTTTAGTTAGACAAGCACCCCATGGGTTAGGGTTTATAACCCTATATAATGATATAGCTTCCTCCTCTCTTTTATTAAGCAATCAATAAATTTATTTCAGCCTTATGCCGAGTTTAGGAGGGAGGAACCCCTACAACGTTCCAAGGGTTGATCCCCCTCGAGGGTCAAAATCTATAGAGCTCCTTATGGGGTTCTATCAGTCTCTCTAAACTTTCTCTTTGCTAGAATTTTGTTAGACTTGGTGGTTATCCAATTTTGAATTCTGCAAACAAAGCATACAACTTGTCCTCCAAGCACGATTCAAGCCGTTATTCAAGCGTCTCCAACTTGGCACAGATCAGATCTACCGATGTCATGGCTTAAGACCCTAGATTATAATGTCAAGGTCCTTCTCCTGCTGTTGAGTTAGTTGTATGAATTGTTTGGGTGGATTGATGGCTGAAAGAGATGGTGGATTAAGGGTAGATGACTGTAATTTGGGGCTAAAAGATTGTTACTTTTTATTACTGGTGAGGCTGTGGTTTGGAACTGCTGTAGGGGTTGTATAGGGGGTATGATGATTGAGGTTTAAGGTTAGAGGAATGGTTTTGGGTTGCTGTTGATGACAACAATGGATTTGGTGGCGATCAAGTGTGAATGCAGCAAGTAGTAGCAAGGTAGTGCAGTAAAATTTTTCATCAAATAGGATACTGTTGATGCTACTATCTGGGGCTATTGTAGAGGCTGTAAGGGGGCTTCAATGGTAAAGGTTTAGGGTTAGAAAGGTAGATTAGGGTTGCTATTGATGGCAACAACCGATTTGGTAGGGATTGGTGGCCAAAATGGTGATGGATCAAGGTTACGGTTTAGGGTTGATAGCTTGCGATTTAGGTTATTGTTGGTGCTGTGGATTGAGGGTGCTATAGAGGCTACAAAGGATTTTTGTGATAGTGATTTGAGGTTGGAAAGTAAGGTTTAGGGTTGCTATTGGGGACAGCAACCGATTTTGCAAGGTTTGGTGGCTGTGGAAGATAAGGATCGATGGAAGGTTCTATGATTAGGGAAGATCGCTCTTTGGGCTACGATTTGGGTTGGTTGTGAATTATGAAAATAGGCTATGATAGTTTCATCTTAAGGCTAGAGGGATGCCCTAAAGATATCTTGGTTGGTGGTAGTATAATGGTTAGGTTTTGGGAGGTTAAGGAGAATAAAGACAAAGGTGCATCAACAGATTTTTTATCGAAAAGATTCTAACAGCAAAGACTTAATTTTCCTAGCAATTCATAACAAAGATTTGAGAAAAACTCAAAGGTAACCAACTGTTAAGAGAGAGATAATATCATAAAAAATTTCATGAAAGAAAATAACAGAGAAAGGTTTGGCAAAATCAAAGATCACTGGTATGAATTACGGTAGAATTTTGCGCCTAAAGTGTAATAGTTTGGACATAGAAGATCAACAGTTTATATTAAAAAATTTCTAATGAACCAAAATGAAATCTGTTGTTAGGAAGTTCAAAGTTGTTATAAAAATTTTATAGAGATCTAGACAGAAAAAATGCAATAGCAAGATCAGATAAGTAGAGCTATGTAATTGAAATTTTAGTGCAACTTTCATCGTAGAGATGGAAACTTTATGATGAAAAGTTTGTGCAGCAAAATAGGAATAATTTTTTTGGGTTTTTGGAATAAGGATAACTAAATTGCAATAGTAGTAAGATAGGAAACTAGAATATATTGCAATTTATAGGGAGATCAAAGGATGATCTGTGGTGGTGGAATTTCATGATGATCTTTAAGCAATTGTGGGAATTGCTTTAGGCAGTTGTGGAATGATGATGTATGGTTGTGGAAGGGCAGTGAGATGCCAAAATCATTGCTCTGATATCAAGTATTGGAACCATATAGATTCTAAGCTTGGAATGATCTCTATAGGGGATCAACCTCCTTGAAACTCTATAAGGGTTCATTCCTCCTTGGTTTTCTACCCAATAGCTGAAAATAATATTGATCTATTAATAATGAAAAGAGACTTATTATAAGACTATTTATAGGACTTCTAAACCCTAACTCCTAATAGGATTCCTACTTCAAGACTCCTCCTAACAACTCCTACTCCAACTCTAATCAACTTCTACTCCAATTAACCAAGACTCATCTTCCTCTCAACTCCTAACCCCTAGCCAACTCCTAACCATGATGTGGTTGGTGGCTATAAGGGTTTTCAACTCCTAATTTTATTCTTATTCCACCCTAAAGAGAGTCCAAGCTAAGTGGAACTCTCCCCCTCTTGCCCTAGCTTACCTCTCTTAAGAGGAGAAAGTGACTCGGAGATTCTCATCCCACAAGTTCTCCTCTCGAACCCTAGCCAACCACTTCTTTACTAGGGGTGACGGGGAGATTAGGGTTTATTACATTCATGACTCAATTGACTCTAACCCGTATCCAACTTTGACTCTTAACCTGACTCCAAGCTTCTCCTAACTGACTTAATATCAGGTCTAGGTTAGCCAACAAGGCCTAATCTAAGGACTCAACTTAATCAACTAGGACCCGACTCAGCTAGAATCCTAACATTTGACAAAAAGTTTTCAACGTTTATGTCTAGGATTTAGATGAGAATTCAAAGAGAAACTACTGATAAATAAAGCCAAGCTAATGCAAAATATGGAGAAGAATTTGATAGCAAGATATTTGCAAAAAGATCAATGATATGGTAGTAAGTATGCGTCTGAAATCTTGTAGTGCAACTTTTATTGTAAAGATGATAACTTTACATCGATAAGTTTATACAACAAGATTACAAAAGTTTATAACAAGGAATAGATGATGATGAAGGCGAGATCAATACAAAGTGTTAAAGAAAATATGGTAATAAAATATGGTAGCAAACTTTTGATGAGAAACATAAGGGCAAAGTTGTATGCGGCTGAAAAATACGTCAACGATGGAGGTCATTACAGCAGTTTGTATCAAGAATTTTAACATAAAATTTAAAGGAAATCTACTAATAAGAAGTGCCAAAGTCATCGTAAAAAACTTGTGGAAGATAGGGTAGCAAAATAGTGGCAGTAAGATCAAAACAGGGCAGTAGTATGCAACTGAATTATGCAGCATAACTTTCATCGAAAAGATGACAACTTTGTGATGATAAGTTTATGTAGCATAATAGAGGAATATTTTTTGGTTTTGGGTTTATGATAACTAAATTGCAGTAGCAGTAAGGTGGATTACTAAAACTGATGTAATGTTTAGTGATATTAAAAGGGTGATCTGCGATAGTGGTGATGACGGCGGAGTCGACGATGATCACAACAATTATGGAAATTACTTGGGAGATGGATGAAGATAATGGTGGCTATGGAAGGGTAGCAAAGCACCAAAGAACACTGCTCTGATACCAAGTGTTAAGATCCTTGCGTATTCTAAGCTTGGGTTTTGATCTCTATAGGGGATCGACCTCTAGGAACTCTTTAGGGGTTCCTTCCTCCAAGGTATTCAGCACAATGTCTGAAGAAAGATTAATCTTATTTATGATAAAATAGTGGTGGTTACATGAGTTTATATAGGGACTCAAAATCCTAACTCATAATAGGACTCTTTCTTTAATTAAACCAAGACTCCTACTAAACCAAGGCTTTTCTTCCCCTTAATTCCTAACCCCTAGCCAACTAGGTGGTCGATGGCTATAGGAGACTCCTATTCAATCAAGGAGAGAGAGTCCTAGCTAAATAGAACTCTCCCCCTCTACCTTAGCCGGCCTCTCCAAAGAGAAGGGGGCTGCTAGAAGACTCCCTCTTCATATAGACTCTCCCTAACGGGAGACTCCAACTCCTAATCAAAGTGAAACACTCCCATCTCCAAACCTAGCTACCTCCTCTAAACCCTAGCTAACTTCCCCTCATTAAGGTGGGTGGACAGTTGGGTTGATTATAAGCTTGACTTGGTAGACTCCAACCCAAATCCAACTCTGACTCCTAACCCGACTCTAGTCCAGCCAAATCTTAACCCTACTAGGATTTAGGCTAATCTATTACAATGGCTCAAATTTCTTCCTAGCCGACCTAATGTCAGGTCTAGGTTAGCCACTAAAGCCTAATCTAAGGACTCGACTCAATCGACTAGGACCCGAATCAGCTAGGGTCCTAACAGAGGCTTTGGTGGGGGGTAATCGAGTTAGAACATTTTAAGAAGCATCTTGTGGATCTGAGTGATATATTTTCAAGTTGCTTGCATGGAAGACATTGTGAATTTTGAGCCATATGATAAGACCCCAGAATGAGCCCTATAGATTTTGATCCTTGAGGGGGATCGAGACATTGTGATTTCTAACTTCTTATTTATGAAAAAGGAAGAAAATTTACATAAAGATGATGATAATTTACATAAAGATGATGATTTGCTATTTTCAGATTTATTTGCTATGTTTGTTTGAAATTTACATTAGATGATTTTAAATATATGAATAGCTCTTAAAATCATCCTAGATTTCTTGGATATTTGAGCTCACTTTCGAAATATCATTTTCAAAATTTATTTCTATAAGATTGAGAGTTCTTCATAATAATGTTTTATAAACTCCTCCCTTGCTTTCCTTATTTCTTTTTCATAAGAGTCGGAAAATGTTTTATGGCTCATATCCTATTTTATAAAGGGGGAGTAAAGACTCATATGCTTTGAAATCTTTAGCCCTACATTTTACCTTTTTGTTGATTACAAAAGAGGAGAAATATATATTGATGACTTATGTAAATTTTTACATTGGCATTTTAAATATATGTATAATGCATAATTTTTTGAAATTCATGAAAATTTTTGATGAGTTGATGACTTGATAATTTAAAGTAAATTGTTGTTGATGTTTCTCGTTGCATCTTGAAATATCATTTGGTTGAAATTTCATGATACTTAAATTCAAGTGTGTGGTTCTCTTGAATTTAAGTGTTCCTTATTATGGCATGCATTTAGGGGGGGTAAGGTTTAACTTTCGTCATTAATTGATTGTCATCATCAAAAAGGAAGAGATTATTGAATCTCATATTTTGATAATAAAATCAATTGATGAGTATTTAACCTAACATGTATTATTAGAGGAAGTGATGTAGGTTTAACCACGATGGTGAAAAGGAGTTGTAGACTGGACATGGACCCAAGATCAAGCTTAAGCATTAAGCCAAGGTTTGAATGATACGGTGGGAGCTCATCGGGAGTTCGCTAGGACTTCGCCAAAGGTATCAGGAAGATCGCTAGGAACATGTTGGGAGATTGCCGGAGGAAGACTATGAGACTCACCACAGAGAATACTAGAGATTCAACAACTCGCATGGCAGGAGACTCATATTTTTGAAAGGGAAATATATACTCTACAAAAATGACATGACGTGATATAAAGACTTTCTTGGTTTGGGGATCATAATATCATAATGCATTATCATCAATAGAGTATCTAATGAAGATACAAGATTTAAAAGTTAGTGTTAACTTATGGGAGATACAGGGTCATTGTCATAGATAACATAGACAGTCAAATACTTTAAGTTTTTGAAGATTTTGGAGTTAATAAAATAATTTTTCAAATGGTGACTAAACTTAAAGGACTTGAGTGAGCATACAGTTTATAAGATAAAAGACAGTTTGAAAAGTTATTGACCAAAAGGTTGGTGACATAGAGACTTGATGTAGGAGGACAAGATCAGTTTCAACTATATGCACTATTTGCATTCGACAGAGCCAACTAGTTGAGGAGTATGTACTAGTGATTTCAAGTATTATTTACCATAAGCTGAGAGACATGATGTTAGGGCTTGATATTCACCTTCAACATCAAAGTAAAATATTTTAATTATAGACTGAAAGAAGTTTTCGACCAACTTTCTAAAATGAGTAAAGACTGAAAATTTCATATTTATGTTTGAGATGATATAACCATGTGTATTTGGTAAAATAATCTAAGAAAATGATAAAACCTAAAATTATAAAAAGAAGTGGCCGGGTAGGATCCTAAACATCTATGTAAATAATTTCAAATGGCATAGAGAAGAATATGAAGAAGTAGTTTATGGCTTTTATTGCTAAGACAAGCATCACAATAAGTTATAATGCTACTGATTTTCATAGTTGGAAAAGAATAATGAGAAAGCAGTTTTTATTAGATAAGAGGTAAGGAATGACTAAGATGGTGATATCATACCTCCGTTAACGTTGCAACTGAAGAGTGAACAGTGGGTTAGGTGATTTGGGAATCTAATAGTTACTCGTAAATATTATTTTTTTTCGAGCCTTGGACCAAGGATACCATCATGCTCAAATCATTTACAAAAAAAGAGTCAAGAATAAATCCAATTAAGATGTTATTTTATTTATAGAATTAGTAAATAGATTTAAAGTCCTTTTTATTATGAGGTACACATAAAATATCATTGAGTATAAAAGTGGTAGTGTATGAATTAAGTATTGTAGAACTAGTATGAGTAATGAGGCATGTTGGTGTTCCTGGTATTTAGGTGGCTCCTTCTCTTGGATTTTTAACTAACTTAAGTTGTGATGGTTGATCCTAGCATCTTGTCCTCACATTTCAAATGTCTTATAATTAGTTAACTTGTCATAGAGTTCTATGAATAACATCAATGAGTCTATGCCCGAATATTGCTATCAACTCTTTATATTCGTCTCTGAGGAAATTGAGAGTATGGACTATGACTTCTTCATCAGTCATATAATTGTTGGGAAACCTCAGCCAGAGCATCACATGCATAGTAGAAGATCAAAACAAAATTGGTTTCCCATGTAGATCAAAATCATCATATAAAGATTAGTGCATAAAAAGTTAAAAAATTGAAAACTGTATCATGTGAGAGATTATTAACCTAGGGAGATCATATATCTCTATTTTTTTCATATTTAAATAGAGAGGATGAAAGAGGTCAAGCATCATCCTCTCTAGCAGTATCAACACGATGGGTCGCTGTAGTGATACTCCTCCAATCATAGCCACAAATCTCGTAACTCTTGCGTAGAGGGAGGGAGGAGAATAGGAGAGGGTGGCCAAAGGTGCAGCCTATCACATAAGAGCCGCCCCTGCATCTTATTTATAGAAAGCCACCAAAAAATCTTAGGGGTCTTGCCTTAATGAGTATTTAATCTCCATCCAATTACCCACTAACCTTGGACTATTGGATCTCTATCCAAAAATCTGTTAAAACCCTAGAGAATTCTAAGCTTGGGTTGATCTTTGTAGGGGATCAACCTTCCTTAGAACTCTATAGGGTTTCCTCCCTCCTTAGTAGTCGGCCACAATGGTTGAAAAAGATTAAGCTATTCATGATAAAAAAGGTTGAGGCTACAAGTGTTTATAGAGGGTCTCAAAACCCTAACTCCTAATATGACTCATACTCTATAAAGACTCCTCCCTCATGGAGGACTCTAACTCCTAGTGAATCTCCTATTCCAAGTAAACTAAAACTCCAACTCTTAATTTAACTCCTAATTAGCCCTAGAGAGAGTCCTAACTAAATGGAACTCTCACTCTCTAACCCTAGTTGGCCTCCCTAATAGGTGGGGGCGGTGGCTAGGAGACCCCCACTCCATGAGGACTCTTTTCTACCTCTAAAGAGAGTCCTAAGCTAAGTGAGACTCTACTAGAATAGTCCTAACTCTAGAAGAGTTCCAATCCTAGAAGGAACTCAACCCTAGCCGACTTTCCCTCATCAAGGTGGGCGGCCAATCAGGTTGATTACATGCTTAACTTGGTTGACTCAACCCGAATCCAACTCTGACTCTAGTTTAGCCGAATCCTAACGCTATTGGGATTTGGGCTGATTTATTATAGTTGACTCATATCTTCTTCTAGCCGACCTAATGTTAGGTCTAGGTTGGCCAATAAGACCGAATCTAATGACTTGACTCAATAGATTAGGACCCAACTCAATTAGGGTCCTAATAGACCCGCCTTCTTCAAATCAGCCTGTCCTCAAGGCTGAGACTCCATGACTCTAGGTCCTGATTTGCAACTATTCATGAGGCTTCCTGTGGCCCCTATAGTAGGTGCACCATGCTCCTATAGGCCAACATCAGTAGTAGTGTCTGGATGGTGATGCATTGTGATCCTGTATCCCATGCAATTATCAACTGAACCTGGGCACCTCATCAGTCAGAATATCAAGTGGGTAGACCTGGACTGAGTCATCCTTTTTAAACTTCTATTTGCGATAAGATACTTAGAGGATTAATTATATTTTTGAATTGGTGCACTGATCCGATCCATAAGTCATGGCTCCATTGTGATCTCCAACTTTGCAAGTGCCAAAGTAGCAAGGGGACCACTTCCTTGCGGCTCGAATTTCCTACTGGTAGGGCTAGAGATGAAGAAAAACTCGATCTTCAATGGTAAACTTTCTCCCACTCCGATGTTTATTGGGGGATTGTAGCTTTCTTGCATGGGTTGCCACGTGGTTATTCTCTAATAGTAACTAAGCCTTCTTTTGGAATGATTGTTGCCCTTTGATAAGATTCCTATTAGTGTGAGCCCATTCTGAGTCTGAGGTGGGTAGGAGCTATGATTTTACTAGGCATATTTTCATCTCTCCTTCATGTTGTTGACCTGTATCATGTCGAACTTTAAATTCAGTAGCAATTAGTATCCCTTTGCAAATGAGAAACCTCGTGTAAATTATAGGGAGAGCCTTAGTGTAGATTAGGAGTCGGCCATCTTGTATAAGGGTGGTGCCAATCTGAACTCCTAATATGTTTGCTCTAATTATGAACACCTTCCTCCTATTCCTTTAGAATTTTGATCTCCATCCAGTATGGTTTGGCATCACAGATTCTATGTCACTACTGTCATTAGAGGGACTCGATCTTCTTGCGATCGTAGGCTATGGATCAGAGGTCATCATCAGGGAAGACTTCAAGCATTATGATATGCTCCTTGAAAAAGTTATGGAAGTAACCCAAGATCTGGGAGCACTTCATCATAAGCAATAGCTGGTTTAGTTGGATGAGGCACTTCAAGAAGAGCTTATCCCTATAGATAAAGAGGTAGAGTGTAATTAGTGGGAAAAATCATGATCGAATTATCTGTATTCCAATGTGTCCTAGATGATCCTATTAGCTTCGGCTTTCTGAAGATATGAACAACAACATGGTCGAATATATGCTAGTGGTTCCTTCTACAAGATCAGTATATAAAGGTAGTGTAGCCTAGTAGGAAGTAATCGGCTCGGTTCGACAAAGTCAATTGAAATTTTAGCAAGCTTCTGCAAGCATTGTGTCAAGATCATCATTACTTCGCTCCCACGTTTCCTGTATAAGGTCACATATTTTCATTTGTTGTTCATAAGGTTATTGGTGAGGATGATGACGGGCTACTGCTTAAGAGATTATTCAACTTTCATTATTTGCGGATTCACATGGCCAACTAAAGCGTGAGTCATGCAATCAGTCGGCTATAGGTCCTCCTTTGTGTTCTCCTCCTCATGTTCAATGTCTTCTTCTTTATATTCTTTAATAGGTTTTATCATGGGAAGCTTCCCCTTTTTGTGGTGATGGTTGTGGCTCCAAAGTTCATTGCAATGCCAATATAAACCCTTTGCAGATCTATCACCGAGTTCTTCTTGGGTAAGTTCCTTGAGCTCAAAAGTTCAATTGGCAGTAGGGGAGGATAAAAGGTTGATGGTTGCTAGTTTGTTCATGATCTTAGTCTTTCAGCATCGTTGTTCAGTTGTTCCTCATAGATGTGGGCGAAGGAGATGGCAGCCCTCAATGTATACGGTTGTCGCGCCTTGACTTTGCATCTGATCTCTAGTTTTAACCTTTGATGAACATCTCTAGCAATTACTTTTCAGACCAATCTTGAGTTTGATTTGAAAAATGCTCAAACCTAGTTTGATATTCTTATACGGTTGAGGTTTGGCGAATCTTCTTGAGTTGGTCATTCGTGTACTTATACTTTGTTAGTCTAAAGCGGATCAGCAGCTCGCTCTTGAATTCCCTCCATGTTGGGATTCTGTGATTGTGCTCAAAACAATTATACCATGTATAGCATCTCCTTCAAAGTGGATGATAGTGATGTCTACCACGGAAGTCTCTAGTATCTGGTGATAACGGAAGTAGTGTTCCATGTATAAAAGCCATCCCATCAGGTCTCCATCTTTCCATCGAGGAAAGTCCACCCTTCTGCATGTAGGTGCTGGATCCATCTTACATTCTTCCTTCTATAGAGGGTTCTCTTTATGATCTGGTCTCTTACCATGCTACGATCTCACTAGGCTTAGTGATCATCTCAATCTGAATTTTGCAAAGAGAGAGCATAGTCTATCCTCCATACGCATCTCAAAGGCCTCAAACTTGGCATCGATCAAATATATTGATGTCATGGCCTAAGACTCAAAATCTATAATGTCAAGATTCTTCTCTTATTATTGGGTCAATAGCGTGAACCGATTGGGTGGATTGGTGGCCGAAAGAGGTAGTGGATCAAGGGTAGATGGCTATGGTTTAGGGCTAATATGTTATTATTTTAGGTTGCTATTGGGGCTATGGTTTGGAGGTATTGTAGGGGTCATATAGGAATTATAATGGTAAAAGTTTTAGAGTTAGAGGGGTGGTTTAGGGTTGCTATTGATGGCAGCAACCAGTTTGGTAGGGATTAAGTGTGGATGTATTAAGTGATACCGAATGTAGTGCAGCAAAATTTCTTTTTATCAAAGTGGGTGGCTATTGATGCTACTATTTGGGGCTGTTGTAGAGGCTGTAAAGGGGATTTAGTGATAGAGGTTTAGGGTTAAAGGGGTGGCCTAGGGTTAATGTTAATGGCAGCAACCAGTTTGGTAGGGATTGGTGGTCGAAAGATAAAGATTGGTTGGTAGAGGGTTGCGGCTGTGGTAAACTAATATTTGGGCTACAGTTTTTTGCTGCGGTTTAGGTTGGCTATGGATTTTGGAGATTAGCTATGACGGCTGTGTCTTAGGGCTAGAGGGATGCATTGATGTGGTTAGTGGCAGCAAGTTTGGTAGGATTTAATGGTTTATGAGAAGAAGAACGATGAAAAGTATAGCAGCAGATTTTTTCATCTAAAAAATTTCAACAGTATAGATGTAATTTTTTTCAGTAGTTGGTAACAAGGATTTGAGTAAAACTCAATGAAAATCTGCTAGAAGGGAAAGAGAATGTACGTAAAAAATTTGTGAGAGAATACAACAGCAAAGAATTCCGCAAGATCAAGGAATATGAGAAGGTGCTGCGGTAGAATTTTATGTCAAAGATCCAGTAGTTTGGATGCAAAAGACCAATGGTTTATATCAATAATTTTTGCATAAAACTAAAAGAAAATTTGCTATTAAGGAATGCTAAAATTGCCATAAAAAACATATAGAAGATTGGGCAGAAAAATAATGGCAACAAGATCAAAATAGGGTAGTAGTATATAACTGAATTCTGCAGCGTAACTTTCATCGTAAAGATTGTAACTTTGCAACTAAGAGTTATGCAGCATAATAGATGAATACTTTTGGGTCTTTTGGGTTTAAGGATAACTAAATTATAGTAGCAGTAAGGTAGAAAGAATACTAGAACCTGATGTAATTCTTTGGGGAGATTAAAAGATGATTTGTAGTAGTAGAGATGACGATAGAATTCGATAACGATCTAAGCAATTAACGGAATTGCTTAGGTGACTGTGAAAGGATGATGTGTGACTGTGGAAGGGTAGCAAGACTCCAAAGAATGTTGCTCTGATACCAAGTGTTAGAACCCTGCAGGATTCTAAGCTTGGGTTGATTTCTATAGGGGATCAATCTTTATTAGAACTCTATAGGGGTTCCTGTCCTTGGTAGTCAAGCACAATGGCTGAAAAAGATTGATCTATTCATGATAAAAAAGTTTAAAACTATAAGTATTTATATGGGATTTCAAAACCATAACTCCTAATAGTACTCATACTCCATGAAGACTCCTCCCTAATAGAAGACTTCAACTCCTAGTGAACTTCCTACTCCAAGTAAACTAAGACTCCAACTCCTAATTTAACTCCTAATCAGCCCTAGAGAGAGTCCTAACTAAATAAAACTATCCATCTCTAACCCTAGCCGATTTCCTTAATAGGTGGAAGCGATGGCTAGGAGAAACCCACTCCATAAGGACTCCTCTCTAACTCTAGAGAGAGTCCTAAGCTTAGTGAGACTCTACTAAAAGAGTCGTAACTCTAGAAGAGTCCCAACCCTAGAAGGAACTCAACCCTAGTCGACTTCCTCTAATCAAGGGCAACTAATTGAGTTGATTATATATTTGACTTGTTTGAGTCCAACTCGAATCCAACTCCAACTCTAGTTCAGTTGAATCCTAACCCTACTAGGATTTGGGCTTATTTATTATAGTGGACTCAAATCTTCTCGTAGCAGACCTAATGTTAGGTCTAGGTTGGCCAACAAGGGCCAATCTAAGGACTCGACTCAATCAACTAGCACTCCACTTAGTTGGGGTCCTAACACAATCTCTTTTAGCCTCTAATTGGGCCTCATGCAAAGAGCCCATCAATGTCAGCTCATGTAATGAGAACAGAGGCTAATTGGATAATTCATATCCAATCCTCTATTCGCTGAAGCATCCACCATATGTGTGTGACCTACTAGGCCTAATACCAAGCTGGTCGTGAGTCATCCTTGTTAGAACTCCTTTTGACTCAGTAAATTATTATTTTATAATAATTCACTTAACTCATCGATTATGGACGTACTAGGCCACTGTGTCATAGTCCCCAAACGATACAGGGGATCTTATCTATTGAACATGTCTATCTTCACTTACTATGTATTTATAATCTCTTATTCATCTAATATCCTAGAGACCATATACCGGGCATGGTACTATCAAGCCACATATGGAATCCATCTAAGTTTCGCTCTAATCAGATTCTCCCAGAGAACTCCTCTCTCAATCCGACCAATCTGATCAGGGATTTACCTGAGTGAGAGCATATGAGATATTCCTCTCATGATACCGTGAATGAATGATCCTTTATTGACTCTCAATAGACTTCGTATGGTTGACTACCAATTCTGATAACTAATTGTACCAGATTTGAAACTTTACAGACTTATAAGTCTTACGTCAAAGAAATGAGTACTCAAATAAGACATCTTTAGTGTCTCAACTTTAAGAACCAGATATATAACTGAGACTATGAAATCACTATATGACGTTAGGTATCATTAACCATATAGCATTTCATAAGTTGATCAATCAATGAACTCATTCTCCAACGAGCACATGTACTATATCCTTAGTGTCTACACATAAGTGGCTATAAGACCAGTCACCTCCATCATATAGACAGGTATATAGTACACCGATCTATCTAGTTGTCTCGATGTCCCTCTCGAGTAACTTATAACCAGAATTATTTAGGATATGTATTTAAAGGTGAATCGACCTTATTATCATGATCTCATCATGATCTAATTCCTATTGCATAAAACCAAAAACATCACTATATATTTATTTATTTATTTATATTTATATTTATATTTATATATTTATATATATATATGTGTGTACATATACATATATATATATGTATATATATATATATATGTATATATATGTATATATATATATATATATATATGTATATATATATGTATATATATGTATTCAATAAATAATATAATATGATAATATGCCAATAAGAATAATGCAAAGAGACTATATAACGTATCGCACATGTCATCAGTCACGTGAATGGCTTACAGGGCACCTGTAACCAACAAATGTTGCAACTCTAATACCTTTCAAATTACCCAATAGTGGCAACTATGCATCTTGACGAGCACAATTCTCTAATCTTCTATAAGGTAGCTGGTTATCAGTTATTGTAATAAAAGAGTACTATAAGGACACTTTAGGATATTATTTCTATCATCCCAATGACCATAAAATCTTTTTTGCAAAGAGAATTGTGTTCCTTGAGAAGGAGCATGTTCTTTGTGGAAACAATGCAAGTAAGATAGAATTGAACGAGGTTAAAGAACCTAGCTCAAGCACCATTCCAGAGTTCGAGTATGTTCAAGAACCTAGCACACAAGATCTAACTTTGCGTAGGTCTAATAGAGTATTTCACCCCCCCCGAAAGATATGCGGGACATATCAATGGAGAAGACATTTATGATATTGATCCTCAGACCTATAAGGAGGTTATTATGAGTATAGACTCTGGGAAATGACAAGAAGCCATTAATTCTGAGATGGATTATATATACTCTAATAAGCTTTGGAACCTTATCAATGCACTTGAGTATATTATACTCATCGGCTGCAAGTGGATATTTAAAAAGAAGCTCAGAGTAGATGGAAAGGTGGAGACCTATAATGCAAGGCTGGTGGCCAAAGGAGTCAAAGGCAAGGAGTTGACTATAATGAGAACTTCTCACTTGTAGCCATGTTAAAGTCTATTAGAATTCTTTTGGCCATTGTAGTACACTTGACTATGAGATCTGGCAAATGGATGTGAAAATCATATTCCTCAATGACAACCTCGAGAAAGAGGTGTATATGATATAGTTAGAGGGATTCGTATCTAGAGAGAGTCCAGATAAGGTGTGTGGGTTGCTCATGTCTAGCTATAAACTAAAGCAAGCTTTCCGAAGTTGGAACAAATTTGATAAGGAGATCAGATCTTATGACTTCGTTAAGAATAAAAATGAGCCGAGGGATTTGTATCTACAGAGAGTCCAGATAAGGTGTGTAGGTTGCTCATGTCTACTTATAGACTAAAGTAAGCTTTCCAAAGTTGGAACATAAGATTTGATAAAGCGATCAAATCTTATGACTTTGTTAAGAATGAAAATGAGCCTTGTGTGTACAGGAAGGTAAGTGGGAGCGCTATCACCTTCTTGGTATTATTTATGGATGATATTCTAATCATTAGGAATGATGTAAAAATGCTCTCCATAGTTAAAGCTTGGCTATCTAAAAACTTCTCCATGAAGGACTTAAGGGAAGTATTCTACATTTTAAGGATTCGGATCTATAGAGATAGATCTAAGATGGTTTGTCTCACTCTAGGTACACAGACTCTATTGTCAAAAGGTTTGGCATGAAGAATTCTAAGAGAAGTCTCATACCAACGAGACATAGAATATCACTTTCTACGAGTGTGTCCCCAAAGACTCCCAAAGAAAGGGTAGACTCCCAAAGTCTCATATCCTATGCCTCAACGATAGGGTCTATAATATATTTTATGCTATATACTAGGTCTGAAATAGTGCGTGCTCGGAGTGTCACAAGCAGGTATCAGACAAATCTAGGTTTAGAATATTAAAAGGCAGTAAAGTATATCCTTAAGTACTTGAGAAGGACTAAGGATCTTTTACTAATATATAGAGGAGATAGCCTCCATGTTGAGGGCTACATGGACTCAAGTTTTCAGTCCAACATCGATAATAGCAAGTCAATCTCAGGGTATGTTTTCATACTAAATGGAGCAGCAATAAGTTAGAAGAGTTCCAAGCAAGATACTACTATTGACTCGACCATAGAGGTAGAGTATATTGTTGCAATAAACGTAGCAAAGGAAGAGGTATGGATGAAGAAGTTCATCAAGGATTTGGGAGTCGTACTGAGTAGTGTAGAGCTAATTCCCATATACTACAACAACAACAAAGCAATAACTCTAGCAAGGGAATGCAAGTCTCATCAAAAGTGTTCTGAAGAGGTTCCAATTGATTAAAGAGATTATATCCTTTAAAGATGTAGCAATAGAATGAATTCCATCCAAGGATAACATTGCAGATCCACTATTAAAGTCACTAGTTCAGATTGTCTTTGAGCATCATAAGGGCTTGATGGAGATTAGATACATTGGTGATTGGCTTTATGTCAAGTTGGAGATTGTTGATTATAGGTGCCCTACAAGCCAATCATGTGAGTGATGGCACGTGTAACACATTACATAATCTTTTTACTTATGATGATTAGAGATATTAAGAGTATGGTACAAGTGCTCATTAGAGCATGCGTTCACTGATTGATCCACTTACAACATACTAGATATGATACCTATCGTTAAATAGTGATTTTATAGTCCTAGTTGTATGTCTGGTCCTTAGACTTAAGATATCATGGATAACTTATTTGACTACTCATTTGTTTTACGTCGGACTTACAAGTTTAAAAAGTTTAAAATCTAGTACAACTGATTATTAAGATTGGTAGTCAACCTTACAAAGGTAATTGAATATCAATAGAGGATCATCCACTCTCAGTATCGTAAGAGAAATATCTCATATGTTATCGTTCAAACAAATCCTCGATCATGGTCGTTCTGATTGAGAGAGAAAGAGTTCTCTAGGATAATCCAATTAGAATGGGACTCAGACAGATTTTATATGATGCCTAATAGTACCATGCCCAATATATAATATATAAGATATTAAATGGATGATGGACTATAGCTACACGGTAATTGAGGATAGACAAATCTAATGGATAAGATCTTATGTACCGTCTGGGGATTATGGCACAATGGTCTAGTACATCCATAGTCGATGAGTTGAGTAAATTATTATGAGATGATAATCCATTGAGTCAGAAGGAGTTCTGACAAGAATGACTCATGGTCAGCTCGGTATTGGGCCTAGAGGGTCTACACACATGGTGGATATTTCAATAAGTAGAGGATTGCATCTGAGTTATCTAATTAGCCATGTTCTCATCAGATGAGACCCAACATTGACCCAGTTGTTATGATCAATTAGCACTAAGAGAGGGGTGGATGGGGTGCGGGTGGTGAATTAACAAGAGAGATAATGCTTGATTAGAAATCTTTCTTTCGTAAAGTAAAGAGTGAACAATAGAAACTTCTTTTGATATTTCGATAAAACTAATTAAGAGTTGATTTGAAAGAAGCTGAGAGATTAAAACTTCGTATCTAACTATCAAGTGTTTAAGAGAACTCAAAAGTAAAATGAAAGTAATTAAAGCACATTCATATTTATAGTGGTTCGACCTCAACGTCCACTCTCAAGCCCTCTTCTCCAAGGCCCACCGATATCCATTATCAATCTTCTTTATGTGAATATCAAACCCATACAGCTTCTTCTCTCCTTTTAATAGGCTTAGGAGATGAACCTTACAACTGCTAGTTACAAGTGCCTTGCAAGCCAATCACGTGAGTGATAGCATGTGTGACACACTACGTAATCTTTTGCTTATCATTAATATTGGCATATTCTCATTATTATACTTTTTGTTGCATATATATTGTGATGTCCTTAGTTCTGTGCAATGGGAATCGGATCGTGATGAGATCATGATAATGAGATCAATTCACCTTTAAACACAGATCCTAAATAATCCCGATCATAGATTACTCGAGAGGGACATTGAGATAACCTGACATATCGGTGTACTATATACCTGTCCATAGGATGGAGGTAGTTGGTCTCGTAGCCACTTGTGTAGAGACACAAAGGATATAGTACAGGTGCTCATTGGAGAATGAGTTCACTAATTGATCTACTTATGAAATGTTGTATGGTTAATGATACATAATGTAAGACAGCGATTCTATAATCCCGGTTATGTATCTAGTCCTTAGACTTGAGACACCAAGGATGCCTTGTATGAGTACTCCTTCCTTTGACGCCAAACTTACAAGTTTGAAAAGTTCAAGATCTAGTACAGTTGGTTATCGGGATCGGTAGTCAACCTTACAAAGGCAATTGAGTGTCAATAGAGGATCATCTACTCTCAGTATCACGAGAGAAATATCTTATATATGCTTACTCAGATAAATCCCTGGCCAGGGTCATTCAGATTGAGAGAGAAGGAGTTACTTCGGTAGAATCTGATTAGAGCAAGACAAACTTATTCCTTATGCGACCTGACAGTACCATGTCTAATATATGATTTCTGGGATATTAGTTGGATAAGGGATTATAGATACATGGTAACGTGGACAGACAGGTCTGACGGATTCGATCCCCTTGTACCGTCTGGGGACTATAGCATAGTGGCCTAGTACGTCCATAGTCGATAGGTCGAGTGAATTATTATGGGGATAATAATTTACTATATCAAAAGGAGTTCTGATAGAAGTTACTCACGGCCTTCTCGGTATCAGGCTTAGAGGGTCACACACATATGGTTGATGCTTCAGCGAATAGAGGATTGGATGAAGATCCAATTAGCCCATATTCTCATTAGATGAGACCATATGCTGATGGGCTTCTTGCTTGAGGTCTAATTAGAGACCTAAGAAGATTATTGGATAGAGATCCAATAATATAAAGTTAGTGGGTTATTGGATGAAGATCCAATACCCACTCAAACAGGAGCTCTAGGGTTTTTTAGTGGCTCTCTATAAATAAGAGGGGAGACTCATCGTTGACAGGCTACAGCTTTAGCCACCACCTCCTATTCTCCTCCTTCCCTCTCTGCAAAAGTTGTGAGATCAGATTGGAGGAGTTTCGCTGCAGATATCCATCGTGTGGATATCGCTAGAGAGGAGGACGTTTGACCTCCTTCATCTTCTCCATCCGGATTTGGAATATAGGGATATACGATTTCCCTAGGTAAAGTCAATCTCTCATATATCGTGGTTTTATCTATTTTTACATTTTTCTCGTGACCCTAATATTTTGCACGATGATTTAATCTGCATGGGAAACTAGTTTTTTATTTTGATTTTCATTGTGCTTGTGATGCACCCACTGAGGTTTCCCAATAGAGGTATCAGAGCTAAGTTTTCATACGAAAGATTGGTTTTAAATTGCATGTGATGAGATTGAATTACGTAGAATCATTCTACGCGTTCTTGCTTTGTAGCGAAAGCAGCAAGGAGGAGGGGCAGCCAGCCACGGCCAACTCCCATGTAGAGCCGGCCACCCACGGCTAGACCGACTATGGCCAAGGCCCCTACAAGGGGGCGACTGGCCAAAGCCCCTTGCAAGGGTAGCCACTAGCATGCACGACCGCCTGCGGGCATGGTTGGCGCCTACAAGGGCGGCGCTTGCGTAAACGCGCGCCCGCGCCCATGGCTAGGCTGGGGCAGCTGCACCTCACGAGGTCGCAGGGGCAGGCTGGGGCTGCTGGCGGTCGCTCCTGCGGCGCCGCGTGGCACCGGCGAGGTGCCGAAGACGATGCCTATCGAGACAGCGACGGTGCATTGAGGGTTTGGGAAGTGGGCTAGGGCATCCTTTTGAGAAAAGGATGATCCTACCCCTATGAATTTAAAAAATTTCGACGATTGTCCTCGTGTACATAATTCTTATAATACCCTCAATAATTCTAGAAATTTCAAAGACTATCCTCTCATCTAGAATTATGAAAATACCCTTAATAATTCTGGAAACTCTGAGCATATCTTGATTTCTAAAACATTAATTAATTAAATAGTTTAATTAATTATTATATGTATCTAGTAATCCTATATATGATGTGATGTACATGTGATGTCTAATGTGGATGGATAATCATGATCCATGTGTTGTGATGTGTGTAATTATGATTATTATTATTGTTATTGGGGCCTGTGAGCCTTTATTTTTCTCGTTTATTGTCGAGCCTACGTGCATGTGATTATTTGTAATTACATGGAGAGGCTCAGCGGGAGCGTGGAGGTTACAACGAGACCCATGATACCGTGGTGGAAAATCACGACGTATGGTGATGCGACGGTCTGACAAAACCGATGATGACAATATCAACAATCACAAGGCATGGAGATGTGCCTATTTTATTTTTTCTTCATAAGTCACTAATGCACACCTAGATCCTATTGTGAGTGATTAGGCCTATTAGCTCGAGCTTAATCATATTAGGTGATAGCTCATGATCATCCGATGTGGCTTGCATATGTGATGTGTTATACACCTACTAATATATATATATATATATATATATGTATTCATATGATATAGTTATATATTAAATATGTATGTGTGTGACACAATATATTAGGAGACCGATATGAAACAAAAACCCCTCATATAATAATATTAAGTAGGTAAGCGTGAGGCAATAAGATTGATTCACATGGCCTTCCATCGTTATAGGAAGAAATTGAATCATGATATAGGTTGAGTTGGTCGAGTCCCTCGAGGCTCACCTATCTATATGATCGAGTTCTTGCCTATGATATAGAGATGTCACCGATGACCTAAGGATATAGTATGCTTGGTCGAGTCCCTCGAGGGCTTATCATCAAATCAAATTCATCTTGTAACGATGGTGATGACTTAACTGAATATCATGGTTAGCTGAGTCACTAGAGATCATGATGATTCAGAGGCCGAACGTAATGGGAATCACAATGAGTTGTGATTGATAAGAGTTGTCTACCTTTTAGGCTTAGTATAGTTGGTCGAATCCCTCAAGATTGCACTAAGATGTCAATTGGATCCTAATCCCCACTATGAGTCTACTGGAGACTTTCGTCTCACATGTCGAGGGTATCGCATGATTCGCTAGGAAAATAGTGGGTGTATATTAAGATAGAAGTTCATATCTTAATTAGTATTTTCTGTAAAATCTACATGTTATTTAATTTATGTTATATCTTGCTTGTCGCATGCAAAACCCCTACATGGCATACTTGATGTTAACCGCCTCATTGGTCCAAAAGCTCCACATTTTGAGAATTGTTACCGTGGAAGATAAAATCATATATGTCCTTAACATGATTGTGCCCATGCTAAAGGAAAGGATAAGCGAGGATGAAATCGCTCACTTTATGAAGTATATAGATAGTCCTAGAGGATAACTTATATGTTGATCTTATACTTAAGTCCCTACCGGATTCCTTTTCATAGTTCATTATTAACTTTAATATGAATAAGTTTGAGGTGTCTCTCCCTGAGCTCCTCAATATGTTGAGGGAAGCTAAGAGTGCCATCAAGAAGGAGAAGTCAGTTCTCTATATTGCTGAGACCAAAAAGAAAAGGAAGGCTAGCAAGACCCTTAAGAAAGGCAAGGGCAAAGAAAGATCAGGTAAGACAAAAGTTGCCAAGAAATACCCAAGAAAGGACAAAGGATAATGCTTCCACTATGGCCAAGACAGGCATTAGAAGAAGAACTATAAGGACTACCTTGCAGAGAAGGCAAGACAGAAGCTTGGAGAAGCTTCAGGTATATTCATGATCAGTCTCCACTTGTCAGATTTTCATGATAAGGCATGGGTATTAGATACCGGGAGTGTTTATCATATATGTAATTTGTTGCAAGTTCTAGCAAGACTTAGGAGATTGGCTAGAGATGAGATGGACTTCAAGATGGGCAAAGGAGTAAGAGTTGTTGCAGTAACTGTTGGAGATATCACCCTACATCTGCCTGGTGGAGCTATTATTGCATTAGATACATGCTATTTTGTTCCCTCTATTATCAAAAATATTATTTATATCTCTTGTTTAACATTTAGTAGATATAAATTAGTTTTTGAGAACAATAGTTATTCAATAATTATGGATGATGAGATCATCACTAGAGGAACTCTTATAAATGGCTTATATGTATTAGACACTTCTTCACATATCATGAATATAAATATATCTAAGAGGAAAAGAGATAAAGTGAATAATGTATATGTATGGCATTGTATGCTATGTCATATACATGAGGGAAGGATTCAAAAGTGG
Organism: Ensete glaucum; assembly: GCA_021527575.1. Lineage (NCBI taxonomy): Eukaryota > Viridiplantae > Streptophyta > Magnoliopsida > Zingiberales > Musaceae > Ensete > Ensete glaucum. Next base: position 40,542,978 of record CM038557.1, on the reverse strand, counting down.
CTAAAAGATGGATACTTAGATTCATTTGACTATGAGACATATGCAACTTACGAACCTTACATTCATAGGAAGATGACCAACTCTCCTTTTAGTGGAACTAGAGAGAGCCACCGAGTTATTGGAACTCATACATAATGATGTATGTGGTCCCATGTCGACTCAGGCTATATATGGTTACTCATACTTCATTATATTCACTGATGATTTCTCTAAGTATGGACATGTGTATTTAATGAAGTAAAAATCTGAGACTTTTGAGAAATTCAGGTAATATAAGAATGAGGTAGAAAACCAAATTGGAAAGAGTATTAAGACTCTTCGATCAGATCGAGGAGGAGAGTACTTGAGCATAGAGTTCACCCATTTCCTCAAGGACAATGAGATTCTATCCCAGTGGACACCTCCTTATACACCTCAGCTCAATGGTGTATCAAAAAGGAGGAGTTACACACTGTTAGATATGGTGCGGTCCATGATGAGTTCGGCTGACCTACCCGTCTCATTCTGGGGGTACACCCTAGAGATCGCAGTTTATCTTCCAAATAGAGTTTCATCAAAGTCGGTAGTGTCTACACCATATGAGATATGGAAAGGAAAGAAGCTTGATCTTAAGGTGGTTAAGATTTGGGACTGTCCTACCCACGTTAGAAGATACAATCTCGACAAGTTGGAATCAAGGATGAGATAGTGCACATTCGTGGGATACCCTAAGGAGACTTTGGGGTATTATTTCTATCATCCCGAAGATTGAAAGGTCTTTATTGCCAAGAGATTGTGTTCCTTGAGAAGGAACACATTCTTGGTGGAAATAGTAAGAGTGATATAGAACTGAGCGAGGTTGGAGAACATAGCTCAAGCACCATTCCAAAGCTCGAGTCTATTCAGGTACCTAACACACAAATTCTAACTTTACGTAGGTCTAGTAGAGCATCTCACCCTCCTAAAAGATATGTGGGACATATCAATGGAGATGACTCTCAGAATATTGATCCTTAGACTACGAGGAGGCTCTTATGAGTATAGACTCTGAGAAGTGGGAAGAAGCCATGAATTGTGAGATGGATTCTATGTACTCTAACAAGGTTTGGAACCTTGTGGATGCACCTGAGGGTATTGTATCCATCGGTTGTAAATGGATCTTCAAGAAGAAGATCAGAGTGGATGGAAAGGTGGAGACCTATAAAGCAAGGCTAGTAGCTAAAGGATATCATTAAAGACAAGGAGTTGACTATGACGAAACCTTTTCACCTGTAGCCATGTTTAAGTCCATTAGAATTATTTTGGTCATTGTAGCATAATATGACTATGAGATCTGATAGATGGATGAAAAGGTATTCCTTAATGGCAACCTTTAGGAGGAGGTGTATATGATACAGCCAGAGGGATTTGTATCCAAAGAGAGTTCAGACAAAGTGTGCAGGTTTCTTAGATCCATTTATAGATTGAAGCAAGCTTCCCGAAGTTGGAACATAAGATTTGATGAGGTGATCAAATCTTATGACTTTGTTAAGAATGAAGATAAGCCTTGTGTGTAAAGAAGGTAAGTGAAAACGTTATCACCTTCTTGGTGCTATATGTGGATGACATGCTAATCATTGGAAATGATGTAGGAATACTCTCCACAATAAAGGCTTGGCTATCCAGAAACTTCTCCATGAAAGACTTAGAGGAAGTATCCTATATTTTTAGGATCCGGATCTATAGAGATAGATCTAAAAGAATGTTTGGCTTATCCCAGTCTAGGTACATAGACTCCATTGTCAAAAGGTTTGGCATGGAGAATTCCAAGAGAGGTTGCATACCGATGAGACATAAAATATTATTTTTAAGAGTATGTCCCCAAAGACTCCTGAAGAAAGGGCAAACATGGATAAGATATCTTATGCCTCAGCGATAGGGTTTATCATGTATACGATGCTATGTATCAGGTCTGATACAACACATGCTCTAAGTGTCACGAACAGGTATCAAGCATATCCAGATTTAGAACACTATAAGGTAGTAAAGTGTATCCTTAAGTACTTGAGAAGCATTAAGGATCTTTTACTGATATATGGAGAAGGTAGCCTCAGGTTGAGGGCTACACGGACTCAAGTTTTCAATATGGCATTAATGATAGCAAGTTGAATTCAGGGTTTGTTTTCACCCTGAATGGAGGAGTAGTAAGTTGGAAGAGTTCCATACAAGATGCTACTACTGACTCGATCATAGAGAGAATACTTTGCTGCAGCAGAAGTAGTAAAGGAAGGGGTGTGGATGAAGAAGTTTATCAAGGATTTGGGAGTCATACCAAGCAGCGTGGAGCTGACTCCCATATATTGTCACAGCGATAGAGCGATAACTCTAGCAAAGGAACCTAAGTCTCATCAGAATTGTTATGAGGAGGTTTCATCTGATTAAAGCGATCATGACCTGAAAAGAAATAGTAATAGAAAGAGTTCTATCCGAAGATAACATTGCAGATCCACTAACGAAGCCGCTAGCTTAGATTGTATTTGAGTGTCACAGGGGTCTGATGAGGATCAGACACATAAGTGATTGACTTTTAGGCAAGTAGGAGATTGTTGGTTATAGGTGCCCTGTAAGCCAATCACATGAGTGATGACACGTATGACACACTGCGTAATCTTTTTGCTTATGATTAATATTGTGATAGGACTCTAGCAGGGTTGAGTCCTAATCTCCTTCGAAGTAGTCAATAAAACTCTACTAGATTGTAATAAAGTCACTCCTATCTTATAAAGGAGTATAGCTAGGGCTTAGATTAGCCCTTAGGGCTTAGTGGCTACTGCTCCCTTACTGGGTAAGTCGGTCAGGGTTTCCCCCTACTTAGGTCGGCTATAGAGCCAACCTAGCCGTCCCTTGTTCCTATTAAGGTAGGATGGCTATAGGAGGGGTAAAAAGATAATTTTACCTATATAAGTGCCCCCTTAGGCTAGTACTTTGATCCCTATTTAAGATGTAGTCGGCCCCCCTCTTTGAAGGTAAGTAATTATCATCTTCAATTCAACCTTTGTGCCGAGTCTAGGAGGGAGAAACCCCTATAGCGTTCCAAGGGTTGATCCCCCTCAAGGATTAAAATCTATAAGGCTCCTTCTGGGGACTTATCATCTGGTATCAAAGCAGCGATCTTGCTGCCCTTGTAGCTGTCATCCATGCCTCCATCTTCCCAAGTAATTCCCACAATTGCTACAACACGCGCCTCCACCTTCCACCCGAACAGCAGATCAAATCAATTTGTCGCTGCCCCCTATGTTTGATATGGAATTCTGGTATATTTTTATCATCTATGCCTCTTCAATACTGTAAGATTCCTTACCTTATATATTAAAGATTTTTTTCAAATTTTATCTGCTGCAAATTTTGTTTATCGCAAATGTTACCATCGTTGTAAAGGCGAAACGCTATAGAAATTTTCAGTTGATTGTTGCTTATTGAAACTAAACTTTTAGTCATCCTTTTTAGTTAAAACTTTTATATAATTTTCATAGATCATCTTAGCTTTCATCTAAGACTAATCTCATAAAAAAAACTCCTTCTGGATCTGGACTTATAGTAATGTGATTCTTTGTTGCACGGTACTAAAATTTTACAATCCAGAATCTGCCTTCCATTTATTGGCCTCTTGAAACCAAACTTTTATTCATCCTTTTTGACCAAAATTTTTACACAATTCTTAAGATCAAGTTCACTTTCATTTGGATTTGATTTCATAAAAAAACTCCTTCTCGAACTGGTTTTCTTGTGTAATATTTGACCATCACGTAGTTTTGAAATTTTATGATAAAGTAATCTGTCTTTTATCTTTTGCCCTATTTCCCTACTGTTATGCTACCAAAATTTTATCAAATTTTTTACTGATATTAACAACATCTGAACCAAGGGTTTCTGTATAATTTTCTTAAACTTTCCCCTAGAATTTATATTGAGAAATCAGCATTTATCCAACGTAAAAACTGGTTCAGCAGGACAACACATCACATCACTTCTTTCCACCAAATTCTATCATATTTAAGTGCTATTTTTTTATGGGATTTTAGACTCTCCTTTTCTCATCACCAAACCCTACCATTCTCACTAAAAATCCTTCCAAATATTACCCTAAACTAAATCCAAACAGCCCCAAATCAGCTACCCAAATTAGCCTACTTCCTTATCGATCCACCTACGTTTTAAGAAAACCTTCCTTACCGAGACACCTACCCTTGCTGCCATCTATCCTAGATCTAAAATCTATTTTCCTAACCTTCATCTACTACTATCATAGCCATAAAATCATACCAATTTGTAGCCTAAACTCCACAAAATAGCAGCCCCAAATCGCGCCCAAAACAGCCACAAACCACACCCAAAACCACAGCTTTCGGTCCACCAACTTTTCAGCCGCCCAATCTCCCTTATCCCTTCAACCACAGCATGTATCTTTCACTGCCCAACACTGCCAACAGTGACCTCTTGTTGCCATCCTCGATCGCAGCCAGCAGCGATCCTTGCGGTAAAAAGCTACCAATAGCGATCTTTCGCTGTAATCTGTTTACATCGCAGCCCGCAACAATTATTCACTGCTAACTATCTTGATCGCAGCCAGCAACAAATTGAACACAACAATAGCCATCTCTCACTCCATACTACTGCTGCCCTCCTTTGCAACAACTGTGTACAACGCTGCTCCGTTTTCCTCCTATTGTAGCTTCACCCTTGCTGCAACCGACGTTACCTGCAGCCACGAAGTCACACCGCAGCCGCAGCCGATGTTGCTACTGCCCTCTTCTTCCTCTGCCATCGCTGCTGCCTTCCGACTCAGATTTCTTGGCTGCCATCTTTCGACAAATATCAGCCACCTAAAAAATCATAGCCTCGACGACATTGCAGCGTCAACATTACAGTTGACGTTATTGCTGCCATTTTCTTCCTCCACCATTGCTGCTACCCTTGGTTGCGATCCTCCACTTAGATACTTGACCACTGCAGCCTTGACATCGCTACCATTGTTGCCTTCAACCTAAAGATTGCAGCTACACTCTTTAATCGATTTGATTTGACAGGTTGGAGATCCTTACGTCATGACATCGGTGGGCTTATTCAAAGTCAAATTGGAGGCTCTTGAGATGCGTATAGATATTAAATTATACACTCTCTTTGAGGAGTTTAGATTGGGCCGATCACCGAGCCCAATAAGATCACAACATGGTGTAAATTTGGATTGTAAAAAGAACCTTAGCAAAGAACTAGTGATGATCCGTCAAACCTCCACCATCCAAGAGTACCAAACCAGGTTTGAAAGGTTATCTAATCAAACTTATGATTGATCAGAAAAACAGATATTGAGGACTTTTATTGAGGGCTTGAAGCCAAAGATTCAGGAAGAAGTTAAAGCACGACAGCCATACACACTTAAGGTAGCCATCTCATTTGCGCGATATCAAGAGGAGCGATTGAACTATGAAGCTCGGAAGACTAGAGTTGCTCCCCAACCAGCGGCACCAAAGCTTTCACCTCCTCCTACTATCAGCCGACCCCCTCAGCCACAGAAATTAATAAGAGAAGATCTTCATGACGGATCGACAAAGGGCCTATGTGGGTGTTGTGATAAACTATAGAGCCTAAAGCATAAATGTAAAAAGGAAACACCATGGATGATTGCGCCCACTAAAGAACCCAAACTTGAAGATATGACTCTCAAGCCCAAGGAGGATGATACACCATAACTGGTCACCCGCACGGTCTCTACCTTAGTCGACTACACCAACCTGCTAAAATTGAAGATCGAAGGGTTTCTCGAGCAGCAGTCCATCATCATCCTCATCGACATCGGGAGTACACACAACTTCATGAGTAGTAAGGTTGATGCCCACTTAATGCTCCAAAAAGAAGATTACAATGACTTCGAAGTCAAGGTAGCTAACGGCCAAATTTTGAAGTGCAACCAGAAGTGCCCATGGGTAAAACTGATCCTATAGGAGCAAGACGTAGTTACTGATTTTTTTCTCCTCCCTCTTGATGGTTTTGATATAGTGCTTGGCATTGATTGGTTGTCCATGATTGGAGATATTTTCTAGAATTTTTCGAAGCTAACCATAAAAATTTTTTAAAAAAGGAAAACAAGTGATTCTACGAGGGAACCCAGCAACTACAACCACAACACCACACTTGGAGGGAGTACCAAAAGAAGAATCCAATGGTTTCCTAATTTAAATTCAAGAGTTTCATGAGATTAAAGATAAAAAAACTCCTCTCACTGCTTGCTGAATTTGTGGGCATCTCCACCCAATCGAGCCAACTACCTCCTCTGAAGCTGGCTGACCCCCCTATGCTGAACAGGTCGAAACTTCTACTAATTGTTACTTGACCAAAATATTTCATACAACCTCAGAAGGTCGAAGATAAAAGGGTCATCTAAGAGATAACAGAGACACAGATTGTTCGGTCATGCTTATTTCCTGCTACGACACGTCCCTACATCCTTTTCCCCGGAGATAAGCTACTTCTCAAGTGTTACATCCTATTGAACTCACCATGGTTGCTGATGCAGCACTTTCAGATCTCATGTGACTTCCACGACTTTCCCCAGGATCGGACCATGATGCTTAAAGACTTCCTTGATGATGACCTTCGATCTACGGCTGAAGACCATGAGAAAATTAAGCCCCTCTAGTGGCAAAATCAAAAAAGGGGAAGGATCATTTGTAGGACTCAACGAAGCATGAATATCATCCCTCTCATTATAAAGAAAGATGCACCACCTTGGCCAAGTGGAACTATAGTCCTCACGGCCACGATGTTGTCCACACCAAATCATGGCCAGATGTTTATCATTGGAGTAGACACATCCAGAGTGGGGGTCAGCACCATCCTCATGCAAGATGGTCAATAGCATGAAGAAGTGAAAATGGGTCCCGAAAATTCACCACTCCTACCCACCTCGGACTCAAATCGGGCTTAGACCACTAGAAATTTTATCAAAGGGCAGCCCTCACTCCAAAAGAAGGCACAACTACTATTACAAAGTAACTACATGACAACCCATGCAAGGAAGAAACTTCCCCCTGACAAACGTCAGAGCAGAAGAAAATTTCCTGAGAAAGATCAAGTCCCCCTTTATCTTTAGCTCCACTAGCATGAAATTCAAGCCTCATGAAAGTAGTCTCTCAATTTCTTTGGGCCTTGCAAAATTGGGGATTACATTGGGGCCCTAACCTGGAGATCAGATACGTGCACCAGATCAAAATTACAGTTGATCCTCCAAGTATCTCATCTCAAATAGAAATTTAAAGACGACGACTCAGCTCAAATTCTTCCAACTAACACCCAAGCTGATGAGGAGCTGAAGACCCGGTTCCCTGAGTTCATAGAACTTTAGCATTGAGGACAAGGCTGATTTATAGGGCAGATTTGATAGGACTCCAGTAGGGTTGAGTCTTAATCTCTCTATAAGTAGTCAATAAAACTCTGCTAGATTGTAATAAAGTCACTTATATCTTATAAAGGAGTATAACTAGGGTTTAGATTAGTCGTTAAGGCTTAGTGGTCATCGCTCTCTTACTAGGCAAGTCGACCAAGGTTTCCCCCTACTTAGGTCGGCTATAGAGCCAACCTAGCCGCCCCTTGTTCCTATTAAGGTAGGATGGCTATAGGAGGGGTAAAAGGGTAATTTCACCTAGATAAGTGCCCCCTTAGGCTAGGACTTTGATCCCTATTTAAGATGTAGCCTGCCCCCTCTTTGAAGGCAAGTAATTATTATCTTCAATTCAGCATTTGTGTTGAGTCTAGGAGGGAGGAACCCCTATAGCATTCCAAGGGTTGATCCCCCTCAAGGATCAAAATCTATAGGGCTCCTTCTGGGGTCTTATCATATTGGCATATTTTCACATTATATTTTTTGTTGCATATATATTGTGATGTCCTTGGTTCAGTGTAATGGGAATTGGATCGTGATGAGATCATCATAATGAGATCGATTCACCTTCAAACACAGATCTTAAATAATATTGATTATAGGTTACTCGAGAGGGACATTGAGATAACCGTATAGATCAGTGTACTATGTACCCATCCATATGATAGAGGTGGCTAGTCTCATAGCCACTTGTATGGAGACACTAAGGATATAGTACAGGTGCTCATTGGAGAATGAGTTCACTGATTGATTCGCTTATAAAATGTTGTATAGTTAATGATACCTAATATCAGACAGTGATTTCATAGTCCTAGTTGTGTATCTAGTCCTTAGACTTGAGACACTAAGGATGTCTTGTATGAGTACTCCTTCCTTTGACGTCAGACTTACAGGTTTAGAAAGTTTCAAATCTAGTACAGTTGGTTATCGGGATCGGTAGCCAATCTTACGAAGGTAATTGAGTATCAATAGAGGATCATCCACTCTCAGTATCACAAGAGGATTATCTCATATGTGCTTGTGAGACAAATCCCTAGCTAGAGTCATTCGGATTGAGAGAGAAGGCGTTCTCTAATAAAATCTAATTAGAGCAAGACAAACTGATTACATATGTGACGTGATAGTATCATGTCTAATATATAGTTTCTCGGATATTAGTCGGATGAGGGATTACAGATACATGGTAATTGTAGATAAACAGGTCTGACAGATTTGATCCCCCTGTACCGTCTGGGGACAATGGTGTAGTGGCCTAGTACATCCATAATCGATGAGTCTAGTGAATTATTATGGGAATAATAATTCACTATATCAGAAGAAGTTATAATGGGAGTGACTCACGACCAGCTCAATATCGGGCTTAGAGGGTCACACACATATAGCGAATGCTTCAGCAAATAAAGGATTGGATGAAGATCCAATTAACTCCTATTCTCATTAGATGAGACCCTATGCTGATGGGCTCCTTGCTTAAGGCCTATTTAGAAGCCTAAAGAGATTATTGGATAGAGATCCGATAATGCAAGGTTAGTGGGTTATTAGCTGGATATCCAATACCTATTAAGGTAGGAGTCCTAGGATTTTTTGGTTGCTCTCTATAAATAGGAGGGGAGACTCATGGTTAACACGCTATAACTTTAGCCACCACCTCCTATTCTCCTCCCTCCCTCTCTGTAAAAGTTACGAGATCAAATTGGAGGAGTTTCACTACAGAGATCCATCGTGTGGATACCGCTAGAAAGGAGGACGTTTGACCTTCTTCATCTTCTCCATCCAGATCTGGAATAGAGGGATATACAATCTCTCTAGGTAAAATCAATCTCTTCCATATCATGATTTTATCGATTTTTATGTTTTTCTGACAATCCTAATATTTTACACGACGATTTGATCTGCGTGAGAAACTAGTTTTTTGTTTTGATTTCTGCTGTGCATGTGATGCACCCACTGAGGTTTCCCAACAACAACCTCACAAGGGATAACTACAAGTTTTACAAACTCTCTTCTCTTTCTTATCATTTTTTTATAATTTTCACACATAATTTATCATAGAATTTCTACTCAAAAATTATTATATGAAATGCAAGAAAACTTGAGGTATATATGGGCCCTAATTGGCTTTAGGATTTGGAGCTAAAATTCAAATATATCTGAAAAATTCGGGTACGGGCGATACAACCATTAGTGCCATGGTACAACCATCGAAAGCCACCCTTAAAATAGGGTATCGATGGTACAACAGTTGGCTTGGGCGATCCAACCACTGCCTGCTGCTTGGATTCCTAGGCGACAGCGGTACGATCGCTGCTCACCAATGGTACAACCACCAAGATTTTCGAAAAGTGATTCCCTTTACTTTTTCAATCCGGACTAGTACCTCCAATTGACCAAATTTCAAGTCAATCAATTGAGCTCAACCTGAGCTAAATCCAATCTCAAATGTGGACCTAGTTACATCACTCAGTTGATTTGTATTCTTTCTAAATAAAACCCAATTAGGACTCAAACTAAACTATGACTCACTTGATTACAACCATACATGACCATCAAGTCTAATAATTGACCTATCCCCAGTAATTTGACAACCTCCGACATTATTCCGATGAGTTTTACAGTCTTCCTCCAACAATCTCTCGGCGTGTTCCCAGCGAGCTTCACGATTCATTCGGTGAACTCTCGATGAGCTCTCACTACATCGTCTGAACCTTGACCCGATGCCCAAACTTAAACTTAGCCCATCATCTGGTTATAATTCCTTTTCGCTATCGTAGTTAAATCTTAATAATGCTAACTATGACTTAATTAATTATAATTAACATGACTAACAAATCTACTTCAAGACCTTCTTAACTCCCGACAAGCTTTTCGGCTTCCTCCGACAATCTTCCAATGAGTCTCGGTCTTATTCCGATGAACTCTCTTGCACCATTCTGGCAAACTCCTTATACCCTCAGCAAGCTCCCAATGCACTCCAGGCGAGTTCCCAACCGCATCGTCCTCACCTTGGCCAGACGCCTGGACTTGACTTTGGCCAAACCTCTAATTCTAATTTTCTCTCTATTATAGTTAATCATGTATCAATCAACTCTAATAGTATTATTAGTTCAATAACCTATTAATTGATTTTATCGTCAAAATCTAAGATTTAATTATCTCTCCCATTTTGATGATAATAATCAATTAATGACGTGAGCTAAACCTTACTCCCCCCTAAATTCATATCATTAATTCAAATAAAAAAACACTTAAATTCAAGAGAACCAAATACTCTTGAATTAAAGTATCATATTATCCATTCAAATCTTAAAATGATATACTATGAATTTCAACATTATCAAATCATACATGATACATGATATTTATTTCAACCAATCATGTATCATCAAATATTCAAGAATATTCCAAGAATTTTATGCAAAATTTTCTTCTTTCAAAATAGCATGCATCAATCATACATTAAGTTGAAATTCTCTTCCTTAAGTTATCAATTATTTCTCTCCTTTATTTATCAAAATGCTCATATTGAAAATTTTCTTACACTTATCATCAATATCCATTTGTCCCCCTTTACCATCAACAAAAAGGTGAAATATAAGAGTAAATTATTTTAAGGCACATGTGTTCTTGTTCCCCCTTAGTAAAATAAGATATGTGCAATAATTTTCTCATAAAAAATTTTTTTCCTTTAACATGTATGTATTATTTTTATGTCATCAATTCGCTATTTTTTCTCCTTTATCATCATCAAAAAGAGGTGAATAACAAGTAAGTAATTTTATGATACATAAGGTCATCATGTATTAAAGTTTTCATATTTTTATAAAATAAATTTTGCATTGCTCCCCCTTAATAAAATAGGAGAAAATCATAATTTTCGTCTAAAAATTTTTTCCCCTTTCTTTGAATAATAAAGAAGAAATAAGGGAGGAGAGTAAAAAATATAATATTATAAAAATAAAACTTAATCTAATAAATTTTGAAATTTAAAAGTTAAGAAGTACTCATTCAATTTAATTCATTTCATTTCAAACAATAGTTTTAAATCAAGCAATTCAAGCATTCTCATGATTTAGCATTCTTAGCTCTCAACCTCAATCTTATAGATGTAAATTTCAATATGATTATTTTAAAGATAAGCTAAAAGATCTAAAAAATTCAGAAAGATTCAAAAATTTAAGAGCTACTCATGCATTTAAAATTATTTCATGTAAATTTCAAGCAAACATAGCAAATATACTCGTAAAATAGCAAATCATAATCTTCATGTAAATTTTCCTCCCTTTATGTAAATAAGAAAGTAGAAACAAGGAAGGAGATTTGAAAAGCATCATCACAAAAATAGATCTTAATATAGTAATTTTTGATAATAAGCTAAATTTATAGCGGGCTAGCAGTAGGCTTGGTAATATGAATTTGGTTAGCTTTCATAGTCATTTTCGATTTATAAATGAGACTTATATGATATGAACACTTGTAGAGATTTCGGTTTGTAATAAACCATGATCCCTTATGTGTGATCGTTCAAAGCTTGTTGATGTCCATGGTTATAATTTACATTGGCTATAAAGTATTTGCTGACATTGTTGTTTGTGAATCCCGTATGAAATATTTTTTATAACTCGTTTTCTCTTTTATAGGTCCTAAGGGATTATAGGAGATTTCGAAAAAAATTGATATTTACGAACAAACACATAATGGTGTCACACTACTTAAGCAAATCCAACTAAACTTGTGATAATAAGATGGATGTTTATAGCTTTAGTTTCTTCTCTATAAGAGGGTAGAGCTGACCATTTTGCCTTTTACTTTAATACAAATTCTAATGTGATATCACATGCAGAATGTTATTAACTAATTAATACAAATTCTAATGTGACAATGTTATTAACTATTGAATAAATTATTATAATTTTATAATTATAAAAAGATTAATGTAATTAAAAAATATAAAGATCATAATATTAAAATAATCTAAATAAAAATATAATATATAATCAGTCCCATCAAAATCTAGAGAGAATCTCATGCTTTAGAGTGAATGAAAGCTGACAGTGTCCCTCCTTCCATGAATTACAGAAGCAAACCACAGCATCATTTATCTACACCCAACAATGAATCTAAAGTGAGTCTTTCTAGCCTGTTCGTTGCAGTCATGTGTAGATTGACTTGGGTTCAAATTCTGGTTGAAATAAGCATCATAAAATAACAAACTCATTATTTATATTTAGTTGCAAGCACTTTGCCTAACAAAACATTCTCTACTCTGATATGCTTTATATTTAGTTTTATCTTTTTGGAGTGGATATAAGTTTAGAAAACAAATGGTTTCGAACTTTCTAATATAATATTTACTTTCCAGTTAATATGGAATTAAATATGACTTCATTATAGTTTGTATTTTATAAATTATTCTATATTGAGCATCTCTTTAATATGCCATCAATTTAATTATAGGAGCCATGAGTTCTGGTGATTAAGGTTTAATATATAAAAAAAAATTTGAAATGCATGAGTGAACTAAATATATATATCTTTTCTAGATCACCTTCTAATGCATTTCCTGCTTGATAAACCTCGTTATTGGAAAACAATTTGGCATATTATTTGTGAAGTAGCAGAGAATACGGTCTAATCAATTTAGTCTCCTCTTTCCCTCGGTGACTGAGCAACAGCGGCGCATATGATGTGGCATTATGACATGGGTGAGAAAGGAGCATCAGTTGAGTGAAGTGAGGAAGAGATGTGTGTGTGTCTGAGAGAGAGAGAGAGAGAGAGAGAGAGAGAGATGGGAATGCCATCACATGATTCCTTTCATCTTTTGATGGCCTGACCTATCTATCGTGGCTAAAGGGAAAAGTTAAATGCAATCAATGCCTTCGTTCGCTGCCACTGTGTATGAACACAAACGGATAACCGTTTGAAAGTCTAAAACTAAAGCATATGTAAGCTCATTTGAAAGTCTAAAACGTAAAAGAGAGGGAGAAAAGATAAAAATATTTTCAATAGAATTCATCATCTGAATAATTTTGAGGGGATGAAGTTTTATAGAATGTGCTAAATGGATGAGATAATATTTTATTAATTAATTAAAAAATCAGTTATATTCATATTTATAGAGTTCTATCCAAGAGTTTTTTGGACTTGAATTATTCCGACTAGAATATATTAGGACTTGGACTCCTAATTAAATAATAAATTTTAAATAATACTTCTAATTGACTCCTACTAAACTAACGAACAATAGATACAAACTCAAAAATATGATTCAAAATTTTAAAAATTTACGGGCTCATAACAATTTTTTTCTCCTCAAATCAGCATTGTCCTCAAGGCTGAGCAACGTCAAACTCTAAGAACTTATCCTTCAGCACTTTAATCATAGGATGTTTAGAACGCATCACAACTCGTTGATCAAATAGGATTTCCACTTTGTGATAGTGTAATAAATAGGCTAGCCTTTAAGTATAGTAGTCATTGCGATCTTCTGCAAAACCCTCTCAATCTGATGGCTAGTGACAGTTATGACTTTATTTTCACGTCTTCCCTTAAAGATTATTTACTTTCCATTGATAAAAAATTTCATAGTTAATTTAAAAAAATTTCAGGAAACATCGTCCAAAGTTGATAGTCATTTAATTCTAAGCACCACTTCAAACATCTTTCAAGGGTATCAGAAAGAAATCCATAAGCAATTCTTGACCCTTTGTAATCACCTTTATCTTTGAACACTTGCTATCACAAGTTAGAATTCATCCATCAGCAATATTGGCCTCGAGTTTATCATAGCTTCTAATATGGTAGGCTAATCGGTCAACAACCTTACTGTCCATAAAATTATTAGTGCTACCAATATCATTTAAAATAGTAATAAACTAATATTTCAAAAAAAATTTAATTTTCATGGTTTGCATATTAGAGTAGTCGGCTGATGCATGCACAATATGTCTGATAGGTCCAATATATTCATCAAAACCCATACATTCATTATCATAGTCCATATTCTCAACTTCTGATTCCTCCTCAATTGATTCAATCATTAGAAATTGCCCTTGTTTGCATCGGTGCTTCTTACTTCACTTTTCATCATAATACCAACACAAACCCTTTGTTGATCTTTAATTGAGTTCTTCTAGCGTTAATCTTCAGGTGTTAGGGTTTCAGTCAGGAATAGATGGGGTGGGCAACTTGCTAATCACCTGTTTGTTATCACTTCTGTGTCGACAATAATCCTTATTAATTTTTTTCTTGTGCAAATGAGATCATAGCTATAAAATTACGGGGTTGGCAAGCCTTAACTTCACACTGAATCTTGATTAAGTCTTTCGATAAATGTTCCCATCAATTATAATTCGAACTAATCTTTGGCTTGACTTGATAGTTGTTCAAATCTACTCTGATATTCTTACACTGTAGAAGTCTGACAGATTTTAGCGAATTGCCATCGACATTCTAATACTTGGATGATCCAAAGCAAACAAAGAGTCCTCTCTTAAATTGCTTCCAAGAAGGAACCTCGTGGTAGGCTTCATACCAATCAAGTTGAACTAAAATTATTTCCACCTTAGATTCTTCTAGGGTACTATAGAAGTGAAAGAATTTTTTAGCCCTAGAGATCTAATTGGTCATATCTCTGTCTTCCCATCTTGGATATTTCACCTTCATGCATAGGTAATTAGAGACATGTTTTTTGTGCTCTTTTCTTATGTCTCCTGATCGATTCAATGTAGGACTTGAAGTTTCCTCTTATTGAAATTTGCTGAAGCTCTCCAATAGGCTCCTTTTGAACTCATTAAGGGTTTCTGTAGTCATTTCTCAATTCTTGTTTCCAAGACTTCTAGTTGGGCTTTCATTAAGTTGTTAGTAGTCATTACGTAGGATTGTAAAACTCTAATACTCAATTTCTTATTTTGGTATCGGGTCAAGGGCATTTGCACTACCCTATTTATGCTACTGTTGTGACATCAACCTATGATAATGCTAAAGGTGTGAGGGATCACTGCGAGGATGCTGAGGAAGCCCAGAACATGAGGTTGGGGGGCAGCGTTGGTGGTGCAGCTGAGTTGCAAGAACGAGATCTACAGCAACCACTACCGAGGGTGGAGAGCAGTGCATGGTAATGAATCACTGTTGCAGACTACTAGATGCAACGTTGATCGCTGTAGTGGTGGTAGTGTCATTTCCAATAGATACGAGGTTGAGAATGGCCACTGGATGTGGAGATGCCAGTGATAGGGATCCTGCGAAAGGGTTGTGCACGATTGTGAAACAGAGAGGTAGCGATGGCGATGGTGGCTAGACTGTAGCGATTGGTGCTAGGCATATGGTGACGATCATACACAAAGGAGGGAAGCCGAGTGGAATATAAGAAGAATAGTGAGGAAGCACCAAGCAGAGGAAACCACGATGAGTCGTGAGGGAAGCATAGCGACAACAATGAAGGCAGGTGAGGCAAAAGAGGGTGGCTAGAGCAAGAGGTAACGATAGTGTGGCTAGCGATGGATTGTAGGTGGCTGCAATAGGAAGGCATGGATGAGGCCAATGGTAAATGGGTAGTTCTCACGACTGAGGAGGAGGATGGCAGTAGAGGTAGAAGCAGGACACAATTGGAGCAGAAGGCAACAACGACTTTGCCAACACCAGAACAACCGGGGAAGATGAGGAGAGATGGCAATAGTTGTTGGGTTGTCCTTGCAACTAAGGAAGAGGACGATAGCAACAGGGGAGGAGTAGTGCTAGAATAGAGATGACAGTAAGAGATCGATACAGTCGAGGCTGACAGCGTCACGCAAGCAATAATGCTCCCTGTGGTTGAAGGGGAATGAGAGAACAACATCGCGTGGGTGGGGGGGGGGGGGGGGCGGGGGCCGGGGGCCGGAGGATAAAGGTGGTTGTTGCGATCTCTACAGTCCTCTTGGTGTTACCGACGAAGGTGGTCAGTGGTTGCGGGATGAAGTTCTCCTAATATATGCTAGCTACATGATCTAGAAGGAGAAGTTTCAATGGAGATTGGCCATGGAATCACAGTGGAAATGATAAGGATAGTGTTAGGATCGAAATTGACACTAAGAGGGGGTGGGTGAGTTAGTGCTTTTGAAAAACTTCCGTTGATTTGAAGATTCATTCGAAAAAGCTCGTAACGGAAAATCATTTAAACTTAAAAACGATCATAGGACTGTAATAAGCAAATAAAATAATTTACAAAGTGATTAAATAGTAAAAAAAGAAGGCATATCAATTTTATAGTGGTTTGATCGTCGTGACCTGCTCCACTCTCGATTTCTCTTTCATTGAGGTCATCGACTTCCACTGTTGGTCTTCTTTCAATGGGTGAAGATCAACCACCCTCTTATAGCTCTATTCTCCTTTTACAGCTTTAGGAGATAACCTTTATAATTCTATTAGCCCTCCCTTGAACGAAATCATACTTCGAGAAGAGGAAAGGAACTCTCAAAGAATTACAACATCGTTTTCTCAAGTTTTTGTACTACTTTATTGCTATACCAAGTAAGAATATCTGGGATATTTATAGACCCCAATTGGCTTTATAAGTTGGAGCCAAAAAATCAAACACCCTAAAATTTCAGGGTATGGACAGTACCACCATCGGTAGCCGATGGTACCGTTGCCTAGGTATCCTAAAAAAGTACTTTTTAGTACTTTTCATATCTTGAGCTATACCATCTCTTGTGCTGGTTGTACCACCTTCCAGGTCAAAAAATGAGCCTCCTAATGGACTCAAGTCAACCTTACTTAAGGCTTAATCAAGGCTCAATGAACTCTTAATTGAGTTGATATGGTTACACTCAAAACTAACTCAATTACAATCACAACTACTTCAATCTAGACAATTGATTACAAACAATAATATTAAGTTGTCCGACATATCATTGGTTCATCCGGCTCTTTGTCAAAACTTTCAGCTCCATCGTCCTCTCTTGTGGTGTATTGCCCAATCGGCATGTGGACTTCCACAACATCTGATCTTCTTAGTGCAATGTATGATCCTTCTGGCCCGATGCTTGAACTCATGATATGAAGTCCTTCTGCTAACACGTCGACCATTCCTCCGGCTCGACACTAATATTCTAACATGTTCAATTTCAGCCCAACATCTGATTCTACTATTTTAATCAGTTTCTCTCTCCTTGATCGAAGCTAGTCTTGCGTCACTCAAATACATATTAGATCATAACTTTATCAATTAGTTTCATTATCAAAATATAAGATTCAACATATCATTGATCTTATATCATGTGATAGGAACTCCTAGGATTGTACCAAAGAAAAGAGGGAGAAAGGATAAAGATCGTTTCGAGGGTATCGGCCTCCTTGATCACTTCAAGGGGATCAACCTCCTATGGTTTGTCAAATGATTTAGATAATATTTCATTGATTAACAAGAAACAGTTACACCTATATTTATATATTTCTACTCAAGAGTTCCTCTTAATTAAATAATAAATTTTAAATAAAACTCATAATTGACTTATACTAGAATAACGAAATCACTTAAACATAATTCAAAATTTTAAAAATTTAAGAATTCCTAACACATGGGGTCACTTGTGCAGTTCCAAAGCTCTTAAGTTGAAGTCAATGGTCTCACAACCCAATCCCAGGCCATATGTATCAGGACATGTTTCATGATTCCTTCCCCAACTTATATTATCCGCTAATCATGTTGGAGATTAGGACAAGTCTGCTTCTCTGATGCTAACATGGATCGTAGCAAAAAATGTGGAAGCAGCAGCAGCTGCAGCCTCCTTTGCCATAACAGTGAACCTGTGAAACCATCAACCTTCGGCAAGACATGTTGAGGAGCCAATCTGCTGTCGACCAAAGCAAAACTCGCTGCCAATCTTATGGCTTCACCTCATTTTAACTCCAACATATGGGTAATGGCCCCACTCCCACTGAAGGAAGAAGCATGCATGTGAGAAGCTGACAACACCACTCCTGTCGGCAGCCACCGCCCTCCCTGACCTCCCTTTCTCGTCCCCGTGATCCTCCTCCTTTGTCCTACTTACCCCTCCCACTGTATAATTATTGGGTCATCTTCTCAAGTCACCAACATTGCAATCTAGCAGGCATATTACCCTTGCATTGGCGGTTGTCATGAAACCATGGTATCTTCTTCTTCTGCTACTAGGCTTGTCATGGACACAGGCAAATGGTCATGACTACCGTGATGCATTGGGCAAATCTATACTGTTCTTTGAAGGCCAGAGGTCCGGGAAGCTCCCGCCGGAGCAGCGAGCCCAGTGGCGCGGAGACTCGGCGCTGTCCGATGGCTCAGAGGCCGGAGTCGATCTCACCGGAGGCTACTACGACGCCGGCGACAACGTCAAGTTTGGCTTCCCTATGGCCTTCACCACCACAATGCTGTCATGGAGCGTCGTCGAGTTCGGCGAACTGATGCCGGCCGAGGAGCTCCAGAACGCGGCGGTGGCCATCCGATGGGCCACGGACTACCTGCTGAAGACCGTCTCCCACCCCGGCCTTGTCTTCGTTCAGGTCACAACTCGCTGCCACGATTTCGATGGCGTTGGCTGTTTAGCAAACAACAGCAGTAACCTCTAGTAAGTTGTGCACCCAGGTGGGAAACCCTGTGAGCGACCATAGCTGCTGGGAGCGGCCGGAGGACATGGACACGGCGAGGACGGTGTACAGCGTGAGCGCGGAGAGGCCGGGGTCTGAGGTGGCGGCCGAGACGGCGGCCGCATTGGCGGCGGCGTCGATGGTGTTACGCGACGACGATCCATACTACTCCAGGAAGCTGTTGGCGAACGCCATGAGGGCGTTCGAGTTCGCGGACACTTACAAGGGAGCTTACAGTGATGATCCCGGCCTCAAAGCTGGAGTTTGCCCCTTCTACTGTGACTTCGATGGGTATCAGGCAAGTCAATATTCTCTCTTCATTCATCACCTTAGATTTCTACCTGCAAAGGAAGGCTTTTAGGATTGACAAGAGGAATTGGTACGAAGAAGCATACTGTGTGTTGATATCAGTGTAAAATAGTAAAACTTTTCTCATAAAAATAAACCGAAAAAATAAAGAAGAAGAGAAAAGTTCGAATAGAAACAGAACATTAGATGAGTGTTTTTGTATGATTCATTAAATGCATGTGAAGGGCTGTTGGATCCAACCATGGTCCAATCTACATGATTAAAGTGCCCCCTCGAATAAGATAGTTTTTATGATGTGACATTAACCCATGGATCCATAGTTGGTCTCTTTGAAGATCTGCTGGTTGTTTCCACACAAAACTCTTATATTTACCAATGTCACTGGAATTGCATGTCCAATTTATATTTCTGATTTTGTTAGCATGTGGTGTTGCTAAGAAGCAGGTCAGGTTAAGTTTTCCTTAATTTCTATGGTCCATCAATGTAGCCAATGTGATGGGTGAGGGATTGAGCTCCTCACTGTGTGTCTCTGTGCTGAAACAGAGCATCTCTGTGTGCAACATAGAAGAACGCTATATCATCAATCACAAGGACCACAAAATCAAACATAAGCTACCAACCACAGTACGACAAGATTTATTGGTTGATTTGAACCTCCATGATGTGCAGCAATGCCAAATATTGTGTGGTGTGCAGCCTCCTGTCTTCAGATGGCGCTCTCCAATCAACAAGAATTATGGCATCTGGATGTCCTTAGTCTCCGTCTCTAATGATGGTCAAAATAAGAAATCCCAGAGCTTGTTCACTCCACACATGATCATAGGCATTATTTGAGCTTCAAGTAATAATATAATGTCTTGATTTTGTTGGTCGAGTATTATCAGTGTTTGGGATTGATTCTTGATAACTAGCTGATTATTTCATAGGTATTTACAAGTATCATGACAATTGATTGTACTTAGTAGTTTTAATTTTTGATAGACATTAGATGAGTCGAATTATATATGTTAGATCGATCATATCACAATCAGAATACCTTCAACATAGTGATGATTGAGATTTCCATCGACTATGATTTGATGGGATGTGTCATGTCAAGTGTACAGTACGTCACTCATGCAAAAACAAAAACCAAAAAAAAAAGAGCCAGGTGGCCCTTTCCATCCCAGATTACTGTAGAATTTATTGTGCCACCTCCACAAGATCCATGTTTTGCATCTAAATGATCCATCACATGTGGTTAGATCAAGACTATTCAGGGACTCTGTCGAACATACATACAGACAGGGTCAAGAACATTTGTCAGCAGAAACAGCAGACTGTGGAGGATGAAAAAGTTGTAGTATAGTAATGGTGGTAATATAATATATATATATATATATATATATATATATATATATATATATATATATATATATATATGTTTGCTGTCGTTACATTTCAATTGCCTTTAAGCCTAAATTTCTTTCATCTACTGCGGCCTTAATTTGGTCAGGATGAGTTACTATGGGGAGCCGCATGGCTAAGAAGAGCCTCACAGAATGACTCCTTCCTCAGCTACATCCAAAACAATGGTAAAACTCTTGGAGCAGATGACAACATCAATGAGTTTGGGTGGGACAACAAGCATGCTGGCCTCAATGTCTTGGTCTCCAAGGTAAACTAGTGTGTCATATCAGTAAACCTAACTGCACATCTACACGTCCATGGAGCTTCTTGATCTCATTCACATGGCTGATGCCTGCAGGAGTTCATGGAAGGACAAGTGCTGTCTCTGGAGTCCTATAAGGAGTTTGCCGACAGCTTTATGTGCACACTCATGCCAGAGTCTTCTTCCTCGCACATCCAATACACCCCAGGTGGGCTGCTCTACAAACCTGGAGGCAGCAACATGCAGCATGTCACCTCCATTTCCTTCCTGCTTCTAACCTACGCCAAGTACCTCGCTAAGTCATCACAGACTGTGAACTGTGGTAGCTTTCAGGTTGGCCCCGCCTCCCTTCAGCTTCAAGCCAAGAAGCAGGTACAGTGACTGATCTAATGGTCGATATCCGATCGATAACCAAATCATTTTTAGGCATAAAGATGAATATTATTGTTGTCAGATCGACTACATTTTAGGGGATAATCCTATGAAGATTTCGTACATGGTTGGATATGGGGATCGATATCCTGAAAGGATTCACCACAGGGCTTCTTCACTGCCATCGGTCTCAAGCCACCCTCAGTTCATTGCATGCAAGGATGGATCAGATTACTTCAAGTCCCCCGACCCTAACCCTAATCTTCAAATCGGAGCAGTGGTCGGTGGCCCCGGCGATGATGACATTTACGAGGATGATCGTGCTGATTTCCGCAAATCCGAGCCGACCACCTACATCAATGCTCCATTAGTTGGAGCCTTGGCCTATTTTGTGGCAAACCCAGACGCTGGCCTTATTCTCACGTAGGCATGCATGCATGAAGAACTCAAATGCACATAAAAGAAAAGAAGAAGAGGGGGAAAGACAAAAAAAAAAAAAAAGGGAAGAGAACAGTGTTACTGAGACCTGATGTAACACCCATAGCACAGGATCATGTTTTTGCACCTAATTAAAGAGTGAGGATAGTTTATATACATACAAATCAGAAGTTCTCTTGAGGGAAATGTTTTCTTTTTATATTATTTTTTCTATACATGGAGTGAGTGTATTACGATCCATAGTTTTATTAATCATGCTGTTTGTCCTGTTTGTTTCTATTTCTTTCACCATCATAATGACTCCAATTAATTAATGGCAAGTGTCTCTTAGAAACATGAATTGCTGAAGTTTTCTCTATAATTATATGCCAATTTGGCAACCCATTTGAAGAATAGTAGAGAATACAATTCTTTCTCCATGAGAATTTTTTGCATCATAGAATACAATTGTTGTAACAGAGACAATAATATAGCTATTTTTGATAGTATATCTAATAATCGCTGAAACAAGCAAACACTCAAACACTGAAATAGATTCATGTCCATCTATCTCAGTAAATGGAGTTTTGGTTGTGAATGACACCAGAACAACTTCCAGTTCGCCCATTTGCCTCATAGCAGATGTCAACTTAGTTTACATGAACTGCAAGATACAAAAATTGTTGGCCAGATTGGGTGATGATATCCACCATACAAGCATGAGAAAGAAGAGTCTGGATTGGGCAAATGATGAAGCATGAGAACATTTCTTTCACAAGTTTTTAAGAAGAGAGTAGAATGAACATTCCTTCTCTTCTATGACGTTGCTTCTCTTGTGCATAAAATAAAGTAGCAGAAGGCATCATAAAGGCAAAAAAAAAAAAAAACTATGATGACCATCATAATTAATTTTAATGAAAATTAAGGGCATAAACAATCATCATTAGACAAACTATTGGTCAGGAAAATATCCTCTTGACTTAGTAAGCTTGATATTGGCAATCAAATCGCATACAAGCAAGAAATATCACTACAGGGTATCCATGATAGAACAGCCTTTTGGCTGCAAGTCTGTTTCCTCTTTGGCTGGCTCTTGAGATGCCTAGAAGTACATACGACTACCAACATGTGCTTCACACTTTGAATTCCAAGTCGTAATAACTTTGTCCATCCAGTTTGATGTACAAATGATGTGTTAGCAAGAACATAACTAATGGGTTGAGGCTACCAACAACCATATATTGTCTTGGAGAATAACTTACATCGTTAAATTTCTCCTCATCACCTTTTAAGAGCTGAATTCAGCTTACACATTTTATATTGCTATGATTTTTTTTTATTCAAGATCATGATAAAAAAAAACCTTCATAAAATGTCTAAAACTCAGCGGCAAACCATTTTGAAGATGAAAAGTTTGAAACACAGAGTTAGTCTTAGCTGCTTGGCCTTTTTTCTTTTTTGTTTGTCATGGAAACAAAGAAGATGATTGTTCTAAATATAACTAAATTATCTCCTAAAAACTAAAGACTCAATTCCCCTTTCACATAAGACATCCATGAAGAGCAATAGACAGAACATAACATAAAGAAGATTGGATCTTGTTTTGGATCATGTATACGTTATTGTGCCTGACTATGACTTTATGTACAAAACTGGCTTATCATACTTTGTCAAGCTAAGCTTTCTTGTATTCTTTTCTAAACAATCCTAGGTAATTTGGTCTTAGAAACTGTACATTTCTTGAACTCTGCCCTGTACCACTTGCACTAATGATCACTGGCAAAACATACATGATGATAATATCTTTTTGTTTTGTTAGACTAGTTATTTTAGAAAACAGAAAGAAACATGGGAAAGCTGAATTTTTGTTTTTCCTGTATTAAGTGGTTGAATGAACCATTTACATGAGGGAAAGCTTTATGTACACTGATTGACGAAATTTCCTAAACCTATTGAGTGCAGGTTAATGGAGAATTCTTCTTGTACATTTCAACAGACATGAAGGAGATGGCAGATCAGATGAAGCTGAAAGGTGGCTGCCCACTCTCAGATATTTTAATAAACTAATCCATAATTGAACAGAGCAGAGTGGAAGAAGATAAGGTGGTTTTCCACCATTCTGTGGGACTTAGCCTGATGCGCTCCCATGCTTCTTCTTTTCTGAAACCATCACCAGCTCATTAAATAACTGAGTCTGTCTAGTTTCTGAAAAGAAGGATGACTGTGGAACACCAATCTCAGGAAGTATTCTGGCTTTGTCTTTACTCTGATGTAGCTGCTGTTGTTGCTGAAGAACATGCAGAATATTATGCAAGTGATAAGGGTATAGGATGGCTTGGAATTTTGTTTATGCATAGTATTATAGGGAATCATATGATGAAATGCATGGTATTTAGATGATATATTTTGGATGCTTCACTGCAGAAGTTATAGCATAAGATGCCTCTTTTTAAAACCCAAGATGTTGTCATAACAATGACGATATCTATCTGCTCTGTGCTTGGATCCTGTTCGAGCCATACGACAACAGTCCCCAGCTCAACTGATGCATCCATATCGGCTTCTGAATAAGGAGACATGCAGAACATGCAGCATGGAAGTGTGTCACTGTCAAGACTTTTCTCTTTGTTTCATCAACTAAAGGCTCCAATTCACCAGGAAAAATTTGTTTATCAGTTTGAAATTATTACTGAAGCGAGTACAAAAATTGTTTGCAGATAGATAGACTATATCTGGTCTAAGGTTAAAATTCTTGGGACATTTGTATCTTCTTTGCATGAATGGATCAACATTTTGGTCAGACCAACTTGTAAAGATGGAAGAGTG
This sequence comes from Ensete glaucum, assembly GCA_021527575.1. Taxonomy (NCBI): domain Eukaryota; kingdom Viridiplantae; phylum Streptophyta; class Magnoliopsida; order Zingiberales; family Musaceae; genus Ensete; species Ensete glaucum. Next base: position 40,518,409 of record CM038557.1, on the reverse strand, counting down.
GAGTTAAAAAGGATTGAAAAAGATGTTCGTTTATTTATGATACTTTAATATAACAACCAAATTCAACAATATTAATGCAAATTTAGAATACGATATGGCCAAAACTTTTGATTGTGAAAACATCAACCTCTGCAACCTCGAGACCAAAAGAAAATATTGCTGCTGGAGGATATCCCAAGAGCATCAATTCCAACGCCATCCCATCGCTTGCGCCTCTTCTCCTGCCACTCTTGATTTTTAGCTCCATTCTCCTCGTCGCTGAGATACGCACTGATTACAACTATTCCGCCGTCAGCTTCTCCCACGAGGCCTTCCATTTCCTCCTCCACCACCGTAGAATAGCGGAGAGCGATGAAGATACTGTGCGACGTGTGCTGCAAGGAGGAGGCCGCGGCCTTCTGCTGCGCCGACGAGGCCGCCCTCTGCGAAGCCTGTGACCTGCGTGTGCACCCGGCGAACAAACTGGCCGGTGAGCACCGCCGCCTCTCGCTCTCCGCCCCATCCGCCCAGTCCCACCCGGTCTGCGATATCTGCCAGGTTTGCCCTGATTCCAAGACGCGATTTTGATCCCTTCCCTACTGACCGGTGTTGCGATTGGCAGAGGAAATCAGTTGATTTTTCTTTTTTTTTCGGTTTATGGGAATCGTAGGAGAATCGAGGGTTCTTGTTCTGTCAAGAGGACCGGGCGATTCTTTGCAGGGATTGCGATGCTTCTGTTCACAGCGCTAATCATCTCACCATGAAGCACAACAGGTTCATCCTCACCGGCGTCCGGCTCTCCGCCGCTCCCGTCTCCTCCTGTCCCTCCCCTGTTGCGGAGGCTACGGCTGCTAAAGCTGCGACCAACACCATGATGACCATGAACAATCAAAACACGGCCTTGGTTGCAGATGTTTCCTCACCCATGACTTTCACCAGCAGCAGCACGACCACAGCCACCAGCAACATCTCGGAGTACCTCATCAAGATGTGCCCGGGCTGGCGCGTTGACGACCTGCTGGTCGACGACGAAGGTTTCTCCTAGGTCTGTCGCCATGCAACTGCCTTTTGCCACCTGGTCTCCAAGCAGTTCCGCGTCAATCCACCACAAAAATTGCATCTTTTTTCACTCGAAGAAGATAAAAGTCGGATTTTTATGGCGCAGGCCGACGAGCTGCTGTGATTCGTGGAGACGGATCTGGACAGCGGCGCCCCGGGTACAGTGTCGGAGAAGTACCCTATCTGGGCGCCCCACGTGCCGCAGTTCACTCCGCCGGGTTCCCCTCCCGGCGGCGCCGGCTACCGTCCATCGAACGCTGCCAAGGAGGTGTCTCTTATGTCCCAGAAAGGGTGAAAGCGGGGCGAGAGTTGTCGAGCGAAGACGCATTCATGGTGCCGCAGGTTTCCCCTGCTTCGACTCCTAGCAGGAGGCCAAGGCATTCCCGTTGCTACCACTAACTTGTTAGTTCTCCCTTTTCTTTCCTCTCTCTTTGAGAGCTCGCTCAAACTCTAATCTCTTCACAGACTTTGTCGCATTTAATCTTTGGATTTAGGGTTCTTCGACGCTTGAATTATGTAGTGTGCATGTTTGTTGTCTGTTTTGCTCCCTGCTGCATCTCTTCAATCTCTGCCCAAGAGCAGGCCATCGATTTAAGCAAGAAAGAAACACCATAGTTGCCCATTCATGGCTTTCATTGTACTCTAGAGTTCGGCACTTCGATGGTATGAACTTTACGTGAAAGTAACTTTGAGTTAGTTCAATGATACATGGGAACAGGATATGTGTGTGAAGTGAGAGTGCCCAAATCGCAAGCACAATTGTGGTCATTCACAAGGCACGAAGGTCTTAGGTGTGTGTGTGTATATATATATATATATATATATATAATGTTCTGACTGATTTTTATTTTTTTATCCCAACAAAAAATTATATGAAAAATAAAAAATTATATTTATCCTTTGAATGTTACGGTAATTTACTGTATTACTAATGATGTTTGCTTAGAAATTCCTTTGAAATCATAGAAAAAAAATTAAATTGTTTGCCACGAGGCCATCTGTTTCAGTCTTTTTTGGCACTTGGTAATCAGTTTTAGTTAAGTTTTATTTCTTTATTTTAGTTAATATTTAATTCATAAAAATAGTATATTCTCTTATAAGTTCTGATAATTAAAGGATTTCTCCATATACTAGCGAATTTTTTATACTGGCTTTTTATAGCAGTCCCCTAAATCTTCATTATTCTCATCCAATTGGCAATGAGAGAATTTTTTTCACTCTCAAAGATAACCACTATTTTTTTTACGCATTTATTCTTTTTTATGCTCTTGATACTAGTTCGACTTCTACATGTAATAGTTTCATCTTGGTCTCGTTCTCTTGTTAATGAGAAAGACATATGATGTTCGAATTATTTTAATAATTTTTACTGTCATTGATCATATCTTTCGTGTTTCTGTTTCTTATATTTCTTTTTTTTTATATGCTGGTACGATATATTTAACTAGACTTTATAAACTAACATAGAACAGAAACAAGCTCCTATGTTGTTTGATTTTGCAATTAAAACTAAGAATATATTAAACTGTTGATCCTTGCTGAGAGTTCTCCCAGTTAAAAGTTTATATGTGATGTATAATATCTTTAATTTTTTATATATTTAATACTATAGTGTCACTTTATTTTTATTTATCTTTATAAGTCGTGGCATGTTATATTTATATATGCATATATACATAGATTTATATATTCTTAAGAGATGAAGATGTGTGAAAGTATATTCAAAAGAGATGAACTAATTGTTAGTACAAGCAATAGTTGTTAATAAAAAACATAATAACATAGCATGTTGTATATATATATAATAGATAAGACTATGACTAACGATTGCATCTGAATGGTAATTTCTATGATACATCACAAATATTTAAGCTAATCATATATTTAAGCTAATCACATCTATATGGACTATAATTTATAGTCCAAAGTTCGGAGTCTGAACTATATGGACTATAATCTTCTTCATTGTTGGAATGAGCATGGCTTACTTATTGGGTATTTGGGTATTGATGGCTTTCTTTGGTACGACGACTGAGTTCCACTAATGTCTTCATTTAGTTCAGTAAAATCTATCTTTTATTGTTAGTGTTAGAGTTATGTACGATAGAAATAGGAAATAATAATGAAATGCACGTTGAGTTGATTTATTCATCATCAATTTATATAGATTAAGATATAAGGATTTTCCTCAACTAATATATGTGATTTTTTTATTTAATTAGAGAAATTATATCTAAATCCTATCTTCTATCGTGTCTTTGCAAGATCTAGCTCCTGTAAGGATGTCGATCTTGAACAAAGAATGTTGATTTTGAATCGATGACAATGAATCTGAAGGAAAGAAGTCGTTGTATTGTCAACCTCAATGAAGATATAACGGCGATTGATTTTGACGGCGATGTTAGCCTAGTTGAAAAGAAAGTCGTTGTGTTGTCAATCGCGGTGAAGATCTAATAGCAATTGACTTTGATGACGATATCAGCCTGGTTGAGAAAGAGCAGACGATTCTACTGGAGCCAAATTCGAAAATCTGATTAGATCAAACTATCATGCCCTCGTAAGATCAAGTTCCTGTGAAGGACACAGATCTTGAATAGATACCAATGAACCTAAAGGAAGGAGACTACTATGTTATCGATCACGATAAAGGTTTGACAACAGTTGATTTCGACGATCATATAAACTTGACCGAAAATAAAAGTGTAGGTATAATTGAGAGGAGGTCCGACACGAGCACACGCAGCAGAAAGTAACTTGCATATATTCCACATGACTCTAATTAATGAGAATCTTATTTTGTAAATATATTTATCTTTGTAATAATCTAATTGTTAACAAGTTTATGTAAGCCAATACGGAAAAAGGAAAGTGAAGGTTTCATTTTAAGGAACTCAATGACATAGTCAAAAACATCAATCAAGTAATTTGCCTAATGTATTAGAGTTGAAAGACAATCATCATATGCTTAATAACAATATTTTTATTTTGGTAAGTAATTTTTTTATTGCTTATCAAAATAAATAAAAAAAGAACTTAACAAAGACCCTACACAGGTATCAGACTAGTTGCCTCACACTTGAACAGGTCGATAAACACTGGATGATATACAGTGAGATAAATGAACAAAATATAAATCAGAAAACACACAGGTTTCAAATACCATATTTCAATAAAAGAAAGAAAAATTGCAGTCAGATTGATTGTAATCTATTTGAACGAATATGTTTGTGTGATTACTTGAGATTGTGGAATTAAATGTGTTGTTCATATACTTGGAGTAACTTGAATCAGAGAATTTGATTTCATTGGTGACTGCAAGTTCCAATTCCTTATACCAAAACACCATGCATGTAGGAATCAGAAGAAAGAGCAAAGAAGAAGGCCTGGATTTCCTCATGCTGGAAGGGCTTCCCTGGCAACAAAGAGGTGCAGTGTATCAAACAACAAAGAGGGACCATCTTGTAACTCTGCTTCTACTTGGGATCATTCCCAACAGTGGGGGTCATGAAGCTGAGTCATGCATGCAATAAACAAGCAGAGTACTGATGAGACAGACTGCAGCAGCAGTGGGTGTTCCGTCTTCCTACCGTCGGTAATTCCATTCCACTGGACTTTGGCTTTCGGTAGGACAATAGTGCAGTTTTGGATGCAAGCTTATATAAGGTGAGGCAAGCAAGATAATGCACGCAAGTCACACCGTCTAGATTTGACCTGCACACACAGGTGCCTTGATTTGTCATCATCAGAGGCGAAAGCCTTTGGTTAAACAGGCCACAGGGAGTAAAGGCATCATCTCCATGTATTGGCTCAACCTTTTGAACTTAAGTGGCGGTGTTACTGTTAACATAGGGTTTCTGACTCATTTCTGAAAAGTTAATGTAGTAGATGAGGAAAGGTTATAGAGTTCATAAAACCTTAACCCTTGAATCCACATCTAAATGAGGTTCATGGTATAAAGGAGTCTCACATCTTCTGTGAGGAGGACTGCTGACTGTCTATGCCTTTTCGGTTTTGAACATGGAAAGGTCCTCAAACTTCCACCAATAGCTTTGAAGTTTTGTACAGCGGTAGTACTGATTTGGGTTGTTGGTCACATGATGAAATTTAATTCATAATAGATTTTAATGAAATTTATAGTCAAATTTTATTTATATTAACTTAAAATCTTAGATTAGATGACTAAAGTTGAGATTAAGTGGATAATAGTGACTGAAAACGTGAAAGAGAAAAAAAAGACTACAAATTGATAATAGAGATTAGAAAACAAGAGATCCAAGAAAAAGAATAAGACAAAGACAGGAAAAGACTATTCTCAATCATTCATATCTCATGTTAGATCAGTTTACAGTGGATTCTTACTGTGATCTCTTGAGAAGGTTTTGAATATTATGCTTAGTTGTGGCTATTGCTTGGACTTGGACAAGAAGCCTTGAGATCTGTATATTTATTATTTTGATAGTAGATTTTCTTTTGCTTGTCTCGTGATTTTTACCCTTTGAGTTGAGGGGGTTTTCCACGTAAATCTTGTTATTCATCTTATTGTGATTTCTGTTTGATTCCGCTATGTGTGACGATCTGTTAGTATTTGTTCATATACAAAATTTTATTCTTATTTTATTCTCATCAACTGATATCAGAGCAAGGTTTTGGTGGGATTTAATATTTTGTATTTGAACATGGAGGCCGGTAATGTTTACGCATGATTAGTTTAAACGAAAATAATTGGATGATATAGAAATCAAGAATGGAATATCTCTTGTATTGCAAAGATTTATATGCACCTTTGCAAGGGAATAGTGCAAAGCCCACAACTATGACAGATGATGAGTGGAAGAGGTTAGATCGAAAAACTATTAGCTTTATTCGTCAGTGGCTTGATGATAGTGTCTTTTACCATGTTTCTACTGAAAGTTCTGCTTACTCTCTTTGGAAACAATTAGAAGGTCTTTATGAAAGAAAAACGAATTGCAACAAAGAGGGTACTTCTATTCCTGATCATTTGAATGAAATGCAAAGTATTACTAACCAGTTGTCCTCTATGAAAATGTCTCTTGATGATGAGTTACAACCATTATTACTTCTCAGTTCTTTGCCAGAAAGTTGGGAGACACTAATGGTTTCCCTCAATAATTCTACACCGGATGGTATTGTCACCATGAGTCAAGTAACAAGCAGTTTATTGAATGAGGAGTTGAGGAGAAAGAATTCAGTAACTTCTCAGATTGATTCACAGGCACTTGTCTCAGAGAACAGAGGAAAGTCAAAGTCAAAGGATAGAAGTAGTTCATGTATAGGTAGAAGCAAGTCAAGATCAAGGAAAGATATTATTTGCTACAATTGTGGTAAGAAAGGACATTATAAGAATCAGTGCAAGCAATCTAAGAAGAATAAGAAAAAAGAAAAAGAAGTGGAGCATACAGAGTCAAAAGAGATTATCACAGCTATAATGCAAGGTGCTTCTTATCATGTTACACCACGGAGGGAGTTCTCTACTTACAGGTCTGGAAATTTTGGTGTTGTCAAGATGGGCAACTATGACACAACATACATCATTGGCATAGGAGATATCCATATAAAAACTAACATTGGCTTCAAGTTGGTGCTTAAGGATGTGAGGCATGTGGTTGATTTAAGACTAAATTTAATTTCAGTTGAAAGGCTGGACGATGAAGACTTTGATGTTAGATTTCATAGAGGGTAGTAGAAGCTTAGTAAGGATTCTCTTATTATAGCTAATAGGAAGAAATGTCATGTATTATATATATTGCAAGCTAAAACTTATGGTAAGCAGTTGAATAATACATAGAAAGACTTCAGCATGGAGTTATGGCATAGGCGACTGGGACACCTGAGCGAGAATGGGCTACAAGAATTTTTCAAGAGAGAGGTATTGTCAAACCTCAAAGGTACATGTTTGAACCTTTGTATTGATTGTTTGTCTGGTAAACAACATAGAGTTTTCTTTGTTAGTCCTGCCTTATCTAGAAAAATGCATACATTAGACCGTGTCTATACAGATATGTGTGGTCCTTTGAGAACAAAAACTCATGGTGGATCTGTTAATATTAGTATTAGTGGTGTACTTTATTTTATTACTTTTATAGATAACTTTTCTAGGAAAGTTTGAGCCTATGCTTTGAAGACCAAAGATCAGGTTATTAATGTCTTCAAGGAGTTTCATGCCATAGTTGAAAGGAAGACGGAAAGGTAATTGAAATACATAAGATCATATAATGGTAGTGAGTATACAGAATTATTTAATAATTATTACAGGTCACACGACATCCATCATGAGTTAATAGTTCCTGGTACACCTCAGCATAATGCAATTGCAGAGAGGATGAATTGCACCATCATGAAAAAGATTAGATGTATACTTTCACAGGCCAAGCTACCCAAAAAGTTTTAGGATGAGACTTTGAGGACTTCAGTTGATATAATCAACTTATCACCATGTACAACTCTAGATTGTGATATTACAGAGCATGTATGGTCAGGAAAAGATATCTCCTATAGGTATTTAAGAGTGTTTAGTTGTCGTGCATTTGCACATGTTCCAAACAATGAGAGGTCCAAGCTAGATGGTAAGATAAAAGAGTATATTTTTCTTGGTTACTCACATGATCAGTTTGGTTACAGGCTTTAGGATCCAGAAAAGCAGAAGGTGTTTAGAAGCAGAGATGTTATCTTCTTTGAGGATCAAACCATTGAGGATTTGAAGGAGGCACCAGCTAAGACTTCTATAGAGGGATTTGTAGTTGTGACCCAGTTATTCCTCTAATATATCAGGGTGATGGGGGAGATGTGCAGGAAGATGGTGCAAAACTAGATGTTGATCCACCTGTAGGATATGTTAAGCAGGAAGAAGAAAGAGATCAAGTTCCCATAGAACCTCAATTAAAAAGTTCTTCTAGACCACGTCAACCTTCCAGAAGATACTCTACAGATGAGTATGTGATGCTTACTGATATAGGTGAACTAGAGAGTTACCAGGAAGCCGTTGAAAGTGAGCAGAAAAAGAAGTGGTTTATTGCTATGCAGGAAGAGATGGATTCTCTATAGAAGAACCACACATATAATTTAGTGCAACTACTAGAGGGAAGTAAAGCTTTGAAAAACAAGTGGGTTTTCAGGTTGAAGACCCAAGAATATTGTTCTCAACTAAAGTACAAAGCTAGATTGGTTGTGAAAGACTTTGGTCAAAAGAAAGTTATTAACTTTAAAGAGATGTTTTCTTCTATTGTTAAAATGTCTTCTATCTGTATTGCTCTTGGTATTGCTGCTAACCTAGACTTGGAGATTAAGTAGTTAGATGTGAAAATAGCTTTCCTTCATGGTGATTTGGAGGAGGAAATTTATTTGGAGTAACTAGAATGCTTCAAAGTCAAAGGTAAAGAAAATCTTGTCTGCAAGTTGAAGAAAAGCTTGTATGGGCTGAATCAAGCTCCTAGATAGTAGTATAAAAAGTTTGATTCATTTATGATTGAAAATAAATACAAACAAACAGTTTCAGATCATTGTATGCACATCAAAAGGTTTGGTGTGGATTTTATTATTCTCTTACTTTATGTTGATGATATGCTTATCCTTGGGAAAGATATGTCTATGATTGATAGGTTGAAGAAGGAACGGAGTGAGTCTTTTGCAATGAAAGACATGGGGTCAGCAAAACAAATACTGGGCATGTAGATTTCTCATGACAGAAGAAAGAGGAAGATTTGTTTATTACAAGAGAAATACATTGAGAAGATATTAGATAGGTTCAGTATGAGTAATGCAAAGCTAGTTGGTTCTCCTCTTACAGGTCACTTCAAGTTGTGCTCAGAGCAGAGTCCATCAAGTGATGAGGAGAAGGAGAAAATGCAAAAAGTTACTTATGCTTCAGCAGTTGAAAGTTTAATGTACGGATGGTATGTACGAGGCCAGACATCGCATATGCAGTGGGTGTTGCTAGCAGATTTCTTACAAATCCGGGTAAAGAGCATTGGGCAGCATTGAAGTGGATTTTTAGATATCTCAAAGGAAGTTCTAAAGTTTGTCTAAGCTTTGGTGGTAGACCACCTATGTTGATAGGTTACACAGATGCAGATATAATAAGAGATATTGACATAAGAAAGTCCACATCAGGTTTTGTACTTACTTTTGCAAGGGGAGCTATATCATGATAATCAAGATTACAAAGGTGTATTGCTCTCTCCACCACAAAGGCAGAATATATTGCTATTACATATGTTTGCAAAGAAATGTTATGTATGAAAGGATTCTTACAAGAATTGAGGCTGAAACAAAAAAACTATATAATATATTGTAACAGCCAGAGTGTCATCCATTTGTGTATGAACCCAACATTTCATTCTAAGTCAAAGTATATAAATGTCAGATATCACTGGATTAGAAATATGATTGAAGAGAAGTAGTTACAACTTCAGAAAATTCACACAGATGATAATGGGGCAGACATATTGACAAAGACTTTACCGAAAGAGAGACAGAAGATGTGCCGACAATTGGTCGACATGGCTTCACATTGAGGAGTCATGAAACAGCCTCCCTTATGGGCTGAAGGGGGAGGTTGTTGGGTTATTAGGCAAATGGCCTAGATTCAGCCTATAATGGGCTTTAGTGAAGCCCACAGCCGAGAACTTCACTTATATTAACCTAAACCCTAGATTAGGTGACTAAGATTGAGATTAAGAGGGCAGTGGTGGCTGAAAACGTGGGAGAGAAAAAATATATAGATTAACAATAGAGGCCATAAAACAAAAGATCTAGGAAAGGGAAGAACACAAGGATAGGAAAAGACTATTCTCAATCATTTATATCTCAGGTTAGATCAGCTTACAATGGATTCTTATTGTGATCTCTTAGGAATGTTTTGGATATTGTACTTAGTAATATAGTCCTTGTATCCCTATGATTCTCTTGTGACTATTGCTTGATCTTGGGCAAGAAGCCTTGAGATATGTATATTTATTATTTTAATAGTGAATTTTCTCTGGCTTGTCTCGTAATTTTTATCCTTCAAGTTGAGGGGGTTTTTCATATAAATCTTATTATTCATCTGATTGTAATTTTTATTTGATTCTACTGTATGTGACATACGCTATTATTTGTTTATATATAAAATTTATTTATTTATTTATAGATACTTCTCATTAATTTTACCATTCTCATTTATGGATACTATCTATTCGCTTATCTCTGTTCTGTCTATATATATATATATATATATATATATATATATATATATATATATATATATATATATATATATGAATGAAATCTCACATGTCTCATCAAGTCACTGACGGAACATGAATTCCAGTTTAGTAGTTGTAAGGTACTTTAAAGGATCTTGAAATAGGAAATCAGGACTTAATATTAGGGTTTCTTTTTTCAGTATCTTTATTTTTTCCATCTTTAACGACGTTTCATCGAGTTTTGTTTACGGGTTCAATTAATGTTTTGAAACAATCCGATTTAGGTATATATGAATGAAATCTCACTATATATTGTGAGTACAAACGAGGAACAAATATTTTGATGTTAGGTCAATTTTTTATTATCCTTAGATTAATTTTTTCTTATCTGAGTTAGAAGTTGATTCAAAGTCAATCTGATTTATTCTCGAGGTGATCTTAAAGATGAACCTCCATGGGTCATCAAATCTTATAAAACTATGTCAAGGTGCTCTTGATAATGCTCCTCTAATGTTTAAATAAATAGATAAGTCGATTGTAGGGAGAGGAATTTGGCTATAACTACTACTAGTCTGAGCTAATCTTGGGATTGTATAGCTTTTCAACACTTGGCATTAATCAAGCACATATAGTTGGTTCCGCTCTACAACATGTGTTGAATCTCGAATTTTTGATGATAAAATTTATTGATAAGTTTTATGATCTAAATTGTGTATTATAGAAAGTGATGTGTAATTAACTATGACGATGAAAAGACATTACAATCAGATGTTGGGTCGAAGTCAAGTTCGGACATCGGGCTGAGGTTTAGATAATACAGTGGGAGCTCGTTGGGAGTTCGCCGAAGGTGATCGGGAAGCTTGCTAGGAGCAAGTCGGGAGTTTGCTGGAAGATGAGCAAGAAACTCATCGGAAGTTCGCCAGAGGATGTCGGACACTTCGTCGAGATTTAGGAAGATCAATTGACATATAAGTTACAAATGATTGTAATTGTGTAGTGTGTCATAGTTAGCATCGTAAGTAAATTTTAATTGAGTTAGATTTATAAAAATTCAAATTAATTTAATTTAAGGTAATTGGGTCCTATTTGGGTCGAACTCATTGCTGACCTGAAAAGGGGGTAAAATATGGTATACTTTAGATATGAAATAGTATGGGAAGTACTATTCCCGGACTCCGGTGGTAGTAACATGGTGGGTGACAATAGTATCACCTAAGTGACGGTAGTACTAGTGCTATCTAGTATTTCGGGCACTTTCGGTGGTAGTACCGTCGATACCTGATTTCAAAAAAGGTTAAATTTTGGCTTTATTTTCTTAATCCATTTGGGGTCTATAAATACTCCAAATTTTATTGCCTTGGAGAGTAAGAAAGTGATAAGTAAGTACAAGAAAAATGATAGTAATCTTAGTTAAAATTATGTAAAATTTGATAGCTTCCCTTGAGTGCTTCAAAGTATAAAGTGAGTGTAAGAGAAGAGAGAAAAATTTGTAAATGTTCCTCCCTTAACCTGTAAAAAGGAGAAAAGTGTAAAGGGTTTGATCTTCACCCATGGAAGAAGATTATTAATGGACACCGATAGGCCTCGATGAAGGAGGACTCCTAAGATGGATATAGGTCAAGCTTTTGGCCAAACAACTATAAATTGTGAGCCTTCTTTTCTTGTCTTTTACTTTAGCATTCCTCAGCTAAATCGAGATTTTTTTTATCTTAAGTTTAAATCAGTCATGTATTGGATTTCAACGAATTCCAAAAGAAATGCTTCTAATTTCAATTTTTTTACTTTGAGCAATAGTTTTTCAAATCGAGTTTATGAAAAATCATAAAAACTAAAAAATCACGATATGCGAGAGATTGATTTTACCTACGAAGATCGTATATCCTTGTATTCCAGATCCAGATGGAGAAGATGAAGGAGGTCAAGCGTCCTCCTTTTTAGTGGTATTCATACGATGGATCTCTGCAGCGAAACTCCTCCAATTTGAGCTTGCAACTCTTACTCAGAGGGAGGGAGGAGAATAGGAGGTGGTGGCTAAAGCTGTAGCCTATCAACCATGAGTCTCCCCTCCTATTTATAGAGAGCCACCAAAAACCCTAGGGCTCCTGCCTTAGCAGGTATTGGATCTCCATCCAATTACCCGTTAACCTTGTATTATTGGATCTCTATCCAATAATCTCTTTAGGCCTCTAATTGGGCCTTAATCATGGAGTCCATCAGCATATGGTCTTATCTAATGATAATACGGTCTAATTGGATCTCCATCAAATCCTATATTCGCTGAAGCATCCACCATATGTGTGTGACCCTCTAGGCCCGATATCGAGCTGACCGTGAGTCTCTCCCATCGGAACTCTTTCTGATATAGTGAATTATTATCCCCATAATAATTCACTCGACTCATCAACTATGAACATACTAGGCCACTACGCCATAGTCCCCAGACGGTACAAGGGGATCGAATCCATCGGACCTGTCTGTCCTTAGTTACCATGTATCTATAATCCCTCATCCAACTAATATGGCAGAGACCGTATATTGGACATGGTACTGTCAAGTCATATATGGAATCCATCATAGTCTTACTCTAATCGGATTCTCCCAGAGAACTCTTTCTCTCTCAATCCGAATGACCCTAACCAGGGATTTGTCTGAGCAAGCACATATGAGATATTCCTCTTGTGATACTAAAAGTGGATGATCCTCTATTGACACTCAATTACCTTCGTAAGGTTAGCTACCAATCCCGATAACCAATTGTACCAGATCTGAAACTTTCCAAACCTGTAAGTTTGGCGTCAAGGAAAGGAGTACTCATATAAGATATCCTTGGTGTCTAAAGTCTAAGGACAAGATACACAACTGGGACTATGGAATCACTGTCTAACATTAGGTATCATTAACTATACAACGTTTCATAAGCGGATCAATCAGTGAACTCATTCTCTAATGAGCACATGTACTATATCCTCAGTGTCTCCACACAAGTGGCTATGAGACCAATTGACTCCATCATATGGATAGGTATATATTACACTGATCTGTCCAATTATCTTAATGTCCCTCTTGAGTAACCTATGACTGAGATTATTTAGGATCTATGTTTAAAGGTGAATCGATCTCATTATCGTGATCTCAACACGATCCGATCCCATTGCATAAAACCAAAGACATCACAATATATATATAACAGATAATATGATAATATGTCAATATTAATTATAAGTAAAAAGATCACACAACATATCATATGTGTCATCACTCATATGATTGGCTTGGGCACATATAACCAGCAATCTCCCACTTGACCAAAAGCCAATTAACTATACAACATTTCATAAGCAGATCAATCAGTGAACTCATTCTCTAATGAGCACATGTACCATATCCTCAGTGTCTCCACACAAGTGGCTATGAGACCAATTGCCTCTATCATATGGACAAGTATATATTACACTGATCTGTCTAATTATCTTAATGTCCCTCTTGAGTAACCTATGACTGAGATTATTTAGGATTTATGTTTAAAGGTGAATTGATCTAATTATTGTGATCTTATCACGATCCGACTCGCATTGCATAGAACCAAAGACATCACAATATATATATATAACAGATAACATGATAATATGTCAATATTAATCATAAGTAAAAAGATCACACAGTGTGTCATATGTGCCATCACTCACGTGACTGGCTTGCAGGGCACATATAACCTGCAATCTCCCACTTGATCAAAAGCCAATCACCTATGTGTCTGATCCCCATCAGACCCTTGTGACGCTCAAATGCAATCTGAGCTAGCGGCTTCGTTAGTGGATCTGCAATGTTATATTTGGATGGAACTCTTTTCATTATTATATCTTTTCGGGTCATGATCGATCTAATCAGATGGAACCTCCTTAGAACAATTCTGTTGAGACCAGAGTTCCTTTGTTAGAGTTACCACCCTGTCATTGTCATAATATATAGGAGTCAGCTCTACGCTGCTTGGTATAACGAAAATCCTTGATGAACTTCTTCATCCAAACCCCTTCCTTTACTGCTTTTGCTGCAGCAATATATTCCGCCTCTATGGTCAAGTCATCAGTAGTATCTTGCATGGAACTCTTTCAGCTTACTACTCCTCCATTTAGGGTGAAAATAAACCCTGAATTCGACTTGCTATCATTAATGTTGGACTGAATACTCGAGTCCATGTAGCCCTCAACTTGAAGGCTACCTTCTCCATATATCAGTAAAAGATCCTTAGTGCTTCTCAAGTAATTAAGGATATACTTTACTGTCTTCTAGTGTTATAAACCTAGATCTGCCTGATACCTGCTCATGACACTCAAAGCATATGCTATATCAGGCCTAGTACATAACATTGCATACATGATAGACCCTATTGCTGAGGCATAAGATATCTTATCCATGTCTACCCTTTCTTCGGGAGTCTTTAGGGACATACTTCTAGAAAGTGATATTTCATGTCTCATCGGTATGAAACCTCTTATGGAATTCTCCATGCCAAACCTTTTGACAATGGAGTCTATATACCTAGAATAAGATAAGTCAAGCATCATTTTAGATCTATCTCTATAGATCCGAATCCCCAAAATATAAGATGCTTCCCCTAAGTCTTTCATGGAAAAGTTTCTGAATAGCCAAGCCTTTACTATAGAGAGCATTCCTACATCATTCACAATGATTAGGATGTCATCCACATACAATACCAAGAAGGTGATAGCGCTCCCACTTACTTTCCTGTATACACAAGGCTCTTTTTGTTCTTAATGAAGTCATAAGATTTGATCACCTCATCAAATCTTATGTTCTAACTTTGGAAAGATTGCTTCAATCCATAAATGGATCTAAGAAACCTGCACACTTTATTTGAACTCTATTTAGATACAAAACCCTCTGGCTGTATCATATACACCCCCTCCTTAAGGTCGTCATTGAGGAATGCCACTTTAACATCCATCTGTCAGATCTTATAGCCATAGTGTGTTGCAATGGCCAAAATAATTCTAATGGACTTAAGCATGGCTACAAGTGAAAATGTTTCGTCATAGTCAACTCGTTATCTTTGACGATATCCTTTAGCTACCAGCCTTACTTTATAGGTCTCTACCTTTCCATTTACTCTGATCTTCTTCTTGAAGATCCATTTGCAGTCGATGGGTACAATACCCTCAAGTGCATCCATAAGGTTCTAAACCTTATTATAGTACATGAAATCCATATCAGAATTCATGATTTTTTGCCACTTCCCAGAGTCCATATTCATAATAGTCTCCTCATAGATCTGAGGATCAATATACTAAGAGTCATCTTCACTGATGTCCCACTTATCTTTCAGGAGGGTGAGATACTCTACTAGACCTACATAAAGTTGGAATTTGTGTGTTAGGTATCTCAACAAACTCGGGCTCTAGAATGGTGCTTGAGTTAGGTTCTCCAACCTCGCTCAATTATATTTCACTCCCACTGTTTCCGCCAAGAATATGTTCCTTCTCAAGGAACACAGCTCTCTTGGCAACAAAGACCTTTCAGTCCTCGGGATGATAGAAATAATACCCCAAATTTCCTTTTGGTGTCCCATAAATGTGTATCATTCTATCCTTAATTCTAACTTATTTGGGTTGTGTTTTCTAACGTGGGTAGGACAGCTCCAAATCTTAACCATCTTAAGATCATACTTCTTTCCTTTCCATATCTCATATGGTGTAGACACTACCGATTTTGATGAAACTCTATTCAGAAGGTAAGCTGCGGTCTTTATGGCATATTCCTATAACGAGACGGGTAGATCAACGAAACTCATCATGGACTCACTATGTCTAACAGCATGTGATTCCTCCTTTCTGATACACCATTGAGCTGAGGTGTATAAGGAGGTATCCACTAAGATAGAATCTCATTATCCCTAAGGAAATAGGCCTCAAATTTGTACTTTATCAAGTACATGTGTCCATACCTAGAGAAATCATCAGTGAATGTAATGAAGTATGAGTAATCACCTATAGCTTGAGTCAACATGGGACCACATACATCACTATGTATGAATTCCAATAACTCAGTGGCTCTCTCTCCAGTTCTACTAAAAAAAGAGTTGGTCATTTTCCCATGAAGGCAAGGTTCACAAGTTACATATGATTCATAGTCAAATGGATCTAAGTATCCATCTTTTAGCAACTTTTGAATCCTTCCCTCATGTATATGACCTAGCCTATAATGTCATAGGTATGCATTTTTCATCTTATCTTTTTTCCTCTTAGACATATTTATATTCATGATATGTGGATAAGTGTCTAACATATATAAACCACTTATAAGGGTCCCTCTAGTGATGATCTCATCATCCATAATTATTGAATAACTATTATTCTCAAAAACTAATTTATATCCATTAATTGTCAAACAAGAAATTAAAATAATATTTTTTATAATAGAAGGGACAAAATAACATGCATCTAATGCAATAATAGCTCCATTAGGCAGATGTAGGATGCCTCCCCCCAATAGCAACTATAGCAACTCTTGCTCCATTACTCATTTTGAGGTCCATCTCGCCTCTAGCCAGTCTCCTAGGTCTTATCAGAACTTATAATGAATTACAGATATGATAAGCACTCCCGGTATCCAATACCCATGTGTTATTATGAAAATCTAACAAGTGATGACTGATTATAAATATACCTGAAGCTTCTCGAAGCTTCTGTTTCACCTTATTTGCAAGGTAGTCCTTATAGTTCCTTTTCCAATTCCCGTCTTAGCTGTAGTGGAAGCACTATCCTTTATCCTTTACCAGATCTTTCTTGACAACCTTTGCCTTACCCAGTCTTTCTTTGTCCTTGCCCTTCTTAAGGGTCTTACTAGCATTCCTTTTCCTATTAGTCTCACCAATATAGAGAAATGACTTCTCTTTATTGATGGTACTCTCAGCTTCCCTCAACATATTGAGGAGCTCGAGTAGAGTCACCTCAAACTTGTTCATATTAAAGTTAATAATGAACTGTGAAAAGAAATCTGGTAGGGGCTGAAGTATAAGATCAACATACAGGTTATCCTTTAGGACTATCTTTATAGTTCACAAAGCGAGCGATCTCATCCTCGCTTGTCCTTTCCTCCAGCGTGGGCACAATAGTCTTAAGGACATATACGATTTTCTCTTTCGTGAGAACAATTCTCACGTTACAGAGCCTTTGGAACAATGAGGCGATTGGTATTAAATATACCATATAGAGGTTTTGCAAGCGAGAAACAAAATATAGCAAAAATAAATAACATACAGATTTTACAGAAAATACTAATTAAGATATGAACTTCTATCTTAATATACTCCCACTATTTTGTTAGCAAATCACGCGACACCCTCGACGCGTGAGACGAAAGTCTCCGGCAGACTCCTAGTGGGGATCATGATCCAATTGGCGTCTTAGTGCAATCTCGAGGGACTCGACCAACTACACTAAGCCTAAAAGGTAGACAACTCTTATCAATCATAACTCCTTATGATTCCCATTATGTTCGACCTCCAAATCATCATGGTCTCGACTGCTCGACCAATCATGAAGTTCAATTAAGTCATCACCATTGTTACAAGATGAGTCTAATTTGATGGATATGCTCTCGACTGCTCGACTAAGTCATACCATGTCCTCAGGTCACCGGTGATATATATATGTCGTAGGCAAAAACTTGATCACGTAGATAGGTGAGCCTCGAGTGACTCAACCAACTCAACATATGTCGGGATTCAATTTCTTCCTATAACGATGGAAGGCCGTATGGGTCAATCTTAATGCCTCACGCTTATCGACTTAATATTATCATAGGAGGGGTTTTTGTTTTCTATCGATCTCCTAATATGTCGTATCACATACATACATATTTAATATATATCTACATTGTATGTAAATATATATATATACAAATATCTAGTAGATGTATAACATATCACACATGCAAGCCACACCGGATGATCATGAGTCGTCACCTAATATGATTAAGCTCGAGCCAATGGGCCTAATCACTCACAATAGGATCTATGTATGTATCTGCATATCTTCATGCCCTGTGATTGTTGATCTCATCATCATTGGTTCCATTGGATCGTCGCATCACCATGCATCGTAATCTCTCGCCACAACATCGTGGGTTCCGTTGTAACCTCTACGCTCCCGCTGCGCCTTTCTATGTAATTACAAATAATCACAAGCACGTAGGCCCAACAATAAACGAGAAAAATATAGGCTCGCAGGCTCCAATAATAATAATAATCACAATTACATACATCACAACACATAGCTCATGATCATCCATCTACATCATACATCACATATACATCACATCATATGTAGGATTATTATATATATAATAATTAATTAAACTATTTAATTAATTAATTTTTTAGAAATCAGAATATGCTCAAAATTTTAAAAATTGTCAAGGGTATTTTCATAATTCTGGATGAGAGGATAGTCCTCAGAATTTCTAGAATTATTAAGGGTATTTTTGAAATTCTGTATGTGAGGACAGTCCTTGAAATTTTCTAAAATATTGAGGGTATTTTAAGAATTCTGTATACAAGGACAGTCCTCAGAATTTTTTGAATTCACAAGGGCAGGATCATCTTTTTCTCAAAAGGATGCCCTAGCCCTCTTGCACCCTTTGCGCTATCGCCGCCACTTGCCAAGGGGTGGCCATCCTTGCGGCCGGCGTTGTTGCCCCTCGGTGAGTGGCCAGACCGTGCCGCACCGTTGCCCTGCGAGTGGCCACCCCTTGCATGTGGTCAGGCCATGCCCCTTCTCCTTGTTACTTTCGCTACGAAAATGTAGCAAGAACTCGTAGAATGATTCTACATGATTCAATATCATCACATGCAGTTTAAAACCAATCTTTCGCAAGAAAACCTTGGCTCTTATACCACTGTTGGGAAACCTTAGTGAGTACATCATATGCATAGCATAAATCAAAGCAAAAATTGATTTCCCACACAGATCAAGTCTTCATGCAAAAGATTGGGGTCGCAAGAAAAATCACAAAAACTGAAAAATCGCGATGTGTGAGAGATTGATTTTACCTAGAGAGATCGTATATCCCTGTATTCCAGATCCAGAATGGAGAAGATGAAGGAGGTCAAGCGTCCTCCTCTCTAGCGGTATCCACATGATGGATCTCTATAGCGAAACTCCTTCAATCTAATCTTACAACTCTTGCTTAGAGGGAGAGAGGAGAATAGGAGGTGGTGGCTAAAGCTATAGTCTATCAACCATAAGGCTCCCCTCCTATTTATAGAGAGACACCAAAAATCCTAGGGCCCCTGCCTTAGTGGGTATTAGATCTGCATCCAATTATCCACTAACCTTGCATTATTAGATCTCTATCCAATAATCTCTGTAGGCCTCTAATTGGGCCTTAATCAAGGAGCCCATCAACATATGGTCTTATCTAATAAGAATAGAGGCTAATTGGATCTCCATCCACTCTATTTACTAAAGAATCCACCATATATGTGTGACCCTCTAGGTCCGATACCGAGCTAGCCGTGAGTCTCTCCCATCAGAACTCCTTCTGATATAATGAATTATTATCCTTATAATAATTCACTTGACTCATCGACTTTGGACTTGCCAGGCCATTACGCCATAGTCCCCAAACGGTATAGGGGGATCAAACCCATTAGACCTATTTGTCCTCAATTACCATGGATCTATAGCCCCTCATCTAACTAATATCCTAGAGACCATATATTAGATATGGTACTATCAGGTCACATATGAAATCTGTCATAGTCTTGCTCTGATCGAATTCTCCCGGAGAACTCTTTCTCTCTCAATCCGAATGACCTTGGCCAGGGATTTGTCTAAGCAAGCATATATGAGATATTCCTATTGTGATGCCAAGAGTGGATGATCCTCTATTGACACTTAATTGCCTTCGTAAAGTTAGCTACTGATTCTGATAATCAACTGTACCAGATCTAGAACTTTCCAAACCTGTAAGTCTAGCGTCAAAGAAAAGAGTACTCATACAAGGCATCCTTGGTGTCTCAAGTCTAAGAACCAGATACATAACTATGACTATGGAATCGCTATCTGACATTAGGTATAATTAACCATACAACATTCCATAAGCGGATCAATTAGTGAACTCATTCTCCAATGATCACTTGTACTATATCTTTAGTGTCTCCACACAAGTGGCTATGAGACCAGCTGCCTTCATCATATGGATGGATATATAGTACACCGATTTGTCCGGTTATCTCAATGTCCCTCTTGAGTAACCTATGACTGGGATTATTTAGGATCTGTGTTTAAAGGTGAATCGATCTCATTATCGTGATTTCATCACGATCTGACTCCCATTGCATAGAACTAAGGACATCACAATATATATGTAACAGATAATGTGAGAATATGCCAATATTAATCATAAGCAAAAAGATCACACAACGTGTCACACGTGTTATCACTCACGTGATTGGCTTGCAGGGCACCTGTAACCAGCACAAGGCTCACAATGAACTTGAAGAACACCTTCCAAAGAACAAGAATGATATTGCCTTGGAAACTAAAGAACATCTTCCAAAGAACAAGAAGGATTGGCATTGAGAATAGCAAATGACTCCTCGAGTGAAACCTCAAGTGATGAGGATAATGATATTACACTACTAACAAGAAAACTCAAAAAAAATATGAAAAAAATAAAAATCATAAAAACAAAGATGAACCCAAAAAGGATAACATAATATGTTTTGAATGCAAGAAGCTAAGGCATTTCAAAAGTAAATGCCCACAGTTGAAGAAAAATGCACCAAACAAGAAGAAAGTCTTCTTAACAACATAGAATAATATAAGTTCATCAGATAAAGAAATAACATCAAAGAATAAGTTTCCAACTACGCGCTCATGGCCATCCATGATGAGGTAAATAAATCTTCAAATGTTTCATTTATGTTTGATGAATTATTAAATACATTTTATGAACTTTTTGATGAATTTAAAAAAGCTAGCAAAACCTAAAAATTACTTAAGAATGAACATGCATCACTGGCTAATAAACTTGAAAAAAATGCATAAAGCATCAACATTGCATAATTCTTGCACTAAATATGAAACACTAGAGGAACTTAAAAAGAAAAATATCATACTACACTAAACTTTAGAAAAAATTAAAATAAAAATAAATCTCTAAACATGATCCTTACAAATGAGGGTCATATTCATAGGAAAAAAAGTATTAGCTTTATGGGCAACACTCAACAAAAGTCGACTACCTTCGTTAGAGGACCTACATTAAACTCTTTACCTAAAGTTAAATGTAATTTTTGTGGTAGACTAGGACATTTTGCCCATATATGTTTATTTAGAAAATAGAGTCCACATAAACTGATTTGGGTTCTTAAAGGAACCATAAACAAACAATGCCCTTAGTTAAATTAGATAGAGCTTTTTATGATGGATCCAAAATCAAATGAGTACCTAAATCAAAACTATATTTCTTGTAGATTTGTCTCTGAACAAAAGCTAGGAGCACAAAATGGTATCTTGATAGTGGATACTCAAGGCATATAACCAAATATCCAACTTTTTTTTTTCTAAACTTACTAGCCGAAATAAAGGAGTTGTCACCTTCGAAGACAATAACAACAACAGAAAAATCATTAGGAAAGGAACCGTATGTAACAAATTAAAGATATGTTATTAGTTGATGGTTTGAAACATAATCTACTAAGCATTAGTCAATTATATGATAAAGGATATATTGTTAAATTTGAATATAATGCTTGTATAATTGAAATACCACACAAAAATAAATCATTGATTACTTAAGAAATAATAATGCGTATACCATTAACATTGAAAATTGTTGTGATGAAATATACTTTTTGGCTTTGAATGATGATGCCTAGATTTCATATAGGAGACTTAGGTCATGCTAGCATAAAACTACTAAATCAAATCTCAACTAAAGATTTAGTAAGAGTATTATCTAGTATTAAGTTCATCAAAAATAAAATTAATGATGCTTGCCAATATGAAAGCAAATAAACAATAGTTTTAAGTTAAAAAATTAAATAAGCACCTCTAAGCCACTACAATTGATCTATTTGGATTTATTTAGACTAATTAATACTACAAGCTTATGAGATAGCAAATACGTGTTCGTAATTGTAGATGATTATATTAAATATACTTACACTTACTTCTTTGCATACAAAATTGATTCTTTTAAATATTTTTAAAATTTTATAAACTTATTTCAAATGACAAGAATTTTATGATTTTATTTATACATAGTGACCATGATAGTGAGTTTCAAAATAATGATTTTCAGACTTTTGTGAGTTAAATAGGTACAATCATAATTTTTTTACTCCTAGAAATTCACAACAAAATGGAATAGTGAAAAGAAAAAATAGAAGCTTATAAGAAATGACTAGAACTATGTAAACAGAGTATAGCCTATCTAATATATTTGGCTCGAAGTCGTTAACATACATGTTACGTTATGAATAAGGTTCTTATAAGACCATTAATCTTTAAAACTTCTTATAAATTATTGAATGGTAAAAATCTAATATTTCATACTTCAAGATTTTTGTTATAAATGATTCATTTTAAATGAAAAAGATGCATTAGGAAAATTTGATGCAAAATCTGATAAAGACATTTTTCTTAGTTATTCTCCTACTTCAAAAGCTTATCGTATTTTTAATAAATGAATGTTACTCGTTGAGGAATCTATTCATGTCATTTTTAATAAGATTTTTAAATTTAAGAAAATTAATTTTGATGATGATTTTGATTTTGGCATTTTGAATTTGAATGAAAATCCTCCTAAAAACAATTTAAATGAATCTTTTTCTAAGTCTTACCTAAGGAATGGAAGTATGTAAATACTCATCCTAAGGAGCTTATAATAGGAGATACATCAAAAGATGTTTAAACTCATTCTTCTTTTAAAAATTTTTGTGCTAACGTCCTATTTCTATCTCAAATTGAACCAAAATGCTTTGATGAAGCCTTAAGAGATGACTCCTTGGTTATTGCAATGTATGAAGAGTCGAACCACTTTGAGAGAAATGAGGTACAAGAGCTTGTTCCTAGACCTAATGACCATTTAATAATTGGTACTAAATGAGTCTTTAGAAACAAGCAAGATAAAAATGGTATCATAGTTAGAAACAAAGCTGTATTAGTGGCCAAGATTTTGACTAAAATGAAGAGATTGATTATGAAGAAAGCTTCGCTCCTGTGGTATCCTAAGTCTAAAATCTTTGATCTACTTACCAATGCGGATGTCGATTTGAAGGTTGTAAATAGATAGAAAGAGTACAATTAAAACATGCCAATTC
The DNA here is from genome assembly GCA_021527575.1 of Ensete glaucum. NCBI lineage: Eukaryota > Viridiplantae > Streptophyta > Magnoliopsida > Zingiberales > Musaceae > Ensete > Ensete glaucum. Next base: position 40,494,820 of record CM038557.1, on the reverse strand, counting down.
TTAGGACATGCTCTTGTTTCTTAGTCTTCCAAGAAACAAAATTTGGTTACATTATCTATGATCGAAGCTGAGAACATAATAGTTGGTGCATATTGTGCACAAGTCATTTACATAAAAAACATGTTAGAAGATTATGAATTTTATTTAAAAAATATTCCTATCAAATGTGATAACACTAGTGTAATATATTTAACTAAAAATTGTATTTAACACTCAAGACCTAAATATATTAACATTAGGCATCAATTTATTAGAGATCATATAAATAATTATCACATATCTTAGAATTTATTAATACTAAGCATCAATTAACTTATATCTTCACTAAGTCACTAAATGAAGAATAATTTGACTTTATTAGAAGAAAGTTATGAACGTTAAACCATCCAAATACATGATATGCTATTGTTTAGATTTCTTGAGCTTTTGCCTGAAATTTACATGAGATAATATTGAATGCATGAGTAGCTCTTATAGTCTTCTTAGATTTCTCAGCTTTTTGAGCTCTCTTACAAAATGATTCTCTTTTAAATTGACATTTGCAAGAGAAAAAATAGGATCCTAAGCTTTTTTTTAGGTGAGATTCATTTTTATCCTCTCTTAAAAATTATTTTTATTTATGAATTTTTTTATATCCTTGATGAATATTTTTGAATGTAACCCACCCCCCTTCCCCCTCCTTCCCACTTAATATTTGATTTTTTATACTAAATTTTTGGATCTTTGACACCCACCTCTTCTTCTTCTATTTTATTTACAAAAGGGAAGAAAATAATTTATTTATATGATAAATGTTTAAGAATGTTCAAATATAAGTTGATCATTTCTACTTTTTGTTAATGACAAAGGGGGAGAAATGATATAATTGATGATATAAGAAATATTTTGAGATATTTGAAATATTTAAAATGGATGTTGTATCATGATTGATGACATGGTTATCTTGTAAAACATAATAATTGAAATATTTATGTGATACCAAGAAAATAAATGGTTGAAAATTTTATCATGTATGGTTAAATTATAAAATATTATCAAAATGCTTGAATTTAAAAGTGATGGGTTATTTTGAATTCAAGTTTGTTTTATTTATTCTGTGGCATATACATAGGAGGAGTTAAGATTAACTCTCATCATCAATTGATTGTTATTATAAAAAAGATTATTAAATCTCATATTTTGATAATAAAATTAATTAATAGGTATCTAACTTGTGTGTTAAAGAAAGTGATGCAGGATTAATTATGATAGTGAAAAGGCATTACAATCAGATGTTAAGCCGAAGTCAAGTTCAGGCATCGGGTCAAGATTCGAACGATGCAATAGGAGCTCGTCAAGAGTTCGCCAAAGGTTATTGGGAAGCTTGTTGGGAGCACACTGGGAGTTCACAGGAAGATGATCGAGAAAATCATTGAAAGTTCACCAAAAGATGTTGGAAAGTTCATTAGGAGTTAGAAAAATCAATTGGCATGTTAGTCACTAATGATTGTAATTATGTAGTGTCTCATAGTTTGCATCATAATCATAATTGAGTTAGGTCTCGAGAAATCATTTGAGATAATCGGGTCCACTTTGGGTTGGATTTGAGCTCATTTCGCTGACTTGGAATGGGGTTGACATATGGTACATTTCGGGTACAAAACAGTATGGGAAGTACTATTCTTGGATTGTCCGATGGTAGTACCACCTAGGCGACGGTGGTACCTTTCAAGCTAGGGCAATACCACCATCGCCCAGTTTTTGGGGCACTTTCGATAGTAGTACCATTGATACCTGATTTTTCTGAAAAAGATTGAGTTTTGGCTCTATCTCTTTGAAGCCAATTGAGATCTATAAAGGCCCCAAGTATTCTTGCACTAAAGAGTAAGAAAGTGATAAGTAAGTGTAAAAAAAGTGATCGTAATCTTGGTTAAAGGTTGTGTAAAATTTGAGAGCTTCCTTTGAGTGCTTCAAAGTGTAAAGTAAGTCTAAGGGAAAAGAGAAAAATTTGTAAAGGTTCCTCTCCTGAACCTATAAAAAGGGAAGAAGTGTGAGGGGTATGATTTTCACTCATAGAAGAAGATTATTAGTGGACACTGATGGGCTTCGATGAAGAAGGACTCCGAAAGTGGACATATGTCAAACTTTTGGTTGAACCATTATAAATTATGAGCCGTCTTTCTGGTAGGACCCTAGGGTTCTATCATGGAGGAATAGGGTGGAAAGGGGGGATAAACGATCTCTTTGAGGGGATTAAGCCTCCTAGATCACTTCAAGGGGATCTGCCTCCAAAATCACTTCAAGGGGATCTGCCTCCAAGATCACTTCAAGGGGATCTGCCTCCAAGATCACTTCAAGGGGATATGCCTCCTAGGATTTCTGCCTATTGGCTAAAACTAAGATTATTCATTCCTTATTATGGAAAAAGGTTTACAACCTTATTTATAAGGCTTTACCAAGAGTCCCACTAATCTTTGACTCTTGATAGACTCCTAACTGAAGATAAAAACCACTTAATCTACTCATAACCGACTCGATAAGATTCACCCAACTCATAACTGACTCTAGCTAACATGACTTAACCTGAATAAATGGACCCGACTTAGCTAGGGTCCTAATAAACCCGCCCACTTCGAATTAGCCTTGTCCTCAAGGCTGAGCAGCATTGGGCTTCGGGGATACTTCGATCCAGAATATTTATCACGCGTCATAATCTTTTGATCAATCAAATAATGTCTTCACTTTGTGTAAGCAATAGGTCAGCCTTTTGGTGCAGTCGTCATTGAAGTCTTGTGAGGAAGCCTCTTCATTCGATGGTTAGTGGTAGTATCATGTCTTCTTTTAGAGATCACCACTTCGAAGTCTTCCTTAGGCATGAAAAAGAAATCGATAAGTAGTTGTGTTACTTTGAGCACCTCTTATTACAAATTAGGATTCGCTCATTAGCAATTTTGTCCTTAAATTTAGCACAACCTTTGAGATCAGACTCTATATTGTCAATTTTTTTATTCCTCCTTAGCTGGTTAAATCGTTAGAAGTTTGTCACGGCCTTCATATTCGAGCTCCACATTGTCAATTTTTATTTCCTCCTTAATTATCTCAACCGTTAGAAGCTGCTCTTATTTGTGATTGTCTATGTTGACCAACTTGAAGTCCTATCTATTAAAGCTTCTGTTTCGGCGAGTGTCCATAATGATTTTTCTTTTATGTACACTAGCAAATGATACGCCTACTATCATGGTGCGAGGATGGCGAGCTCTAACTTCGTGCTGAATCTTGGGATTAAGCCCCTTAATAAATTTTCTCACCAATTGTATCTCGGACCAATCTCGGGTTTGGTATCATACTCACATCACCTTCGAGTTGTGTGGAAGCTATCTCTACTGTTGATTCCTCTGGAGTCCTGTGAAAATGAAAAACTTTTCAGCATGAGAGATCCAACTGATTAGGTCTTTATTTTCCCATCTAGGAAACTTGTTGTCTTGCCCTTGATCATATTTTCTAGATATGTTCCCCTTGAGATAGAAACTTTAAGTATGCTGAGATTTGTTGGGACTCTCTGATCGGCTTCTTCTAATTTTACAGAGGAGCTCTTGAAATCTATCTTCCATGTAAGCCTCATAAGCTTTAAATCTTGCATTAAGTGCATCATCAGTAATCATCATGTAGGATCAGTGATGTTCAGTTCTTTTTTTTCTGTTACTGAGTCAAAGGCATATGTCGTAGATATAATAGGACTTGACCGCAACAAGATTATCGACGTCGGCATGTGGGGGACAGAGATGGTTGGCAGTGGTGAGGGCTGCAGTAGGGGACAGTGATGCGACTACATGGCAGGTGAGGCTGCGATTGAATAGGAAGGCAGCAGCGACAAGTAGAGGCAACAAGGATGGCAAGGGTGGCTAGGCAGCGCTGGAGGGAGCAGCAACAACAGCGCTAGATCTGCAAGCAGGTAGGGTTAGCAAGGCCAAAGGGTCTGTGAAGGCTGCGGCTGGCAGAGGAGGAAGGAAGAGGGAAGCGACAGTCCGACGAGGACTGCGATAGTGGGAGAGAATAAGACAACAACCGATAGTAGGCAGCGACAGTAGGCCATGGGGAGGAGGCATAGAAGGAGGACGGTGGTAGCGTTGGCGATGGGCGCAGGAGGAAGAAGACAGGATGGGTGCGACTGCTACAGAGGAGGGTGCGACTGTGGTTGATGCAAGGGTGGCGGCGACTGTGTGGCTGAAGCACGAGTGTGCACCGATAGAGTGGGGTTGTAGGCGGCAGATGGGGGTAGCGGCAGCAAGGAGGCGACGGTAAGGAAGAAAGGGGAGGAACAGACGTGCCGACGACAGATAAGGGAGAAGAGGAAGACCGCGCAGAGGGCATGCGGCTGCTGTGGCAGGAAAGGAGGAAAGGACGAGGGCAGTGGCTGAGGTGGCGCTAGCCGCCGATAGAGGTGGCAGCGACTTGCGTGGGGAAGGACAGCGATGACCGGTGGGAGGAGGCTGCAGCTGAGGCAGTGCTGGCCAGTGGCAGGAGCAGGGGAGGAAGGTGTGGCAGCAGAGGCGGCATTGGCTGGTAGTAGAGGTGGCGGTGGCTTGCGTGGGAAAGGATAGCGACGGCCGGTGGGAGGAGGCTGCGGCTGGGGCGACGCTGGCTAACGACAGGAGTAGGGGAGGAAGGTGCGACAGCAAAGGCGGCGCTAGCCGGCAAGTAGGTGGGGAAGAAGGGGGAAGGTGCGGGGAGCCCCTTCCTCTTCTTCTCTTTTCTTTCTCCCCGAGATCTGTGTCTTCTTTTCCTTTTTTTTTCTTCTCTCTCTCTTTTTTTTTATACCGCAAGATGTAGATATGACGATGATGATGGCGATAATGTGGATGATGATGGTGACAATGTGGATGATGAATGGTAGCAGCGAAGGTGTTGAGGAACGTTGCTCTGATATCATATGGTAGAACCCTATGGTTTCTGCCTATTAGCTAAAACTAAGATTCTTCATTACTTGATTATGGAAAAGGGTTTATAACCATATTTATAAGGCTTTATCAAGAGTCTCACTAATCTTTGACTCGACTCCTAACTGAAAATAATAACGGACTCTATCCTAACTAAAGATAAAATCCACTCAATCTACTCATAACCGACTCGATAAGATTCACCCGACCCATGACTAACTCTGGCTAACATGACTCAACCTGAATAAATAGACCCGACTTAGCTAGGGTCCTAACACTTTCCTTAACTTTACCTTTAGCATTCCTTAGCTAGATCAAGATTTTTTTGGTCTTAAGTTTAAATCGCTTAAGTATTTAATTTCAACGAATTCAAAAAGAAATGCTTTAGATTTCGATTTTTTTACTTCGAGCAATAGTTTTTCAAATCGAGTTTATTTAACACTTGTACTAATTCACCCCACCCACTTACTGCCAACTTGATCCTAATAACATGCCCATGTGATGTTGAAGTGGAGTTGATGTGTATGTCACGTGAAGCCAAGGTGTCAACCAGGTGACTCCTCTGTGTCAACCACATGGAGCCAAGGTGTCGGCCTCATAGAGTTGACATGTGGGGTACGTGGCACTAACACATCAACCATGTTATTTTCTCATAACACATGCCTCTACTTCTTAAGTTAATGAGGATAGTGAAATTAGGTCGGGAAGTAATGCTTAATGGGTGTTTACAATTGGCACTATAGGTTATGGAACCTATGTGGCTAATGGAAACAAAATCACCGATGTGGCATAGTGATTATCAATTATAAGCTTGAGTAAGCTATGACAGCAACACACGATGGACCGACCAGGCCAGGTGTAGTGGCAGATAATAGGCCAATGAGATTAAGCATGATGATGCATAATAGATCAACGAGGTAAGGCGTAATAGAGCACAATGGGTCGATGAGCCCGAGCATGATAACACCCAATGGGTCAAAGAGGTTGAATACGATGACACATAGTGAGCCAATAAAATCGAGCACGATGATATATAGTGGGTCAACAAGGCGAAGTTACAGTCATGTGACATGCATCATATCCTGGTGGGTGAACATATTTGGGCATGATCTAAGGACTAATAACATGTCATAAATGCCTACAAATAGGCCGATGTGGCAACACCTCACGCTTCTATGTGGCAGTAGCATGGATTCTTGCAGATTTGATAAGATTGCCCACGATGATAAGAATGACCCTCAAGCTCTTTAGATCTCGCCATGTGTCCCCTAATGGTTCAGATCAAGCCACGTGGCCCGTCTCTTCAAGGTTCTTAAGAACCGAATGAGTGGTCGGGTAGGGGAAGCATTATTCTCGATCCTTATAAACAAGTGGGCCGATTGATACTTGCACATTACATTTGGTCGCATCTCAGACCTCCTTGGATGACAACTTGAGTTCTCAACCTCCAAAGCAACTAAGGTCTGTAATGTTATTGTCTTTGACTTTTTTCTTTTAGTTTCATGAGTTAGATAAGTCACCAATTTTGTCACTATCCTCGGTGTCGATGATGGAAATTTCATCCTCGCAGGCAGCCGAGTCAACCTCCAAGATGGAAAATACCCCCTCGAAGGCAAATCCATCTTGTATTGTGCTCCGCCACCCATGGCAGACTCCTTTGACTCAGACTTCAAAGGGTGGTGATAGAATTAGTAACCTTCTAAGAATGTGGAGTTGGAGGAAAAAGTTGAAGAAGGGGGACATACATTGTGGACCTTAGTTGTTTGGACGTGGAAAGCTTGAGTTATCGTTTGAGAAGGTCCGAGATGCACAAGCAAATGTGAGGTGCAAGTATCAATTAGATTCCCCTACCCACCCACTCGTTCGACTTATGGGCACCCCAAAGAGAGGGACCATATGGCTGTATTTGAAGCATTAGGGCTCATGTGATGAGATACGAATAATTCGAGAGGTATTGGTTCTACGTGGCTGATACATTGGCTCCACCTCAACATCATATGGGCTCTCCATAGAGCCAAACCAACTAGATGTGCCCGATCGATGCCACATGTCAGAAAGCTACACAATCCTGAGATTAGCATAGGCTTCCACATTGCACAATAGACAGATGTGATGATTCTTAAATGTCCACTTTAAAAGGAGACTCATAGATACATCTCAGGACACTAAACTTGTTTGATTTGTCTATTGACTTAAGCATTTGAGGAGCATTATCACAAGTATTTCGATGCAATTTTACCAGGTTCATCTTGATATTGATTGGCTCAAAAAATTAACCAAGTTGACTCTAAAGCAGCTTTCAGCTCGGACAATCAAAACCGAACTTAACATGTAAGAATGTTTTTTAACCAAATACCAAAAAGAGGGATAGATATAAAATTCAAAATTATAATATAGTCTAGTACTATCTTAAGATTTAATCAAAATCTTAAAATCTTATGAAAGCATATCACATATGCTTTAACATACCATAACATACTTAATTACATATGGTATTTTACATAAAATAATCTCATATATGTTATTCTTCATCTCTTTGACTCAGACATTATTTTATATTTTTAACAAATTATGATTCTTTTACAAAATTAGATTTATGTGTAAATAACTAAATTTTATATGAGCGATTCATTCATATGCTACTAATAATTGGTTTAAATCGATGTTATGTCATAACAAGGATGAATGGAAAACAAGTTGCTGATGTCTCATAGTGCAAGTTAACCTGTTCAATCATGTCTACTAGGCTAGTGTGCTATATGAAATCGTTATTAGAAAACAAAAAATCGTTATTAGAAAACAAAAAATAATGAACTGTTTCATTCTTTTTCAGTTAAGTCATACAAAAATTAGTAATTCTAATTATGTAAGGTTGAGTAAAAAATTAGATTTGAGTTTTTTATTTGCACTTCTCAAGGTACACCTAACTTGATCTTATAGCTTAGACCCTCTACCAAACAGTGTCATGAGGAATAAATGCTACTATTGGGATGTCAAAGTACAATTACAGCTTTCCCTTTCAACCAATAAATCAAATGAAAAATCAGTGAGACAATATCATGTGTATGGTAAGACTCAAAGAATCCATAGAACATCACATGTATTGCAAGTGAGCCCACCAACCTCCATATAATGCTCTCTCATACAGAAAGGGGGAATCTAAGCTTCTTAACTCAGATGGCAGGTGCCTTCCACAACATCTTAAATGAAAGAGATCATAATTACATTCTAAATTTCAAGATTTGTGTTATCATTTAAAGTAGACATGTTAGCTAACCAAATAGCTAGCATTAATAACAAATGAGAAGAAAACATGGTGAATATGATTTGGTGTTTGGGGAAAGAGTCAAGGGAATATTGTTTGTCACCCATCGAAGCACATTGCATGATTGGTATTAGTTTAAAATAGCTTTATGGGAAACAACCTTTGATGGACAGGGGGGGCATTTGATTGCCTACAAATTGAGATACAAAGTGAAGAGGATGTCTAAATGCAATTTTGACTTGCAAGCTGCCTTAAAAGTGATACATGTGACATTTGGATCATATTTCATTTTGCAGCATGGAAGGGTCTAATAGACTAATTGCATGTACAAGTATCTTCTCAATAGCTACAACTTCCAACAAGGATTACAAAACTATTCTACATTTGCTTTGAGCCCTGACAAACTTTAGAATTGTAGCACCTTCAGATTCAAAAAAAAAAAAAAAAAGAGTTATGGAGGAATTAGACAGTTTCGGTAGCTCAAGGCAGAAAAAGCTAGAGCCTCTTATCTTGCAGTGTTGATTGTATAAGGATTATATAACTGCTTAATTAATATCCACAAATATTTATTTGCAATGCATGGATCAATTTCCTTTTATATGTATTTTGTTTCAATAGATGGCTAATAATTATTAAACCAAGATATTGGTTTAAAGTTATCCCAGTTTGCCACTGGGTCCAAAAATCAGGAGTATGATTTTTTTTATTATTTATTTTTGTATAATATGTGGTCAAAATCAGCAGGTTTCTAGTGAGAGAGTTCAAAGTAAAATTTGATTCTAGAATTGAAGGTTAAGTCACATTAATGGAGATGATACATCTATAAGTTGTTTATGAGAGGCAATTTATATGATGACTACTTAAGCTTTTTTTTTTTTTTTGGTCTTTTCAGCCTACAAAATGTGGATGTCACTTCTCTTGGAAGCTATTAGGTAGTAAGCATCCTTTCATTGGAGAGCTCATATGTCAATCATGCTTTTAATTAAAGTGGCTACATCGGTGTCTTGTATGGATACTATCAGATTCAGTAGTTGGGTTCTGATGTTACATGTGATAGTTTAAAAGTCAACGCATCTTTGAGGCTGCATTAGGGTGCTTTACTTGCTTTAATAACTCACATTTTCCATGTGGTGAATTTACAATTTGCCGTACTGGATATATTAATCGTTTTCCTAGTGATAAGCCCTAAAAAGTAGGGTAGGTTATGAGCAGCATCACAGGCAAATGAGTCAGAAAGACAAAACAAGGCTTTTTACTGAGGGTGACACCATAGAGACGCATAACAAACAGCAATCTTTTTTTACCTACTAAAAAGTCTGAATAAATATCTTATGGTTTGCTAGCCAGTTTTCAAGCATTTTGGATGTCAGACAAAGAAGTACGTGCTTCTCTTGATCTCAGGGCAGAGTATATATATGTATATATATATATATCTGATAGCTTGGGTTTCAGAAATCCCAAAATTTCAGCATTGGTGAAAGATCAATAGTTTGGTCATATAAAAAAAACAATAGCTCTAGAATTTTGACTACACCAAAGTTGATGAAAATAGGGTATTTTTATTATTTGTTTTCCTGGTCACGCTAATCTCCCTTTGTGAAAGAAATCCTGGTGGTAAAAACAGGCGACTCTTAGCTGATAGGAGATGTCAACATTGCCAACTGCTCTTCAGCTTCCTAACAAAAAGAGGTGAATGTCAGCGACTTTGAGCTTCCTTAATGGTTGTCAATTTTCATCTGTGTGGATGGGACATGACCCCTGTGACTGGGACACCCAAGTAATTGCTCTTCTCACATCACACACCCACTTCAAACCCGTTGAGTTCGGCTGACAAGAGGGAGGAGACACTCGGCCCACTCATTCTTGAAGCAAATAAAGCGTTTGCCTCTGCTGTTCCTTTATGAAGTACCACACAAAGGCTTTTGTTTGTTTGAGAGTTTATGACCAGCAGAAGAAAGCCTGTGTAAATCTTATCCTTGGAACATTTACAGAGAGAGAGAGAGAGAGAGAGAGAGGGAATACCGGTGAAGTTGAGAGTGTCGAGGGGAAAGAACAAAAAAAAAGCCAAGTATATAAATACTATAAAGATCATTGTTCGATTTGATTACCATATTGCATACTTGCAGCTACATGGAAAATTACGAGAGATTCCTGGGGAAGTGTGTGTGTGACAAGGAAAAGTGACTGATTCTTAGAACTGGCAGGACATCACATGCTATCAGTTACCTACAAGTCTTTCACAGACTTGGAAACACTGACCCCATCTATGGGAACTCTGGCTTTTGCACTCCTTCCCTCAAATGGAAACCTCTTCCTTCTTTTTCTCTTGCTGCACACAACCGACCCACCACCTCCCCTCTGCAGCTTTATGGCCTCTTTTTGAGCCCCTCCTCATCTCTTCTTCCCTTTGTCTTCACTGTGTTGTTTCAGAAGAAGGGGAGATCATAGTGCACCGAGAGAGAGAGAGAGATAGAGAGAGAGATAGAAAGAGAGAGAGAGAGAGAGAGAGAGAGAGAGAGATGGGGAGGGGGAAGATAGAGATAAAGAAGATAGAGAACCCAACCAATAGGCAGGTGACATACTCCAAGAGGAGGACAGGGATCATGAAGAAGGCAAAGGAGCTGACGGTGTTATGTGATGCTGAGGTTTCCATCATCATGTTCTCCAGCACCGGCAAGTTCTCCGAGTACTGCAGCCCTTCCACCGAGTACATCAACCAACCTCCTCCTGCCTCTGCCTCTTTCTTTTCTTCTTCTTTCCATGTAGAGCTTCTCTTTCTTGCTTTGCTTTCCCCGCCTCATGTCACAGCTCACTGCCATGATCAGCACCAAGAAGATATTTGATCGCTACCAGCAGGTCTCCGGAATCAACCTGTGGAGTGCACAATACGAGGCAAGAACTACCTTCGTCTCCGAGTTCTATGTCTCTATATGCTTTCGCTCATGATCAAGGTCTCCTCTCTTACATGCTTCTTTGTTTCTTCTGGGGTGGAATTAGAGAATGCAAAACAATCTCAACCATCTGAAGGAGATCAACCGCAACCTGCGTAGAGAAATCAGGTCCCTTCTCTTTTTCCTTTCCCTTTCTCCAAAGGAACACTATTTCTAGTCGCATATATATGAGCACCAAAGGGATGCTGTTTGATGCTACAAAAAGGCAAAGAATGGGTGAAGATTTGGATGGACTGGACATAGAGGAACTGCGCGGTCTTGAGCAAAATTTGGATGAAGCTTTGAAGGTTGTTCGCAATAGGAAAGTAAGAACAGTCATCTATGGCATATCTATTGCAATACTTGTTCTTCTGCTTGTAGATTTTCCATGATATACTATACAGAGAGATAGAGTATATGGTTTTAACTATCCATGTGATTGCTTCATCCGGTGAGAATTATTGTACCTGCTTCACTTTTCTGGATTTCTGAGCACTTTGAAGTTTCACATGTGTTGGAATATATATATATATATATATATATATATATATATATATATATATATATATATATATATATATATATATATATGCCTTGATATTATTGTAACTTCTTCTGATCTCATTTAGGTTTCTTTTACAATTTTAAAGTTTAGTTACCGCTTTTTACTTCTCAGGTATTTCTTTCTTTTTTGTATAAAAAGAACAATCATGTACTTCCAGGTCAATATATATTCTTAAAAGCATGGAATTTGGCACCAGAAAAGAACATAAAAACTGCAGTCTAATACTTGATTTCTTTTTTATGGCAGTATCATGTGATCAGCACTCAAACCGATACCTATAAGAAGAAGGTATGTTCTCTTCATTCTTCAGAACCAAGATAACATCAACATAAGCTGTCCCTACTTATCTGAATGTGCACATTATAGGGCTGAAGTTTTATGAAACTTCTATAAGCTTACTTTCAACTTGATAATGGCAATAAGAGAAGGCCTTTTTAAACTTATTTCAGTTGTAGATTAATTCTCTAACAGACCACAAGGAAAAATCTATATGTTGACATAATTTTCTGTTTCCCTCTTAGTTATTGTGAATAATCATAGATTAATTATTGCTGCCTTACTTGCATGGTTAGTTTAACTCAAAAATTGAAGTACCTGTTGGACTGATAGGCTCAGTGGTAAGATGATTAATATGAATACAAAACTAGTTTATTTTATTACTATGTATCAAGGATTACAATGCTCATTCGTATCAATGTTCCGAGTCCTACTTTGTATGGTATGTATCAAGATGTACCAATAGTACCCTCAAAATCATCAAAAAATCTTTAAAAATATATAAAAATAAAAAATTTAGATTAGAATTTTTAAAATTAAAATAAACATAAATTTAATATAATTTTATTAAAAATAATATAAATTGATTCAACATCGATCAAATTTTGATTAAATCATCAATAAAATTACTAATCATAGTATTAATAATTTAATTAAAATATACTTAAATGTATCGTACCATCACAAACATATAATCAAATCCTTAAAATGCATGAAATATAAAGATTTAATTTATTAAGTGTCTATTTTAAAAAATCAATATTAAAATACTAATTATAATAATTAAAGATCATAATTACCTCCTAATTAATACTATTCTACTATAAAAATTATATCAAACAACATATTAGATATTAAATCATACATCACATAGAATATACTTAATCATGTTATAAATCAATAAAAATCTAGAAAAAATACATACATCCCGATTAGAGTATTCTTCCTCTTAATCCTTCTAAATTAGCTTCCTAAATTTCATTGAATTTATAAATTATAACTTTGTTGAGGTTAGGAGAATGAAAATATGAGAATAAGAGAGAGATGTGAGTGAAAAAGAGTTTGAGAAAGTTTAATAGATTGAGAGATTGGAAATGAGTTAAAAAAAGAGAAAGGAAAAGATTTAAAAAACTATTTTCTAAGCTCAAATGGTCAAATTGACCATTTGAAATAATCAATCTAACCTTTTATCAATAACGATCGAAATATAATTATTACCGACTTATACATCGATAATGGTTGAAATCCAATTGTTACAGGTCGATATGATCAGATTTTTATCACTACCACACGATATAGACCCTATATTGCCTGATATGAGGTTAAGTGATTGGTATTGTCTAGTAGAGGATGATTTACATATTAGTATTCTATCATATAGGTATATATCACCTATATTGAACAATACGCATTGGTATTTTCAAAATATTAAACTGAGAATTCGTCTACCATCTCGACTAAAGTATTCTATCAGATAGGTATTAAACTGAGAATTCGTCTTCATATAGCCTACCTGGTATACTTTTTTAATGCATTTATGTATTTTCAAAATATTATTAATAAGTTAGCCTATCCACATTGTATTCTTCATCCATATTCGATAAGTATAGTTTCAAAGTTTGCTATTTGGATAATATCTGTAACTACATTCATGTGCCCTGATTGAGAAGGTGGATATAAATATAGGTATCCTAATATCTGATCCATATCCTACCTATTTTCAAGCTTATATATACCAAAATATGTTATGTTACTATAGCATATTAGTAAAATAAACATATAGTGAATTGTTCTCTATCAACAATTGACTATGATAAACTAGTGAAGAACTAAGGCTTCAGCAACACATGCAAAGTGGAGCAAGTGCTTCATAATGATGGTTGCCTAATCAGGGTTTGATTCTTATGTGGTTGATTCATTCAACAAGGCTACACATTATTGATCATCTCGCTGGCATCCTCTGATACCATCTTACACAGTCATCGTTAAACCATGTAAGAGTTAACTTGAACACCATGAAGATAATTTGAACATCATGAAGTTTGCACCAAAAGGATCAAACAACAACATCACAGTTAAACAGATTGTGAAACGAATCTCTAATATCTCAATGTGAGTTTATTGCTCATAACTATCTTGCCAACTCAATGAGTTATAGGGACAAGTTTTCTAGCATCTAATGGTTGGTTGGTAGAACCCAGGGGTGGCAATTGGAAGAGCTGTGAGCAGGTTGTCAGCTGATAGTGTGTCATTTTGTATAGAGCTGTAGGCACAAATCTCATACTTTGTTGAGCTGTAGGCACAAATCTCATACTTTGTTGGCACATTAAGTGGTGGCAACTTTACAGAAAGTTGCAGCTTGTTGGAAGTCGAACATGGAGAGATCTAAAGGGTGATGAAATTGGTGCTGGAAATTTTTGGAGAAGGATGATAGGTTTAAAACAGAAAGGGTAGTCTAGGAGAAGACAAGAGCTACTGACAACTAAAAAGTATATTCATCAATATCTCAATTTCTCAGTCTTGCAAACTTTAAATATCGATCATTAACTTTAAAGATGATGAATGAAAGTTGAGTTCAGTGTGTTCCTTTTTTGATCTTTCTTCTTGCCGGTTAACACTGTCATCTTATGGACTATATATATAATTCATTGTTGAGGTGTTGGCAATTTTTTTTTTTTTTCTTTTTGACACTTTGATGCATTGTGGCACCCATGAATACTGGATGATCATGTGGTTTATATTAAGAGTTTTATGATAGCATGTTGTTTCTTTGTGCACTAGATGACGAGTCACGAAAGTAATTTTTCTATAATAATAAGACTGTGTATATTGATTCAGACTTCATATTCGATTTATTCTTATTCAAAGTTTTATGATATATGAAGAAAAATAAAAAAAAATTCTGATCAATTATTAATCTAATAAGCTTTTTGAAATAACTGCAATAGCAAAATTTGAAAGAGAACATGGAGACTATACATACGTATGGAAGACCCTGACACCACCCAAACACAATATAGCTGCTACTTAGAGTGCCACATTTTATTGTTTACTATCATAAGATAATTTGTGTTGCAACTTCTGGCACAAGTTATGTTACTCTTAGAGGATTCAATTTACAACAAATCACCCAAAAACAGATGCAGAACTAAAGATACTAAACACAACAAAGAGACTTACTGAGAAGTTGTTTTAACAAGAAGCTTAAAGCTTGATTATTGTTCTTGTGTGCAAATTGGTCTTTCACACCTTGTACCACTCTGTACATGACATGGATCCATTCATGGTCTTGTATAGTCGAGCATCACCTTCCCTTTACATTTATACATATGAGTTTATTTCTCCAATATATCCAAATGTATGACATTTTTTCCATGTATCCATGCATAGTATGTGCTCTTTTCTATTTTTTTCATGTTTGTAAAAGCTTTTGCTATCGATAAAGCATAATTGATACATCTGATATAGTTTCTTATTTCATGTTTGCTAAGCATTGTGTATTCTCCTTCCTTTTGTTGCATTATTTTTTTTTTCTAAAACTATCTATTAATAATTTTTTTTTAAGATTTGATTATGTTATTCACGTTTTCATAAGTGACAATATAAAAAGGTAAAAAAAAAAAAGATTAAGCATGAATGCCTAATTTAAAGCCTTAAAATGTAGTGATAAAAAAAATTCAATGTAATATATCAAACTTCCATTTACTTACAAATTAGCTGCCAGCTTAATAGTGTTTTGTCTACGTAGCACAACAAATGGATACTAACTTTTTGTGTCGTAACGTTGAATGCAGCTGAAGAACTCCCAAGAAGCTCACAGGAACTTACTACATGAACTGGTATACCTCTATTCATACCTCAACATCTGTATACGCACTCCTCTTTTGTTTGTCCAAAGCGTCATCTAATTTGATCTCTGGTGTGCACAGGAGATGAGAGATGACCACCCAGTTTACGGATTCATTGAAGATGAGCCTACCAGTTACGAAGGTGCTCTCGCGCTCGCCAATGGCGGAGCTCACATGTACTCGTTCCGAGTTCAGCCAAGCCAGCCGAACCTTCATGGCATGAGATATGGCTCCCATGACCTGCGTCTGGGTTAAGTCCATGACGCCCACAATGTGTTATCCACTATAATGCAGCAGTATCTTCTGCTACACAGATGGTAAGTGTGCTGTGTTATCTACTGGCTATGCTTCAGTTGTCTTGCATGGTTTGAGGAGGTGAGACTTAACTGTGGTGTTGTTCACTCATGTATTATGAGTCTATGCTTGATGGAACTCTTATGTGAAACTAGTGTTGGATTGATCGGTGGATGTGCACATCATGTGTTGGTAATAATGCTTAACAAGTAGTATCTTGTGCTAACTAAACATATAATTTTTCTTTGCTATCTACTAGTTATGATGCTTCAGTGTTCTTTCCAGGTGAGTACTGATGAATTTAAGTTCATGACACCTCATGTGTCATGAACTTAGCAGTATCTTTTGCTTAACTAGATGGTAAGTAAGCTGTGTTATCCACTGGTTATGCATCAGTTATCTTGCATGGTTTAGTTTTTATCTTTTTTGGAAAAAGAAAAAACTGTGTTAAAATTTTTATCAGCGGTTACAAAGGCAATCGGTGCACTATATTGTTAATGTTAAAATAGATAAGGAGAAGAGATATGGTTATTACAAAGGAAGAGTAAGACAAGACAAATCATTTTATCTCACTCAAAACTCTTTACAAGGATTCTATATGTTTTATGACCCAACATATGAGAGTTATATAGTCCTGATAGATATATTACATTAATTATATTTAAAATAAATTATTTTTTTTTCAACAAATCCTTTTAAGAATCAATAGTCAACTTAGTTTGTTCTTCTATGGGTATTTAATCTATTTCTTATCTTGCTGTAATGAACCTCTCTCTTGGTGCAATGAACCTCACCTAAATAAGTTTAATTCTAACAATTAATAGCCCAAGGCACATAAGACTACACTGGCAATCTGAAAATTGATATCATATTTAAAAAAGGAACCATGGGGAGCTTGAAGTGCCGTTAACACAATTAACTAGAGACAGCCCATGGTGATGCAAATATTAGTAAGATGCAGCGCTACAGCCTTATGCAAGTAATGGGTAAAGAAGTATGGAATTCGTTGCCTCCAACCCCAAGAATGGAACGATCGGTTGCAGGAACAATGTAACCTTCTTTTCAGGTGGGCGAGTTGGTCTGTTCCTAATACCCCTACCCTCAGCTTGCGATGTAGCCTTGTAACTATCACTAGTAAAAGAGAGAACTGTATGGACCAGAGTGGAGGGATCAATGGAATGGTTGCAATGTTTGGCATTGTTTCTGTAGTTCCGGAGACACTAGAATCCCGTGGCTGAGGAGTGGCTATCCCCCTCCCTTAAACCATTCCCCATAGTGCTAGTTGTGAAATCTTTTTAAACGATAATAAAGTTTTTATTGCATGGAGTTCCACAATCAATATAAGAATGAGAGTTGTACAAAAAGCAAAGATCAACCTACCAGTGAACAAAGTTAGCAAGCCAAGGGAAGGCATCTCCAAAAAGAAATTTTCAGATAAAAAAAAATTGGACTTTAGGAGCCATTTTCAACTCTCTTTCCCAGTTTGAGTTCTCATTCTCAACCTTCGATACGCACTACTTACATAGATCCATATGGGTCAGGATCCAAGGGATTTAAAGCACCATAGTTAGAAGTGAAAATAGCTTATTCTCCCTATTTAAAATTGACATAAGATGTTTTGCACGCATTACCACGGCAATGGTGATGTCCCAAAACCCAAGGCCGCCGCCGGTATCTTTTGGTTAGGTAAGTATCTCCCAGCTGATGAGGTATAGGTTGCGATGATTAGCACTATCGTTCCAAAGAAAGTTTCTAGTTAAGGAGGAGATTTTGTTAAGGATTTTGTCGGAGGTTCATCAGTGTAGAAGGATATGATAAGCCAAGAGTTAATGACCAAGTTGATAAGGACAATTTTGCTGGCTCAGGAGAGAAGAATCTTACACCAGCCTTCAATTTTATCGTTGACTTTATCAACCAGGGATTGTTGGTATTATTCCCCTAGCCTTCCAAGGAAAAGATATATGCCAAAGGTATTTGAATGCCAAACGCAGAGCAAATGGAGTATTTAGCAAAAGCTGAACAGTATTTTGGAAAGTAAATGATTGATTTGTCATAATTAACCTTAAGATCAGTGGTAGCAGATGTGTTTAGAATTTTCTATAAGTCAAAAATATAATTTGGGGTTAGCGTGAACAGCGACTAATAGATCATTAGCAAAGATCATGTAGGATATTTTATTTTCTTTGAGGTTAAAGGG
This sequence comes from Ensete glaucum, assembly GCA_021527575.1. Classification (NCBI taxonomy): domain Eukaryota; kingdom Viridiplantae; phylum Streptophyta; class Magnoliopsida; order Zingiberales; family Musaceae; genus Ensete; species Ensete glaucum. The sequence continues at coordinate 40,476,529 of CM038557.1, read as the reverse complement.
TATATAATATTGTCTTTCAAAAGCCTCAGAAGAGATAAGGGATAAGAAGATCTATTGAGCTCTAATAAAAAGATAAGGTGAAAGAGGATTCTTTGTCGGACACCTTGACATCATGGTTTGGTATTCATTATACTGGAGTGAACTCTTATTTGCTTCTATTTTGAAAGTAGTGTTGGATTTGATCAATAGATGTGCACATCATGTGTCAACAACAATACTAAGGTAGTGTCTTCTGCTAACTAAACAAAGAGGAATATGTGTCATCTACTACTAGTTATGATGCTTCAGTTGTCATGTGTGGCTTGACAGCGTAGGATATAACCGCGGTGTTCACTCAAGTATTTTGAAGCTATACTTGATGGAACTCTTTTTAGCTTTTCATTTGAAATTAGAGTTGGATTCATCAATGGATGTGCACATTTGTTGTCAGCAACAATACTGGAGTAGTGTCTTCTGCAAACCAAACAGAGAGTAATCTGTGTACAATACCGAAGTAGTGTCTTCTGCAAACTAAACAGAGAGTAATCTGTGTTATCTACTGATAGATCATGAGCATCCAATTGATTTACTATTGAAGGCATTAGAGTTCATTATTGTATCTCCTCTACGTGAGAGTACTGACATGACAAATTGGCATAGGATGTCCACAAGGGAATTGGTTCATCGGGGTTGATCTGACCTTGGAACGATGAGGCCGAGTAGAAGAACTGGGATCTACTCGGGTGCGAGGTCTTCTCTTGGCTGTTGGGTCATTTCAAGCGATGGTGTCGTCTCCAGGCCCTTAGTGATCTTGCACAATAGGTTTATACCACGGGGCTTCCTTGCTCGACCTCTCTGATACTTGAATCAGTGTAAGGCAGAGTGGGAGAAAGATATCAGTATGAGCTATGTAAATGAGGGAGAGTCGAGAGTAGTGAGAATATTATCTACTGGACCTCCCCTTTAACTTGACTTGAGACATGGTTTTATACCTAGGCATCAAGCAGTCTGGACATGCGTTAGTCGAGATGGTAGAGGCATTAATGAGGGCACACCTGTGTGGCAAAGGAATTAATGAGGGTGACTTGCTATCAGTCATCAATACAAAGTACTATCAATCATAAAGGCATGACTTGAGATGTCAAATAGGAGGTGAAAAGATTGGGGCGTGCTGTCATTATGCCAGCCAGGAGGTAAGGAGGCTGGGGTATGCTATCATTAATGATTGATAGTTCTCATATTTTTATGTCTTTTAGTCCACATGGTGAAGGGAGCTAGAGGGTGACAAATTTATCCTTATCATCCGTCTCCCTAGAAAAGACGTCCTTTGGAGCTTTAAATGAAATTCTTGAAGGACATCGCTTTCTAAGTGCCTATGTGATACATGTGTTGCTTTGTTGTAGATTCATTTTAATCATTTGTGAGGCGGATGGTGTCCTTCTGCTATGATGTTTGCTCATTTTGAGTTAGAGTGATGGATTGTCTACCTAAGGAGTTTGGCTCGACTACTTTTAAGTGAAAGGATGGGCCTGCTATGAAGTTTATTTCAATTGCCTTTTAAGTAGGAGGATGGGCCTACTGTGGCATTTGGCTCGACCATATTTTAAGTGGGAGGATGGACATGCTATGGAGTTTGACCACGTTGAAGCGGTAGATTGGACCCACCAAGGGGTTTGACCATGTTAAAGTAGTAGATTGGACTCGCCAAGGGGTTTAACCTATTAGGAAACCTTATCAGAGCATCACATGCATAGCGAAAAAATAAAACATAAGGTCTCCCACATTGGTCAAATCATCGTGCGATGGTAAGTGTGTAAAAAGTTACAAAATTAAAAAAATCTATACGTTGTGTATTATATGTTTTACCAAGAGAGATCATATATCCTTAAAAACCCAGATCCAAAAGAGAGGATGAAGGAGGTCATATGTCATCCTCTTTAGCAGTATCCACACGGTAGAAGAAGTCATGGTGCTCATGTTGGTTATAGGTGTCATGTATGCCAATCACGTGAGTGATGACATGTGTGACACAATGTGTGATCTTTTTGCTTATGATTAATATTGGTATATTATCATATTATATTATATATAGTATATATACTGTAATATCCTTGGTTTTGTGCAATGAGAATCGGATCATGATGAGATCACGATAATAAGATTGATTCATCTTTAAACACAGATCCTAAATAATCCCGGTCATAGGTTACTCGAGAAAGACATCGAGATAACCGGACAAATTGGTGTACTATATATCTATCCATATCATGGAGGCGGTTGGTTTTATCGCCACTTATATGAAGACACTAAGGATATAGTACAAGATTGGAGAATGAGTTCACTAATTGATCCGCTTATGGAATGTTATATGGTTAATGATACATAATTTCAGATGACGATTCCATAGCCCCAGTTGTGTATTTAGTCCTTAGACTTGAGACATCAAAGATGTCTTATATGAGTACTCCTTTCTTTGATGTCAGACTTACAGGTTTGAAAAGTTCCAGATCTAGTATAGCTGGTTATCAGGATTGGTAGCCAACCTTACGAAGGTAATTAAGTGTCAATAGAAGATCATCCACTCTCAATATCATAAGAGGAGTATCCCATATGTGCTTGCTCAGACAAATCCCTGGTCAGAGTCATTCGGATTGAGAGAGAAAGAGTCTCTGGGAGCATCCGATTAGAGCGAGACTATGACGGATTCCGTATGTGACATGACAATACCATGTTTAATATACGTTCTTGTACTGGCCAGGTTGAGGGCTACACGAACTCGAGAAGGACTAAGGATCTTTTACTGCTATATGGAGGAGGTAGCCTCCAGGTTGAGGGCTACATGAACTCAAGTTTTTAGTCCGATATTGATGATAGAAAGTTAAATTCAGGATATATTTTCACCTTAAATGGAAGAGCAGTAAGCTGGAAGTGTTCCAAGCAAGATTGTACTGCTGACTCAACCATAGAGGCAGAATATATATAGCAGAAGCAACAAAGGAAGGGGTGTGGATGAAGAAGTTTATCAAGGATTTGAGGGTCATACCAAGCAACGTGGAGCTGACTCCCATATATTGTGACTACGACAAGGCGATAACTCTAATAAGGGAATTCAAGTCTCATCAGAATTATTTTGAGGAGGTTCCATCTGATTAGAACGATCATGACCCGAAAAGATATAGCAATGAAAAGAGTTTCATCCAAAGATAACATTGCAGATCTACTGACGAAGCCGCTAGCTCATATTATATTTAAGCGTCATAGAGGTCTGATGGGGATTAGACACATAGGTGATAGACTTTTGGTCAAGTGGGAGATTGATGGTTACAAGTGCCCTGCAAGCCAATCATATGAGTGATGACATATGTGACACGCTGTAAGATCTTTTTGCATATGATTAATATTGGCATATTCTCACATTGTATTATCTGTAGCATATATACTGTGATATCCTTGGCTCTGTGCAATAAGAATCGGATTGTGATGAGATCATAATAATGAGATCGACTCACTTTTAAATGCATATCCTAAATGATCCCAGTCATAGGTTACTCGAGAGGGATATCGAGATAACTGGACAAATCGATGTATTATATACTTGTCCATATGATAGAGGCGGCCGGTCTAATAGATACTTGTGTGGAGATACTGAGGATATAATATATGTGCCCATTGGAGAATGAGTTCACTAATTGATCCACTTATGGAATGTTGTATGGTTAATAATACCTAATGTCATACAGCGATTTCATAGTCTAAGTTATGTATCTAGTCCTTAGACTTGAGACACCAAGGACGCCTTGTATGAGTACTCCTTTCTTTGATACTAGACTTACAGGTTTAGAAAATTTTAAATCTTGTATAACTAGTTATCAGGATTGATAGCCAACATTACAAAGGTAATTGAGTGTCAATAGAGGATCATCCACTCTCGGTATCATGAGAGGAATATCACATATGTGCTTGCTCAGACAAATCCTTAGTTATGGTCATTCAGATTAAGAGAGAAAGAGTTCTCTGGGAGAATCCGATTAAAGCGAGACTCTAATAGATTTCGTATATGACCTAACAGTACCATGTCCAATATACAATCTATGAGATATTAGTTGGATAAGGGATTATAGATACATGGTAACGTGACAGGTCCGATGGATTCGATCCCCTATACCTTCTGGGGACTATGACGTAGTGGTCTAAATGCGTCTATAGTCGATGAGTCGAGTGAATTATTATGAGGATAATAATTCACTATATCATAAGGAGTTCTAATCAGAGTGACTCACGACCAGCTCGGTGTTGGGCCTAGAGGGTCACACGCATATAATGGATGCTTCAAATAATAGAGGATTGGATAGAGATCCAATAATGTAATATTATTGGGTAATTGGATGGAGATCCAATACCCACTAAGGAAGGAGCCCTAGGGTTTTTTGGTGGCTCTCTATAAATAGGAGAGAAGACTTATGGTTGATAGGCTACAGCTTTAGTCACCACCTTCTATTCTCCTCTCTTCCTCTGTGCAAGAGTTGCGAGATCAGATTAAAGGAGTTTCGCTGCAGAGATCCATCGTGTGGATATCGCTAGAGAGAAGGACGCTTGACCTCTTTCATCTTCTCCATTTGGATCTGGAATAGAGGGATATACGATTTTCTTAGTGTCACGAACAATAATATAAACAAGATGTTCGATAAAATGCTCATGTTTGTTCGTGTCCTTTGGTTTATGTACATACTTTGTACAGCAAGTAGTGGGCTTGTAGTAGACTTAGCAGTCCTATTTTAGTTTGCTTTGTGGCCAATTTTGGCTTGTAAATACGAGTGTATTTTATAAACACTTATGGGGATTTCGATCTGTAATGGACTATTATCCTTTGTGTGTAACCTCTCAGAGTTTGTAATGTCCGTGGGTGTAATTTGTATTTAGCTTTATAAAGTATTTGTTTGAGCAGTTGCTTGTGGATCTCATGGGAATTGCTTCTTCTGGCCCATTTTCTCGATTGTAAGTCTAAGAGACTCTAGGAGATCTCGGGGAGGGCTGACCCTTGCGGACGGACACGCATGGGTGCTACACAGCTTAGGCAAAATCAGCTAAGCTCGTGACATTAGATAAAATCAATCTCTCACACATCGTGGTTTTTCGAGTTTTACGATTTTTCTCGTGACCCCAATCTTTTGCACGATGATTTGATCTGCATGGGAAATTAATTTTTATTTTATTTTTCGTTATGCATGTGATGCTCCCGCTGAGGTTTTCCAACAACTCGTCACTTGGAATACAAAGACTTGTAGCTTTTGCACACCTTCTTCGTAGCTTTTACGCACTATCTTATAGCAAATGTGGAAGAACTTCTTTCTTCTTTACGGTCCTCACACACTAAGGGGTGATCGGCTAAAAAGAGAAGGGAGGGAGAAGAAAAGGAAAGGGCGGCCAAAGGTGCAGCCTATCCCCTTTCTTGGTCGCCCCTACCTCCTATTTATAGAGAGCCTCTTTAAACTCTAACGGATCATACCTTAGTGGGTATTGGATCTCTATCAAGTTACTCTAATCTCTTTGATTATTGGATCTCTATTTGATATGGCTAATATTGACCTGGCTACCACATTCCTGCCCGCTCAGATGACTAGATCTCCAGCGTAGCCGACCTACCATAGCGAAGCCGACCTGACACAGGCATGGAGGAGCTAGCGGTCATACGGCCGACCTGACATGGGTAGGGTCGACACGCCACAACGGCAGTGGGCAAAGTGCGTGCCTCACTGCAAGGACCACTGACGGTGTGGAAGGAGTACAACGACATGGTAAGCCATAGGGGCAATAAAAATCTCAGGTACGAACGACCTATAGCACCCATTATAAAAGCTCGTGCACCTTTATAGAGCAAGAGGATCATAAAATCAATAACTAAATTGACTTAATCATCGAAGGGGTCACGTCGGGAACCCCGCTCGACTTGACCTTCTTACAGGAATCCCCAACTGACCTGAGTTGTAGGTGGGAATTCCCGACCCGAGCTCCAAGGCATCATCCTTCGACCTACCGAGCAGAACCTGAGGGCTCCCTCCATCCAACCGTTCTCCACTTCCTCTCCACCGAGACGACTGCGGGTGAGCTAGTGCACACTGACCAGAACCAGCCATACCCACTCAGCAGACATGGAGGCATAGACCGTGCCTACTGGGCAGGCATGAAGATTTTCTACTAACATTTTGGTGCTAGAAGGAGGGCTCATGTCGTAAGAACACCCGCTTGGTAACTTGAATGCGAAGCACCGCACGGAGCCTAACCACCCTCAACAAGTGGAAGAGGTCACCACAGCAGGGCTGACTCCAAATCGTTTCTAGAGGATGATGACCAACTTGGGGTTCCACCATTGGTGTCTAACCCCGCACCATTTGTCGTCACGGCCGAGGCCTTTCTCGGCCTCACCAACCAAGTTCAGGTGCTGGCTGGCATGGTGCAGACCATCGTACCCTACTTGCGTCAGCTCATTCAGTTGGTAACCCTACAATCGGCTCCTCCAACAATATTACCCCAAATAGCGTCACTCGTGGCCATGAATCAAGAAATTCCACTCGAAACAGAAGTGCTATAACGTCAAGCTAAGGAAGCTCGTGCGGGCTCCTCGATTGCTACACCTACTCGGTCGCAAAGTCGCTCTTACGATCCGGTCCAAACCAGTCCAGACTTCGACACCCTTTCGTCCGATTCCGCTAATTCGTTGAGGGAACAAGTCTGTCAAATTCATCAATAACTGGATGAGGCCCAAAAGGAGGTCCTCAAATCAAAGGGGGAGGTCGGAGAGAGCTCGAAAGGTGGCTCTCCGTTCACCCCCGAGATAAAAGATAAACCCCTACCGGCCAACTTCAGACTCCCTGCCCTCGAACTCTATGATGGCAGTTGCGACCCAATAGAACACATCACAACATTCCCTGCTCAAATGGCTCTATACGACACATCCAATACATTGATATGTCGAGCTTTCCTGATCACTCTAAAGGGACCGGCCAGAACATAGTATTGTCGTCTAAAATCCGTCTCTATATCTTCATTTGATTTATTGGCAAAAGAGTTTGAACTGAACTTTTTGAGGAGTGCACGCCCAAAACCAACTGCCACCTCCCTTCTGGGGTTGGCCTAAGGAAATGATGAGTCCCTTTCCCAGTTTGTGGGACGATTCACCTCACAGGTTCGAGGAGTCCCTGACATTCATCCTTCCCTAACCATCTAAGCATTCTTAATCGGACTTAAGCCATCAAGGTTTTTCTGGTCGTTGATCGAACGACCACCCGTAACTATACCCGAAATGCTATAGCAGGCACACCAATACATAGCTGTCGAGATGCTAGTGGCAGGCAAGTGAGATGAGTCAAAGCGCCCCCCGAGCAGAACAGCCCCGAGGACACCCCTCTGGACCACCAAAGAGGAGGGATGATAGGTCAGACATGTTGTCATCAAGACCTCCCCCGATACCCCTTAACTCGACTCGAACATAGATCTTCTTTCAGATTCGGGAGAAGGGGCTCCTGAAGGCTCCTAATCCAATAAAGACACTTTGAAAGACATGACAAAAGAAGGTATTGTCATTTTCATAAGGAACATGGCCACAACACGGAGGAGTGTCGTGACTTACAAAATTAAATTGAAGAACTCATACGACACGGGCACTTGCGTCGCTATGTGCATGACCAATCTTCACTTCCCAATAATCGGCCCCCCCGAGACCCGTCGCCCTGACCAAAAGGTGTGGTGGAGAAACAAATCGACGTCATCATTAGGGGGCCAGCCTTAGGCGGCAATAGCTCCTCGGTGCGTAGGGCTTACGCGCGTGCTGAGGTCAGAAAGAGGCCTGCCCATGAAGAAGACCTCGATATCACCTTCAGGTCGGGGAACGAAGAGTACCCCTGCCATGACGATACTATGGTGATCTCAATTCGAATGGCAAATGCCCGTGTTAAAAGGGTTATAATTGACATGGGAAGTTTAGCCGACATCTTGTATTTCAATGCCTTTCAGAAACTGGGATTGACTGACAAAGACCTCGTCTCCCTGACATCTTCTTTGACAGGGTTCACCGGAGACTTCGTCTCTCCTATGGGGGCGGCCACTATTCCCATCACATTTAGAGAAGAACCGAGGTCAAAAACTCTTATGGTGTCATTCATGATGGTGAAACTTCCATCAGCGTACAACGCCATCATTGGACGACCAACCCTCAACCGGCTCAAGGCGGTCGTCTCAACTTATCACAGGCTCATGAAGTTCCCAACTCGGGCGGGGGTTGGCGAAGTCAGGAGTGACCCAAGAGAATCTAGATAATGCTATTTGATGGCAACAACGCTGCCTAAAAGGCCGAAAGTCCAAATGGCCACTATGGCCCCTTAAAGCCCTTAGGATAATGCTCGAGATCCCAACCCGGTGGAGCAAGCTTTGGAGGTACCGCTTGATCCAAGTCGCCCAGACAAGTTGGTGAAGATTGACTCAGGACTCTCGGAAGACTAGTGAGTATAACTAGTTGAGTTCCTAGGGAAGAATGAGGATGTCTTCATGTGGTCCCCAAAAGACATGTCGGGGGTCGACCCAAAGGTCGCTCAACACCATTTGAATATCACACCCGGCACCCGATTCGTTAAGCAGCGTACACGGAAGTTTGCTCCCGAGCAACATAAGGCTGTAGAAGATGAGGTTGCTCGCTTGTTAGATGCAGAGCTCATCGAGAAAGTGAAGTACCCGACCTGATTATCCAACATTGTACTTGTCAAAAAAGCTAATAGAAATTGGCGAATGTGTGTTGATTATACCGATCTCAATCGGGCTTGCCCGAAGGACTGTTACCCTCTTCCCCGCATTGATCAACTAGTGGATGTCACGTCGGGATATAAGTTGCTCTCCTTTATGGACACCTTCTCGGGATATAACCAAATTTGAATGGCTCCAAAAGACAGAGAGAGTACGACCTTCATTACTCATAATGGCACCTACTACTACAAAGTGATGCCATTTGAGCTGAAGAACGCCGGAGCGATATATCAATGGCTAGTGAATCATATGTTTAAAGACCAAGTCGAAAGGAACATGAAAATTTATATGGATGGCATGATAGTCAAAAGTTGAAAGATCGAGGCCCACCTCTTGGATCTAGCAGAGACATTTTGCACGCTAAGGAAACATGGAATGCAGCTTAACCCGGCCAAATGTACCTTCAGTATTACGTCCGAAAAATTCCTCAATTTTATCATGCATCAATGAGGAATAGATGCAAACCCCAATAAGATAAAAGTGATATAGGAGATGCAGTCCCCGAGGTCAGTAAAGGAAGTCCAATGACTCATGGGCAGGTTAGCAGCGTTGAGTCGATTCATCTCCCGTGCCAAAGATAAAAGCCCAACCTTCTTCTGATCACTAAGGTTGGCAAAGGATTTCAAGTGGACCCCAGAGTGCGAGGAAGCATTCCGCCAGCTAAAGAGCCACATCAAACACCTACCTCAGTTGGCATCAATAAAAGATAGAGAGCCTCTAAGCTTGTATCTTGCAGCATCCGACTTGGCGGTCAGCTCAGTTTTGGTGAATCTTGACAGAGCTAGACAAAAGCCAGTCTACTACATCAGCCATGTCTTGGCAGGTCCTGAACTCTGCTACCCCCCCATCGAAAGATTGGCCTTAGCATTGATCCTAGCATCAAGGAAGCTAAGGCCATACTTTTAGACATATCCTATCAAGGTGATAATCAACCAATCGTTACATCAGATTCTCTCGAAATTTGATGTTGCAGGTCGGATGTATAAATGGTCGGTAGAGCTGGAGGAATTTGACATCGAGTATATGGTAAGAACATTGATTAAAGGCCAAGTGATAGCGGACTTCCTCTCAGAACTCGCACCTTCAGAGATCCCGACGAGCTCGGACCCTCTGTGGACACTGCACATCGACGGTTCTGCCAACTCGGAGAGAGGAGGTGTCGGCTTGGTGCTCAAAGATCCCTTTGGGCACATATACGAGCAGGCTCTCTGGCTGGAATTCAAAGCCACGAATAATGAAGCAGAATATGAAGCACTGTTGTTCGGTTTAAAAGTTGCTACCGAACTTGGGGCGAAAAATATAGAAATATTTACTGACTCTCAGCTCGTCGTAGGTTAGGTCAATGGAGATTTTGAAACCCGAGAAGAGGCGATGGTCAAGTACCTGGCCAAGGTGCGTCGGATGATGGATCAATTTCGAAGATGCATCATCACCAAAGTGCCCCGATCCAAGAATTCACAAGCTGGCGCCCTGGGCAGGCTTGCATCCTCCTACGCAACCAGTGCATAATAGGGGGGGAATAACAAGGATCCCCCAACCTTCCATCAATCCAGACGTGATATCTATCACCGAAGAAGGAAGTTGGATCAGCGAAATCATCCATTTCAAGGAAATGAGTGCCCTCCCCGAGGACAAAGTGGCTGCCCGACGGATCAGGAGGGCGGGATCGTGGTACTGCATCATTAATGGTTGGCTCTATCGGTGAGGTTTTAGTTGGCCCCTTCTTCGGTGTTTACACCCGATCGAAGCGTGCACCACTATAGCTGAGACCCACGAGGGCATATGTGGAGACCATATTGGTGCTCGAACCCTGTCGCACAAGATTCTCAGGCAAGGTTATTATTAGCCCACCATGCATAAAGATGCTTAAACTTATGTACAAAGCTGTAAGCAATGCCAGAAGCATGCCCGGATCCAGCATCAACCATGGTACCTCTCGCAATCGCCAACTGCGCTTGGCCTTTCACTCAATGGGGAATGGACCTCCTCGGTCCCTTCCCCCCAGCTTTAAGACAACGAAAGTTCCTGATAGTAGGAGTTGATTATTTCATGAAGTGGCTCGAGGCCGAGCCATTGGCTTCCATTACCGAAAGGCAAGTTGAAGGATTTGTTTGGAAAAATATTATAACCAGGTTCGATCTTCCTAAAGTCATAATCACAAACAACGGGACGCAATTCAATAATGCAAAATTTAAAGAATTTTACTAAAGCTATTTTTAACTGAAATTTAGCTCGGTCGCCCACCCACAAGCCAACGGACTTGCTGAGGTGATGAACCGACCATCCTCAAAGGATTAAAGAAGAGGATTTCTGGAGCCCTGACAACTTGGGTGGAGGAGCTTCCGAGCATACTTTGGGCATCTCGAACAACCCCAAAAACCCCAACAAGGGAATCCCCCTATAGCCTGGCCTTTGGAATCGAAGCCATGCTACCTCCCGAGGTGGTTTTCCCGACACTTTGAGTTCAGATGCATGATGAGGAGGCATCCAGCCAACAGTTGCGCGAAAATGTCGATCTGCTAGAGGAGAAATGAGTCGATGCACATATGCGGACTTTAGCCTACAAAAAGGCCGTCGCTAGACTCTATGACCGTCGAGTGCAACCTCGGTTCATCAAGGTGGGCGACCTAGTGTTACGGAAGGCCGAGGTCAGCAACCCGACCCGATCTTGTGGAAAGTTGGCACCAACTGGGAAGGACCCTACCGAGTAGTGGATGTTGTCCGAGAAGAGACTTACACATTGGCAACGGCGGAAGGGCGAGTATTACCGGCACATTTCAAACCTTCAAAAATTTTATACATAATGTGAAAAAAGTGCTATGATTTGTATTGATGAAAACGTGCTTACAAAAGATGTCGAGAGCAAAATGGGGCTCTCCCTGACCTCGGTTACAAAATGTTTATATGCATGACCTCGATAAAAGATTAAAATTACAAGTTATGACTCGGGTGAGTCCAAGTCGTCAAAGGCCTATTGCCTCTCCATCGACACCAGGTCATCCTCGGGTCGGACGGTGAAGGGATCCTCCTCGACCTCCGAGTCTGGGTGCAAGGAGCGAAAGCGGGCCAGCGCGACCCGATAGCCATGCTCATATATGACTCGGCTCATCCTCTTCAAACCTTCCTTGAAGCCAGCCGACTCCTTGTAGTCGTTGACCGCTTGTCTCAGCAATTCGGCCCGGGCGCTCTCCAGGGCCTTCACCGACTGCAACAGCTCATCATCCATCTTTTGAGCTCTATCTTGTGCCTCCTTCGGTAGCCTCTAGACCTCAGATAAGTCACCTCGGGCTTCGTTTAGTTCTTTATTGGAAGCATCGAGTCATTGAAGCACCTTGTCTCGCTCATGCTTCGTCTTCTCGAGCTCTTTTTCTAGCTCGGAAGTATGCTCTTCGGTCGCTGTGACCGCCTCCAGACCCCCTCCAGATTTTAAGGTGTCGATCTCTTGCATGAGGCTGGTGATGCGATAATCCATGAAGGTTATCAACCGACCCGCATCATGGACTCGGTCGAATAATGTCATCTGAACATGTTGGTTCTGCACAAAGCAGCAATCGTCAGGACAGAATCGAAGGAAAGCCCGAGACATAGAGATGAGGATCGGAAGGTTATTAGCACCATCTCCTTGACAGCTTGGGCCAGTAGTACCTCCAATGGGAGCGTATATAGCTCCCGTGCTAACTACGGGTGAAGGAGTCCTCTTTCGAACTCCTCCGTAGCCGACGGGTCGTTCCAGACTTTCGTCGAATTCTTCAACTTCCCCCACCTGGCTTGCATCTCCTTGTCGGGGTCCTGATGAGCTAGGTTGGACATATACAGGGCATAATACCCTGCATCATCTTTTTGGACCTTTGTTTTGAAGAGGTCTTTCATAGACCTCGGGCGGTGGTGGACTGGCGACGCGTCCTCCATGACAGACTCCACGAGCGTCTCGAGCTCTTCGACCGGTGCCGCCGGCTCCTTGCCCTTGGAGTGGGACTTAAACCCAACCAATTCATTTCCTGAGCCTCGGCTCGATCGGATCAGCTTCCGGATACCTAAACCCGACCAGTTCATTTCCCGAGCACCAGCTTGGTCGGATCAGCTTCCGGGTATTTAAACCCGACCAGTTCATTTCTCAAGCCCCGGCTTGGTCAGATTAGCTTTCAGGTACTTAAACCCGACCAGTTCATTTCCCGAGCTCCAGCTCGGTCGAATCAGCTTCCCGATACTTAATCTCGACCAGTTCATTTTTCGAGCCCTGGCTCGGTTAGATCAGCTTTTGGGTACTTAAACCCGACCAATTCATTTCTCGAGCCCTAGTTCGGTCAGATCAGCTTCCGGGTACTTAAACCCAACTAGTTCATTTCCGAAGCCCCAGCTTGGTCAGACCAGCTTTTAGATACTTAAACCCGACCAGCTCATATCTCGAGCCCTAGCTCGGTCGGATCAGCTTCCGGATACTTAAACCTGACCAATTCATTTCTCGAGCCCCAACTCGATCGAATCAGTTTCCGAGACTAATTCAACTCTACTGCAAAACCCACAGCTCGACACGAGACCTCATCTTCAGCACTCTAATCGGGCACCTCGAGAAGGTCTTCTCGGGGGGTGGGGGAATGATATGACAAATATTGACCTGGCTGTCACATCCCCCCCCCCCCCGCTCGGATGACTAGATCTCCAGCGTGGCTGACCCACCACAGCGAAGCCGACTTGACATGGTCATGGAGGAGACAGCGGTCATACGGCCAACCTGACATAGGTAGGGTCGACATGCCACAGCGGCAGTGGGCAAAGCGCGTGCCTCACTGGAAGGACCACTGACAGTGTGGAAGGAGTACAACGACATGGTAAGCCATAAGGGCAATAAAGATCTCAGGTACGAACGACCTGTAACACCCATTATAAAAGCTCCTACGCCTCTATGGAGCAGGGTGATCACAAAATCAACAACTAAACTGACTTAATCATCGGAGGGGTCACGTCGTGAACCCCGCCCGACTTGACCTTCTTGCAGGAATCCCCAACCGATCTGAGCTGCAGGCGAGAATTCCTAACCCGAGCTCCAAGGCATCATCCGTCGATCTACCGAGCAAAACTCGAGGGCTCCTTCCATCCAACCGTGCTCCACTTCCTCTCTACCGAGACGATTGCGAGCGAACTAGCGCACACGGGCCAGAACCAGCCGTGCCCACTCAGCAGACACGGAGGCACAAACCGCACCTACTAGGCAGGCACAAAGATTTTCCACTAACACTATTCAATAATTATAATTGGCCTCTAATTGGGCTTTATGTAAGGAATCCATTAATGCTGAGTCTCATCCAATGAAACATAGGTTTAATAGATAATTCATATCCAATCCTTAACTCATCGGAATATCCACAATATATGTGTGACCCTCTAGGCCCAATATAGAGCTAGCAGTGAGTTACACTTATCAAAACTCTTTCTGACTCAGTGAATTATTATCCTATAACGATTCACTTAACTCATTGATTATAAACGTACTAAGCCATTGTGTCATAGTCATTAGATGATACAGTGAGATCTAATCCATTGGACCTGTCGGTTCTTAGTTTCTATGTATCTATAGTCTCTTATCTATCTAATATCCCAAAGGTCGTATATTAGGCATGATACTATCAGGCCTCATACGAAATCCATCTGAGTCTCGCTCTAATCGGATTCTCTCATAGAACTCCCTCAATCTGAAGGACCCCGACCAGGGATTTACTTACGTGAGAGCACACGAGATATTTCTCTTGTGATATTGAGAGTGGATGATCCTTTATTGACATCAATTGCCTTTGTAAGTTTGGGTACCAATCCCGATAATTGATTATACCAGATCTGAAACTTCCGGACCTGTAAGTCCAACGTCAAAGAAAGGAATACTCAAACAAGATATCCCATGTATCTCAAGTCTAAGAACCAGATACATAATTGAGGTTATTAAATCGTTGTCTGATATCTTATATCATTAACCATCCAACATTCTATAAGCAGATCAATCAATGAACTCATTCTCCAATGAGCACTTATACTATACCCTTAGTATCCTCACATGAATGACTATGAGATTAATTACCTTTATTATATAGATGGATATATAATAACTTATGATCAAGATTATTTAAAATCCATTTGGTTATCTTGATTCCCTCTTGAGTAATCTATAATCAAGATTATTTGATATTCGTGTTTAAAGGTGAATCGATCTCATTATTGTAAGCTCATCACAGTCTGATTTTCATTGCACAGATCTAAAGAAATCATAATATATATATATAGATATATAAAATAGATAATATATAATATGAGAAAATAATAATAATAATAATTATGTAAAAAAATTGTGTAGTGTGTCACACATGTCATCACTTACGTGATTGGCTTGCAAAACACCTATAACCAGCATAACCATATTGGAACAATATATTGGACCCGCCAAGGGGTTTGACTATGTTGAAGTGGTAGATTGGACCTGCCAAGGAGTTTGACCAGTGGTGGTGGATGATATTGCGGCAAGTGGCATGTATTACTACTAAGGTGATTTGCCCATGATGTGATGTGTCATCTTGCTTTTAGGATTTGTATTACAAGTTGTGCTCATTTATGAAGGGATCTTTTTATTGCTCTAAGGCTTGATTTGGTTAGGGGGCTGTGCTCCTCTTTAGGTTTTGTTAGCATGTGGTGATTGGAGGCATGACTTTCATGGTTGGTTTGAATTTGATCATATCGGCTAGGGAGTGGATCTACCTTAGTAGTTTCTACTGTGGCATTTTGCTAATGGTAGATGTCGGGGTGTGGGTTGTTGAGGTTTAGGCTATTGAGCTGCTCCTAGAGTTGGTATTGGCTCGCCTATTAGCAAAGGAGGCCGAGTAGAGGCTCGCGGAGGCCAAGAGGAAGCTGTCGAGGATGAGGGGGAGGTGTAGGGCTACTAAGGCCAAGCAACAGAGGTTGAGCGGAGGCGCTCGAGGAGGTCTGGTAGGCACTGCAGAAGATAAGGTAAAGGTGCAAGATTACTGAAGCCTATTTCCCTAGGCTATCCTTGGTGCTACTAAGGATGAGGCAGGGGCATAGGGCTATTGGAGCCTAATTCCCTGGGTTATTCTTGGCACTGCTAGGGATAAGGCGAAGGCATTGAGCTGCTGAAGTCTAGTTTGTGGGCTATCCTCGGCACTGCTGAGGATGAGGCAGAGGGATTGGGATGTTGAAGCCTGGTTTCTAGGGCTGTCCTTAGTGCTACTGAGGATGAGGCGGAGGCATTGGGTTGCTGAAGCATGGTTCCCTGAGTTATCCTTAGCGGTGCTAAGGACAAGGTAGAGGTTATGGGTAGCTAAACCTTGGTTCCTTGGGCTATCCTTGGCGCTATTGGGGGCAAAGCAAAGGCGTAGGGCTTCTAGAGCCTTCTCCCTGGGCTATTTTTTATGCTACCAAGGACAAGACAAAGGTGCATGTAACTACCTAAAACATGACAACTACCCAGATAACTACATAAGAAACATTTCTCAATGCATCCCCTTGATTCATAGTTAGATTTGAGATATAAAATAAGTATAATTTTAAACTGGAAGTGACTTGGTGAGAATATCTATAACTATTTTTCCATGTCATAATCCTTTATTGTTATGGCTCCACATGCTATAAGATCTCTAATGAGATGGTCTATCTCTATATACTTCGTTCTTTTATAAAATATTAGATTCTTCGTCATTGCAATTATGGTTTTATTATCACAAAATATTTCAGTTACTTCTTTTTGTTCTTAAAGAAGCTTTTCGAGAAATCTTCTAAGCAATATTGCTTGACAAGTTGCTAATGTTGCAGCCATATATTTTGCTTTGTCGATAATGTAACAATTGCTTGCTTCTTTAAACTTCAAGATATAGTTCATGATCTAAAATTAAAAATATTATTTGAAGTACTATTTCTATCATCCAAAGCTCTTGCCTAATCACTATCAGTGAAACCAAATAATTTATATTTAAAATTATGAGAATATCAAATGCCATAATTTGTAGTTCCAATAATATAATATAAATTTTTTTTAATAGCTCTGAGATGATATTTGTTTAGGTTATGCATAATCTAGATACTACACCAATAGAGAATGTAATATATGATCAAGAATGAGTTAGAAGATCAAACCTCCAACCAAAACTTCTATAGTATCTTGTATTTGTCAAACATATACTATCTTTAAGCTTCAATTTCTCATTTACATTTATGGGTATTGCTATAGTTTTGCAATTAATCATATTAGATTTTTTGAGTAGAACTATTGTATATTTTCTTTATGATATAAAATTTTCATCTAATCTTTGCTTCACCTCCAACCCAAAAAATAGTGTAGTAGACCTAGACCAGACATTTCAAACTTATTCATCATGCATATTTTAAATTCTATCACAAAAGAGTTAGATTAACTCATATATATAATATCATCAATATAAAGACAAACCATAAGAATATTATATTCACCTTCATTCTTTAGATAACATAGATTCATTATTGCTCCTCTTAAATCAATTTTGATGAAAATAATATTAATTTTATTGTACCATGCTCTTAGAACTTATTTAAGCCCATAAATAGTTAGCTTATACACATTTTCTTTATATCCCTCACTAAAAACCTTCAGGTTTAATAACACAAATCTCTTCTTATAAATTTTCATTTAAAAATATATATTACACATCAATTTAATAAATAAACTTACTCAAGTAAGCAACTAAAACTGGAAAAGTTCTCACAGTTTTGAATATAGCAACTAAAGAAAAAATAAAACCAAAATTAATACCTTTTTGCTATATATATTTTTTTGCTACAAATTGAGCCTTATACTTTTGGATGCTTCCATCTACATTATACTTTGTTGTGAATACCCATTTAAATTTCATAGCTTTCTTTTCTTTTAGTAAATCATTAGCTCTTAGGTTTCATTATTCTAATTGACTTGATTTTCTCTTTCATTACCTTTCGTCATTCTTTTTTTCAATTACTTCTCAAAACTTATGGGATCTGAAATAAACAAAGCAAATGTTCAATCATAAATTTATGTTAATGATCTAAATTTTCCTATAGGAGTTTTATCTAAGAATCATTTGATGAATTTGAACTGGTACTGGGTGAGGTTGACGATGAACTTGTTAGAGCATGATCTGTCATTTGATTATGTAGAGTGATTAGTTATGTTGGAATATGAATTTATGTTTCACCTATTAGGATTGTAATAGCACTAGGGGGTGGGTAGGGTGAATTAGTTGGTTTGCAATAATATTTTGATTTAAAAATTTTGATAAAAAAATATGTATCGAAAATGCGTTTAACTAAAAAGTGTGAGTAATAGTAGTAAGTAAATCAGCAAGTAATAACAATGCAAAACAAGGGAAAAAAAATAAACTGATGTATAGTGGTTCGATTATCCCGACCTACGTCCACTCCCGATTCCTCTTCCCTCGAGGCCATCAGCTTTTACTACCAATCTTCTTTCTAATAGTCAAAGATCAACTACCCTTGTTACAATCCTTCTCCTTTCACCAGGCTCAAGAGAAAATATTTACACTAACTCTTTTACAAAATACCTCACACCTCTTTATAATAACCTCTAAATTCAAGGAGGAAGAGATTTGAACACTATTTCAAGAGTTTACAACACTTCAATTCTTAAGTTTTCGTTCTTCCATCAAGTAAGGATTAATGAGATATTTATAGACTCTAAAAGCTTCGAAATGGAGTCAAAAATTTAAATTCATGAGTTTGGGGGTACTAGCAATACCACCGTTGGTGCCAGGTGGTACAACAAAGCCCAAGATTTTGGGCCTAATAGTACCACCATTGGTCATGGGTGCTATTAATATGCTTTTTGGCCGTCTAGGTGGTACCACCATCTAGGCCTGGTAGTACCACTATCAAACCTGCTCAAGGTCACTGAATTGGCCTTTCAAGACGTCGAGTTCGACCTTGGTTCATGCTCAATGAGCTCCTAATTAGGTTGGCATGGTTTCGACGCAATACCAACTCAATTTGGCTCCAAATGATCATGATCAAGACTTATTCACTATAATTGCAATCATGAAGTCTTCACTATATTGTCCAACATTCTAGCATGTCATCTGATCATTCGGTACTTTGTCCGAACCTCCGGGGCATTATCCTTTCTTGACTTCTCATAACATCAGATCTTTTTGGTACAATACCCATTCCTTCTAACTCGATGTTTGAACTCATTGCACAAAGGCCATCCTTCAGCACGTCGACTAATCCTCTGACCTGACATACAATCTCTAACATGATATTTTCCCTAGCCCAACGTTTGACTTTTTTGCTTCAATAATTTATCCTTTGATGGTTTAAGTCCATGATCGAAGTTTTTCCTATGTCACTTATTTTAAAGCATATTAGTCATAAATTCATCAATTGGTTTCATCATCAAAATTTGGGATTCAACAATCTCCCATTTTTTTATGATGATAACCAATTTATGATGAAGTTTTAACTAAACTTTTTCTGTCTATATATCATTTTAAAATATTCTAATGAACTCAAATTTAAAAAATGATAACCTTTGATGCTACTCTTTGAATTCAAGTCAAAATAATTTTAATAAAAAATTAAGATGATTTTCAATAGTAACTATTCCGAGAATCATATACATAATTTTAATTAAATAATCACATCATATCCATAGTTAGAATGTCAAAATAATTAGACATCTTAAATAAATATCATAAGTTAATGTCATCAAATACAATATGTATAAGAGTGCAACATAGTTATTACGTCATCAAAATGTTATCATTACTTCTCCTCCTTTATCATCAACAAAGTTATTCAAGCTACTAACTTTCTCTCCCCCTTTGTCAACATTAAAAAAAAAAGAATTATATCATATTATCATTGTGCTACTTTTCTTTATTTACATCAATGTGTCAATTGTAAAACTATTTTGATATCACATGAAAGATACTAATATCAAAGATAAATTTAAGTCATGAGAGATCAATTGATGATAGGGTATATAAGTCATGAATACAAAGGAGTCATATGAAATAAATTTCACATCAAGAAATCAAGATAATAATCTATTGGGATGAATCTCCTCTTTAATTAAAAAAAATTCTAGGAACACAAATAGTAAAAGATCTTAATTTATATAAAATAAACCTTAAGTTATAAATATTAAGAATTTAAATGAAAGATCATGATTCATTTAGATAAATTTATTTCTCAATCATTAGCAAAAAGAAAGAATTATAGGAGAATGAATAAATCTCAAATCTTGAATATCGAGAAGTCAAGAGAAAGATCATGATTTATTTGAAAAAAATCTCCTTCTTAGTCAGTAGCGAAAAGAAAGAATTATAGGAGAATAAATACAAAATGAATCTCAATTCTTGAATATCAAGAAGTCAAGTGAAAGAACCTTATTCGTTTTAAAAAATCTCTCTTAGTCATTGGCGAAAAGAAAGAATTATAGAAGAATAAATATAAAATAAATCTCAATTCTTGATTATTGAGAAGTCAAATAAAAGATCATGATTCGTTTGAAAAGAAAATCTTCTCTTTAGTAAAAGGAAGAATCATATGAGAAGAATTATTACGATAGCATATATTTGAAAGATTCAACATGCCTAATTCTTTTTTAAGAATTCAAATTGTTCCTCATTCAATGATTTAGTAAAAATATCTGCTAATTGATATTTTGTGTCAATGAAATCTAAAGATATATAATGATTTCTAACTTGATCTCTAATAAGATGATGTCTAATATCAATGTGTTTAGTCCTAGAATGTTGAATATGATTCTTTATTAAATAAATTGCACTAGTATTATCATATTTATTGGGATATTTTTCAAGTAAAGTCCATAATTTTCTAAAATATTCTTTGTTGAATCTCGAATTTTAATGATGAAATCAATTGATGAGTGTTTAATCTAACATATGTGTTAAAGGAAGTAATGCAGGTCTAATTACGACGGAAAAAATGAGTTACAACCAGATGTTGGGCTAGAATCAAGTTTTGGCATCGGGCCAAGGTTTAGACAATGTAGTGGAAGCTCGCCAGGAGTTCACTAGGAGTTTGTCGAAGGAATCGGGAAGCTCACTGGGAACACGATGGGAGATCATCGGAGGAAGACTATAAGACTCACCACAAGAATATCAGAGATTGTCGGACTACCGCGGGTTAGGTCATTTATTAAGTTTGATAGTCCTGTATGGTTGTAATCATTGAGTCATAGTTAAGTTCGAGTCCTAATTGAATTTGATTTGGAAGGAATCCAAATTAACTCAACGTGAGGCAAATCGGATCCACTTTAGGGAGTGGATTGAGCTAAAGTCGAGCTCAATTGGTTGACCAGAGAATTAGTTAACATAAGATACAAGTCGGGATTAAAAAAATGAAGGGAATACTTTTCGAGATTTTCGATGGTTGAACCGTCGATGGGTAGCGGTCGTACCGCCCAGGCCGACAATTGTACTGCCCAGGTCGGCGGTTATACCATCACTACTCAGTTTTTCAAGCAGCTTTTAACGGTTGTATCGCCCATACCCAGATTTTTTGGATATGTTTGAATTTTGGCTCCATTCTTCTAAAGCCAATTGGGGTCTATAAATATCCCAAGTTTTCTCGCATTTAGCACAAGCATTCACACAAGTCATTGGGCAAAAATCTATGAAAAAGTATGTTAAAAGTGCCTAAGAAAAAGAAAATGGGCAGTATAGTAAGTCAAGTGTTGTACTTTTTATAAGAGATCTCCCTTGTGAGTTTAGATTGAAAAGCTTGTAGGGGTTTGGTCTTTACCCAAAAAAGATCGATAGTGGATTCCGGTAGACTTCGACGAAAAGGACTCGAGAAGTGGATGTAGGTCAAGTTTTTTATCGAACCACTATAAACTATGAGTGTATCTCTCTTTACTTAATTTCTATACTCATTAGCTAAATCAGAATTTTTGATCTTATGTTTGATTCACTTACGTATTCTAATTTTAAGAAACGCTTCCAATTTCTTGATTGTATTTGAAAAAAATATTTCCTTAAATTGAAATTTTTACACTTGCACTAATTCACCAGCACCCCCTCCTCCCCTCGTTACTCATTGGACTAATACCCACTTGAATATATAGCTTTTTTTGGCATGAATGAGGATGATATAAATGGCTTTTTTTGGCATGAATGAGGAACATTTTTCATCACATCCCATATTTAATAATCGATATATATATATATAATAAGGATGCGTATTTTTTTTATTTCTATAGATTTTCATTTATGACATATTATTGAGAATGATTTTGAAAAAAAAAAATACCAATGAAAAAAAAAAAAATAGCCCAGTCTAACTTAAACCAAAAAAAAAAAAATATATTTTTTTTTAAATTAGGACATATGGTTTAAAAAAAAAAATTTAAGAAGTATAGTCCACTTAAATAAATTTAGGTTCCTAAAGGAACCCACCACCAAAAAAAAAAAGTCAAAAAAAAACATGAAGGACCTATATAAAAATAAATACCTAAAAAAAATGCATTTTTTTTTTAGGGTGTGTCTCAAACTAAGGGGGGGGGCACCAAATGGTACCCTGATAGAGAAAGCCCTATGGCACATATCTTTTTTTTTTTAAGGCAGAGTTGTCACCTTCAGAGACAACAACAAAAAGAAAAAATCATTGAAAAAAAAACTATAGGTAACAAATCATTTTTTTTTGAAGATATATTATTGGTTGATAGTTTTTTACATAATCTACTTAATATTAGCCAATTATATGATGAATGATATATATTTAAATTTGAATATATAATATATATAATTGAAAAATCACACAAAAAAAAAAATTTTTGATTGCCTAAGATAATATATATATATATATTATTTTTAAAAATTTTTTTGATGAAACATGCTTTTTTTTTTTAAATAGTGATGTTTTGATTTGGCATAGGGACTAGGTCATGCTAGCATGAAATTTACTCACCAAATCTCAAACTGAAGACTTAAAAGAGAATTTACATAGCCTAAGTTTTGTTAAAGATAAAATATGTAATATTTGCCATTTAGGAAAAAAAAAAAAAAGTAATTTTAAGTCAAAAATTAAATAATCACCTCTAGGCCACTACAATTGATCCATATGGATTTATTTAGACCTATTGATATTACAAGTTTAGAAAGTAGAAAATATATATTTGCTTAGTAGATGATTATAGTAGATATATTTGGACTTATTTCTTAGGACACAAAAGTAATTTCTTTAAATATTTTTTAAAATTTTATAAAATTATTTTAAAATAAAAAAGATTTATAATTTCATCAATGCATAGTGATCATGGTAGTGAATTTCAAAACAATGAGTTTTAAAATTTTTGTGATTCAAATGGGTATATCTACAACTTCTCTATTCCTAGAAATCTACAACAAAATATAGTAGAAAAAATAGAAGCTTACAAGAAATGACTAGAATAATATTGAATGGACATAGCCTATCCAAATTTTTTCGCTAAAGTTATACGACATGCTATTTTTTTTTTAGATTCTTATAAAAAAATTTACTACTAAAAAAACTTATGAATGGAATGGATGGAAAAAAAAAAATCTTATTTATTTTATTTATTTAGTACAGATTTTTTTTTTTTTTTGAGATGATGATGAAAGAAAAAAAAATGCAAAAAAAGAATATATATATTTTTTTTTTTCTTCTTCTTCTTCAAAAAATTATTTATTATTCAATAAAAAAACTTTAGTAATTGAAGAAATCTATCATGTTTATTTTTTTTTGAATTTTTTTAATAATAAAAATTTTTTTGATTTTGATTTTGATATTGCCACTTTGAATTTTAATAATAAAAACTTCTAAAAAAAACTGGATGAATCTACTTCTAAATCCTTACTCAAAGAGAATGAATATGCAAATGTTTATCCTAATAAAAATATATATATAGATATATATAGAGGTGTTTCAACTCGTTCTTCTTTTTTAATTTTTTTTTTAATGTCACATTTTTTTTTATCAAGTTGACAAAAAAAATTGATAAAGCCCTAAGAGAGATGACTTGAGTTATTACACAACACAAAAAAAAAAAAAAATATGAGAAAAAAAAAAGATGAAAGCTTGTGTTTGACCTAATGATCATTTAGTGATTGGTACTAAATGGGTTTTAAAAAAAAAAAAAATGAAAAAAGTATCATGATTAGAAACAAGTCTAGATTAGTAGCCCAAAGTTTCAAAAAAGAAGAAAAAAAAGATTATGTAGAAACATTTCCTCGGGCAAAGACACAAGAAGCCATAAGAATGCTCCTTACCTTTTTTTTTTTTTTTTTTTTTAAGTTATTTCAAATGGATGTTAAAAGTTATTTTATTTCTGAATAAGTGTTTGTTGAACAACCCCCTGGTTTTAAAAATAGTCTTCTTCTGAATCATATTTTAAACTTTCTAAAGCTCTTTATGGATTAAAACAAACCTCTCAGGCTTGGTATGAAAGACTTAGTTTTTTTTATTTTAAATAATTTTTTGAAAGGCAAGGTTGATACCATATTATTTTTTAAGTATTTTAAAAATAATTTTCTTATTATTTAAATTTATATTGATGATATCATTTTTGGTTAAGTTAACCTTTTTCTTATGGGTGAGTTAACATTTTTCTTAGGATTGCAAATAAAATAATTAAATGATGATATCTTTATTAGTTAAACTAAGTATACTTTAGACTTATTAAAATGATTTGGTATGAAAAATGTTAAGGCTATAAACACACCCATGAGTACTTCTACAAAATTGAACTTAGATAATGAAGGAGAAAATTTTGATCAAAGAACTTATAGAGGAATGATAGGTAGCTTGTTATATTTAACTGTTACTAGATCGAATATTATGTTTAGTGTTAGATTATGTATAAGATTTCAATCTAATCCTAAACTTTCTTACCTTAAATCAGTTAAATAAATATTTAGATATTTAAAAGGAACTTCTAACTTAAGATTATGGTATCTAAAATCCAAAAACTTTGATTTACTTGCTTATGCTGATGTTGATTTTAGTGGTTGTAGAATAGATAGAAAAAGTGCTAACATAACATATCAATTTTTAGGGCATGCACTTATTTCTTGATCTTTCAAGAAACAAAATTTGATTGCTTTATCTACCACTGAAGCCAAATATATTATAGCTAGTGCCTGTTATGCTCAAGTTATTTGAATGAAAAACACATTAGAAGATTATAAAATTTATCTGAAAAATATCCCTATAAAATGTGACAATACAAGTATAATATGCTTAACCAAAAATCTCATTCAACACTCAAGAACTAAGTATATTAATATTAGACATCACTTTATTATGGATCATGTAAATAATCAAGATATTTCTTTAGAATTTATTGATACTAAATATCAATTAGCAGATATTTTTATAAAACTATTAAATGAAGAGTAATTTGATTATATTAGAAGAGAGCAAGGAATTCTAAACCATTCCAATGCATGAGTTACTATTTTTTAGATTTCTTAATTTACTATTTTTGCTTGAAATATAAGATGAATGAGTAGCTCTCAACTCTTCTTAGATTTTTTGGATTTATAAGTTCACCTTCCAAAAAGATTTACCATGATATTGACAAGAATAAGATTCAAAGTTCCTTTTGTGATAATATTTTTATCCTTTCTCACAGATCATTTTAATTTATGATGAATATCTACAAAAGAAAAATATGTGATATAAACTTATAAGATGCTTGATTTGAGATTTTAATATTAAACTTTTGATAAATATACTTTTTTTTATTTTTAAATCTTTGACATCCCCTCCTCTTCATTGGTTCTACTTTCTTATTTACAAAATGGAGAAAAAAATTTTCATAATAAAGTTAGGTTTTTATCCTATTTTACTAAGGGGGAACAATGTAAAATTTATTCTATAAAAAATGAAAACTTTGACAGATAATGATCTTTATGTATCATAAAATTACTTGCTTGTTATTTCACATTTTTGATGATGATAAAGAGGGAGAAATAGCGAATTTATGACATGTAAGAAAATTTTAATGGGCACATCTCTTTTTTTTTTATATAAACAAAGGGGGAGAAATAAATGTATAACTGATGCATGAATTCAAATATATATTGTATACTTGGAAATTCTTAATAATTTGATGATTGATGACTTAAGGTAAAAATATTTGAATTGATGTTATATCATCTCTAAATTAATGTTGCTTCTTTGAGTCATTGTTGAAAATTATTGAAATATCATATAATGATACATGAATTCAAGAATGTGTGGTTCTCTTGAGTTTAAGTTTCTCTTATTTGAATCATAGCATGGATTTAGGGGGAGTAAGGTTTAACTCCCTCATCAATTGATTATCATCATCAAAAAGGGAGAAATTATTAAATCTCAGATTTTGATGATGATATCAATTAATGAGTGTCTAATCTAGCATGTGTATTAGAGAAAGTAAAATAAGTTTAAATACGATGGAGAAAAGGAGTTACAACCAGATGTTGGGTCAGGATCAAGTTTGGGCATCAGGCCAAGGTTCGGATGATGTAATGGGAGCTCGTTAGGAGTTCACTAGGAGTTCATCGAAGGAATCAGGAAGCTCACTAAGAACACGTCGAGAGATCACCGGAGGAAGACCATAAGACTCGCCGCAAGAATATCGGAGGTTACCGAATTGTCGGGGGTTAAGTTGTTTATTAAGCTTGATAGTCTTGTATGGTTATAATCAGTGAGTCATAGTTAGGTTCGGGTCCTAATTGAGTTTGATTTGGAAAGAACCCAAATCAACTCAATGTGAGGCAAACCCGGTCCACTTTAGGGAGTGGATTGAGTTCAAATCGAGCTAAATTGGTTGACCTGAGAATTAGTCAACATAAGGTACAAGTTGGGATTAGAAAAGTGAAGGGAATCACTTTCGGGATTCCCAATGATCGAACCACTGGTGGGAGGCGGTCGTACCGCCTAGGTCGACGATTATACCATCATCGCCCAATTTTTCGAGTAGCTTTTGGCGGTTGTACCGCCCGTATCCGATTTTTTAGGATACGTTTAAATTTTAGCTTCATTCTTCTGAAGTAAATTGAGATCTATAAATACCTCAAGTTTTCTTATATTTAGCATAAGCATTCAAATAATTCATTGTGAGTTGAGATTGAAAAGCTTGTAAGGGTTTGGTCTTCACCCAAAGAAGATTGATAGCGGACTCCGATGAACCTCAACGAAGATGACTCGGGAAGTGGACGTAGGCCAAGTTTTTAGCTAAACCACCATAAACTATGAGTGTATATCTCTTTACTTAATTTCTGCATTCATTAGCTAAATCAAAATTTTTGATCTTAAGTTTGATTCACTTACATATTCTAATTTCAAGAAACGCTTCAGATTTCTCGATTATATTTAAAAGAAAATTTCTCCTTAAATTGAACTTTTTACATTTGCACTACTTCACCCCATGCCCCCTCGCTCCCTCTTAATGTCAATTGATCTTAACATTCTTTATTCAAATTACATGTGAACAACATGCACCTGCTACTACATATTTAGCCTATATTGTAGATAATACGATAGAGTTTTACTTCTTAAAGTCCAACAAATAAGTGCATGACCTAGAAACTAACATATTCCAGATATATTTTTTATATTTATTCTATATCCTGTAAAGTCGACATCAGCTTAAGCAATTAAATCAAAACTTTTAGATTTTAAATATCATAATTCTAGATTGGGAGTTCCTTTTAAGTATCTAAAAATTCTTTTAACTACTTTATAATGAGATTATTTAGGATTGAACTATATCTTACATAAAGCCCAATACTAAATATTATATCAAGTCTAGTTGCAGTAAGATATAATAAGCTAACTATCATACCTCTATAAGTCTTTTAATTAAAGCATTCACTTTTATTGTCCATATCTAATTTGGTAGAAATGTTCATCGGTGTGTTAATTGTCTTTGCACTATCCATGTAAAACCTTTTGAATAGATCCAAAGTATACTTAGTTTGAGTAATAAAAGTTATATCATTCACTTGCTTAATTTGTAATCCTAAAAAAAATATCAATTCACCCATCAAACTTATTTCAAATTCTTGGCCCATACTCTCAGCAAATGATTCACACAAAGATTCATTTGTATAACCAAAAATAATATCATCAACATAAATTTGAATAATGAAAAACTATTTTTAAACTAATAATAATAAGGCAACAAGTAGTTAGTCTATGTTCCGCTATATCATGCGATCTAGATCATGTAAAACAAGGCCTCATTGCAATTGAGTAGAGTCAAGAATACTTAATAAATATATGGCATTGATTTTATCTTTCAAAAAATTATTTTAAATAAGAAAAGAACTAAATCTCTCATACTAAGCCTTAGGGGTTTGCTTCAACCCATAGTGAGCCTTAGATAATTTGTAAATATAATTTAAAAATATTATTTTTAAATTCGATGAGTTGCTCAACATAAACTTTTTTGGAAATAAAACCATTAATAGAAACACTTTTGATATATATTTGAAATAATTTAATATTTTTAAAATATGCATAGGCAAGGAGTATCATTATGGCTTCAAATCTTACCACAAGAGTAAAGATTTCTTCATAATCTATGCCTTCTTCTTGGTTGAAACATTTGGCTAATAATCTAGCCTTGTTTCAAATCATAATACCTTATTTATCTTGCTTATTCTTAAATATTCATTTGGTACTAATCATAATTTGATCACTAGGTTTAGGAACAAGCATCCAAATCTTATTTCTTTTAAATTTATTTAATTCTTCATACATTGCCAAAACCCATGATTTATCTTTAAGAGCATCGTCAATGCATTTAGGTTCAATTTGAGATAAAAAGATAGCATTTACATAAATATTTTTAAATAAATAACAAGTTTGAATATCTTTTAATGTATCTCCAATAATTAGCTCCTTGGGATGTATATCTATATACTTATATTCCTTGGGTAAGGTATCTTTAGAAGTAATGTATCTAAGTTACTTTGGAGAGGAGAATTTTCATTCAAATTTAGATTATTAAATTTAAAATTATTATTAAAATTATTTTTCTTAACATCGAAGAATTTACTAAAAATAACATAAATAGATTCCTCAATAATTAAAATTCTTTTATTAAAAACTTAATAAGCTTTATAAATATAGGAATATCAAAGAAAAATATCTTCATCGGATTTTGCATCAAAATTTTCTAAGGCATCATTTTCATTTATGAGAATCCTATTCATGACATAGCATATCGTGTTAATGGCTTCAAGCCAAAAATATTTAGATAGACTATGTTCATTAAGTATGACTTTTATCATCTCTTATAAACTCATATTCTTTCTCGACAACTCTATTTTGTTATGGATTTCTTGAAGTAGAGAAATTATGGACATACCCATTCGAGTTACAAAATTCTTAAAAATCATAATTTTTAAATTCATCACCATGGTCACTATGAATATAAGAATTATAAAACCTTTATGATTTTAAATTTATTTACAAAAATTTATAAAATATTTAAAATAATCTCTTTTATGTGTAATAAGTATGTCCATGTATATCCACTATAATCATCAATAATCACAAAAGCATATTTAATATCTTCTAGATTTATGATATCAATTTATTTAAATAAATTTATATAAATTAATTATAATGGCCTAGAGGTGCTCACTTAAGTTGTAGTTTTAAAGCTAATCTTTATTTGTTTTACTAGTTTACATGCATCATAAATTTTATCTTTGATAAATTTAATTATAGGTATTTCTATTACAAGTTCTTTAGTTCTGATTTATAAGAACAATTATATACTTGCATGACGTACTCTCATATGTCAAACTCATGCATCATCATTTAAAATCAAAAAATAAGTTTTATCATGAAAATCATCAAGATCAATAATATAAATATTATTATTCTTTAAGACAATCATAGATTTATTTTTATGTGATATGTCTATGATGCAAATATTACATTTAAATTTAATATTATATCCTTTATCACATAATTGACTAATATTTAATAAGTTATATTTTAAACCACTTATTAAGAAAACATCTTCAAACAAAATATTTGATTTATTATCTAGTTTTTAATATCAATAAAATTTATTTATTGTTGTCTCTAAAGGTTACATATTTTTCGTCTTTACTAGTGAGCTTTGAGAATTCTATTGGATCTCCAATCATGTGTCTTAAACATCCACTATCAAGATATCATCTTTTCCTTCTAGCTCTTATTTGAAGACATACCTATAAGAAAGAGGGGTTTACTTTAGGTAACTATTTAACTTTAGGTCCTTCATGGTTAGATCTACCTTTCTTGATTTTTAGTATCAAAGTATTTATTATTCCCTTAGGAACCCAAACTAATTTATGAGAGCTATATTTTCTAAAAGAGAATGTATAAGCATAATGACTAAATCTTTCACAAAAATTATATTTAACTTTAGGGAAAATATATAGTGTGGGTCCTTTTACAAATTTTGTTTGCTCTTGATGAGTGTTACTACTCACAAAGCCAATTCTTTTCTTTCTATACACAATCTTGGTTAGCAAGAATCATGTTTAATGATTTATTTCTAATTTTAAAATCTTCTAATATTTATTGTAATAACATATTTTTCTTTTTGAGTGAGTCTAACTCTTCAAATTTAGAGCAAGGAGCACAAGATATTGATGTTTCAAGTATAATTTTTAATGTATCAAATTTACTAGTAAGTAATGCATGATCCCTTTTTAGTAAATTATATTTTCTACTAATTTTTTTGAGTTCATCATATAAATCATGAAATGCATAAAATAATTCATCATAAGATAAAGATATTTCAAAAAAGTCACCTATCTTATCGTTAAAGGCTATCAATGTGTAGTTTGTCATTTCGTCTTTATTGATTTGATTTTGGTCTTCTGATGCACTTGATTTATCTTAAGTTGCATTGAATAATTTTTTCTTCTTTTGGGTTGACAACTTCTTCTTCAGTTGTTGATACTTATTTTTGAAGTGCACTGGTTTTTACATTCATAACATATTATTGTATCATTTTTAGGTTTACATTTATTCTTATAAGTTTTGTTCCTTTTCATAAACTTTTTAAGTCTTTTTTGTAAGAAGTGTAATATTATCATCATCATCACTTGAATTTTCACTCGTGGAGTCTTCTTTGGTTCTAAGTGTAATATCCTTCTTATTATTTGAAAGGTTTTTCTCTTGTTCATCATGTGCGCGTTGTAGGTTATTTTATATATCATTAAAGATCTTATAAGTTCTTCATAAAAGTCGTTCAAATCTTTTATCTTATGCATCATCACTTTACCTTTCTATAAATGTCTTAAATTCTTAAAAATTATTATTTTTTTAGAATTAAGTTTCAAAAAATATACCCAACTCATGCGATTATAATCATTAGTAAACAATAGAAATATCAACTTATATGAAATTATTTTATATTATAGATCAATATAAGTCAGCATGAATTAATTTAAAATAATTATATGCTCTCCTTTTCCAATATGAAATGGTTTTTTACTTTGTTTGTTATAGATGCATCATTCATATACATTAAGTGTATTAATTTTAAAATATAAAAATTATTTTTTTTATTTAACAATCTTAGACCCTTAATTTTAAGGTGTCCATGTCTTAAATGCCACATATTAGACTAATCATTTTGAATTGCAATAGAGTATACTTTTTAATACTTGAAACATCAAGTAGAAACATCTTATTTTACGTTGTGCAAACATTTACTATAATCAAACCAGATTCTTATATTTAATAGTGCATGAACTATCATCAAGTATAACTAAATATTCATCATCTATTAATCGTTCGTCCCTCAACAACTTATGTGACAAACTAGGAATAAAGAAAATATTATTAAGGTGTTATCTTTCTTTGACTTATCTTCACCTCAATTGTTTCTTTGGCTTCTATTTGGATTTGTTTGTTATCTCTAAGCCTACCTTTCAACTTGTGAGTTTTATCAATATCTCTAAACATTAATCTCCTCATATATGATTATAATATCAACTATCCAAAAATTAAATATTATTTAAGATATCATTAACTTGTGAATGAGTCATAAATAACTTACTCTTTTTTTTTATTTTTCTCCACATAGTTTGCTTACTTTTCTATTTCTTAGCAATCTATCTTCATGTGACCAATTTTTTTATAATAATGATATTGAATTTCACTTTTGTATTTTTTTAGTCAAATAATTTGATTGTTTTTATTCATCATGTCTATCAAAGTATCATCTTCCTCTTTCTTTTTTATTTTCTTTATCATGAAATCCTCTTCTATCATATCTTTTTCCTATTGATTTTGTGTCTTCTTATGAAGTAAAAGACTCTCTCTTAACCTGAAATACTTTTTTTAACTTTTCTCAAGTGATTTGTTCGACCTTGCTTCATATGCTTGCAATAAACTCATTAGTTCATCAAATTAAAAAGTTGATAAATATTTTGACTCCTTAGTTGTAGTAAAATTTTAGAGTTAAACTTATTAAGACTTTTATAATAATTATATAATCATATAGATATTCATCATAAGATTTAGTTTGACTAATAATTTTAATCACTCAAGAACGAAAATCTTGAACAAAATTCTAAACCCATAATGAAGGATTTGAAGTTTTACCGTAATCACTCTCGATGAGCCTTTAAATTCATTTCGAAGTATCAACCAAGCTTAATTTATGGTTGTCGCTATTGCAATTCTTGAGAAGATTATATCATGTACAACTTGTTGAATGAAGAACAATATATTTGAGTCATTCTTTCTATTCTTCCTCAGCCTGATTTCTTAGATCTACATATTCATTCTATATTAAGTCTCAAAGATCTTGAGACTTGAATACAGTATTCATCTAGATACTTTAAAATTTATAGTTATTTGTTTGAAAAGATGGGAATAAGGGGTTGAGACATAGAATTATCATTGAAAGTCATAATACTCACTTCAGATTGAAACTTAGTTCTGATACCACAAATGTTGAGGATGAAAAAATAAGTAAATGATAAAAATATAATACTACGATGCAACTAAAAAAAAATATTTCCAATCAAGAATATCAAAATAGTATTAAACAAGAGGTAAGACATATAACACTAACAAGACATTCTCAAATACACGTTCTACCTTACTTCATGAACAATGATGTTATTTATATGATCTAGTGGTAACTAATTTATGCCATCATATCATCCATGATGAAGTATAAATATTATCATCATACCTCTTAGATTATGAATCACTATTTAAAAAATATATATATAATTATTTAAAATATGACAACTAACTAGATAATTATCTATGAATATTTCTGCTGAAGTCAGACTTCAATATAACAATCCAGTAGCTGACATTCTTTACAATGATCTTTTATACTCATAACAGCAATTATCTTTTTATTTTGTTCAGACGCACGCGGTAATCCGCCATGATTTCTGTGACTATGCAATTATAAGTTGCGAGTTCACTCTGTGGTAGAAGTGAACTGACTACTACGTAGAATAATACTTCCGAATTATATTAGCATACCTTTCAAGATTCATTCAACTTTGTTTTTGCTGTGGTAGATAGTTTGGTTGTACTTGCCTATAATTGGCAGAAAAGAGTACCGAATGAAGAGATTATTGGTGTTCTATATGCACTATAAAAACATATCTAAGGTGGACACAATGAGGGTCACATTTTGCTCATCTTTCCTGGAAGTTTGAATGTGGACCTTGAGGAGTAAGCTTCAGTCTGGTCCCTATGGAGATTGTTTCAGCATTGACGAGTGACCTCAAGCAGTTCCAAAGTCTTCCATCCTTACTTCCGAAAACAATGAGTAACTTGTTTCGCTTTGAAGATGTAGCTTGAAAGAGAGTCTTAGGTGCAAGATTCATCTCAACAAACAAAAGAAGACCAATGCTCCTAAATTTCGCCTCATATGATCATGAGATAAGGTAAGTCAACTTGCCACTTTCTTAGATGGTATCAACCCAAAAATCTTTATCTAGTACGTATATGTGCAAATTCATTGTTAATGATTCTGATAGCTATTATGTTTTAACTTAAATGACACATTTTTATATGTTTAATTTTTTTTGACTTGTTTTTTTTATGATCCTGATAACAATTAGTTCATGGTAGATGTAATAAAAATTACAAAAAGCAAGTACTACAAGTCATTAATGCATTAGTATAGAATTTGATCAATTCAGAGGATGATACGTATTGTATGTTTCTCTAGTATTATTGGTTTATGTAGATTTTTTGGTCAATACATTAACTATGAGGTTTTGCTCCTCCTCTTATCATGTTAAGTGTGTCTCCATAATTGGTATTATACATTATTGAGTGATTATTTTATGTGTATCCTTTTTCCTTTCAAATTAGTCGTGTCCGTGGTGGATGAAGTGCAAAATAGTGAATGGCATCTAAATCCTAAATGATAAAAATATATCTTGAATAATATATATGGTTGTATTGGTAACTTCTTAAATTAAAATAAAAGATCTGTTTTTCTTTATTGTCTCAAACTATAATGACCTCTTCACATGTAAAATTTATTTGAACTACATGTGCACGTTCCCTTTTTTTTTACATATAAGTATCATATTTAAATAAATCATTTGGGTTTTGTACCTTACCGTGTATGATTGCTACCTAGCTGTAATAACCTAGGTCACTAGAACCATCATTGTTTTGATACCTTGATGTGACAAATAATTAACGAGCCGTCCAAGTCTTTTACCTACTAGACAAATTTACTATGTTGAATGGTACGTACATCTACTATGCCCAAATGGGCTCATCAATATAGCATACCATACCATGATGAGAAAATTGAAAGCTAAAGACTCATCTGACATGACAGCTAAGGAGTTTGACAAGGAAGTAATACTCCCTAAATTGCACTTCAAAGGAAAATATATTGTAGGAAACTTCCATTAAGAACTTTATTTAGAAGGTTTGAGTAGTTGTCTAGTTAGTTTGCTATTTGGTTTTCTGTCTTCATTGCGATGGTTATTTATGAAGTGGTTGGACAAAGAAATCATCTAGTTTTTCTTCGCTCTGCTGTATAATAAAACTGGTTAGGAGGCAACGCAGTTGCTTTTTGAGAGTTATCGTGCAGACTTCTAGACCAAATTGACAGACATTTGATTGCTACTTCATAATATTATGTTCGAGATCAAAGTGTGAAAAAAAGAATCAACGTCAAAAAAAAAAAAGGAAAGACCTAAACGTAATAAGTTTGGTTACATTATAGTTTGATCATTAACTTTGTTCGAGTGATAAACTACTATGGTGTTTTGCTGCTTGCATCACTTCAATATAGTGTACTCGTTTTCATTTTTTGATAATGGATACAAATTAGCTTATCTTATGTACACGCCTAACTTTGTGAGCCTTTACACTGCATTTTTCGATCATATGTCATGATGTTCTTCTAGTATTCTTTGCAAAACCTTCTACATGTATTCAGTTATACAACAAAACTTAATAGGTCAACAATATTTTCTTATCTTTAAGTTTCTCTAGATTAGAGCATAATGTCTGATAGATTTAAGTTTCTCTTAAAAATTTATGTTGTGTGATATTTATAATCTCTATATCTAAAACAACATAACATTGACAATTGACACATAAGACTACAATGGGTCGAAGGGGATAAGTTAAACCTATTATGAGTCTTCCAACAATAGAATTCAACATTTACGATAGAAGATCTCTTGAAACGAGTTTAATATGATACTAATAGGCTGATTGATTGACCAAGGACTATAACAATATGAGTGTGAAGTAGTTGAAGTTTGATCAAAAGAACATGGTTCAAGATCTTTTTCACTTTATTTCGGATGCTTTAATCATTAAGAGAGGTTAAATATTTTGAAGGCACCTCACCACCGCCCATACACTATATTTACCAATGATATCTTATTCATTTATTTTAATGAGCTCAAATTTTATTTTAAACTTTTATAGGAGATTATTAGAAATATAAAAAAAAACACTTATCTAATCTATTTTTCATTTTACATTTGTGTCATTAGACTTGGTCCCATAGCATTTATGGAGATTTCTGTTGTGTATTCTTTCTCTTACATTGGGGGGGGGGTGGATGTTGCTCATGCTTTATTATAATCTTTTATTTTATTTATTTAGATTTAATTATGATTTCCATTGGCATTAGTATAATTTTTAATCATCTCTATAATAGGAGATTGATATCCCGATTGCATCCTAGGATGATTTTCTTAATGAAACTTTTACCAAGATTGTGAATATATTTTTGGACAATGATATCCCGATTGCCTTCAAATTTCTTCTAGTCTTTTCTTTAATTCTATTTGTAAATTATCTTATTAGATTCTTTATCAAACTATGTTGATATTTGCTATTTTTCTAACAAAATATATAAAATAAAAATAACTTTTATGTCTATTATACTGTCATTAAATAGAGTTATAGTGTTTTTGCTACTCATACAAAAATATTATAAGCCTATTTAAAATATTATAACTCAAAATTAATGACTCAAACTGCAATACAAACTAATGATTTCAAACAAATACTTTATTGGTTTGAGAATAAAAATATGAAATTTTTTTTATTTCTATATTGGTTTCGAATAGGATTATAGTATTTTTTAGCATCTAAAAAAAAAGCCTATATAAAAAATTATGATTCAGTGAAATTGAACAAATTCAAAAGCAGGAGACTATGGTGTCATGTCAAGCGCAGATACAGGATTAAAGAAAAATAAGAAAAGAAAATAAAAAGAGCACATCCCAATAAAAGCCAAAATGAGGGCTTTCTGTGACAATTTGTCCCTAAAATTTTTATATAACCCTTTCCGTTGGCATCTGCTCTATTAAGTTATTAACCACTTAAAAAATTAGAAAAATGGTAAAGTATAATATATTAATAAATTTTTGACGAGTTTTTTTATAGATTATCAAAAAAAAAATTTATGCAGAAATAAATGTAAGTTTTTCGATAAAAAATGTAATTTCCATAAATGTGCGTTATATTTAACTTTAGAGAAATATATGCAAACATAAATTACGCAACCTTCCAATTTGGAAAGCTGCATGGTTGACTATAATGGTGAGATGGCCGACAACTCAGTATGATGTAGCGATCCTTTTACTTAATTGGTTATCGAAAAGTGTCAAACCATTAATAATAATATTTTGAACTCTATCTGCGCAACTTTATCAACTTTTAAATTATTAATATAATTATTTATTTAGGTTATAAACACACTAATAGTGCATTTAATGTAATATATATATATATATACTTTGACCTTAGTTATTTTAAAGCTTGCACTAATTAATGCGCCTTCTAATAATATACATAGAAGCCCTTTTTCAGAAAGCAAATCTAAAACTAGATGCCTCGTTGATTTTGATCAGAGAAATTATAAATCCAGCCAGTACCATTAAACCCATCTAAGTTTCCAAAGACGATTTTGGTTCAACTCGATCTAATGTCTTAAATCATGCAACTTAAGTACAATCTAATAATAATGTGCACTTTTTTCATTGATACAAAACTATTCTAAAGGCATCATCTAAATAGTGATTTTGAAAGGTTAAATATGTAAATTAATCATCAAGAATGAATAAAGGATATTTTTTTAGAAAATACCTATATTTTAGGTTATTTCTCAATTGGTACTTCTTATTTTACTTTTTTACAAACGATTTTTTAATTTAAAAATATTTAAATAATTTTATTTTTTTATTTATTACAGTGTTTTTAGTTTGTTATAATGTTTTAGTTATGATAAAAAATAATGTAAAGTCTATTAGAAATATTACTTGAAATAAATACTATATAATTTATTTAAAAATATTATAGATGATCTAAATAAACTCCTAACCTAAATTAAATTATCTATAGATATATGATAGTGTAATAGCTTATGAACAATAACAATCAAGGAGATCCGAAATGATATCACTTATGCTTTTTTTAATAATATTTATAATATAGTATAAATATTATAAATATTTTTAAAAAAACATTATAAACGAATCAAATGAAACACCGTAATAGTTGATAAAAAAAATATGTGAAAATTTTGATAGAATTTTTTTTAATACTTTTTAAGTTAAAAATATTATTTATTTTTTAAAAAATATTTATTCTCTAAGAAAATCAGCCGTCAATGCATTGAAATCCATTTTCTCGATGGGACAGTGGTGTATATCAATAAAAAAATAAATATTCGGAAAATAATTGATTATAGATGATCAAATTTATCTTTCTATTTTAAATTATAATTATTCATGACACAAAATCTAATAGGTCCATCATGCTAGGGTGGCAGCTAAACAAGAAAAATATTTTGGTGTGCAACCTCTCAATACCCGAGGCGCATGCAATCATCTGGTAAAAAAAAAAAAAAAAAAAAAACAGGATTCTGTGCACCGGAGAGACGACCAGCCACCGCACACTCTCCAACCACAGCTCGCCAGGTGTGGCAACCTTTCCCCCTCGTCCCCTGGCATCTCGGGCAGAGTGTTATCTCATACATCCCACTCGGGTCGCAGATCCCAACGCTGCGAACCTCATCGGAAATGCAACTCTGGTCGAGCTAAGGAATCGCGTCTCGAGCACCGGTGGTGCCAAATCCAAAACAGGAAGAGAACTCGGCTGGGTGGAGATGACCGGATTAGATTCACCAGATCTTCCCTCAGCCCTTCTCGAACACATCTGGTCTCGTAATGGTGGCTCGATAAACCCACCCTTCTGTTCTCTTCTGCTCCCCTGCCCCTCGTCTCCACCTGACAGCAATCATGAGTCCTCTCCTGCTGCGCATTAACGTCTGGGTGTTAAAGCAGTCATTGTCATCTGTTCTCCGGAAGCCCCTGCGCTTTCTGCCTCCTCCCCTTCTCCGCAGATGGCTGCCCCCCTCAACCCTCATGCGCCGATTTACATTCCATCTTCTTTCTTCTCTCCGTTCGGAAGCTATTACGCCTCTCCTCTTCCTGCTGGTTATCATCACCCTTCTGAGACGCAACCCGCTTGCCTTGTGTTCAACCAACCTCCGGTTCAGACTACTACTAGTTTCTCCGGTGCTGCCCCTCCGATGAATCCATTTCCCTTTTGCTACTACTTTCTTCCTCCTCATGCTCTTCCCCACAGCGCTTACCGTACGAGCTGGAAATTGTTTGCCTGTGGTCAGATCCCTCCCATGCCCCTCCATGGCCCGAAAGCTCACGAGCGGGCTACTCTGACTCTTCTCAGCAAGGAGGAGGAGAGTCGGGGGAAGCCGGAAGAAAACCCTGTTCCACAAGCTAAAGTGACGGAAGAGGTGGAGAAGGGCGGTTGCAGAGCTACTGACAAAGCTAGGATGGGCTTCAAGGGTTCTGGTGCTGGTGGTTCCTTTGTCTACAGAAGGAAAGCTGTCGCGCTGAGGAGTAGTGAGCGCATAAGGGTTGTTCAGCCCCTGAATAAGAAGGAGGGGAGTGTGGAATTCGAGTTCAAGAAGCTTGTGCGTGGTGCAAGTGAGCGTGGCGCAAGTGAGTTACTGGATGACGGAAAAACCACGGTCATGATCAAGAACTTGCCCAACAAATTCACGTACGTTGTATTCTTGATCCTAAGAACCTGCTCTCATTTCTAACCTATCTGTAATCAACACAATTCCCTTTCTGTCAACCTGGGAACTCTCTCTTTCCTTTGGTAGCAAGGAGAAGCTATTAGGCATATTGGATAAGCACTGCTACGAAGAGAACCAGAAGTTAAGCAAAGATGGTGCTGTGAAGCTCTCGGAGTTGGGAGGTGGAGAAATCTCATCAGCCACTTTTTCTGAGTTCGATTTCTTGTATCTGCCTATAGATTTCACGTACGTTTCCACACTGTTTTCTTGCTCTCTGTGGCTTGCACTGCCTTAGCTAGGGTTTCCTGGTTCAAATGAAAAACCCATGTGTATTTGTTTCTTGGTTCTTGTGGTTGCTTTCTTCTAGTTTTCATTCGGTCTTCCTTATCTTAGTGGATTAATTGCCTGATTCGTTGGTTATATTCGATCGATATCGGGGAAAATGCTACCAGGACTGGCAGCAACATGGGCTATGCGTTCGTCAACTTCACTAGTGCAGTCGCTGCATGGAGGCTGTACAACTTTCTCCACAACTACGACTGGAAGTTATATGGCTCTCGCAAGATATGTGAGGTCACATATGCCAGAATTCAGGTGATTTCAATGTTTACTTTTTCGATTCTTAATCCGGTATAGCACCAGAAGATAATAATTATATGGCGTTCGAGTGAATTGATGATACAAGTATTAATCTCCTTTTAACACTGCTATATCAGACCCTACAAACTCACTCTTTACACTCAGTCGCAGTGTTTGTTGACGTCTATTATCTCGATCATTCTTGGGCACAGGGTTTGCCGGCGCTGCAGAAGCAGTTCAGGAACTCAATTTTTGTGTGCGGGAGTGACGATTTCCTCCCGGTGTGCTTCGTCCCGCCTCGTAACGGATACTGTCAGCCGCCGTATCAGTTCTTGGGCCGGCGAGAACTTCCCCTTCAGGCCGACCCCAAGGCATGAAGAGCGAAGCAAACAAGAATATAATGGCTAGGGTTTCTGGCTGCCTTTCTATTCGTCCATCCAACACAGGCTTGGAGGGAAGAAAGGCATGCAAAACATAAACAGCCATAGATCGTTGTCTAAAGTAAAATCTGTAATATTTCCAACAGTATTTCGATAGAAAGGTAGTGTACTATGTGGCTTGTTCTGGTGTCTGCAGCGTCTTAACGTCTCAGTAGTGCAGATATCTTCGCTTCGCTATAGTGGTGTTCTATGTTCTCTGGATCTGTGATTTGTTTTGGTGGGGAAGAAGATGAAATGATGGTATGGGAAAAGAGGCCCCAATAGGAGGGTGCGGTAGGACCTGTTCCCATTAATGGGATGGGAAGGATGGAGGGTGAGGAAGCGTGAGATGAAGCGACGGACGGACCCTCATGCCGCTCAGCTTCTGCGCTGCCGAGGGTTATGTGAAGAAGCTTTTCTGCTGCTTCTGTAAGGAGTGTCTGCTGTTATATGATTGACGTTTGATTAGACCTGACCAAAGCGTACACTACAAATGTTAATGGTATTGCGATGGGCAGCCCTACTCTCCTACAGGTCTCTGCAATCAGGAGGCGCCATGACGGGCCATCTCTTGGGTTCTCTTCAGCGGGATCTCTGTGCTTTTGCATGTGATATAATAGGGTTCCTCGGAAGAAGAGAAGAGCCTCCTTTCGCCTGCCTATTACTGTGTTTTCTTCGCAGTTCATCTTCTGTATGATTATTAGGTGCGAGATCTGGCCATGTTTGTATAGTGAACAATTTATAACATTCCCTGGATGTTCTTTCATTAGGAGGCCAAATGATTCCAGCAGAAGTCGAATAGAGAGTATGAGATCGAGCGGGGGGGGGGGGGGGGGTGGATTATCAATTTCCTCTCAAGTGTGCCTGCCATGCACGTTAAGCTTCTGCTTCCTCTCCCGTTTATTATCTTCTGGAGTCTTTGGATCAAATTCATCCACCATTAAACTGTTATGTTAGCTACTGGCGATATTATAACCTACGCCGCCATCTGAATTTAATGGTAGAAATATGAATATAAATGATTTCTTCAATGGGTCAGATACGCCGAAAATTACGTATTCTTCAACATTTACACAGGCCAAAAATG
Organism: Ensete glaucum; assembly: GCA_021527575.1. Classification (NCBI taxonomy): domain Eukaryota; kingdom Viridiplantae; phylum Streptophyta; class Magnoliopsida; order Zingiberales; family Musaceae; genus Ensete; species Ensete glaucum. The sequence continues at coordinate 40,435,086 of CM038557.1, read as the reverse complement.
CGTCTCCCCTTATGACCTATATGTCCGCAGGGTGAGTTTCCCCACAAGGGTGAAATTCTATAGGAGTATCACGTAAACTGTGATATCCCATAATCTATCTATCCATCTATATATATATATATATATATATATATATATATATATATATATATATATATATAAAGAATTGAATATTTTTACATACAAGATGTAAATGAGATATTGGACACTTTTCGTAATTAATTTATCTAAGAATAATTTATCATATAGCCTAGTTTAATAAAATCCTCCCTAGGGAATCGTTGAGAGACTAAATCCTAGATGGATTATATCCTTGACCGAGAAGACTAAGGATCCCCTATATTTTATTTTGTTCATGAAATATAAAGATTATATGATTTTTTATGCCTAGATGGTTTTTATTTTATTTTATTAGATCCAAGAGTTAAAGAATTTTATTGATAAATTATTCTAAGGATTGAGATATTTGAACGTATTACATTTACAAATTATGATTCAAGATCTTTTTTTAAAAAAAAGTTAAGATCTATAATTTTTATCTAACGGATCTTCGAATACATTGCAAGTTTGCACGAAGAGATAGATACAGAGTTTTCTAACTTGGAGATTGTCCGAGAGACCTATCATATATCGACTGAGTTCAAGGTAGTGCTAGCTCAATCAGGTGATTGACCTTATGCTTTGTATTACATGTTTTACATGTCCTCGGATGCGTGGGAGGTAGGAATTTACTTTCTACTTCATCCATATTTTGTACAGGCTATCAACTTGTAGAACTTCTTTGCTGCCCAAATGACATTGAATTTGTGATGCTTTCTCATGGTGTTTGTTGGGGAATATGGAAGGATTCACATTACCCCAATGCTGATCCTTCTATTTGTCTGCTATAGCTTGTGATTCATTAGGTCATCATACTTTCTCTCTGCTCAATCAAGATGTCGGGTTCATGGGGGCTTTGACCTCCTATAAGGGTTGGAAGAGACTGTATTTTTTTTTTTTTTTTGTTCCTTAGAGGAACATGTGGCCGATTAACTTAGGTTGGTCCTCCCTAAAAATTTCAAACGTGGCATGGGTCGAAAAAGGAGTAGTTTAAAAGACTTAGCCCTGTCCAAGTCTACTGCCATCCTTCAAATTAGCGAGCAATGGCTTGTTACAGCAGAACTCAGCCCTCCTTCTCAGAGTAAGCCATTTATAGCTCAACTAGGTTGACTTTTTCAACATTGTTGGCCTTTGTTTTTTCTTTGTTTGCTATGGATATCCAAGGAAGGATCCTAGAAATTACTGCTCGCTGACATGATGTACACACCAAGCCAGTGGTCACCTAAGGAGGCGGGTTGTCAAGGGATTATTGAGAAGAAGAGGTTGACCGAGAACACTATTGACCACCAGTCACTAAGGGAGAGGGTCGTCAGGTTCCCACATTGGGCATAAGCAACCTCCACCTCCACCTCCCTTAAGCCAGCAAAGGTGCGAGGAGGAGGCTTGACGATTCAGGGCCGCTCAAAGTTCCGACTCCCTTGCTCTAGGGGTCGTTGGGTGGAGGCTCGTCGAGAGGAGCCTTGATGGGAGGAAAGGTGCGGAGGGAGGGAACAACAGTAACAACAATAGGCGACTCCTTTTGACTCAAGAACAACACATCTGATCACTCATGATGGCTCGTCGTCCACATCTATGCTAGAATTTCTATCAATTTGGCAGAATTCCTATCAATTGTGTGTTGGTCACCAGAGGAGGATGATGGGTGCATTTGCACTTCAGATTGACTTGTTACACATGCCAATCGACCATGGGAGGTTCCAAGGGAGGCCTCCTCTTGGAACTGGTGCTTGTTGCACCCAACCTTGGCCAAGGGTATTTATTTGACGCCCACCGAGGACCTCTTTGACTGGTACAAGGAGTTTTGGTCATGGTAAGTACTTACTCTTTTTTTTTAATCTATTTGCTAGTTAGAACTTTGTCTAACTCGGGCTCATTTCATCCAACATCAGCAACTTATGGTTTCTATCCTTAATCGTGCTTGGGACTCATGGAAAATCTTCTTCGAGAGGTTGAACTTCTCCAGAAGGAATGAGATAATATGATCATTGAGAAATCTCAAGAAGAGTATGAGTCGACCCAACTTCGAGCTCGGATGGGCGAGATAAAACGTAAGTTCCAGATTGATGTGGTTGACCTGTGGTGGTCGGACGAGACCATGTAGTGGGGGGGTAGAGAAGGCAAATCAGAGGCTACCCTAGAGTAGTACCATTAGAAGTTGGACATCGAAGCAAAGGTGGAGCATCTTGGGAGGGAGAACCCAACTTTAAAGATGTAAGTTGACAACCTTCAGTGAGCCAACAAGACTATAGCTTGGACTCTAGAGGAAGACGATGACCGCAAGGTGAATGTGGAGGCTCACATCCTCGTGGGTTGAGTCGACGACTGGAGCATCAGCCAATTATCCCATGGTCCTTAGCAATTGGGGCTTGTCAAAAATTTTTTTAAGGCTAGCGACCTTGCCCCAATGTGCTCCTCACATACTCCCTCATGGGTCTCGAATATTACTTAGGAGCTCTCGAAAGGATGGAGATAACAGAGGAGGAGCAGTTATGATAAGGACCATTTGTAGAGGACATCATCCATAATGCAATACCATGCTCACTGCCTTTGAATCTTTTTTACGTTGGTTGATCAACAAGCAAGGCTATCTTAAGATAGTTCTAGATGCCACCCATCCATGTAGTTTTTGTCGAGGTGATCGATATTTGACCTTTACTGATACTTCATTAGTCTAGTGTCTTTGTCGTGATCCCTTATTAAGTATTGGAATGATCCTTTGGGGAAAACTTAGAGACAACTTCAGCTATCATATTTTTACTCTGAGGGATCTATTTAATGTTAAAAGTAAGGATACGACTATCACCATTTGACTTCAATGAGATATTCTTACAAGCATCATACATATTATTTACATCGTTGACAATGAGCTGGGAGTTGTTGAAGACTTTTAGGCTTTTGATCCCCATGCCTCTATTGAGTTTGAACTTGATTAATAAAGCTTTGTATTTAGTATTATTGTTATATTGGGAAACATCAGCGGGAGCATCACATGCATAGTAGAAATTAAAACAAAAAAAATCAATTTCTCTTGTAGATCAAATCATCGTGCAAATGATTGGGATCGCGAAAAAAATATAAAAACTAAAAATCGTGATGCATGAGAGATTGATTTTACCTAGGGAGATCATATATCCCTGTATCTCCAGATCTGGATGGAGAGGATGAAGAAGGTCAAGTGTTTTCCTCTCTAGCGGTATTCACACAATGGATCTCTGCAGTGAAACTCCTCTAATTTGATCTCGCAACTCTTGTGTAGAGGGAGGAAGGAGAATAGGAGGGGGAGGCCAAAGCTACAGCCTATCAACTATGAGTCTCCCCTCCTATTTATAGAATAGTGGATCTCTGCAGTGAAACTCCTCTAATTTGATCTCGCAACTCTTATGTAGAGGGAGGAAGGAGAATAGGAGGGGGAGGCCAAAGCTACAACTTATCAACCATGAGTCTCCCCTCCTATTTATAGAGAGCCACCAAAAACCCTAGGGCTCATGTCTTAGTAGGTATTGGATATTCATCCAATTACTCACTAACCTTGCATTATTGGATCTCTATCCAATAATCTCCTTAGGCCTTCAATTGGGCCAAAAGCAAGGAGCCTATCAGTATAGGGCTAATTGGACCTCCATCTAATTTAGGGGCTAATTGGACCTTCATCTAATTCTCTATTCATTGAAGCATCTACCATATGTGTGTGATCTTTTAGGCCCGATACCGAGCTGACCGTGAGTCGTTCTCATCCGAACTCCTTCTGATATAGTAAATTATTATCTCCATAATAATTCACTCAACTTATCGACTATGGACGTACTAGGCTACTATGTCATTGTCCTCAGACGGTACAGGACGATCGAATCCATCAGACCTGTCTGTCTATAGTTACTATGTATCTATAATCCCTCATCTAACTAATATCCCAAAAATTGTATATTGGACATAGTACTGTCAGGTCACATACGGAATCAGTTTGTCTTACTCTAATAGGATTCCACCATAGAACTCTTTATCTCTCAATTTGAATGACCCTAGCCAAGGATTTGTCTGAGCAAGCACATATGAGATATTCTTCTCGTGATACCGAGAGTGGATGATCCTCTATTGACACTCAATTGCTTTCATAAAGTTGGCTATCAATCCCGATAACTAGTTGTACCAGATCTGGAACTTTTTAAACCTGTAAGTCTAGCGTCAAAGAAAGGAATACTCATAAAATACATCCTTGGTGTCTCAAGTCAAAAGACTAGATACACAACTGAGATTATAAAATCGTTGTATGACATTAGGTATCATCAACCATATAACATTTTATAAGTGGATCAATCAGTGAACTCATTCTCTAATGAACACATGTACTATATACTTAGTGTCTATACACAAGTGACTATAATTATTGCATCTTTTGCATCAACACTTTTAATATCGAAAAACCACTCCAAAACATCTTTCAAATAGAAAAACTAAGGTGCTTTCAGATCTAGAAATCACGTTAAAACGTGGTAAAAACATATAAAACATCTTTTATATAATTAAAACACATCAAATGCAACATGTAAAGCCAATCATCATGAATATGAGACCATTCACCTCCATCATATGGACAAGTATACAACACACTAGTCTATCTAGTTATCTCGATGTCCGTCTCGAGTAACCTATGACCAGGATAATTTTGGATCCGTGTTTAAAGATGAATCGGTCTCATTATCATGATCTCATCATGATCCAATTCTCATTGCATAGAACTAGGGACATTACAATATATAGAAATATATAATGTGAGAATATGTCAATAATAAGCAAAGAGATTACTGTAGCATATTACAGGTACCATCACTCACGTGATTGGCTTGTAGGGCACCTATAACTAGCAGAGGGTAGCCCTTCGATGAAGTCCATTAATATATCAGTCCATATTGAGTCCAAGATGGGTAGATGTTGTAGCTTTCTGGGACTTGCATGGTTTCGCCTTTATGTTATTGACATACATCACATTGTGTTACAAATTTAGTAATAATATTTTTTATCCTTACCCAATAAAAATTTTACTTAATTCTCTTATAGGTTCTAAGAACCCGAGGAGCTCGGCTACGGGTGTGGAATGTATCTTTTGAAGGATGATCTTTATGCAAATAGAATTTGGCACAAGTACAATGGGTCCCTTATAGTGTAAGTTTTTTGAGTCCTAACTATAATATACCATGGAGCTTGGTTCTTCCTCCAATTTTTTTATGATCTTACTAGTCTCCGAATTATCTCACCATTCCCTCCTAATATCCTCAAGGAAGTCACTGGTGGGAAGGGAAACGACCAAAAATTCAGCTTACTAGGTAGCCATGAAAGCGCATCTGCAATAACATTCTCTTTCCTTTTTTGTAAGTTATTTCATAATCATACTCAAGAAGCTTTGTTACCCATTTTTGCTGTCCGAGGGATGATATATTTTGCTCCATAGCAATATTGTTGTTCATAAAATTATTAGTGCTCCCAGTATCAATAAGAATGGTGATCGGTTACTACTTTAGAAGTCCTCCCACTTTCATCGTTTGTGGGTTTGCGTAGCCGATAAGAGCATGCATTGTAATATCAGTTGGCTGCTATTCTTTATCTGCAACCTCTTCCTCATGCTCTTGGACCTCCTCTTCTATATCTTCAATGGGTTTAATTAGTAGGAGGTACCCCTTTTTGTAGCGATGGTCGCAGCGCCACGGTTCATCGTAATGCTAACAAAGACCCTTTTTCTATCTATCACATAGTTCTTCTTTTGTCAATTTTTTTGGTAACGAGGGATGGCTTAGAATGGAAGGAGGTTTATATGTCATGGGCCTAAGAGTGGTCCTCATCCTTAAGCATCTTGGTTGAGTCGTTCCTCTTGTATTCGGGCGAAAGAAATTTCAGCCATCACGGTACGGGGCTATCGAGCCTTAACATCCCTTTTATCTCTAGCTTGAGTCCTTCAATGAATGTTCCTAACAATTGTTGGCAATCAATCATGAGCAAGGTAAGATAGCTTCTCAAACCTGGTTTGGTACTATTAAATTATAGAGGTTTGTCGCATCTTTCCGAGTTGGTCGTCAATATTTTTATACTTCATTGGTCCGAAGCGGTTCAGCAGTGCATTCTTAAATTGATTCCACATCGAAGCCCCATGATTATATTTCAGCCAATTGTACCATTGAATAGCATCTCCTTCAAGGTGTATAATAGCGATTTCCATCATAGCATCATCCAACGTTCGGTAGTAGCAAAAGTAATGTTTGGTGCACAAAATTCACCCCACCAGGTCTCCTTCTGCCAATCGTGGGAAGTCCACCCTCATGTGTGGCTGAAGCATGTCTTAAGGTTATCCCTCCTTCTCTAGAGGCTCTCCGAACTCTCTCCTCACTAAAATTTGGTTGGACTTAGTGGTTGTCCAATTTTGAACTCCATGAACAAAGCGCGTAGTTTATCCTTTAAGCGCGATTCAAGCCGAGATTCCAACATCTCAAATTTGGAATCAATTGGATCTTGAGAAGCCATGGTATATACCTATAGATTAGTGATGTCTTTGTCTTTTTTTTGTTAATTGGTCAATTACATGGGAGTGGTGGAAGGTTCGGATGAAAGATCGGTGGTAAAAGATTGTGGCTGTAATGGTTTACTATTTTGGGCTATAGTTTTTGGTGTTGTTAGTATTATAAAAATAGTTTATGACGGTTGCATCTTAAGACTAAGGGATGTCCTAAAGATGTCTTCGTTAGTGGCCACAAGATGGTTAAGTTTCAGTAGGTTAAGGAGAAGAAGAAAGACAAAAGTGCAGTATCAGATTTTTCATCAAAAAAATTCCAACAATAAAGATGTAATTTTTTCCAGCAATTCACAACAAAGATTCAAGTGAAACTTAAAGGGAATCTACTGGTAAGGAAGAATGTCATCAAAAATTTTATAGAAGGAAACGATAGTAAAAGGTTCAGCAAAATCAAAGATTACGAGAAGTTGTCGCTACAAATTTTTTTCAATGAAAGATTTCAGTAGTATAGTCGAAATTTTTTACAATAGTTCATAATAAGGAATCAAGTAAACTCAATGGGAATCCACTGGCAAGAGAAATGAAATGCTTTCAAACAATTCATGGAAGAAAATGATAATAAAAGTTTTAGCAAGATCAAGGAACACGAGAAGGTACTACGACATAATTTTACATCTAAAGTACAACAGTTTGGACATAAAAGATTAGCAGGTTATATTGATAATTTTTTGATGAGACCAAAAGGAAATATGAAGTTAGGAAGTGCTAAAGCTATCGTAATAATTTTGTAGAGATTTGGTTAGTAAATATGTAGCAGCAAGATTAATTATGCAAGGCTATGCGATTAAAATTTTGCAACGTAGCTTTCATCGTAAAGATGAGAACTTTGTGATGAAAAGTTTGTGCGGTAGTGGAGATGACGATAAAATTTGGTAATGATCTTCAAGCAATTGTGGGAATTGCTTTGGGCGACTGTGGAAGGATGATGGGCAGCTTGGAAGGGTAGCGAGATGCTAAGAACATTGCTCTGATACCCAAGTGTTAGAACCCTTGGGGATTCTAAGCTTAGGGTGATCTCTATAGGGGATCGACTTCCTTAGAACTCTATAGTGGTTCCTCCCTCCAAGTTGCTGCTCAAAGGCTGCAGAAAATATTCATCTATTCATGATTATAAGTGAATGATTACAAGACTATTTATAGACCTTCTAAACCCTAACTTCTAATAGAATTCTTACTCCAAGACTCATAATCCTAACAACTCCTAATGCAACTCTAAGTAGCAATTTCCAAACTAATCCTAACCTAACTTAACCCCTCCTTAACCAATCCTTCTTTAACTAAGATAAGAGGTGGTTAATTAGGATGACATGTATCTTATTCTTCTCTCAAAATATCTTTCATCAAACTAATCATAACTTAACTGACCTCCTCACCTCTTTAATAGGGGTCAACTAGATAGGTTTACATGAATGTCATTAGAATTTTATATATTTTCCCTCTTCAATGAAACTAAATTATGATTCCCCTAACTAGAGCCATAACAATGAGTGGTACTACCATCAGCACCAATGGTACTACTACTAGCACCGATGGTACTATCGATGGTACTATCATCGAAAGTGCTTAAAAACTGGGCGACGATGGTAACCCTACCACCTGGGGTGATACCACCGCCGCCTGGGTGGTACCACCATTAGGATACTATGAATAGTACTTTTCAGTATTGTGTCACACCTGAGCATACATTTTATTGACCCATTTCCAAGTTAGTGAAATGAGCTCTATCTCAAATCAAGCCCAAATTAGACCCAATTGGCCCCTAATTAAGTTAGTAAAACTAACTCTGATCATGATGCTAACTATTATACTTAAGATAAATAATTATAAATATAATCTTCATTGTCCAGCACGTCAATCGATCTTTTGACGAACTCTCGACAAATTTTCAGCATCCTTCTAGTGAACCTTGGGCGAGCTCCCGATCTTCTTCAACAAACTCTCACTATCCTTATGACGAACTCCTGACGAGCTCCTGACAACCTATCAACGAATCTCGACAATCTCTAGCGAACCCCTAGTGAGCTCCCACCACATTATTCGAACCCTGACCCGATGCTCGATCTTGACTCCGACCCAACGACAGACTCTTCCTTAATTACTTTGCCTTTACCCAGTTATAGTTAATCATGCATCATTTCTCTCCAACACATGGGTTACACCACACACATTAATTGGTTTTATCATCAAAATCTAAGATTCAATAATCTCCTTATTTTGATTATGATAATTAATTGATGATGAAGTTAACCTTAACTCCCTATATTCATATGTCATATATGAAATAGAACAATCTTGAATTTAAAATAAATAATTACCTTTGGATTCAAGGTAGCAATTTGACTATTTTGACTAAGCATTGAAACTTAACAATTTATACCATTCATCACCATGGTACCATACACGATAAAAGTTTCAATAATAAACATTTATTTTTTTTAGTATCACATAATAAAAGTTTAAAACAACATATCTTTCATATAATAAATATTTCAAAACAAGTGTCATTAATATACCATTTCTCCCCATGTATCATCAACAAAAATATAAATATTTAACTCATATTTGAACGTTTATCATAAATATTCATCATCTTTGAATTTTTAACATGTTTGAACATTTATCATAAATATTCAAATATATCATTTGTCATCAATATATCATTTCTCCCCTTTTATCATTAACAAAAAAAAAATTTCCACATATCATTTCTAAACAAATGTTCAAAACAAATGTTTATCATATGATAAAAATTTCAAATAGGAATATATTTCAAACATTTCAAAGATTTCAAGATAATATTTCACTTATGTCATCAATCATGTCATTTCTCCCTCTTTGTTATTAACCAAAAGAATAAATATTCAGAACATATTTGAATACTAATGTTCAATACATATTTCATCACATAAAGAGAGAAATTTATTCTGTTTCTCCTCTTTTGTAAAATAAGAAGAAGAATAAAGAGAGGATTTTATTCATTATAAATGCCATATCAATTTCTTTCTCCTCTATAAGAAGAAGAAGAAGATGCTGAAGAGGGGTATCAGAAAGTTCAAGAATCAAATATCAAGTATCCAAAAAAGTTCATGAATCACATATCAAGCATCACAAAAAGTTCTTGAATCATATTTTTTCTTTTATAAATTTTAAGAGAAAAGAATGATATGCAATCATTTCAAAAGAGAGCTCAATTTGCAAAGGCAAAGAAATCCGAGGAAAATATAAGAGCTACTCATGCATTTAGAAGATTTAAAATCATTTGATGTAGATTTCAAGAAGAGGCTAAAAAAAATCCAAAAAAAATAATATGATAGCAAATCATGCATTTAGAAGGTTTAACATTCCTAATTTTCTTCTAAGAAATTTTCTCTCCCTTAGTTATTATCAAAAAGAAAAATGACAGTACCATTTTTCTTTCACATCGATGTTCTAATTACAACCATAAGTATAAAGAGATTGTATAATGAAAATCATGCCATTAAAGATATAATATGAAAGATCAATTCATAAGTACCAAAATACATAATTTATTTTAACAAATTTTCTTTTTTTAGTAAATAACAAAAATGAGTCTTATGAGATCAAATAGAAAATAATCTTGATTTATTTGGATAATTATTTTAATAAAATATGAAAGAATAATAGTAAAAGATCTTGATTTATATAAAGATCTCAAGTTATAATTTTTAAGATCATAAATCTCCTTTTCAGTAAATGGTAAAAGAAAGAAATCATAGAGATTGAAAATTTTATTCCCATAGGAGATACCTCAAGTCAAGAAGTCAAGGGAAAGTTCATGATTTGGTTGAAAGAAAATCTCATTTAAATTTCAAATCATCAAAATTATTTTATAGTTTAAGAGACTCAACAACAATGGTATACATAGATTCATCACTTTATTTGTTATTGAAAACTTGATCAGATTAAAATCATCAAAATTATTTCTCATTTAAAACCAAAACTCAAGTATCATTTAAAAGAAATCATCAAGATCGATAATAAAATATTTTTAAACAAGAGCTTAAATTTATTTTAATTACAATGATTTTTCCTTCTTAGGTGAATCTAACTCTTTACACTTAGTGCAATGAGTTATCATGCTCATTTCAATTTTTTTATTTATTTTACTTTATTTCAAGTCCCAATTCAAGACCAATCTATCATTCAATCATGCAACATACAACCTATTTTAGATTAACATTCAAGCATCATAACATTTAAATCAATCATTTAATATTTACAAGCCAATAAATAAAACTTAGTCATATTGTTCAACAATAACATTTTCATTTAAATCAACCAACATAACATTTAAAAGTTAATAATATTCAAAAGATTATAGTTTATATAAATAGATATTTTCTTTAGTCAAAACTACGAAGAATCGTAGAATAAAAGACTTAGACTCATATAAAAAGATGTTTGTTTGGATAAATATTTTTTAGAGTCACAAAGGAATTTTCATATCTCAAATCGTAGACTCCAATATATCATCTTATCATATGAAAACACGTTTAAGATCATCATCAAAATCGATTTTCAAAAAAATTCAATGAAGGTAACGTAGATAATTTCTCATTAGCAATAATTAAGGTTCTTTAGTTTTAATTTATTTTTATACTAGCGTGCTCTAGTTATGCATCATCAAAAAATAATCAAGATTAGTTATATAACCATGAACTATTTTTAATAAAAAGATTTGTTATAATCAAATCAAAGATCATTAACTTTTAATCATCTTGATTTAAAAAAAAAATTCTTATTTTTGTTATTTAGACTAGAGAGTTTAAAAAGTGTGTTATATCCCAAGCCATGTACCTTGAGTATCCTCTATCAATATATCATTTTGTGCTCTTAGCGTTCGTTTAGAGACAACTATAATAAAGTAGGTTTTGGTTTAGGTATCCATTTGACTTTGGATCTCTTATGAAAGGCTCTTCTTAATTTTATTAATGATATTTAGTTGTTTATGGTTCCTTTGTGAACCCAAACTAACTTGTGTGGATTATGCCTTTTAAATGAGTATCTATAGACAAAATATTCAAGTTTACCACAAAACTTACATTTATTTTCGAGTGAAGAATGTAATGTGGATCCTTTGATAAAGACAATTGGCTTTTGATGAGTATTACCCACAAAGCCAATACCTTCCTTATAAACATGACTCTTATTAGTAAAGATCATGTTTAGAGATTTATTGTCTATCTTAAACTTTTCTAATGTTTGTTCTAATATAATTATTTTTAATTTCATCTAGCATTTAATATTTCGAGCAGAAGTATATGGTATTGATGCATCATGCAAAGTTTCAAGTTTATTAAAAAGTAATATATAATCTTTTTTTTGAGTGATTTATAAATTTTATTAATTTTTTTATACTCGTCAGATAATTCATGGAAGACATTTAACAACTCTTCAAAAAGTAAATGATGCTTGGAAGAGTTACTTACCTTGTCATGGACGACCAGAAGAATGTAGTTGGTCACTTCTTCTTGGTTGTCCTCTTGATCTTCGGAGTGCCATGATTTCTTACATTTATAGCAAAAGGTTATGTCCTTTTTAAGTTTATTTTTTATGTTTTTTATTTTTTTCATGGATTTTTTTACATTCTCTTAACATAAGTTCATACTCATAGTCCTCATCACTTGAGAAGTTATCTATTGTTCTCAGTTCCCTTCATGTTTTTTGGAATGCGTTCTTCTTATGTTCTCAATATTAAATCCTTCATATTCTTTAGAAGGAGGTTCTCATGTTCTTCTTTGCAAGTTACTTCATTTATTTTTTATTATTTTAATTTACTTGTATTTTTTAAGTATAACTCCTAATATGTGTCATATATCAAAAGCTGAATCACAAGTAGAAACCTGATTAAATTTATTTTTGTCTAAAGCATAAAATAAAATATTCAAGCTTTGGAAGGACATGTAATGGAACGACCCTCGTTCATACCAAAAATAGTCATTAAACTCACTTGGGTGTTAATCTAATTGAGTTGAATGTGGCACTTATACCAACTGTTAGGATCAAGTTGGCACTAAAGGGGGGGGGGGGTTTAATTAGTGCAAGTGCTAAAAAACTCGGTTTGAAAAACTTTGCTCAAAGTAAAAACAAAATAGTAAGTTCTTTTCTTGGAAGTAGTTGAAAGCGACAAAGTTCGAGAACAATAGTAAAGAGAAAACCGAAAGAAGATGCTCGTGTTTTTCTCAAAACTAATTAAGAACAATCAAATTCGAATGCAATAGTAAAGAGAGGCAAGGACAAAGATGCTCACATATTTTATAATGATTTTGTAATATCTCATATTTTTAAAATATTTATAAATACTTATTTTAAATTATTTGTAAGAACCTATTTATAAATATGAGAAATTATTTAAATTTTTTTGATTAAATAATTTTATATTAAAAGTCTATTACTAAGAACCAAAATGTTAAACTTAGAAGTTTGATATAAATTATAAAAGATTAATATTAAGTTAATAAAAAAAGAGAGGTAGACAAGTGTCACTAGCTAACTTAAAGATGGTGCCACTTATGCTTATTGCATAGGTAACACATAAGCATCTTTCTTGCATGTTTGCCACCTAGCAATATTTATGTTAGCTAAAATTAAGTAACAAATAAAGAAAAAACATACCCAAAAAGTGAGAAAGGGAAGGCTTGCTACATCGAATACTTGAGAAGGAAAAGAAGAAGAGAAGCAAGCGGAGAAGAATAGATTTAGTTTAAGGATTTCAATAAATCCACTCATTTGTGATCAAAATCAAGTGTTCTATCTTTTTTCACTAAAATTTTATCTTTGCTTTTGCATTGATTATGAAAATTTTGGAGTAAATCAAGCCTTTCAATCTTAAATCTCTCTTATTAGTTGTAAAAGTTTGAATCTAGAAAATTATAAAAGTTTTGACTACCTTGTTTTGTTATAAATTAGTGCACTAATTTATATGAATATAAACTTATAAACATTTCTTTTAATAGCTTATTTGAAGGATTTGAAATAGTTTTGGCCACCCAAACATCTAATTGAATAGACCTCATAAATTCGATATGATAGAGATCAAATTTTCTGACCCCTAATTTATGTATAACTCTTTATTGGAGTCTCTGATTTATGCAAAACTTAATTTATTAGAATTTAGACTTATAGACTTTTCTCTTTATACTAAATCTGAAAAAATTGGAGTTCAATAACCTGCCTAAATATTTGTTTCAATTGATCGTATGAAATATGTAAAACACATATAGCAACTTCTAACCTTCTATCACTAAATTACTTATAACTCTTTGATGGAGTCTTTGATTTATGTAAAATTTATTTCTTAAGAAATTAGATTTGTATATCTCTCTTTTCGTACTAGATTTGAAGGATTTTCTATATATTTGCCTACCAAAACATCTATTTTAGTGGATCCTACCTAGTTTGTAAAAACAGAGATCATGTATTTTGACCTTCCTATACTAAATTATTTTTAACTCCCTATTAGTAACATAAAACTTTATAAAATAGGATTCATATGAAACTAGATTGATATAGCTTTTAAATGATATCATTTTTGAGTAATTTAGAGCATATTTGATTATTCAGATAATTTATGCAATGTATCTCCTGAAATCTACCATAATAGAGCCTTTGCCAATTTTATCTATTCTTGTTTCATCCACTTGAAAATTGAATTCATTATAGAGATTTTTTCTTAATTGAGCTTTATATTCTTTCGTACTCTTGTCCTTAAATCCTTATATATCTAAATATATTATGTGTTAGTTTATGTTGCATCGTATTATTTCATATAGGCGCATACATGTTTCATTGTTTTACATGTGCTTCCGATGTGTACCAATTTCATTATACACATGTCCTTTTATACTATTGTATTTTTAAGATAATGTGAATCTTTGCCAAAATGGTAAAGAGAGTTATACTTAGAGCCCGTGATGCTTTGTCGACCCCCTATGACTTCACCTAGATGTGGGTGGATGGAGCCTCCATATATATGAGGCTTTTGTCTAATGGTCATCCAAAAATGGATAGATCCTATCCTGTCTGTATCCCACTTTACCCTATATATTTTTGATATGATATCCAAACTTTTGAGTTTATATGTGTGCTTTGGATAAGAATGAAATGGATGTTATGCCTGATACAATATTTGATCTTTTGTTTCTTATTCGTTAATTTAATAAACTCTAAAATAATTCATATATATTTGATATGCTTCGAAATATTCTATATGTCATTGATATGCTCTAAAATATTTCATATCATTAATATGCTTCAATTACTCTTTATTTCATTTGCTATGAACCAAATATGTTTTGAATAAAATGATATTTATAATTTTGTATCTAATAGGCTGATCTTCATAAATTCTTCTATCTCTGCCTTGTGATACCAAGTTTGTTTACAACTAGCCTCCTTTGCCTTGGACATGTTTGTTACTTGTTGAACTTTGTAGCTCACTCCATTGATATATAAATTTTTCAGGTTAGCTTGTTATTTACTAAAATGGTTGAAATTGGGCTGATGTAGTGGAAAGCTAAAATATTTTGGGTAAATCTTTATTAGGTGATATATTTCTATTATATAAGAGTACTTTGTGTATAATAGAATGTTGTCGATAAATTATGACATGTTGTGTCTTGTAAATTTTTAAAGGACCTCTCATGTTTAGAATTTTGGAATATTAAGTTAATTTGTATAACAACATTAACTTATGATAATGTTGGTTTTGTGATCATATAAATTCCTACTCTTGAGTATTTTATGATGTGGTTATTGTTTCGCTGAGTTGGCTCGGATTTATGAATCTTTGAATGAAGTGGTGTATTATAAAGCACACAGGTTTTATAGATGGATGTGAAAAATAATTAAATATTTTCTTTTTGGTATACTCAAATGTTAGTTTGGATCTTAGATTTAGAGATGAATTATAATATTATCGATTTTAAGACAGGGTCACACCTCTTGAAAGTGATAATTAGGGTGGCATGGCAGGTTCGATCAAAACTTTGACCTACGTCCACTCCTAATTCTTCTTCACTTGAGGTCAATCAATGTCCACTATCGATCTTCTTTCATGGATAAATATCAAATATCCCTTATACCTTTCTCCTTTTCGTAGGCTCAGGAGAATAACCTTTATACTCTCCTTTTTTAGGCTTAGGAGATCAACCTTTTTAACTCAATTTCAGCCCTTCCCTTACACAATTCACTCTTACAAGAAAAAGAAAAACTTTTAACCTAATTCAATAGAATTTTACAAAATTTTTCTTTTACATTCTTTCTCTTTCTTGTAGGAATACTTGAGGTATTTATAGACCCTAATTGGCTTCAAAAATTGAAGTCAAAATTTAACCTTCTTCGAAAAATTCGGGTACAAGCGATACTACCACCAACATCGATAGTACTATCATTTAAAGTGCCCAAAAACTGAGCAGTGATGGTACTATCATCATCAGGATATTGAAATAGTACTTTTAAGCATTGTTTCATATTGGAGTGTAGCTTTTGTTGACCCCTTTCCAGGTCAACGAAATGAGCTCTATCATGAGCTCAAATCAAGCCCAAATTAGACCTGATTGGCCCCTAATTGAGTTAGTAAAACTAACTCTAATCATGATGCTAACTATGATACTTAAGATAAATAATTACAAATATAGTCTTCATTATTCTATATGTAAATTGATCTTTTAATGAACTCTCGATGAATTCCTGGCATCCTTTCGGTGAACCCCTACGAGCTCCTGATCTCCTTTCGGTGAACTCCCGATGAACTCCCAGCATCCTTCCGTGGAACTCCTGGTGGCTCTTGACAACTTGTTAGTGAACACTTGGCAACCTTTGGTGAGCTCCCATCACACCTTTCGAACTCTGACTTGATACCCGATCTTGACTCTACCCCAATGACAGATTCTTCCTTAATTGCTTTGTCTTTTTCTAGTTGTAGTTAATCTTGCATCACTTCTCTACAACACATGGGTTAGATCACAAACATACCAATTGGTTTCATTATCAAAATTCAAGATTCAATATTCCCCTCCTTTAATCAAATTAATAGATCATACCAATCCTCCGGCGATCTACCACCTCCGACGATGTTGATCTAAGCTAACACGATTTGCCACCTCCAATGATGTTAATCCGATTAATGCTTTCTTCTTCACTGACCTATGTTGCCTCTACCCTGAGCATCCCTAATTTCCTCTGCCACCTCATTGATCTACTGTCGTCACTATAGCAACAGTGCCCCCAAGAAGAAGCGCAGCCCACCGAGCGCCTACTTCTTCCTTAGCAAAGCTCCCTCTACCACTGAGTGCCCGCCTTTGATTAGCCTTTTCGTAACCATGTTCCCACCCTCCTCCCTGCACCGACAACCTCTTCTCCTCCCTACAACGGCATCTTCCCCTCTCCCCTTTCACTTCGTTGTGGCTACCTATTAAATTCAAGACAACCTTCTCTTCTTTGCACCTACTCACTATGGCATGTTCACTACTGCATCACTACGAATATGATCCTCCAATCGGGGGCCAATTTCTGATCAGTTCTCTAGTTTCAAGCGCTTGCCACCTTTGGTCATGGGCCAACTTCTGATTAGTTCTCTTGTGCCCGTGTGTCTGCTGATGGACCCATTATGAAGTCTCTCTTTCTCAGTGATGAACCTCGCATCCAGTGGTCGTGCAATTCTAATCTCTCACCACTGTAATTAAGAAAACATATAGACTCCTCTTTCCATCAACGTTATAATTGTCCTCACCCTCACCCCAGACCACTTGGTGCTAGCAAGGATTAGAATCCACTGAAGGAACCTCAACAACTAACCTTATCGTCATCAAATCGATTTATATTCTTAGCATGTCTTCCTCATCTACATCGAACACTAAAATTATTATTCCCATAGGAAACAAGAGTTATTCTCAATATATAGGACTAATATCCAATAATGCTACACTTAACTATTAGCAGCTCTAGCATTCTAACAATTATAAACAATATAAAGGCATATGCCAACTTCGTGACAAAATCAGACATAGCAAATTTCTATCGATCTCAACCCAAGCCTACTGCTACAACTTGGCCTCAAGTAAATATCATGAATACTCTAACTGCTCATCAAAATAATTGGAATGTTGACTCTGGTGCTTCTCATTATGTTACTTCTGATCTGTAGAACTTATCCATCTAAAATAACTATGGAGGCAATGAAGATATCATCATTGATGATGGTAATGGGATCCCTATTACTCATATTAGTTTCATAATACTTAATTCACACACCACCATGTTTACACTCAATGATTTTTTATGTGCATCTCACATTGAAAAAAAATATTATTTATGTTTCTCAATTTTATAAATAAAATAATACCTCTATTGAATTATTTCTTGACTCATATTTTGATTGCTTCTTCAATCGATATATGACATCACCATCTTGGTCATCCATCACCCTCTATTTAATATCAACTAATTTCTTAGTACTCTCTTCCAACTTTAAAATCAAATAGAATTACAACTCATTGTGATACTTATTTTAATAATAAAAGTCATAGACTATCTTTTAGAATGTCTTCCATATCATACTCCAAACCATTTAAAATTATCTACATCGATATTTTGGGCCTTACCCTAATAAATTCTTTTAATAATTTTAAATTTTATATTATTTTTATATTACTTTACTAAGTATACATAGTTATACCCTTTCAAACATAAATACGAAGTCACCACAAATCTTTACTTTAGGAAGTTGGTCAAAAATTTGTTCCAATCTATCGTTAAAATAGTTTACTCTGATAGAGGAGGTGAAATTAAACCCTAAAAACCTATCTCTCATATTGTGGTATATAACATCTTAGGTCACCACTATGTACTCCTTAACTGGTTGGCTCTATCGATGAAAACATTGACATATAGTCGAAACTAGTCTTACCCTTTTACACCAGGCTCCCATACTACCAATCTTTTAGTCAATAGCCTTTTAAACTACAGTCTACCTTAATAACCGTATTCTCATGCGAATCTTACAATATCAGCCACTATTTAAAAATTATTTCATAAAATCTAAAACCTTTAAACTTAAAGTATTTGGTTGTTTATCGCCCCTATACTTCACATAAGTTAACACTATCATTTAAGCCTTACGTTTTTATAAGGTGCTCTCTTGAACATAATATTTTTCAATGCTATAATCTTCAAACTCAAAAAGTCTTTATATTACGTCACAGTATGTCTAGTCTATTTTTTCCTTCCAAAACTATGGGCCTTCAGTAATATGAACCACTCTAACAAACATACATCATTGGATTCATATGAGTACACCATACATCCTCTCAAACACACCTCTCACCACACCAACTAGTATTCTCCTTAATATATATATATATATATATATATATATATATATATATATATATATATATATATATATATATACACCCTTATTACTCCAATTCAACAGCACCTCGCTCCATTTGTAACTTGTCCACTTAATTTTTCATAAATTCACCCTACAATGCCCAAAGAAGTAACAACCTCGACACTACAAATAATGTCTTTATCCTCTCCTTGGCCAAATGATATCAAAGTGCATCAACCTGATCAAGTACATGCTAATGACTCTCCACCAATTTTTATACCTCTAATATAAACCAACAATGCCACCATGCCTAAACATCACATGATAACACACTCCAAAAGTGACATTTTAAAACCATGTCAAATCCTTGACCTCCATGCTACTACAAACTCTTCACAGAAACTATTGAACCCACAACCATCACCTAAGCTTAAAAATCTTCACACTAGTACAAAGTCATGTGTGAAGAATACAATGCATACTCCATAATGCCAGATGGGCCCTTGTACCATTTCATAACATACAAAATATCATCTGGTATAAATAGATCTTTAAAATTAAATGGAACCTATATGGATTTGTTGCTAGATATAACGGACATCTAGTAGCCAAAGGGTTTCATCGATGATCAGGTTTGACTTCACAAAGATATTCAGTCTAGTTGTTAAACCAATAAAAATTTGGCTTATCTTGAGTTTGATTATCACTCAAGGCTACCACATATGGTAACTAGATGTTAACAATGCTTTCTTATAGATGACCTTAACTGAAGATGTTTTTATACAACAACCTCCTAGCTTCATCCACCCTCAATATCCAAGCCATGTTTATAAACTATGAAAAACTATTTATGGACTTCGTCAAGCTCTAAGAGCCTGATATTTAAAACTTAACTCATTTTGGCATTAATTGGCTTTATCAACGCCAAGTCTAGCACATCATTATTTCTACAATAATAAAAGAGTACTATTATATATCTAGATAATATTATCATTACAAGTAATAATCATATGGAGATTAAAGGTATTCCTTAAGCAATTGGAAGATCAATTCTCCATCAAATATCCACAAACCTTGAGCTACTCTATTGGAATGGAAGTAACATTCATGCCTTTTGGATTTTTTCTATCTCAAAAAAATTACATTGAAGATTTACTATTAAAAATGAACTTATAGAATGCCAAGGAAGCTGCCACTCGACTCTTCATTACTAAATCACTAAAATTACATAATAGCAATCCTACTATATATCTTACATTGTACCAACATGTACTTGGTTACTTATAGTACTTATCTCACACTTTTAGACATTTTATTTGCACTCAATAATTTTTTTTTCATAACAATTTATGCATCGACCCTCCACTATACATTAGTCTGTAGTAAAAATGAGTCTTACAATATCTAAAAGGGACTATCAATCATGGACTTTTTCTTCATAAATACTCATAACTTTATCTTCATGATTTCGTCGATGCTAATTGAGCATATAACATTGATGATAGAACATCTATGTTAGCCTATATTGTCTTCTTTTGAGTAAATCCAATCAATTGAAGTTCTAAAAAACAAAGAACAATCGTAAGATCCACTTGATATCAATTTATTACAGTAAATTGATATCACCTCCAAATCCACTCGTATGCATAGGAAGGTGTTGCCTACCTATACGTTAATTCAGTGTTTCACTCACGTATGAAACACATTATCATTGATTTTTATTTCATCTGAGATCAAATTATTCGACATCAACTATGTGTTTTTCATATATATATATATATATATATATATATATATATATATATATATATATATATATATATATATATATATATATATATCTTTCATCAACTAGTAGACTCTCTCACAAAGCCTCTCGCCCATAAAATATTTTAATTACATAGGTCCAAGATTAACATCATTCACATAAGTTCAATTTTACGGGAGTATGATAGATCATGATATCATCAAACATGATATCCATGATCAATCACAGTTTGAAGAGTCGATCTGATTACATGATTTGAGTAATTGATTGATAAAAATCTATTTCTCTCTCAAAATTTGTATAAATATTTACCACCCTGATAAATAAAACTCATCATTTTCACAATTTATTTTTAGATTCAACACTTTTTCCTTGAGTTCCAGCAGTCCAAGCCTTGCATCGAAAGCTTTATCCAACTGCTTGAAAAAGGCTCCTATCACCTACTGCTTGCGGTTAAACCAGAAGAGGAGATTCCAGTAGCGAAAGAGGAGAGACCAAAACCGACAGTATTCTGTAAACTATCGAAGGCACCGTCCGAAAATAACCTATATCCTACACGTCTATTAGTATTTTTATGATAATTGTCTCCATTAATCATCAAACCTAAACTTGATATGGTTCATGACCGCTGCGAGCAATCGGTAGAAAATAGAGGTGAAAGCTTGGTGCAGCATATGTGAGTTGCTACAGCATAGGAAGAGATGTGAATGTGAGAGAAGAAGAGCTCGATGGAAGAAGAGGTTGTGGTGGCGCACGGTAGAGCGTGCCGTCAAGCAACGCAGAGAAAAGAGAATTAAAAAAAAAAAAAGGGGAAGAGAAAGAAAGGAGAAAAGAGAAGAAAATTAGAAAAAAAACGAAAAAAAGAAAGGTCTTATTGCCGAAAGTGGTATGATGCTATGCGAGCAAGTGAACAGTACAGTGGAAGGAGAAAAAAAAAGGGAAAAATAAGAAATAGATGAATTTTTTTTATTAATATATTAATTAGATTATGCTTGCATGATATATTAGGTTCTAAGACTTTATATGTGATGAATTTGTATATTTGTTACTAACTTGTATGAATTTTGATTTATTTATTTATATTTTTTATTTAAAATTGTTGAAAATATATTACGTATGTTTGCAACCATTGAAAAAGTATATCCAGTGTTGCAAATATTATTTGAAGTAAATATTAACCTACAAATTATTTTATGATTCAAAATATTATAAAATCCTTTGCATAATCAAATTTGGAAAATACTATAAAATTATATAAAATGCTTTGTAAAGATTCGTTCAAGAGTTTGACATACGATATATATGACATTTAAGGTATTTGTTTGGTGTGACGATAATTTGGACCCTACCGATAAGAAACTTATTTCTTATGGACCCTGACATAAGGATAAATGTGTTACCCATATCATGAGGTCAAATATGATTCCCAGCCTTATTATTGAAATATAGTATTGCTATACTCATCGTTGCCAAAACGATATCAATTCTAGTATTTGAGCTTAGCTATGTATGCATTACTTTGAAAAAAATATCTTCAAAATATATTTTTTTAAAAAAAACCTTCAAAATATATATTATCTTCAAAATATATTGCTTTGACAAAAAAAAGATTCTTTGAAAATATTCTGTTATAGCATATGATTTGTCCATTACTGTTATCGATAAGAATGCTATGAAAAAAAGATAATTTTAAAATTAAAATATGTTAATATACTAAACAAAACAATATGGTTTATACGGGTAGCATATATCGCATGTCACCGTAATATATATATATACAGTCCT
Organism: Ensete glaucum; assembly: GCA_021527575.1. NCBI lineage: Eukaryota > Viridiplantae > Streptophyta > Magnoliopsida > Zingiberales > Musaceae > Ensete > Ensete glaucum. Next base: position 40,412,520 of record CM038557.1, on the reverse strand, counting down.
ACATTGCATGTCATAATATATATATGTATTCCCACATCGCATATATTACATATCATAATATATAAGTATACTGTCAAAATGCATGTCATAATACATATGTACACTCTCACACTACATGTTCTAATATATATATACTCCTACATCATACATTATAATATATTATCAAATATGCATGCATATAAGGTATTTCTATTATAATTTATATATATTTTTTGTTTACAATATATATACATTCAGATTTACCTTGTGATGATTATATTCGTCAAAACATGCTTTTCAAATTATATTATGTATATGATAATTATATGACCATTATTTTATAGCAAATTAAACTTATATTTACTTGATTAATATAAAAAATATCAATAAAAGAGCATATTTCTTAATGATCGAGTATGCTAGGGAGTGATATACCTATCAAATTGAGACCATAGGGTCATGATATACGTTAATTAAGAACCATACCTCTTGAATTATTGATTTATAATAATTTATTACAATAATCTATAGAAAAAGTTTGATAAAATTTCTCATAAATAAACTATACTTAAGTTGAAAAATCATCTATATTCCATCATCAATTTTTCAACAATTCACTTTAAAATCAAATGAAGTAGTTAATATCAATCAACCATAGTATCATTTTGTGAAAAAAAAAATTATTTCCCTATTTTAGCTAACTAAATGATCTTAAATTATTATGAAATTTTGTAGTAGACTAGTAAACATATAAAACTAAGTACACACCAAAATTCAGCTTAAAATCGAATTATTTGGAGGCTAAACTATCCTCATAATTCTATCAACCTATTTTATTCTACTAAAATTAGGTTAGGATAGTCTAAATTTATAAATGATATATCTTGATGTACAGTATATACTCAATTCTAAATCTCATAAAATTCTAATGGAATCTTTTAAAATATTTCAAAAGACTATAACATAATCATATCCCTAAGAGGATTAATTAAGCTTGAACATAACCCTTCTAAAAAAATATAGGATTTTGAGTATCTTAGATTTAAATGACAATAACTCTATGCATTGATATATGCTAGTGACCTTAGAACAGTAAAAGAATTATCCAAAATATATCAAAAAAATCAAAAGTACATTCAAAGTCTAGGTTACTCAAAAGCAGCTAGAAAGATTAGTTTATAAACTATAAAGTTGAAAACCTAGGTATTATTGTAGGGGAATAGTTGAGCTGTTCTTACTTTAATCTTTCTGACAGCTCAGGTTTTCTAGTCTCCATAAGAAAAGTTGAGAGAATGATCAAAGAAGAAAAAAAAAAGAATCATAGGTTATTAGGTTGGTAAAGAGAATAATGTCAAAATAAGATTAAGATGTCGATCAAATTAGCTAAAGGTCTAAGGTTCAATCTCATTATACCTCACTTCAATGTTTTTTTTAAATTATATTTGACTAATATAATTTTAATATTATAGTAACTTTAATTAAGTTTAATTTGGTTTATCAATATTTTTTTATCTAAACTTAATTTCACTTATGTATCTCAATATTTGGTATAAAACTCTTGTTTTTTTTTTGCATCTCCATTTATCTTTTTATTACTTTATTGATACCTAAATAATTTATTATTCTCGTACACATGAGGTTTAGAACTTAAAACTTTTTTACTCTAATTATGTTCAAACTCATTCGAGATTTTTTTTAACATTGATTACAATTCAACCGTCACTTCTTATTAGTGTATGCATTATGATTATTATAACTTAACCTTATATTCAAATTCACTAATATATTTTAGCTTATTATACTATAGTTAATATAAATATTAATGGTTATGTATGCTTAACTAATATTTTATAGAATATTGATAATGATATTTTGGAAAGTATGCATTTAAATCTTAAAATCAAAAATATAAACATGTCATTTATCATATTTATGAAATATAGACATCACAAATCATATCACTAAGTGAGGATAATATATACATATTATTTATAGGTATGCTAATAATAGTTTAAAATGTGTAAGATTCAGACACTATATATAACTATTTTATTTGGACAACCAGTAAATAAAATATATTTTAGTCAATAACCCAAAACCCTAGGAGAGTCGATCCTCTATAGAGATCAATGAAGATCGATCCCGTATATAGATCAAGGAATATCGATCACTTATAGAGATCAAGGAGGACGATCCCCCTATAGAGATCAAAGAGGTTCGATCCCCTCAAAATGATCATTTATCCCTTATTTTCTTTTTCATTTTGATATAAATCTAGGGGTTTCCATTAATTGGTATAAGGACAACAGTAATAGAAACCTAAAGTTACTATGATAAATGATTTAGACAGTTCTAATTAGCTTTCATCGTAAGAAAATATATAAGGATTATAATAGTGTACCCTTGACTGTTTTTTTTGTTGGAATGGGGCGTTACGAAGGCTCTTCTCATCGAATTATACAATAATAAATACTTTTCATCACATATGACTTGAACATCGAATAATTTTGCAGTATGGTTCCTTCCCTAGTCTTTCATACTTTATGATATCGGAAGACAGCCAGCAATGTGTGACTTATATGGTTTATGACGAGAAATGGCTACACATAACCAAATTGATGCATGGTCGTATATATTCAATTACAATTCTTATTAATCCAGCGTTGTATCAGGGTGGAATATTTGTCATCCGTGTTTCTATGAAAGAGAATGAACGAGTAACCACCATTACAACGACACATTTTATATTTTTTCAATTAAATACATTTTTCTAGGAAGAAGAACATGGTGACAGCTCAAAATGCAATGATGGAGGAAATGTTCTCATCCTTATGAAATGTATTCTACATATAACAAAATAAAATATAGTATCAATGACAGCAACTATATGAGATTTAACTCATATCTTATAACAAAATTTTGTTATGAATTCCCATAATATTGTTTGTATAAGATTCAAACCAGAAAAGCGATACATAAGATATTTATGAAATAATTAAAAATACTAATTAACAAGGAAAATTTTCCATGCTTATATATATATATATATATATATATATATTCGAATTATTTAAATTCTATTAGGTTTTCAGCAGTGCTTGCTAACCTTAACAAGTGATCATCAATCTCATTTTATCATTTCATGTTTGAGTTGCTTTGCCTAAACGAAAACATATTGAGATCTTTAATAATGGCCTCAATAATATTAACTTAAAGCAACATTGCTTTCCTCCCAAGTGTCTGATAAGGAATCCTTCAATGTCTTCAGCAGGAAAACATCTCCTACCATTTGGATCTCTGCTGGAAATTATCTTTCAGTTTTATTAATAGTTACTAGAGCATATTGCAATATGTCCAGTATTGGAAGTTGGAAAACCATTTTCGTAATCTCTTGGTAGACTGGTCAAGTTGGAGCACTAAGATATTGATGGACTTGTGATTTGTTCATTCAAAATATAAGGATATATCATCATCAGCCTATAAAAAAAAAAAAAAAAATTCTGAACGGGCTGGAGAAAGAAAAGTATGAATTTAATAGAAGAAATGTTTGTTCTTGTGTGTTTAACATGTGATAATTTAGTCAACATAATGTCCTCGGAGGCCCATTCGATAACCAAGTCATTTAGATATTAATTAAATATAAAATATCCTTAAAAAAAAAACTCTACTCATGTTATAAAATATTCTTTCAAACTAAACCAACTATAAAATATTCATTATGTAATAATAATAATGATAATAATAATAATAATAATAATAATAATAATAATAATAATAGAGTTCAATCACTATTCACCCACACCACCTACTTATTTTTATTCTATTATTGATTTAAATGTCACAGGGACCATGAATCCTATCCAATGTTGATCTTGATCTTCATATAATCCCTGAATTGTACATGAAGATGTCTTATGCATATGAATCCAAATTAAGTCCTGACTGATCCAACTATCACTGACATCATTTACTAACATAAACTTTCATTGCTCAATCGTGCCTGAAGATTCTATTATTCATATTAATCCGAATCAAATGGGATAGATCCAGTTATTACTGGCATCATTTCTTTAACATAATTCTCCATTGCTATGTCGAAACTCCCAAGTTTTTATTCGGCTCTAGAAAATTATATGGATGATCTATCGTAAGTCTGGTCCTTGGGGCAGCAGTCTCACGGACTAATAACCATTGTGGACTGCACACAGTGTGAAATAATGACATTCCCCAGTAGTCATCATCAGAGATTCTACACTGGTTCAGTGAACAGCGTATGTGCTTTAAGCAGCAGCAGCAGCAGCAGCAGCAGCAGCAGCTACTTATAGCAAATGAAACACACAAGTGAAGAGGCTTCGTTGCTAGTGTGAGCATTAGGTTTGCGGGTGTGCATGCATGCTGCAACCCACATCCTTTCAGCTGAAGCTCCATCATCTAACCTCAAGCAAAACTTTTGCTAAAAAGGTTTTGCTCCAGTTAGAACCTGAGAAGACTTGATCAATGAGCTGAACTACTTTACCAATCAAACCCTGATCGCTTAAAAAAAAAAAAGATCAACTGCTATCGGTCATGAGATCCTACGAATACAAAAGGACAGGAAGAAAAAGGGATAATACCTGTCAACCATTAAATACTCATGTTTCTTTCCACAAAATAATAAATAAAAATAAAAAAATAAAAAAATTTATCATAAAAAATTTATATGCTTGAAAACATACATTCAAACCCAAAATACTCCATATACAATTCAATAGTTCCAGATGGACAATTTCCCCCCATATTTAATACCTTAATAATCAGCTCTGCATCAAATTTAATCATTAAGATAGAGGAACTTTTCCCCATCATATTGTTTAGATGTTAAGAGAACATAATTAGTCTCTTGTGAAGTAGAAGTACGTTTGCTTAGTAATAAAATTTTAATTTTAATTTTTTTATATCTTATTTAACTACTGTTTTAAATCTATCCTTATTACCAAATTGAAAAGATAAAAGATGCCTCCTGCCTTGGTTGGTAAGTATTTTTAACAATAGAAGATGTCACCTGCCTTAGCTGCTAAGTAACAATAAATTATGTTATTTTAATTATGTAAGATTCAAACTATCATGAAAAAAGAAAAGATTTTTAAAATAAAAAAAATAGAAAGATGACCTAATATTTATTGTCATTTGATAACTCTTATATATCTCCATAGAGGAAAAAAAAATAATTAAATTTTCATAATATTAGATCAATTACATGGCCTTTATATATATATATATATATATATATATATATATATATATCATCTCACATAAATATCGAAAAATTTAACTATACATTTCTCTCACTCTCATTAGAAATTCTAGAGAACACCCTCTTTAGATATATCGGACAGAAACCCATGAGCACTCAAAATATTCCTTATATCTTATTCTTTCATTATCAAAACATATAGATACATGAGATATTTGTAAGAGAAATAAATCTTAATTATCATGATTTTCTTCTTCCTTGAGGACTCATGGTATTAAAATTTCTCCTTCCATTAAGAATCTTAAAATATTTTTTTAATCCTAATAAAAATAAGTATATTCTTTTGCAATTGAGCTTTAATATCTATATTGGGAACTAAAAGAACAACATGTAGACAAATGTTACACTACACTCATTCTAAAAAGGAAAATGAGTGCATTTGAGCTGTTGCCAAAAGCCAGAACTTAAATGTGTTGATGTATGTAACGTGAGGGCGTGACTCAAACCAATAACATAATGATAAGCTCTCGGTGTATAATATGCTTAAACACATTGTGGATAGAAACTATGCAAGTATCATAAATAATAAATACATAAGAGGTGTAAAAAATATTCATATTTATTAAATATTTTTTTTTTTGGGTGTGTAGACTAATCCTAATCACAATTCGATCCAAATTAGATTGGAACCAAAATTGCATCAATCTAATAGTAGTTCATCAGTTTCATACTGAATGGGAACTAAATCGATAATTTATTTATTAAAAAATGATTTTTATATCAATATATTTTTATTTTAAAATATTTTTAATTAAAAATGAATCGATTTATATTTTAAATTACGACTTTTGTTTTTTTTTTTCCTTCAAAAAATTTAACAACGGTTCGGATGAATTAATTGAGCAGTAACATTTTGACGATTCGGATGTTCGCATGTCGAATTTTGATTGGTGTAATGCGACAACGAATAGGGCCTCTTCTCGGGTTGACGACTAACACAATTCTGGAACCTGCAAAAAAAAAGGGCACATACTCGCAACGTAAGCTTAACAGCGAAGAGAGACTAGGATCTTCTCCAAGCATACCTCTAATTGCAAATGTCAACGTCGCATCTTGACCGTACCATATACGCTTCCTTCTTGTGTTTCTTCTATGAGCCCGTCCGATTGGAACTGGGAGGCAAAGGATTTTTAATATCCTCCGATGTTCCATGCCAGGCCTACATCACCCACCCTTCGCTTTCGTCAAGGATTCGACGGTTGGATGACAGCCGTCGGTCGCAACGCGTCACGAACTGCCTACAGCCGACGGCCACGATCGCGTCGGCCAGATGCGAGCTGCAAAATTCCCTTTCTATAATTAATTGCCTCTCCCCGCAGCTCCGAGATAAAGGAAAAAGAAGTGGGAGAAGGAGAGAGAGAGAGAGAGAGAGAGCAGGGGTTCGGGTTTCCATTTTTAATTTCTGCGAGCTGTTGTTGCTTCTTGTTGTTTCGATCCTTCACCGCTGTACGGATTAGCTGGTGGGGAGAAACGGCTAGGGATTCGGCTGGTGATCCGAGGAGGAAATCGAGGCGGTGGTGATGGAGGCGGAGGAGCAGCGGAAGGGGGCGGAGGAGATCCTTTACAAGACCAAGGTCGTCCAGTTTCTCGGCCGTGCCACTCCAATAGTGCTCCAGAACGACAACGGCCCCTGTCCTCTACTCGCAATCTGTAAGCCCTCTCCCCTCCCCCTCCAGTTCCTCCGCAAGCGATCGAATGCGGCGTTGCTTTGACTTTCTTACAAGTTTCTTGTCTGATTGACCTAATTTGATGGTTCTTGGATTGTTTGATCCGGGTATGGTTTCTTGCTGTTTGTAGGTAATGTTTTGCTGCTGAGGAATAATCTCAGTTTGAGCTTGGAGGCGTCGGAGGTCTCGCTGCAGAAGTTGCTCTCTCTTGTCGCTGAAAGATTGATCGATTCCAACAGCAACGTGCAGGTTTGCATCTTCCATTTTCAGCTACAAGAATCTTGGTCTGTAGTTGTGTCTTGGTGTAACGATTCTTTTGATTCTTGCGTTCAGGACAAGGATGATGGTTATGTCACCAATCAGCGGCAGAACATTTCTGATGCAATTGACCTATTGCCTCGTCTTGCTACTGGGATCGATGTTAATCTGCATTTTAGGAAGTGCGTTCCCATGTTGCGCTCAGTTTTGGTTCTTACTGACCATATGAAATCGTAACCCTTGCGTTTTTATCTGTATTAATTTTCCATGAAAAATTATGACGTCAAATTTATGAAATCACATGTTACTAGTTGCATTTGATTATGTAGGATTAATGATTTTGAGTTTACCCGGGAATGCGCCATATTTGATCTCCTAGATATTGGATTGTATCATGGCTGGATTGTTGATCCCCAGGTAACCTTCCATGCCACTCTGGTCCATGTTGGTATTTCGTTGTTTGCTGTGAGTTATTTGCTTACCTATGTATGTCTTTTTGCTACACACCTAAAAAACTGTGGTTCCTTTCTGCTTGACATAATGGTTTGATGACATTCGTTTTCAGAAAAATATATGCTGGAAGAAATGCTATGCTTAAAATGTTTAATATCCTCACCTGATGGCTTTTGCCATTATCTGTTGTGTTCATCTGCATTTTGAATGCCATCCAAAGAATAGCTTATTCGGAATTTAGTGCTATGTTATTCTGACTCATGTCATGATAGTGTAACAGTGTCATGTTCTCACGTTATGAATAAACCATTTCAAATCCCTATAAGTTGATCATTGTCAAATTTTGAAATAGATATGATTCTTGTTGTTTTGTTTAATTACTCATGCAGGACCATCTTTCCTAGATATTTTTAATTACTCTGCGTAGCATTTTCTTATTCTTGTCTCATTTCAGTTATTCTTGTTATTTGACATCATACTGGATCTATTATCATGTAGTCTCTTTTTTCATACTGTGCAGTACAAGTCTCTTTTTCAAGTAAACATGTTAATGCTTTTTTTCTTTAGATTCAATATCCATTAAGTACAGGTTGGTCAAATTTTTAGTAGTTCATGTATGTTTGACACAGAAAAGTACGTGTATCAAATGCTTCATATTGTCGATTTTGCCTGATGCATATGGTGTTAACACAAATGTTTGAGAGGTGCTTTTTTGGTGCAACAGATATATCGTAACAGGAAACCCCAACATTGTTGTTGATTCAGGATGTGGAGGAATACCCATCATCATCGTACCTTCTTGTAATACTAAATCCTAATATCAGACTATAAGTTTTCTTATTTCTTAATCAATTAAAATTGTAAAAATAAAAACTACCTAGTGGAGTGTTCAATAAATGGAAAATTTTGATTTGATCTGCTTAAAGTTGATGTTAACAAGTTTTGATCTTTTGTAAGCTAATTTCAACATAAATCAAATTAAATTGCTTGAAATATACAAGAGCACATCATCAGATTTAATTTTAATTACCAAATCACCAGAATTGTCTTTGTGAAGGAAAGATACCTATATTAAAGATACTACTGTATTGGATTCTGAGTTCAGCAACAGTATCATGTGCATCATTTTTGTTTGTGCTTGGGCTATGCAGAGTGCATGCCTTTGCATTTGTTATTTTGGTCTGCTACCATGATGTCTGGAAGTGGAGTGCATGCCGTTTCATTAGAATCTTGAACATTTAACCTCTGGTGAGCTTTTCATGCACCATAAATGTAATTTCATTGCATGTTCCTGTTGAAAACTGATGATAAATGCAAGTGGCATATTATTGGTGATGGTTGAAGGTTATCTTTGTTTACTATTCCAGATTTTTCTGTAAGCATACTATCAGATATTCTCATTTCACTTTCTCATTTCTTAGACTTTGCTTTTTATTGCATTTTATTTTGTGTCGTTGACTTTACAGTCTCCATTTTGTATGTTTGGATTTCCGCCACGTAGATTTGACAATACCAGGTGAAGAAAAAATAAGTATTTCTAGCTCATTGATTCTCTGGGGATCCTTGAAGGAGTCGTTAGTTTACTAAGCAGTTAACATAAGTAATTTTGAAATTTTATTTTGAAAAATGTTTTAATGAATGTGTAGATCTATGTGCTATTTATCAGTGAACTGATGTACATTTTTTTGTACATTTTTTTCTGGATTTGCATGCTAGTAAACATTATCCTTGATTGATATATCCAGAGATCTTGGTTCTATTCCGTGTTTTATTTTTTAAAATTAAGACCTTGAATTGCAAGCTTTAAATGAATTGTATTGCAGTTCAAAGTTCTACAGCTCATGAGAGATGCTGTGCTTGTGCTGACTTGCTTTTGCTTTGATTTTGTGTACATGCTGGAGAGTCATCTGATTGAGTAGATTTAGTGCCTCCTATTCTTTACCAAAAGTTCATGTTTGGTAAAATTAAGACCAGTATCAGGCATTAAATCATGTTTGTAGAAAATGATTTTCTCAAGTTCAACTTCTTAATATTTGTTTATAGCATGTCTAACATGCATTAATAAAGTTACATTAGGAATATTCCTTGTGTGACCAAGCACATGTCATACATGGAATAACCAAGTTATGTGGCTGTTTGTTTACATGAAGAACAAGCGTGATATCTATGTTACTCTTGAACCAAAAAAATCTATATAAAAATTATAAGAGAACTTGGTAAAACTTTCTTATTTTTTTGGAGGGGACAAAGATACAAGGATAATCTCTATTTTTATGCTGCTACATTCTAATTGTTGTGGTTCTCAGAGTTTTGGTCTATATACAGTTGTTTGCCTGTTCTAAATTCTTAACTAATCCTTTGAATTTACTTTCCTGTTTCTGATCTCTTGCATTGAAGATAAGTTGATTTACATTTTTGCTAAAAATACCTAAGTAATATCAACTTTTGGGAGATCAAAAGATCTTGGACCTTACTTCCCAAGTGCTTTTTATTCCTACATACCAAATGTGATTGTTCTCTTTATTCTTCTTCTTCTTCTTCTTCTTTTGTTTATCAGGCCTCTTCCAGTGTACATAGCACAGATTGTGTATTAATCATGTTCTTTTCTATTATTTATGGTTTCGTTACTCACTTTATTTGTGCGATGCATCATGCCTAATATGGTCCATTATCTGTCAATGGGTACCTTATATTTAAAGAATCACTTCTTTTCATAGCTGTTGTTACTTGCATCTTTATCATCAAGGATGAAAACAGATACAATATGGAACAAGTTGTAAATAAAAAAAAAAAATTTCTAGCCACTTATAATTAGCAGATATGAATATACTGGTATGTGTATTTGATATACACTAGATGTTGACACTATTTGTTCAAAATGAATATGACATGTGGCATATATAGAATTCTAGATGGGGTGGATGTAGATACCAATTGGATGTGATGGCTATAAATACGAACCAAATCAATAATGATAGCACAATGATGGATATATGATGTGATCAAATATGGCAAAAGATTGGAGGTATACCAGGATTTGCAATATCCTACTATACCGCTCGGTACGAGCAGTACATACCGATCCGACAGAGGATCGTATGGGCGGTACATCGGTACACCTTAGTGTAGGGTTTTTAAAACCAAATCGTACCGCCTGGGTATGGGCATTACGTATCGGTCTGTCAGCAGACCGGTATGCGGATCGTTTGCTACTAGGCGGTATCGTTGATCGGGGCTATTTCCGCCCCATTACTATTCGAAATAGGTCGGTAACAATCGATTTCGATCGTTGACGCCTACTGCTGGGTGGTATTAGCCTAGCTGCGGTGAGGGAGAAGGAAAAAGAAAGAGAAGAAGAGGGAGAACCTCGTGTCCTAATCCGACGTCACCCTCCCTCGCCGAACGCCACAAATGAGGAGAAGCCTTGGCGATTTCACCTATGATAGAACCCCAGAAGGAGCCCTATGGATTTTGATCCTTGAGGGGGATCAACCCTTGGAACGCTGTAGGGGTTCCTCCCTCCTAGATTCGGCACAAAGCTGAAATAAAATTGATAATTGCTTGATTCAAGAGGGGGGGGGGCGGCTACATCTTTAAATAGGGATCAAAACCCTAGCCTAAGAGGGTGCTTGCCTAAGTAGAATTACCCCTGTGCCCCTCCTATAGCCAACTTGCCTTAATAGGAACAAGAGGCAGCTAAGTGGCTCTATAGTCGACCTAAGCATGGGGAAACCCTAGCCGACCAACCCAGTAAGGGGTGTGGTGGCTATTAAGCCCTAAGGGCTAATCTAAACCCTAGCCATACTCCTTTATAAAATATGAGTGACTTTATTACAATCTAACAAGGTTTTTGTTGACTAGTACTAAGATGATTAAGATTCAACCCTACTGGAGTTCTATTAAGTCTGCTCTCTTCAGATCAGCCTTGTCCTCAAGGCTGAGGGTCCATAGACTCTGGAAACTGGATCTTCAACTCCTCATGTGACTCCCATGCTATTATTAACTGAACTTTGGCCTCCTCATTAGCTGGGGTGTTAGTTGGAAGGATTTAAGCTGACTCGTCTTCTTGAAATTTTCATTTGAGGTGGGATACCTGACGGATCAACTGTAATCTTGAACTGATGCGCGAATTTGATCTCCAGGTTAGGGCCCCAATGTGATCCTCAATTTTGCAAGGCCCAAAGAAATAGGGAGACCACTTCATTAAGGCTCGAGTTTCCTGCTGATCGGGCTGGCGGTGTAGAAAAACTTGATCTTCAATTTTTCGTCCATTCTGAAGTTTGTCGGGAGGTCGTTTCTTCTTTGCATGTGCTGCCATATGGTTAGTCTTTAGTGATAGTCAATCTTTCTTCTGGAATGGTGACTGTCCTCTGGTATGGTTCAGGATGATGAGAGCCCAATCTGGCGTGAGTATGGATTGCAATTCTTCTAGTTTTACTCCTCTTTCGTGCCATGGACCTGTATTCAATCATATTTTAAATTTGGTAGTAATTAGTATCTCTTGTAAAAATCTCGTATGAAGTGTGGGGGAAGCCTTAGTGTAAATTAGGAGTCGCCCATCTTACATAAGAATAGTCCCAATTCCAACTCCCGACGCATCAGCCTCAATGACAAAAGTGCGATCGAAATCGGACAACGCTAGGATCGACATCATCGTCATGGCTGCCTTGAGTTGTTCGAAGGCTGCGGAGGCTTTATCCGACCACAAGGAGTCTTTCTTCAGTAACGACGTGAGCGGGGCACTAATCTTGCCATAATCTTTCACAAAATTTTGGTAGTAGCCCGTGAGTCCAAGGAAACCGCGTAATAATTGTACGTTTGAAGGTCTCGGCCATCCTTGCATTGCCTCGATCTTTGTCGGGTCCACCGCTACTCCATCCTCTAATATAATGTGCCCAAGATACTTCACTTTACGTTGTAAGAAGCTGCACTTTGACTGTTTAACATAAGTAGTATTCTCCTGAAGAATCGTTAGAACAGTTCGTAAGTGCTGAAAATGTATATTAAGTGTAGGGCTATAAATGAGAATATTATCAAAGAATACCAATACGAACTTGCGTAGAAAACTTTGAAAGATGTCATTTATCAGGCTTTGGAAAGTAGGAGCATCCGTAAGTCCGAAAGGCCTTACCAGAAACTCGTAGTAGCCGTTATGCGTGCGGAATGTAGTTTTCAGAATATCTTCAGTGCATACCCGAATCTGATGGTATCTGGATCGGAGATCCAATTTAGTGAAGACTTGGGGTCCTTTTAATTCGTCCAAGAGTTCATCTACGAATGGGATAGGATATTAATCCTTGATGGTGATGGCGTTTAGAGCCCGGTAGTCAACGCACATCCGCCACGGACCATCTTTCTTGCGCACTAGCAATACTGGTGAGGAGTAAGGGTTACAGCTCGGTTGAATCACCCTGGTGTCAAGCATCTCTTTAACAATGTTCTCGATCTCATCCTTCTGCAAGTGAGGATAGTGGTACGATCGCAAATTTGCTAGAGGTTTGCTTGGCAAAATAGGAATGCGGTGGTCATGCGGCCGGTTAGGGGGCAGCCCGCGCGGCTCCAAGAAAACATCCGCGAATTCTTTCAGGCAAAGGGCAAGCTTAGGATCTGAGTTTTGTACGTTCTCCCCCATAGATGGTTGCTGAATATGCATCAAGAATCCACCATGTGTTTTGTGCAAAACTTTCTCCATTTGTTGCGGCGAAACGATGAAAATTTGGCTCCCGTGCTTGCCTCGTAACGTTACCTATCTCCCTTTGCAATAAAATTTCATGATTAATTTAGAAAAATTCCAGAAGATATCACCTAGTGTTGTGAGCCATTCGATCCCGAGTACGACTTCATAATCATCGATGGGTAGGAGGAAGAAATCAGCTACCACTTCTTGGTCTTGGAGGAGTAGTTTCACTTGCGGGCACCATTGGTCGCAATTAAAGATTCGGCCGTCGGCAACCTTTACGTCAAACTTGTTGCAACCTTCGATTTGAAGCGCCAAACGTGCAACAACCTTACTGTTGAGGAAGTTATTGGTGTTGCCCGTGTCGATGAGAACGGTGATGGGATGTTGTTTTAGAAGTCTTCCAACTTTCATCATCTGCAGGTTGGAATAGCCGACCAATACGTGCACTGCATAGTTGGTCGGTTGGGACTCTTCCTCCATGGCTTCTTCTTTAAGTTCAAGGGCTTCTTTAGATTTTTCATTATCCTCATCCTCCGCTGGTTCAATCACGAGGAGTCGGCCCTTTTTGCAGTGATATTCGCGGCTCCACGGTTCATCGCAATGCCAACACAACCCCTTGGCCGATTGTTTGCGAAGCTCGTCTCTTGTCAACTTTTTTGGTGCGGAGGCTTGGATGGCAGTAGAGGGGGCAATAGGCCTCGGCATGGCTGGTCAGGGAGCGACCCTTGTCCTTCGTACCTCGTGGTTCAATTGTTCTTCCTTGATATGCGCGAAGGAAATCGTCGCCATAAGAGTGTATAGTTGCCGCGCCTTTACTTCTCGGATCTCCGGCTCTAGGCCCTCGATAAAAGTACCTAAAAGTTGTTTCTCAGACCAATTCTCAGTTTGGTTAGATAAACGTTCAAATCTTGTTTGGTATTCTTGTATTGTAGAGGTTTAACGAATCTTCGCCAATTGTTCGTCGATGTTGTTGAAATCGGTTGGTCCGAAGCAGTCTAGTAGTCCTTCCTTGAGTCGCTGCCAAGAGAAGAGAGTCCTCCATGGGTGTGCTTAAACCAATTAAACTACTGAATAGTATCTCCCTCGAGGTGGATGGTAGCAATCTCCACCCGTGTGGCGTCGGTGGTTCCGTAGAACCGAAAATAGCACTCCGCACGTGCGATCCACCCGATCGGGTCTCCTTCTTCCCATCTAGGGAAGTTAACCTTCATGCGTGGATTATTGAGACTAGAGGTGATGTGGCCATCTTGAGGATCGTCTCGCCAATTTGAAGTTTCTCCGTGTTGTAATTTCCTCGGGTTCGACGGTCAGCCAATGCTGAATTCGGCAAAAAGGGATCGTATCTTCTCTTCCATACGGTTTTCAAAGGCTTCATGCTTTGCATCGATAGCCTCCTCTGAAGCCATAATATATGCCTCTAGATCTGTAATATTGAGATTTTTTTTCTGTTGTCGGGTTAGTGGCACGGGAATTTTGGAGAAGGGGGTGGCCGGTTGGAAGGTGAATCGGTTTGGATGGAAGTAGGCTGCAGGTTAGGGCAGTTTTGGGGTTGCGGTTTTGTAGAGTTTAGGCTGCGAATTGGTGTGATTTTAGGGCTGTGATAGCAGTAGATGAATGTTAGAAAAATAGATTTTAGATCTGGGATAGATGGCAGCAAAGGTAGGTGTCTCGGTAAGGAAAGTTGGCTAAAAAGGTAAGTGGATCGATAACGAAGTAGGCTGATTTGGGGGGCTATTTGGATTTAGTTTAGGGTAATATTTGGAAGGGTTTTTGGTAAGGATGGTAGGGTTTGGAGATGAGGAAAAGAGAGTCCGGAATCCCACAAAAAATAGCACTCAAATCTGATAGAATTCGGTGAAAAGAAGTGCTGCGATATGCTGTCCTGCTGAACCAGTTTTACGTTGGAGAAACGATGATTTCTCGACGTAAATTCCAAAGGAAAGTTCAAGGAAATTATGCAGAAACCCTTGGTTCAGATGTTGTTAATACCAGTAAAAAGTTTGACGAAATTTTAGCAGCATAACAGTAGGGAAATAGGGCAAAAGACAAAAGGCAGATTCTTTCGTCGTAAAATTCCAGAACTGCGTGATGGTCAAAAGATTGCACAAGAAAACCAGTTCCAGAAGGAGTTTTTTCGTGAAATCAAATCTAGATGAAAGCCAACTTGATCTTGAGAATTGTGTAAAAATTTCGGCCAGAAAGGATGAACAAAAGTTTGGTTTCAAGTAGCAACAATCGGGTGAAAATTTCTGCAGTGTTTCGCCTTCGCAACGATGATAACATTTGCGACGGTAAAAAATTGCAGCAAGGAAACTTTGGAAAACTTCTCCCACGTATAATATGAAGGATCTTGCAGTATTAAAGAGGCGTGTGTTATAAAAATATACCGTAATTCCATATCAAACGCAGGGGGTAGCGGCAGACTAATTTGATCTGCTGTTGGGGTGGATGGTGGAGGCGCGTGTCGTAGCAATTGTGGGAATTGCTTGGGAAGGTGGAGGCGGCTGAGATGACTACAGGGCAGCAGGAACGCAGCTTTGATACCAGATGATAGAACCCCAGAAGGAGCCTTATAGATTTTGATCCTTGAGGGGGATCAACCCTTGGAACGCTGTAGGGGTTCCTCCCTCCTAGATTCGGCACAAGGCTGAAATAAAATTGATAATTGCTTGATTCAAGAGGGGGGGCAACTACATCTTTAAATAGGGATCAAAACACTAGCCTAAGGGGGTGCTTGCCTAAGTAGAATTACCCCTTTGCCCCTCCTATAGCCAACCTGCCTTAATAGGAGGCGGCTAAGTGGCTCTATAGCCGACCTAGGCAGGGGGAAACCCTAGTCGACCAACCCAGTAAGGGGTGTGGCGGCTACTAAGCCCTAAGGGCTAATCTAACCCTAGCCATACTCCTTTATAAGATAGGAGTGACTTTATTACAATCTAACAGAGTTTTTATTGACTAGTACTAAGATGATTATGACTCAACTCTGCTGGAGTCTTATCAACCTCCTCTTCTCCTTGTCACCTTATACGAAGAGAATACGTTGTCTCGTCATCACCTCAGATGTGGAGAAGATCGTGTTCTTCTCCTCGTCTGAGGCGACGTCGTCGAAGCAACGATTATATATATATATATATATATATATATATAGGTGTCTCAGTATGCCCATACTGTACCATACCAAGTAGAGCTTGGTACGCCGATACAGTGTGAAATTAAGAACCTTGCCTTAGTATACTATGTAATGGTATGCTCGGTACAACTCGGTACATATCATATCGATAGCTGATCGGTACACTGGTATGGTATGACATTTAGAACCTCGAGGTATCCTAAATTTAGTAATATGATATTTCTATATATTTGTAACGCTGTTAAACTGGTTATAGCGATATTTTCAGAGACACCACTTTAGTAAAAATATAATCTGCTCACAAGTTGTTCTTATGTTAAATCAAAGGTTGTAGAGGATTCCAAACTGTTTGTGGTTGAGCATGACAAGTAAAATATATATTGGACAGTTGGACAAAATGGAATCCACATTAACCTTTTTTTCAATAAAAGGTAAATATTTTACTTAACTGTATGCAGACATCCTAAGCCCCTTTTGTCGGAACATAACAAAAACTGCAGATCGGAGCAATCGACAATTGAAGATCCTGTTCCAATGATTGGATGGCAAAATTAGCAAGCCTAGCAACAGTTACCTTCTAAAGATATGAGTGATTGTGTATTCTACAAAAAGTTAAATTTAATATCTCTAACAATGTTTAGAATATATCAAGAAGTGTCTTTGTTCTCCAAGATGTTTGTGGTTGTTACATGTCCTCTTAATATAACCCATTATTCCTCTTGTTTACGCTTAAGCTTGCAATGCTTCAGTATTGATATTCACTACAATATTTCTTGTACCTGTTCTTTTATATTGAATCTATGGTGCTATTCAACTTTGATCATTTTTTGCTTCATTGAGTTTATAATTTTTCTATTTCTCATATTCATCCCTTTTTCTTTGCACTTGAAATTTTTTAATTTAAAAATTTTCAGCCTATATTCGAGCACTTGCCCTATTAATTCTATACCTCTTTTGTTCAAATAAATTGACACTTATTTTTGGTATTTAGTTGTAAATATATGGGCTCTAAGCTGAGTATACGGTTGTTATGCTGACTAGTTTAGCCTTTGTTAGTATAGATAAATCGCTAGCAGAGGCATTTAACTTATCTATGCTGTATCTCAGGACACTGATACTGCAGCTGCAATTGGGTCGAAGTCTTACAATACTCTAGTTGCTGAGCTTGTTGCTTTTGAAACAAAAAGATCTGAGGGAGATAGTAGGGGTGAAGAAGAAGATTGTGTTGATTTTGCTGCAGCTACAGCTGCTGCCTTAGGAGTTCCCTCACCAAACCTTTCAAGAGGTAGATCATTTGATGATCATCAGGTTGCAGACCCTGATGATCAAAGAAAAGGGAAAGGTGATATCCAAGAAGAAGAGGAGCTGATGAGGGTCTTAAATCTCTCAAGGGCTGAAGTTTCAAATCCTGTTAGTGCTTCTGTATCATCTCTTGGTTTAGATGCAAATTATAAGAGATCTTATGCTGGAAATTGTGCTGATACTTTTGGGGAACAAGCCAGAGATGATTGTAACAAAAGCAACCACTCAGATTCCTTTGCATCGCAAGAATGCAATGCATCTACTGATTTCAAGGGTGTTGTGTTTGCAGAAGATGATTCTGTGCTTTCCAATGTTGTTGCTGGGAATGATACATGTCTGACAGACCATGAAGGATCTGTAATTTATGATATATCTAATAAATCAGAGGAAATTGATATGGTAATGCCCAACCAGGCTACAAATTTCCAGTCTCCTGATAATGGTGGTTCAGACAGGTATTGCAGTTACAAGGACCTGATGATTGTTTCAGCAAATGATGAGTCTATCTCAAAAGCTTGCTCGGGTGACACTTGCAACTCTCAAATTCATGAAAATTCCACTGATCGTTTAAACAAAGCTTCACCATACAATTTGCAATCCTCAAATGGAATTGAAGAGCTTTCAAATGTTTCTGAGGTTGTTACTTCATGTCCTGGGGGTGAGCCGATATATGAAGGAGAAGAATGTATCCTTGAATCTGGACTTCCTATCTATGCAGATCGGGAACCAGTCTATGAAGGTGAGATGGTTCTTGCTGAACAGGCTGAACAAACAGAAGATAATAGGCACCCTGCAAATACAAGTGATGAGGTTGCTCATAAGCATTGTAAGACAATTTCTGGACCTTACTGAAAGCTTCTTGTTTAGTATTGGCCTTTCTTATGACTCCTTTAATGCTGACAAACAATCCTTGAAAATTATCTGTTGTATTTGTTTCTAGGGCAACTTATAAAGAATTTTCTGGAACATAATGCAAGCCAATTGACAATTTACGGGTGAAGTGTCATCACTTTCTGATGTGCATGTTATTTTCTTATCCAACATAAATTTGATTGAAGTTTATATTGTTTGAAAACTATCTGTTTTTGCAGCCTGTTCTGTTTGCAAGATGGCCTTAAGGAGAGAGAACTCTGTGTTTTCTTCCGAAATAATCATTTCAGCACTATGTTCAAGGTAAAATGATAAAGTGGTCCATGTATGTATGCTCTTTAGTTTCTTTGATCTGTATCGATTATGCACATTTTACTCAGAACAGGATAAGATAGTGAAATTCTTATTTATTTATTCCATAATAAGGGATCTCTTACAAATTTTGTACTTGTCGTGTAGTTCAATGGTGAACTGTATCTATTGGCTACTGATCAAGGTTATATGAACCAGCCAGATTTGGTTTGGGAAAAGTTGAATGAGGTATGCTGTATTTGATGTTTGGTTGATGCATGCTTACAGCTTCCTTTTTCTTCTTTGATGTAGTTTTCTTTGCTCATTAATGTTACCTTAGCTTAACAAATTTTGAAATGAAGTATTTTGCCTGAATTCATTATGTTCTTTATAAAGGTTTTTTGTTGATTTCTTCTGTTTGTATCCTTAAGGTCAATGGGGACACAGTTTTCATGACTGGTAATTTTATGGAATTTAAGGCTGACAATCAAGTCCGTGACTCCTGGAATGAACAAAGTGCTATGACGAGTACAGCTGTATGTATTAACACTGTCAGTAGATCAAAATCTTGGAATATATATGTGATTAATTGTTTTTCAATTTGCAGGATTATCTAGCAGCACTTGAGAGCACAGGTCCCTCTAGTTCGGCTTTTAAGTATGTATTTGTGCTTTTAAATTTAGTTTTGTTTAAAAATACATCTCTTAGATGTCTGTAGTAGCATATGTTGATTATAAGTTGCATGAGGAAATTGAACTGCTTTCCTTTTTAAATTTTACTAGGTGATGCTTTATGTACTTGTAGAGAAGTATTGAAGTTCAAGATCCCATACAGATCAATATTAGTTAATTTAATTAGCTTATCATTTTCTACCGTTTGCTACTATTGAGTATAACTGTAATTTTAATTCTTTTTATTCCTATAGGTATTGGAGTTCGTATGAGTCATATGACATGATCTTGGTTGTCTGAAGGGGCAAAATTTATTGAATTGTTAGAAACATGAAGCTAGCTTTGATTCCTTTATTTTATGTTTGGTTTAATTACTACGATTAGTAAATTTGTATTAATACTCTAGGTTTATTCTTTTATATGGCTTATGGCCTACATAAACAGAGGAGTGATGTCACCAGTAGCGAAAAATTGATATAAAGTTTTTTGCAGTTATAATATTTATGCTTTAATTTTTTTTATTGTAGAAATTTTATAGGGATAATTATACTACACCCTTATGGATAGATACTTTGTTAGTTAGAGTGTTACAACCTATGAGATGCTAAATTCTTTCTTGGCTCTAGTGATTTAAAAAGCACTAGGCGCCAAAAGACGCCAGGGTCCCAAAACGCTTGAGGCGCTAGGCGTTAAAATATAAAAAAATATATAATACAATTAATAAATAATTATTTAAATAAAAATATGATATTAAATTAAGAAAATCTAAAGTACAAACTACAAAGTCATAATGCCACATTAAAAGTCTCAAAATTCAAAATAATAAAGTTTTTCATCAAAGTCATTTATCATAATTAATATTATCATCATTATCAAACAAATCATCTTTATTGAGTTCGTCCTCTTCCTCTTGTCCTTCCTCTTTATCAAAATATGTTTTATTCTCTATGTTTTCAACAATAGCAGGAGCCGAGCTTGATACTGTTGCACTCATTTTTCTCTTCATTAGTCTTGTATATGTTTGTAATTGTTGAGCATTTGAAGCTCTTGCCACATCTTATGTCAATCTATCATCTTCAAACACAAGCTCGTCTTCGGTATCTTGCAAGTTGACGCTTATTTCTTCCACCAACCACTCATTTGAATCATCAATATCTTATAATGAGATTGGATTGATTCTATTTTGTAAATCATGATGAGCCTGCAAAGCTTGATTATACTTTATGTAAACAAGATCGTGTAATCGTTGATGTTCTAACCGATTTTTTCTCTTTAAGTGAATCTATCATGCCATATAATTTAAAAATATATTAATACATATATCTAAATAAATAAATTAACTAAAATAAAAATATTTAGTGATCTTTACATGCTCAAAGTCACTTCGGTTTCGTTCATAACTCGCAGCACTACATGTCAAAGTAAGTATCTTGATAGCAAATTGTTGCAAGTTCAGAGTGAAATTTTCAAATAGACTCCACCATTTAGTTGTAAAATTTATGTTATTCTTAACAATAACATAGTAACATAATATATATTAAATTAATCATATTAAATTATTAATACTTGGGGATGTAGTTGTCTTGAATCAAATTGTCATTGAAATTTAAAAAGACCTTCAACATTTTTATATAGAGATAATTCATAAATAATCTTATCTTGCATCTTAAGGCCTGGAACTAATATTGCAACGCTTATATAACTCATTTAGAACTTCTATATCGCACTTAGTAGATTTAAACTTATAAAAAAAATTTGAATTCAAATAATATCCTGTTGCATGTAAGGGACGATGAAGTTGACAATTTTATCTTTTATCAGTGATTGTAGAAGTTTTCTTATATTTTTCTTTATTTTCATTAAAAGATATTTTAATCGTCTCCTTTGCTCTATCCATAGCCTCATAAATATATCCCATTGCAGACTTATTTTCATTATCCACCAATCGAAGGACTTGAACAAGAGGGCCTATTACCTTTAATATATAAACTATATGATTTAAAAAGGATGGCATTAAGATGATATCAGTGACCTTCTTGCCTTTTGCTTCTTTTGCCCATTTGCTTGTCACCCATCTCTCAGAGGTAAACATGTTTCTCAAGTTATGTTTTTGACGATGCACATTTTATAATGTCAAGAATGAAGTAGCAAATTAGGTGATACCATATCTCACCAATTCTTTGTTGCCTAGAATTCTTTTATCATGTTCAAAGCCCTAGTATGATTATAGATAAATCCAACAATAAAGATTGCCCTTTCTAAAGTTCTTTTGATGTTAGTGATCTTTTCAATATCCTCTAACATTAAATCCATACAATGTGTCGCACATGGAGTCTAATATAAGTGTTGTCTTTTTATTTCAAGTAATTTACCTGAGACAAGGGGTAACAAAAATGATAAGATTTAAGAGTTTAACATATTAATTGAAGATAAAGTAATTAAAATATTAAAAAATTCAAAAGATGAATATTACCAGTTAATACTTAGTTGCTTCCATTGTCGGTTATGACTTGAACGACATTTTGTTCCCCAATTTCTTTTACGAACTTATCAAACAAATCATATATCTTATCTCCATATTTCACAAAAGATGAAACATCTATTTACTTCACAAACATGGTTCCTAAAGAATAATTAATCATAAAATTAATTATACTCTTGTGTCTCTTGTCGGTCCAAGCATCTAATATAATGGAGCAACCATGTGTTGCTCATGATTCTTTGTCTCTTTCGTATAATCTAACTCTTTTTTTCAACAATAGAACTCGCATCTCATAATAATTTAGAGGTTTTAGTCCTGCACTGTATCTTCTAATAGTTTAAATCATCTCCTTAAAACTGTCTAAACGAGTGGTACTAAATGGAAGATCAGCTTGATAGAAGAAGCGATCAATGTGCTGAATTGTGCTTTTGTTTATTTCTTTATCATAAGCATCACTTATATTTGTTTGTCTTAATTTTGAGCCTCTTGATTGCTTTTGTTGCTTTTGTAATCCTTGAAATATATATAGATTCATCGGTCCCTTTTTATCCTTCTTAGTACTCATAACTTCTTTTCCTTTTTTATTGTGTATATTTTTTTCATTTTGGTTGACACTCAGAAGAATCTTTATCATCCCTGATATGTTCAACATTATCTCTGGTAAATTTTCATAAGATTCATTCTTTTGCATTTTCTTTTCATTCATATAAGCCAACAACTATTCTTTTACCTCAGGTGGACACTTTTTGCAAGTTGTTGCATTTTTGAAATTCCTACTAAATTTTGCTTTGCACGAAAAATACCACATATAATATTATCACAAAAGATGCAAGTAACTGCATTAGAATCTTTAGGATCCTTTAGATAATTATACTTCCATGCAAGATCGTTTTTTAATGTCATTGGAGAATCTATGGAGTTGCTATGTACATATGCCATTTATCTTGGAAGTTGGAACCCTAACAATAATTTCAAATAAATAAATATTAATATTATTAAAATCAAAATAATTTATTATTAATCTAATAAATAAAAAATATTGTTACCAGTATACTGTTAACAGTGTACTGTTAATAGTATACTATTAATATATTGTTAATACACTATTAACGGTATACTGTTAATAGTATATTGTTAATAGTAAATTGTTAACTGTATTGTTAACAATATATAGCAAATTGTTAATTATATTGTTAACAATATACTGTTAACAATATACTGTTAACAATATACTTTTAATATACTGTTAATGTACTGTTAACAGTATATTGAGTCGAGTTGATGTGAGAAGAGTAGAGACGAGGTTGCTGACTTAGAGCGGAAGCTACTTACTGAAAGTAGTGGCAGTGACGGTGGCGAGCATTGACGGTGGCGGTGATGATAGCGGAGGCGGAGCAGCAGCGGTGGCCGAAGAGGCAACGACAGCAGAGAGAATTGTCGATGGCGGAATCACGAGTAAGGTTAGGGTTGAGGAAGTCGCAAGCGGGAGGTGGGAAGCTGATATCGGTGTGTTAGTTGGTTCGATTGAACCAACAAACGCGAATGCGATCGAACCAGACCTAAAAACCTAGTTCGATAGCCTGATATAACCCGGGTGCTCGCCCGGAGCACTCAGCCTGAGCTCGGGCGAGTGCCCAAGCGGCGCCTCTTTGAAGCACGCTGCCTAGACATTGAACGAGGCGCTCGGGCCTCGCCTCGCCTTGCCCAAGCGCCTAGGTGAGTGCCTGATCGCTTTTTGAAATCATTGCTTGGCTCACATGTGCTTTTATAAGTTGTATCATTTAAACCAGCATAGGTCATCCTTTCCATTGTCCACCTATCATCTGGAGCAAGGTGTCGGTTTTAATGGCAATATATTAACCACTGGTCAGACTAGTATGTTTCCGGCATACTGTCTGATTGTGCAGTAAAATAAAATTTAAAATAAAAATATGATGAATTTCAGTAAAACAGGAAAAGAGAAAGGAGGGGAGGAACATGCCTTTTGATTATTGTATTCTTCCTCTATCTTTTTCCTCGTTTGCTTGCTTTCCTTGTTGGTGCTGTCTTTGAACAAGTGAGAAGAGACCTGGCCCTAGCCTCTCGCTTCTCATTGTCTTCCTCGTCTCCACTCCACATATTATCGGTGTCTCAACCTATTTCTCCTATGAAGAATCACAACTTGTTATATTAGAGTTTTGACAGGTTTTTTTAGATTAAAGAAGGTTTAGATCAGTATTTGTAAGTGCTACATCATGATATCAGTCTGTTATATAAATCAGGATCAGTTCAGCTGCCTATCTTTGCTTTATCTGAACATACTGATCAGAATCACCTAGTTTACAATCTGGTCTCTGATTAGACCAGTACATACCACATGGTATTTCTTATTTCTCTTGCGATTAGAATACTTGGTCTGGAGAACAAGTGTTCCATCTGTTTCGAATTATTCATACTTACAATCGAGGAGGTAAGTAAATTTAGAATTTGGAGCAATTGCATCTTGCACTATTAAGTGCTTAATCTATAAGCTTCTTCTGCAATTTCTTGATTGTGCATCCCTCCTGAGCACTTCATGATCAACCACAATGTTCACAATTTCAAGGTACATTGCCTTCACCAGCTACTGGAAATGGTTTTGGAGTAGATACTATTGTCACCGGCTGTGGAGCATGCTATGTTCTGCAGCTTAGCAATCACTTACTGTGATCATATATAGTAAGATCATGGGATCTGAACTCATGAAGTTCAGGAAAGATCATTACAAGATCATTTAAAAACAACTAATCTCTAACTACATTGTCTTGTGATTTTCTGTGTATGCTTCGATCTTTATGTGAATACAAGAATTGAGTTGAAGCCTGCTGATTGCAAATTTTAACAAAGCAAGTTTATTGATATGAATTTAAATGGCGATCAAGGATAACCTAGCAACTAAAGCATATAGGTCTCAACTAAACCTGGATCACAACCTTATTACATTACTTGCAAATGGCGATCAAGGGAGGAATGATGTCTTCCTATTGTCAATCTATCTGAACAAGAAGCTGAGTCCAACCACAACAAATAGCATATATGAAGAAAGTATACAATAATTCTTGTTCCTTTTTGTCTTATACTGGATCTGGGTGTTTCTTTAATTGTCAGTGTCTCATGTTCAAATGTGATCTCTTTTCCTATATTTAGACATGTATTCCCCTTTCTCAGAATGTTAGAACCCTTGCGGATTCTAAGCTTGGGGTGATCTCTATAGGGGATCGGCCTCCTTGGAACTCTATAGGGGTTCCTCTCTCTTTGGTATTCTGCCCAATGACTGAAAATAATATTGATCTATTGATGATGAAAAGAGGGGAGAATACGAGCTATTTATAGGGATTTTAAACCCTAACTCCTAATAGGACTCCTACTCCAACAAACTTCAACTTTTAATCAACTCCTAGCTGGCCTCAACTAGGAGTGGCCGGCTGCTAACAACTCCTAACCCTAGTTGGATTCTAACCCTAACCCTAGCCAGCCTCTCTTAAGAGGACGAGGTGGCTTTAAGGCTCCCATCCCATAAGGATTCCTCTGTAACCCTAGCCAATCACTTCTTTACTAGGGAGTGGCTGCTAGATTATGATTTATTACATTCATGACTCGATTGACTATGATCCATATCCAACTCTGACTCATAATCAAACTTCAGTTCAGTCGAATCCTAACCGTACAAGGATTTGGGCTGATTTATTACAATAGACTCAAATCTTCTCCTAGTCGACCTAATGTCAGGTCTAGGTTGGACAACAAGGCCTAATCTAAGGACTCGACTCAATCGACTAGGACCCGATTCAGTTGGGGTCCTAACACATGACTACCACTCTACTTAAAAAACTTCATTACTTGTTAAATTGAACTTAAAGAACTCATAAAACCCTCTCCAAATTTGCTAATCCTTCAAAATATCCTCACAACATGTCACTGTAATTGCTCTTCTTGGTACTTGAAGAGTTATCATGTTTTCAACCATCAAAAGGGGTTGTTAGCAGATATAGGCAAAAGAAGCACAAACTTTTTTAAAAGATTGAAATAACAAATGATTGAAGGGGAAAGGAAGAAATGCCTCTTACCGAGGGTTTTTACTCCATCTAGATTTATTTTTATTCACCCTGACATGCTCAAATATCATCTAGAATGCTCCCTAGGGATTTTGTGTTTTTTTCCAGTCTCTAAGACTACAGGAAGGTGACAGGAAGGGTAACATACCTAGTCTTCACTGCATCCACTGTTGTGATTTCAACACTAAGTTGGTTTAGTGAACAAAGGTTACCTCACAAGTGTATAAATTGTAATTTTCCATATTTTTTGTATTTTATTTATTTATTATTATTATATTTGGGAGTGTTGTAGTTTGTTATGTGCATGGTTGCGTATTCAGAAGTGTTTCTTTCAAAGTTGTTAGGAAGTGTTTAACTTTTAGGGTCCCATTTGGTATGAAATTTTGATATATTTATCAAAAGTTCCAATAAGTGTCCAAATCCCAAGTAGTGATTTCCTAATAGGAAATTTAAGCAGCTGAGAATCCCAGAATTGCCCACAATACTGTTGGATAATGAATCCCAGAATTTGTATGGTGCAATATGGAGTGTTTAGTTTAAGATATCAAATTGCTAATGAACTTGGGAACTTAAATCATGGGATTTGGAGGATGGTGTTTGGATGAAGAGATTCTGATGGTGGGATTTTGAGGGTGTTTGGCTAAATATCAGAGTTTCACTGTAAATCTCTATGGAACTCCTACACTAACTGAGAAGATAACAGCAACTTTTTTAATTGAATGAAATGACCGTCCAACTGGGTGTATTATTTCTTTTATGTTTACACTAATCCTTTATTTATGTATGACCTTGCAGTTCTGATTTGCAACTGGCAATAGCACTTCAACAGCAGGAGTTTGAACAGCAGCAGCAGCAGCAGCAGCAGCAGCAGCAGCAACAGCAACAACAACAACAACATTCTCAACAGTCATCTATTGCTGGTCGCTCAAGGCTTGTCACTGGTCCTCAGGTTCGTGCTTTTCAACCTCGTATCGTAGGTTTCTTTTCACTTGATTATGTATGTTCCAAACTGCATTTATCTGTTAGGAGCTTTTAATATTTGGTAAAGGTTGGTGCTACCTGCTATTTTGGATTTTATTCTTTGTGTTAGTAGGACAATTTGCAACTGGGGGTTGGTAATTCTGTGATCTAGTTGACCCAGTGCAAGAAATTGGGATTAAAAAATGGTAAATTACTTTACCCGTTAGTAGTCTCACGTTGGATGTGTGTTATGAGATTAGTGTCACCAGCTCCGAAGTCCCGGGTTCAGCAACTATTGTGGGTTGCGTCGTGGACTGCTTTGTGTCATGTTGCCTCGGTCCCTCGTATTGCCGGATCTTTTACTGGCGCTCCACCCCAACCCCAAACCCCACCCCCAAAAAAAAAACTTAAATGTTTTTGTTTCTGCTGTTGTAGTGAAGGTATTTGGTTGACTAGTAGTAGTAGTAAAAGGGGTTTGCAAATTCCACAGGTCTCCAGAAACGCTGGCGCTGCACAGAAAAGCGAATCAAAAACCAAAGAGAAATGCATTGTCATGTGAGATGTAATTTGTACCCCTTTTTAAAGTTTTGGTGTAAATATGGACATTGTTTGCAATAAGTCCTAAAAAGTCTAATACACTTGTTTTTGCTTGAGAACACTCCAACATCATTTTCAACATCCTTTTTCTGATTTCGTTCCAGCTTGACGGTCAAATAAATAAATAAATAAATAAACAAATAAACAAGATAGAAAAATTTCAATTTCTCGAGTATCACAATGCTATAGAGACTTCTGATCAAATTAGATCAAAAGTTTGGCACAGGCTACCCGTAAATAGTGGTATCGATGTAGCGTGATATTGACCATCGTCAATCTCTCAGATAGCATAAAGTTGATCAGCACTACTTGCACCAGAATGATGTCATCGACCCAACAACAGTAGTAGTAGTAATGCGCCGCAGAGGTCAGTATTACCTGTTTTCCAAATCGAGACGCTTCAATGTTTGATGATTTGCAGAAACTAACTTGCAGAATTTAGCAGAGTGCAAAGTAAATCTCAAAAAGGAAAATGTCTAAAGCCTAGGAAAGTTGATGATGAAATCGAAAAGAAAATAAAAAAGTTATCGTCAAAAAAGATCTAATGAAACGTAGACATTAGTGGTCCTAAATGAGAAAAAGCAGTTTCATATAAAGCTAGGAGCTAAAGATGATTATAACATTAGATACACACAAGATGTAGTTATTGAATTCTTGTGAAGAATACGAGGGAAAAGAGAGAGAACTTTTCCGAACCACTTGTTTTGAAAAGTTTACAGGTTCATGGGAAGACAAAAAGCAGTTTCATATAAAGCTACGAGCTAAAGATGATTATAACATTAGATACACGCAAGATGTAGTTATAGAATTCTTGTTCGAGGGAAAAGAGAAAGAACTTTAACCTAACCACTTGTTTTGAAAATTTTATAGGTTCATGAGAAGACAAAAAGGAATATAGATACAGGACTTGATGATAACCTTGCCTAGAGATATCAAAAAGTCGTGGTCATCATGGCTTTAACGTTAAATTTTATTGCAATTAAAAATCATATCTTTGATATGTTTAATGCTTTTCACAGGACTAATTTCATCCCTAGGAGTTGGGGAAGAACCTTCCTAGTCCTTAACTCTTAACATTTCCCCCCACCATATTAAATCTGAAAGTATGTTGCTTTTCTAGATTTCAGTTTTAGTTGCAAGATACACTGCTTCATCCCCCCATAAAGTTCCTAACAACAGTATCAAGAGCCCGATTGTGGGTTTTACTTTTTCTCATTTTCAATTTTAGTTGCAAGATACTATTTCACACCACGAAGTCCCTAGCAGTGTTATCAAGAGCCTGGTTGTGGGGTTAGGGTTCCGTGAACAGTGGGAGGTATATGAGTGAGAAGCAGCTTAAGACAGACAATCCCAGCAAGTAAAGTAAATGCTTTGAGTAACAGTGACTTCATAGTGAGATCATAATCAATACCCAATATTTTATTCTCACCTTACAATCATGAATCATAAAATAGAGGATATTGAATGCTTTTAGTAACTAAATATCCAAGGAGGATCTGTAGCAATCATCTCAGATGATGGTATAGTAGTAAACAAGAGATAACACTAAGTTAACAGAAGAGAAGAGTAGAGACGAGGTGAGGCACTAACCAAGAGCGAAAGCTGGTAGCGAAGAGTAGTAGAAACGAGGCGACGAGCTGACCTGACCGAGAGCGAGAGGAGCGACAGCAACAACGACGACGACGGCGAAGAGCAACGGTTGTAGTGATGATAGTAAAGACCAACGACTGCAGTGACGATGGCGAAGAGAAGTGATAGCAACGAGGTGATGAAGAGTAACGATGACGACGAAGACGGCGACAGCGAAGGAGGTAGCAGCAGCGATGTTGGCGGTGTAATCTCGATCGAGATAAGAAGATTAGGGTTAGGGTTGAACTGCTCCTTGAAGTAGGCCTTTCCTTTCAATTAAACCAATAATATCTGACAGAGCAACAGACATAAACAACCATTTATACTACAGATGAATTAGATAAAAAGGCAAGATCCAATCCTGTGCCTTTTTTGCGCATTTATTTCAATGTTTTCTTAGCAAATAATTCAAAGCCTTACAATGAAAAATGTAATCACAAAAATATAAGGAGAAATTGGATAAAGAAAATGTTCATAACCACTAATGTAGAGAAAATACATCAAACATGGAATTTGGAAGGTTCTCACAATTCTGTTTCCCATAAGCTAAGGATCCAAAAATAGCTTCATTTACACTTTTCCCTATAAGCATATGAAATCATATTAAAGTTATCTTGTATTTAATCATTTAAAAAAAAAAATCTATATCTGTCTGAGAATATTCACATAAAGGTGCAACAGTGAGCCAAGCAGAAAAGAACAATATATAACGTGGCCTTGTGCAAAGCTTGGGCATGTGTTGTATACTCCTAAGTTAGGCTTGATTTACATCATCAACTTGAATATACAAAGATGACTATGACTGAGAATGTATATTGATGAGCCAACTCATTATACACTGCCACAAAATTTCATACTTTGAAAACCTACTTTAAAGTGTTTTTTATCTTGATTTCATACAAATACTCTAGTGATGCTCACCAATGCTCAAAATTGGATGCCTTCTTTTCTTACTCTTTCTTTTCCAACTTTCTCATGTTTATCTTTATGGTGACTATCTCTCCCACAATTTGGAAAATGGGTTTGGTTGGTCTAAAACTGATTTAGTGTGAAACCTAGCAACTTGTTTAGTCATCCTCGACTTGATATAAGTTCTAATTGTTGCTAACCAAGTTTTGTTGATTAATCAACTAGGATCCAACTTTGCACAATGGATGCATTTGTTTAGTTTCTTGTGTCTAATTATAGTTTGACCCTATTGGTCAAAGTAGTACCCCATAAAATATAAAGGAGCAGTTACAAAGTGTGCAGTTTGTCCATATATTCTGAAAGTAAGATGTTAATTCTGTACATACAAAGAGCTGTCTCAATTCTATTGTAACTTGCCACTATGGGTAACTTATAGACTTGAACCATCCACACAAAATTCCTCAGCTCGAGATAATATTAGTAGCACCCCATCTATCCCAACAAACTGATTCAATTCTCTTTCAATGTCCAATGTGAAATTAAACTATATATCACATTTCTCACCCACTTAAGATTTGCTATTATCAAATCTTAATTCATTGCTGAAAACCACACATTAGTATGGTGCACATGAGGTCTAATTTGGTAGTTGCTCCATGTTGTGATGTGCCTTCAACCACTACTATAGGTAACTCTTTTCCGTTTGGGTCCTTCACTCAAAATACTAATCCATTCTGATACTAATTGTCATGACCTCACCAATAGGAATGAACTATTAACTTAGATCTTGATAAGTTGATCGGACTCTAATAGGGTTGGGTCCTCATCTATTAAGTCATGTTCTTTATTGAATCATGCTGGTCGGTCCAGTCAAGTCAATTAGGAGTCCTAGTAGGAGTTGGGTCTATTTGTTTAGGATACTAGTTGGAGTTGGAGTCTATTTGATTAGGAGTCATAGTAGGAGTTGGAGTCTATTTAATTAGGAGTCATAGTAGGAGTTGGAGTCTATTTGATTAAGAGTCCTATTAGGAGTTGGATTCGGCTAAGAGTCTCTATAAATAGGGCTGTAACTATTTCTTTTAGGGCAATCAATGAAAAGACTTCTGTTTTAGCCTATTGGCCAAAACCCTAGGAGGGCCGATCCCCTATAGTGATCAAGGAGTACTGATCCCCTATAGAGATCAAAGATACTCGATCCCCTCGAAGTGATCGTTTATCTCCCCTTTCCACGATAGAACCCTAGGGGTTCCTATCATCTAGTATCAGAGCAACGTTCCTGCGCACTTTTGCTACTGCCGTTCATTATCCTCACCGCCCCCCTTGCCATCGTCTTCGTCGCCGTTGCACCTGCCACCTTGCTGCAGTTTCTCACCATCTTCGCTACAACTAATATAATAAAAAAAAAGGGAGAGAGAGAGAGAAAAAAAAAAGTGAAAAGGAAAGGGGTTCCTTCAAGCGAAAGGGGTTCCTTCATAGTGCTCTTAAAGCGATAGCAACATTCTTGCTCGAGCAAGAAAGGGCCACGCCTCTGTCTCTCCACTTGCTGTCGTTGGCCATCGCTGTCCCTCCTCGACTGCTGCTCCACTCGCTTGCCGCCACTGCTCTCTTCCTCCCCTCCTCTTCATCGCTCGTCGCTTGCAGCTACAGCCGAGACACCAGCATCGCCTCCTAACTGTCGGTAACAATGATACTACCGCTGCACCCCTTGCCCTCACCACCCCCCCCCGGCATTGCCATCTCCTACATCAACTGCAACCACCACTTATCGAACCACCTACCTGCGCCTCCTCTTCATATTTTCTTCCCCTGCCTCCACCTGTGGCTGCTAGCATCTCCTTCCAACGACCGCTGCCCTAGCCGCATCGTCGTCTCTTATTGCTGCTGCCGCCACTCTCGATTTATGAAGTCCTGCTCCTCTACCACTGCCACAGTCCCATCGGTGTCGTTGCCTCCCACTGTAGCTGCATCGTCGCCTCTTACTGCTGCCGCCACTCTCGATTTGTGAAGTCTTGCTCCTCTACTGCCACCGCCGCTGTCCCTCCCCTCCTCGCTGTGGACATCGACAACAACCGTCGGCCACACAATTGTCGCTCCTCCTTGCCATCATCGCCATCGTCGTTGCCTCCTGCTCCAACTGCTTCCTTTCCTTCCTTGTCACCGTCGCTATTTCCTGGCCAACAGATCACCCCCCTCGGTAACCTTGGTGACGCTACTCCCAGCCATGCCACTATGCTTCCTCTTTGCTACATCGATAGCAACCACCGCAGTCATCTTCCTCCTTCGTTGACCACCCCATCTACACTTCTCACAGCCACCATCGCTTTCGCTGCCTTTCCCTTTACTCTGTCCAGCATAGTCTCACCCTCGTCAGTGGGCGCACATCCCTCGCTGATCTGCTGTAGCGATCAACGCTGCCTTCCAGACCGTAGCAGTGATCTGCTCACTACCTACACACCGCTGCCCACGACCTCGACAAGTAGCAATCTCTCGCTGCCATAAGTGTCCGCTTCCTTTGCAATTGCACCGAGGGGACAGAACTGATGCCCTTGATCCGAAATCAGAAACAGGACTTGAACACTACTGATCTACAATCTTATGCGATGGCTACAGATGATACAATAGACGCAAAGCTTGAAGCTTTCAAGGCCGACATGAAAGAAAAGTGGCAAGACTTCCTTAACGAATTCAAAAGAAGTCTCTCGAAGAACCCTAACAAATTTCAACAGGATGAAGGTTCAAGTCTCACTGTGAATCGATCTGGAGACAGAAAAAAGGAACCAAGGATATGACACTAATTACCCATGCATGAAGTGAAATTTCTAACATGGCAAGATGGAGATCCAACTAGTTGGACCTCACGAGCTAAAAAGTTCTTTCACTTCTATAGAACTCCAGAATAATCCAAGGTGGAGGATGCTTCAATCAACTTGATGGTGACAAAATCCAATGGTACGACTGGTACAAAACCTGTTACGAGGTTCCCTCGTGGGAGTAATTCAAAAGAGGACTTCATGATCGCTTTGGACTATCTGAGTATGAGAATATTGATGAGCAGCTTGCCATAATCCACCAAACTTCCACAGTACAAGAATATTATAGCAGATTTGAATGACTATCAAATCAAGTCAAAAATTGGCTTGCGCGATAATTGGTGGGAACATTTATCTAAGGACTTAATCCAGACATTTTATGTGAAGTTAAAGCTCTCCAACCCCATACCATGATGGCTGTCATATCGTTTGCCCGTATACACGAAGAAAGACTCAACATGGACAACCGCAGAGCTAAGAACATAAACAAACCAGCAGCAAGCAAGCCGCTCACCCCATCTATTCCTAGCCAAAACTTGGACACCCAAGAACTGACCCGAGAGGAACTCAAGGAAAGATCGCTAAAGGATTTGTGCTGGCACTGCGATGAGCATTGGAGTAGAGATCACTACTGCAAGCAAGGGAAGTTCCTAATGATGAACCGATTACAGAAGAACCAGAAGTCAAGGACACAGATCCAAGATTTGAAATGAAGATATAGAAGAAGAGGTAGAATCGGTCACCAGTATTATACATGCCCTGGCCGACTATGTCGACCCACAACCCATGAAAGTTGAAGGAATCTTGAAGCATCAACCAGAGACAATCTTGATCGATACAGGTAATACTAATAACTTTATGGATAAGAAGGTTGCTGCCCGATTAGCCTACCGTATTAAGGAATATTACAAGTTTGAAGTAAAGGTAGTGGATGGACGAATTTTAACTTGCGACAACAGGTGTTCAAAGATAAAGTTGATAATGCAAGGCCATGAAGTACTTGTGGGGTTTCTTTTTTATGTCCCTTGAAGACTTCGAAGTGGAGATCCTCAAAGGCAGAAATGAAACTCCCACTAGCCACCGGATGAAGAGGATTCTTCAAAAGACTATAATGACTACTGCACCAGAAGTCCGACCCATTGCTTACACCAAGTTGAGACCCTACCTAATTGATTAAAGGGTTGTGACGTACGACAAATATTGAAGTGCTCCCCGAATTTGATGTTGCTTAGCCTTGAAGACAAGGCTGATTTGAGGAGGGCGGGTCTAATAGGACCCTAACCAGATTGGGTCCTCATCTATTGAGTCATGTTCTTTCTTAAGTCATGTTGTTCGGTCCAGTTAAGTCAATTAGGAGTCTTAATATGAGTTGAAAGTCTATTTGATTAGGAGTCATAGTAGGAGTTAGAGTCTATTTGATTAGAAGTCATAGTAGGAGTTGGAGTATATTTAATTAGGAGTCCTAGTAGGAGTTGGAGTCTATTTGATTAAGAGTCATATTAGGAGTTAGATTCGGCTAAGAGTCTCTATAAATAGGACTGTAACTATTTTTTTTGGGGCAAACAATGAAAAGAGTTTTGTTAGCCTATTGGCCAAAACCCTAGGAGGGCCGATCCCCTGTAATGATCAAGGATGGCCGACCCCCTATAGAGATCAAGAAGGCTCGATCCCTTCGAAGTGATCATTTATCCCCCTTTTCCATGATAAAACCCTAGAGGTTCCTATCATAAGTCTAACCCATTGATCAAACTCAAAATTCTTAAACCCAAGATACTGGCAATAGAATTATTATCTAGATCTATGAATGTGGAAGTAAACTGGAGTACCATAAATCCTCTCGAGGAGGGAAGCACACTTCACATATGTCTATCTCTTCCTTAAACAGTAACCATGCAAAGCACCTAATAGTTGCACATAATGATGTTAAAAAATTGATAATAACTAAAAGTAAAGTGGCAAGCACCGGACATAATGATATTAATAAATTGGTAACTATTAAAAGAAAAGCAACATGTACAGCACATAATGATATTAAAAAGTTGATGATAACTAAAAGGAAAGTACCAAGCACATACAACATCCAACCATTACAATAACCTTGCTCTTTCTTTATTTCCTACCACAAAGAGAGACAGTGTATACATCCTAAAAGATGAAATAATCTGATAAAGTCACATGTATTTCCTACCACAAGATGAAAAGAATTATGTACAACCTAAAGATTAAAGAACCTCCGCATACGCTACTACTGTTAAGTCATGTTATTACTTTTGATGGTTCCTAGTTAACCTCATTTGATACGTAGGTTTGTGTACTGTTGGTCCACCTTCAGAACAAAGATTTATCCTGCAACAAGATATGTTCGTTCCTCTATGAACTCTAACAATTAGTTATATCCAAAAGAGGAACCTTACAAGATCAGTTCTTCTATCATAAAAAGAATAGATAAGCAAATAAATAAATAAAAAAAAGGAAACGACAAGAAGAAACTAGGCATGGAAGAGAAAGCAAAGACCCAAACAGGGAAGAAAATGATTACGAAAGAAGATGAACTAAAAGCAAATAGAATAATTTGATATGGTCTTGGTGGAAGATTTACGAAACAATAATATTTGGCCAGTTTAGGTGCATATTTACAAAAATCATACAGGGAACTTAGTGTTTCATGGGTTCACATATCATATACGTAATTCAAGAACGTCCAAAGCTTTTATATATCGAGAATGCAGGAAAACTTAGCAATTTGGGATACAATGAAACCTTCGAATCGACATCAACTTGGGATTCTTGAGCAAACCTGGAGTCTTTTGGTCAAGAACCAAGGAATCCTGTTTCACGCCAAGGAGAAGAGGACGCACCGGGCGCAGATCCTGATGATCCAACACGACGCCGGACCACCACCGTGTCACGAGGTTCTTCTCGTCCTTCCCCCGATAGAGAGCCCAACTGTGGCGACTTGCTCCACCACGATGCCAAGCGCTAAGGGCACCAGCCAAGCGGCTGCGATCGGCAGGCGGAGAGCCATCTTTACGCCACCGTGTAAGCCCAGAGATTGAGCGCGTGCGGGTACAGGAAGATGTGGAAGAGGGTCATCCGCAGTGCTCCGGCGACGGAGGGGGGGGGGGTCATAGGGGTCGAGGGAGAGGAGGGGACTGTGACATGATCGTCGGTGTCCGCCATGCGAGGAGGAGGGCCATCCGAACACAAAAAAACCATCGAGAGATGTTTTCCGTTCCGTGTTGCTGTGAGTGAAGAGAGGAGCGGTGCCCAGTGAGACGTCTGACGTCATATATTTACATGAATCGGATGGTTCTGATATATATATATATATATATATATATATATATATATATATATAAAGAAAAAGGGCCAAGCATGAGATCATGGGAC
Organism: Ensete glaucum; assembly: GCA_021527575.1. Lineage (NCBI taxonomy): Eukaryota > Viridiplantae > Streptophyta > Magnoliopsida > Zingiberales > Musaceae > Ensete > Ensete glaucum. The sequence goes on along the minus strand of CM038557.1, from coordinate 40,376,076 downwards.
TTTCTCTGCTTGGAGATTCGTAAAAGTCATCAGCTCAGCGACTTCATATTAATTTACAATACCCATATACAATTCACCAATTTTAAGGAATATAATCTTTTTTTAAAATAAAAAAATTAAATTAAATTAAATTGCATGACATCATGATTCAGACTGTCATTATTATATTTGGGCCACGAAAGGTTGAGTTGGTCCAAATCCGGGAAGGCCGGCCCGGGATTGGAGGATTTCCAGCCTTAGAAAATCCACTAAATCGGGCGTCGGTCTTCGGCTGACCACCTTGAGGCACAACTGACGGCAGATTAGGGGTCACCCGCCGGTAGCCGCCGCCTGATGCGCCCACTTCCTTCTCTCGTCACCGCTGGTTTCACCGCCGCCCTCCTCTCCGCCTTCCCCTTCCCCTCTCCTCCTAATCTCCTCTTCTTCGCCGCTGCAGCGTCTTTCTCCGTCCTCTGCTTGTTCAGGCCACCCTTATTTACTTCCGCCCTTGTCTCCCGCCGCCATCGGGGCCCCTACCACGCGGTGACGATGAGACGCGCTGACTCCCCCTCGCCGTCCCTCTCCTTTTCCTCGCCGGAGTCGCTCAATGATTGGATCCGACCCCGCCTCCCCTCCGACGCCTTGGCCTCGTGGGGCGCCTCCCCCGGCACCAAATCTCTTCATAATCTCTGGCTCGAGATCTTCCACGGTGAGGCCACGCTCCTTCTCCTCCCTCACTCCCGGGATGAGACAAGAGGCGGCGAAGATGGCTGCTCTACCCTCCTCCGCGTTGTCAACGTGGCTGCCGTGAGGATCCGCAACTCTCGCGGAGCCGTCCTTGTTGAATCGCACCAGCTCCTCTCTGACGGCACTATACGCCACCGCTACCGGCCTCTGTCGGAGAAGATGATGCCCGGGGAACCCGTGGAGGAGGCGGTCGCCCGTGCAGTGCGTGAGGAATTGGGGAAGGACGTCGTGAAGATTGTGCCGGGGTCATACAATATGAGGGTTGAGGAGAGGACTTCCGCCTCGTACCCAGGCCTTCCGGCACGATACGTCTTGCATTCTGTTGATGCCGAGGTGGAGGGACTGCCGGAGGAGGGCGAATTCTCGACCGAAGAGAACGGGGAGGGCGTTGAGGCAATGGAGAAGGCAATTTTTGTGAGGAGACATTTCTGGAAATGGGTAGATGATAACGATGGCAGCATCGAGCGAGCATGGGGATGATTAGGGTATATAAAGGTGAAATTTTGTCTTAGATGTGCAAATGCTTTATCTGCTTAATTACTTATTTGACCTGTTATTGACTATAGAAATCTGTTTTAGTTTTGGCCAAGATCCGTTGGTAAAGAGAGGCTATGTGATAGGTATCAATGATATCTATATCAATGGTTTGATATATGGTATGAATGGCACTGAGTTAGATACCAGATTTATTCATCTATTGTAGATCTCATTGCATCCACGATGCTGCATTTGTACAGCAATGGACAAATGTCCATTAGACATGGTAGAATGCACTATCTGTGAATGCTGGTTTGATTTTAGAAATCTAAATGTGGTGCTATTTTGGTAAATCTGGTGGTTGGTTGATGTTGCAGGCACATAATTCTTATTATATTCTAACACTTAGAAAGTGTTAGATAGTTCAGGGTTTGAAGTTTTTTCTATATTTCGGCACTTCTTGAGAACAAATTTTTGTGCTTGCATTAATATCAAGCAGCTGTACTCAACACAATAACAGAGGTTACTGGAACTGATGGCCACGATATTCTTTCTCGTGGATCTATTCTCGCATTCAACTCTTATTTTTTACGTTTGCCTTATGCTTTTTTTTTTTTTCTTTTAATCTTCGCTGCTATTACTCTCTCTCTCTCTCTCTCTCCCTTTTTCCCCTAAAACAACAATCATTTTTTCAAGTATTTTTCTGTTCTGCATATGGATGTTCTGCAGTTGTTAGGTTTTTTTAATTGAATAGGCTAATGCAAAACTTCTTTGTTGAGAGTTTAAATGTGGGAAGATAACAGGAAGATCTCGAGTAACATAGAACAATTAGTGTAATCACCTTTCCATGATAAAACTTAAGGATGATTTTATGAATCTCTGAAATGATAGATTAGTGTAATTTCATATTACTTTTTCTTTTAATGGAAGATCCATGGAGGATTACATGAAACACTGGACCAATTTTGAAAAATTTTAAGGCCATAGCAATCTGTTTTTTTTTTGGTTAGATTGCTGGGATCATTCCTAAAGGCTTGAGGTTGGTAGCTGAAGTTCAGGAGATCTTTGATAATCTGAGAGGTGATTCGAGGGTGTTTATCCTTAAAGAAACTTGAATTTTTAACAATAGTGGAAAGTAGATATGGATTTCTTAGACTGCAAATGGAATCACGTAATGTGTTGAGCCAATTTATCAAAAGTGTTAGTGTGTTTGGACTGCTCCAGATTGTGACATTAGCTGTTGCTTTTGTTTTCCCCATCAAACCGTGCATTCATGTTGCATCTTCTTTTGATTCTTTCTTCTGGGAGATTGATGGTTTTGTAGATGACGTTGCTGAGGAATTATTTATCCATTGAGGTTGCACACATATGCAAGTGAAAATTCAGTAAACAAGGTAGAGAAATACAAGGCTTTATTTGGTATGACTGACCGTTCGGAGTACAAGAGAACCAGAATATCTGATTAGAGGTGTAATTTGAGTCAGAATAGTACCTTAAGTTAGAAAAATGAATATTTAGTCATAGGTCTGTAGCAAGGATCAACATGATCCCACATATATCACAATATACACTGATACGTTCTTAACATCAGGGGTTTAACATGCTATGTTTAGATAGAAATGAGATAGTGTCAACTTATCGCAATATATGCTGCTATCTTTCGATGGAAATGAAAATAGTGTCAACTCATGAGGCAAGATAGAATTTACTCTTAGTTATGTACCTGCTGGATATCTTAGTTCTCAAAAAGACTAGTTTTACTGCTTTTCTACAGATGTAGTGACCTCATACTGTGTTCACGTACATATTATAATTCTCCTTGTATAAAGCTTGTTAATTCTCCAGTACCTCATCATTTCGTTTTTTTTTTTTCGTTTTTTTATATATTCTCTGTATATGGAGCATGGAGCTTGTATTGCTTATAGGGAGGTCACCAATGTCTCAGCGTCATTATTTTCATGTCTGGTTTTACAAATGGATTGTTGGATTTTATGTATGTTCTCCGTTTGTTTTATTGCAAGTTAGCACTCCCAATGTTCAAATTTCGATTTGCAGTCTTCTACTTGATTTTCGACATCATTATCATGATCGACATATGTAGTTGCTTTTGTGGTCCTGTAAGATGCGATTATGTGCATAATATTTATTCTGACCAATATTCATGGGATCCAGTTATCATAAACCAGTTGATACTTTTTGTTCCTGCATGTTCTTATGCTTATTTTTATTTATTGGCTATCCTCAAACACAGATTCATTGTTGGTAAATATTTATTTTCTCTTGAGGACGTTTGTTTGCATTTGTTTTCTAGAATTTAGTACGTTATTTAAGTTTTGGAATGTATTACAAAATTGTGGAGGAGAAAATATGTTGGCATGTGATGCAAGTTGAGTCCCAAGTGGATAAAGAAAATGAAAGTTTGGTGGATATATATATATTTTTATTTTTTAGAGCTGCTTACCTGAGTAAGTTTCTTTTACATACTGAATAAGTAATGGCTCCTAATGCCACATTTTTTATATAAAAGTTATAACATCTGATACCATCATCACTGTAATTCTTGAGCTGTTCACCTTTCTCCATACCTTTTACTTCTGCAAGCAGATAAAAACTACCTTTTTAGTTCATGTCATGGTATATAATAAGAGTAGTCCATATACATTTCATTCCATGAACAAATGAAATGATCGAGTGTGTCATGTCTGTCATTTGATATAATATATATATTTTTTTATTGCATATATTAACTCCAATATCTTCCATCAAACTTTATTGTGACAGGGTTTTGTTCACCAAGTCTAGCATTAACCAAATCAATTTGGTGGTGATGCCTTTATATCCAGTCCCTAACGTTTGCCTTAGCTAAGTATTTGGTGTTAGTAAACTTGCCTAGATTAAAAGCTCAAAAGTTGCATAGACAAATGTTTTGGTTCATTAGACACGTTAGTTTGTAATTCTCCATATGAGTCCATGTGAATATGTGATGTATATAACCTATGGCATATTTATCTCTACTATAAAATCAAACGTTGTCCAAATCATGGTGGCTTTCATGTTTGATGAAATATATTTATGAGACCCCCCCCAAACTAGATCAATCTCATTATAAATCATCTTCATGGCTTTCCATCAAAAAAAAAAAGAGTGATACATGTTATATTAGTCTCACGTTGGTAAAAACTTTTGAAGGTTTATAATAAATATTTTTTTCTCCAGATGTTAGATTGATCTTACTTAACGTCGATCTTAAAGGTAGATCATTTGACGCCATCGATGAAACCACCACCGCTCACCAATCAGAGTTCATAATTTTATCACATCAGTATCCTTATGATTGATCTCTCCAATTAATATTTTCATATTAATATCCTTGTGATAGAACTTGAATGAAGTTACTAGGTGCAAAGGAGAGCCAAAACAATAAAGTTTAATAATTTTGATTTTATGAAACTAATTTTTGAAATATAACATGAAAGGTGATAGAAGTTGGATAATTTTTTTTTTAATTTTTATAAATGGAACTTCGATGACTTTAAAAAAAAAAAAAAGAGATATCAAAAGAAAAGAATATAAGATTTTATGTTAGTGTGGTGTTGATTCCCATCACTCTCAATCTCTCTCTAGACATCAATGTCTCCAAAGTCATCTTGTCGTAGCCCTGGAGTTATTTTAAATCCTAATACCAATCGAACAGCTGTTTCCACCTAAAGTTTAAATTTAATATGCTAACAAAGAACATCAACCACTCGTTAGCCACATAGTTACAAGAACTTAATGAACAAAACCACAATGACGTGTGTGTGTGTGTGTGTCATTATCAACTGAGATAATGAGACTTCACCAAAAAAAAAAAAACTTTTAGGGATATTGCATCGTCTGAATCAAAAATTTATTCGAAGTTAAAAATCATCAAAGCAAAACATATCAAAAAAAAAAAAATCAATCACAAGAGACAATCTTAATAAGCTATATATATACTGTTATCACACACATATTGCATGCGGTTGACGATGTGAAACGTCGAATTATTGGTACCAAAAGTCTTTTTGTGAGTAAAAAGATCCACGGAAACTTTGACCATCCCAAACAAACATTGGCCATTTATTTGCACGAAGGATGGCATGCACCGTCGCTAGAAGCCAACTTGTAACGTCACCGGCCGGCGGCGAAGAAAGATACTCCCAATGCTATAAATTTGCGTGCCACATCAATCTTGTCGTCGGTTCTATTGCTATGTCATGATGTGATATATAATAATAAAAATGCGAATCCATCTGTGATAATAAACTAATTTTAACATGTCATCAATTTTGTGGTAGCCAACTTCCGTGAGACTGTTGTGATGGTATTAGCTGCAGACAGGCCACGGTCGAAACACATCGATCGTTTTGATATTTGATTTCACTTTTTGGAAAGGCTTCAGACAATATACCCTTTTTATCTCATCCATTTTCTGGTCAAAGTAAGCTTTCTTTTGAACTTGTAGATCAAAACCCAAGTAAGTGATACAAAGCCTTTGACACACTGTTGCTAACAACAATACATCAAGTATAGAGATGTTGGCTGGATAATCTTGGTTTGGGTATGGCCACAAGTGGCTCAGATTTCCGCAGCACAAGCCCAAACTTCTCCTCGAGATCGATCTTGGCTTCCTGAGGCAAATGCCAGTCAAATGAGTGCAGGAGTGAAGCCAGTGTGTTCATCAGCATCTTCTCCGCAAGGGAGATGCCAACACAAATCCTCCTCCCCGATCCGAAAGGGATGTAGCCGAAGTGGTTGCCACCATAATCTGCTCCTCCATCTCCTCCCAAGAACCTCTCAGGGATGAACTCCAATGGGTTGGTCCAGTTGGAGGGGTCTCTTTGTATGGCCCAGACGTTGATGAACACTGCAGTGCCTCTGGGGATGGTGAATCCCCCCACTGTGGTGGTTTGGCTGGGGGAGTGAGGCACCAGGAGAGGGAGAGGAGGGTGGAGGCGCAGCGCCTCTTTGACCACCGCTTGCAGGTAACGTAGATGGGGCATGTGTGATTCTTCTACCGGTCCTTCCTTCCCCACTACTTCATCCAGCTCGTGTTGAGCCTTCGCCATTAGCGCAGGGTTGTGCAGCAACTCGGCCATGGCCCACTCGGCTGTGGCTGAGGTCGTGTCTGTGCCACCTCCTAGCAAGTCCTACCAGCAACGAGGAGGAGTTGGGTCATGGTTATATCGATCCATCTAAAGTTGTCAGAAGAGCATGATCGATCTTAGAGAGAAGTGAAGCTGACCATGATCAAGGCTTTGATGTTCACTAGAGTCAGCGGCACCTCGGTGTCTTCTTTCTCGAGTAGCTCCAACAGCACCTGTAAGAAATCTTTGCTCCCTTCTCCTCCTCCGCTCTCCTTCATCTCACTCATCTTGCTATCGATGATAGGGTCAAACACCCTGTCGAACCACTCCACGAGCCCTCTCATCCTCCTCTCCACCCCTTGCAAGTCGAACCGTGCCAGGGCGGGGAAGAAGTCCGACACGTTGGGCCTCGACATGAGCTCCATGAACGCGTCCGACACCCGCCGAAACTCCCGGCCCACCCTCTCCCTCTCCTCCCCCTCCAGACTGCCTCCCCACACCATGCTCATCAGAAGGTTGAGCGACGCCACGAACATCACCTCCCGCACCTCCACCGCCGCGTCGGCCCGGGAGTGCACTTCCGCCACCATCCTCCGCACCTCGCGGCACCGCAGCGGGCCGACCGCGTCGATGCGGCGGGAGCTGAGCAGCTCGCGCACGCACACCTTGCGCAGCGCCCGCCAGTGTGGCCCGTGGGCGGCCCACGCGAGGTCGCTGCCGCCGTAGGATGCGATGCGTGCGGCAGCGGGGACGTCGTGGTTGGCGAAGGTCACGTCGTGGTTGCGGAACACGTCCCGAGCGACCGAAGCGGAGCTAAGGACGACGCAAGGTTTGGCACCGAGCCGGAGGAGCATGACGGGGCCATGGACGCGTCCGAGGTCGGCGAACCAGCGGTGAAGGTTGGGGTCGAGGAAAGGGAGGTTGCCGAGGACAGGAAGGCCTCGGGGACCCGGCGGGAGGTTCGACCTTCTCTTCCTGAGACATACGAGGTAGAGGATGGTGGTGAAGAGGACGGCGATGGAGAAGGTGATCAGTGCTTGTCTTCTGCTGTCATGGCTGTGGAGGATGTCAAGATCCATCTGGGAACTCTTCAATTGGAAGTAGTCACAAGGCGTTGAAGCAGGAAACCTACGCAAACTACTTAAACATTGTCGTCCTCCAAAATGGTTAGGACATGGAAGTCCTTATTTATTAGTTTCTTTCCTGTTCATTCAAGAAGATAACGTGTGGTATGGATAAAATAATAGCAATTGCATTTGAACTACACGCCATAGATTGTTTCAATTTCATAAGAGTATATGCCATGATCGATTGATTACGTTACAACTATTCAAGTGTAGAATTCATTGGCCACCAAGAAAGACCAAAAAAAAAAAAAAAAGAAAGAAAGAAAGAAAATCCATCTTATAGGAAGAAGTATAACAACAAACCATAGAATTCCAATTATTTAATATTCGTTACATTATCTTTTACAGTAACATCTTCTAACGCCACTAATATTCTTAGCACATATTTATGTTATCTTAAATGTTCCTTCTTCATTTCGTATATTAAATAAAAGGATTTTGTATATTAAATAAGATATAGGATGTGAAGTGTTAGGAGGCGTAGATTATTAATTAAAGGCTGCAGATTTTTCAGAAACACATTGGAAGTGTATAGGAGCATAATGCCAAAGAAACAATGGCCAAATCATCAAGATTAGGAGGGAAAATAATTGGCATTGTATACATCCAACTGAATATTTATGAAATTTGCATCAAATTCAGTAAGAATGCAACGACAACTCCAATGATTAGTCTCATAAGACTTGGGAATATATATTGGATTGTATTTATTCTCTCTCTTTGTATTGCATCTGTGAGGCTATGCTAATTGTTATATAGAATTGAAACCATTAAGCCAATGAGAATCTTGAGCTATAAGTTAGTTGGCTTGGCTTAAAAACTATAGATCTTAAGAGAAATCTCGGGCAAGTGACGAGTATATTATGTTAATAAATAAAGATTTGAAGACCCCATAAGAGAAGTCTTTAGTGTTTGGTTGGTGATTGTTGATAGACTAATGGAAGCAATTCTTTTTAGATTAAATGCTGTAGGAATAAAAGTTCAGGTACTGATTTTGTCACAAAAAAAAAAAAAAGGAAAAAGAAGAGACTACAAATAACAATCAAGAAAATTCACATCAAATAAAACTATAATCTTAAAATAGCACACACAAGGTTTTCTTACATCCACCAAAAGATACTCATAACATAAAATAAAACAAACCCTCTTTTGAATTGACTCAAACATAAATCTAAGCTCTTCATCTACTCCATCTCACAAAACGTGAAGAATCGTGAAAATTATCAGTGTTTTTATTTCCTCTTTGTCAAATACCAGTTTTGTAATAAAATAGACACGCTATGATATTTTTTTAGCATTAACAAAGTCCTTGCTGATCAATTAAATTTGTTTATCAATTTTTTTCACAAATAAAAATATCAATCAAAATAAGGAACATGCCAATACTTAGGCGGGTCTCCCTATAAACATCACCTAAAACACAACTAGCAAATCTATCTTTCAGATATTAACAATCAAGTTGGTCATTTTTATTCTCACCGCTGAATGAGTAAAATCGTGAGAAGATTTAGATATTCACTTCACAAGCAAAAGTGATATCAAAATAATTCTTACAACTCAATAAAATAAAAGCAATATAATGGCATGGTTGTGGCAACATCGTTAACCTCATTTCTCTTCCTCTAAATGCATCAAAATAAAGTTGAAATGAAAGTAATGATACAACATATTTCACCAAAAAACACAAGGAAAAGTCTCCACTCACCAAAAGCTAGTTTTGGGTCACTGTTTTGATCAGCGATCTACAGTTTGATGAGTGACAACCAATATTGATGTGGATTCCAATATCAAGTCTACTATGCCAAAAAAGAATCACGTTTAACAATGTATAATTGATCGTAATCACTAATCGATTCAAATAGGTAGGCTGAAGTTAAAATTACCTTTACTATGAGTGACAACTAATCTTTATGGTATTTGTAATAGTCATTAGTCGAGTCATTCGATTATTAAGAATGTTTGCAACTACAAATAAGAATTAAAAAAGAATGATGAAAGCCTCAAAACTAATCAAGACTTTGGCTGCGATCTTACACTTTAAATCATACCTCTTAGTGTCAGTAAATTTTTTTCTATAATCTATATAATGCTTCGGTCAAAGAAAAGATAATAGTATTAAACTTTATAATTAGATAAGTTGTTAGTAAAGAAAAGTTTTTTTTACCATAATTAGAATCAAGGTCTTGAGTTCACCCTCTATATATAAATAAAGAACTCAAGTAATACTTTTGACCTACAATTGAGATAAAGAAAGAGGCTTAACATCCAAGGTTTAAGAGATTATATATATATTTTTAAAAAATATATTAAAGCTTCACAGCTCTACCAAAAGACTTGTTAAAGTTAATTTGGAGAGTTACAGATAATTCTTGGGGAACTGATCCGTCCATACAGTAGTTGCTTCATCTATTCTAGCTTTCTTAGCAACCCAATGTGTGACTAGGTTACATTCTTCAAAAAAATGTAAGATAATAACTGATTGAAGTTACACTATAAACTGTTTGATGTCAGCTATTAAGTGTTTTACAAGCCATAGATATTTAGCATCTGATTGTAGCAAATCTGCTAAAGTAAGAAAATTGGCCTCAATTTGGATTTTTCTAAATCCATTGTTTATTGCTTCTCAACGTAGTGGTGATTTGTGTAGTAGATATATAAGACTTGCTGCATAGAAAATGCGGGGTAAATATAAATTATCTTATGTAGTTAATTATCATTAGCATTTTTAACTTTATATTTTAAAAAATAGTATTGGAGTTCTTACACTTATAATAATGAAATATTTAATCCTAAATCTACTTACGTGATTAATTTCATCAACAGAAAAAAATTGCATGTTTTGTCATATGTAAAAAAAGGTGCAAATGAAATGAATAAAAATATAATTTTATTATCTTTTAAATTATTAATTTTATATAAACTTCTTAGCTTGATTGATTTCCTCCTCTCCCCTTTTTTTTTTCAACATGCTCACCTATCGTCCCGTCATCTTCCTTGATTGGCGATGGTCTCATTGTCGTCAGTGAAGCTTGCTTTATGCCTATGTGCGTTACGTGCATCTTCACTTTTGCAAGAGTGGAGAAGAAGATGAAGCCATTTCTACATGGAACTTCCCTCTATAACTTAATATAGAGAAGGGCAATGACCAGGGTGCCACGACACTCCTACTGTTCACCGAGGTCAATGAGTTCCTAGACCTCATTAGGTACAACACTGGCTTGGATCTAACAGATGCCGATGGGCAAGGGGTGTTGACCATGAACCAATGACAATTGAGGGAATTAAGGGTGAAGCAAGTGATAGCTTCGGGATACTCGTGGACACTTCTGTTAGTACTAAGCATGCGTTTGTGATATGCACAACAATTAGAGTTGCCGAATGGGATATTGTTATAGGGTGCGACATTGTTGTCATCAAACCAAGTGAGGAGTGGACGACGGTGGCAATATCGATGGGTTTGTCAGGCTCTCAGATAGTTGTAGGATTTTAGATGTCTTTGAAGAGCTATACAGGACATCGGCTAGATGCTCATAAATAAAGATGACTTAATGCCTCAAGATGAATTCGTTAAAGGATAACACCAAGTTGAATTTGCAAGACTTTTATAGATATAATCAAGATTACATATTGCTAAATTGTTTAATGGTAACTAGAAATTGGTTATTAGCCATCCTGTTTGTCACCTTATGATGGTGAACATCATGAAGAAAGTTATTCTTAGATTAAAAATAACTTAGATTGTGGTTTGTGTTTGTATATGTGTCAACAAGAATCAAAGTAGTAAACATGTACTTAACGATCGACAAATGCATTCTTTACTTATCTTTCATAAACCAAAATTGTCCAATGCCATATGTTATAACCGAAAGCTTATAGCATGGTATACCTCTTTTATATATTTTCTATTGTAATGCTGGTTATTTGTTTCAGTCGTTGTGTAGTAGTTTTGACAGTTTATGAGCATAAATGACAGAATCAAAGAAACTATACTTGATAAGAATCACCATGTCAATTCGGCATTGATCATCATTTTCTTTTAGAATATTTTGGATGATTTGGATCATCGACTGTTTGTGAAGATAATGGACTATCAACTTGTAAGGTTCTTTGGGGTATCCAGGAATTTATATGACATTAAAGCATTGATCTTATGGTCTAAATTGTTATTTTCTTCATTTGCCTTCAGTGTGTATATTATGCCTATGCTTTTATTCTTTAGAACAGAAAGTATATGAAGAACAACTTGAAATCTTTAACACTGTAGTTCTTTGAGGGGCAATCATAAATGGTTACTAGATGTAGGATTAACGGTTTCTTTCTGTGAAAATTGTAGGTTCAATGGTTGTCTCCAAGCGATGGTAATCAGTATACATTTGAGGATGATGACAACATCTTAGGCCCTTCTGCCTATAAGTGGTACTCTCTAATTCACCTGCTAATCCAATGATTATATACTGTGAATGGTGAATGGGTGATTGTAGCCTTCCGTAATGGACTTGTTGTAATCATAGTTTTTATACTACCAAATATCAAACTTAGTCGTAATTTCCAATTGAATCTCTACTATTGCACAATATGTACCATGTTCTTATTAGACTGCAAATATCAGATTGCAGTCATCCATGGTATTCTAGGTTTATTTCCTATAAAGTGTTCAGATTTGAATACATCTTTTCTAGCCTCGGAATGATAAGAAATCATTTCTTTTTTCTCATTTTCTTATATGAAATACTCGAAGTGCTTATGTTGGATATAAAATCTTATTTCATTTGCTTAATTTTTAGTAGTGATAGGGCCAATCACCTTCGCTGTAACAATCAATAGTCACATCAACATCAATGAAGCTTTTGAGCTTACATACTAAGCAATACGATGACATCAGACTCGTACTAAGTGTCATATTATGCCCACGCCACTCGGGACAATATAAGATGATGATGCATGATACGTAGTCACCTGAGAATGCACATAATGGTGCCACATGGCATGAGACTATGCTGGTCATAAGATTCATCTTTTTTTATAAGCCATTGAGCTGTGGTGTATAAGGAGGTGCACATTACGATATAATCTCATCATCCTTGAACAATTGCGTGAACTATGGACTCAAGTATTCTCCTCCTTGATCTGATTAAAGAGTTTTAATACGCTTTCTAGTTTGGTTCTTTACTTCACTCTTGCATTTCCTGAAATTTTTGAAGGCTTTAGACTTTTACTTCATTAAGTATACATATCCATACCTAGAGAAATCACTCTTCTTCTGGCGAACTCCTTTGCGCCATCCTGGTAAACTTCTGATACCCTTGGCGAGCTCCCGATGCACTACTGGCGAGTTCCCAATTGCATCGACTCGATGCATGGACTTAACCTTGGCCAATTCTGATTATAATAATTATTCTATCATAATTAATCCTGCATCAATCAATTCTAACAATTCTGTTAGATCGATAACTCATCAATTGATCTTATCATTAAAATCCGAGATTCAATAGGGACTACATACATCATTATATATGAATTCTAGTAATTTCAGTGGCTCTCTCTCCAGTTCCACTAAATGGAGAGTTGGTCAACTTTCCATGAAGGCAAGGCTCGCAAGTTACATATAACTAATAGTCGAATAGATCTAGGTATCTATCCTTTAGTAACTTTGAATCATTCCTTCATGGATATGACTTAGCCTATAATGTCACAACTATTCACTATTCACCTCATCTCATTCCCTTTTAGACATGCTTATATTCATGATATATAGAGCAGTGTCTAGCATAAACAAATTATTATGTAATGTTCCTCTAGTGATAATCTTATCATCCTTAATAATTAAACAACTATTGTGCTTGAAAACCAATTTATAACCATTTAGTGTCAAACACGAAATAAAATAATATTTTTGATAATAGAGGGAACAAAATAACATGCATATAATGCAATAGTAGCTCCACCAGGTAGACATAACATGACGTCGCCATTAGCAATAATAACAACTCTTTCCCATTGCCCATCTTGAAGTCTATCTCACATCTAGCCAGTCTGATAGGCCTTGCCAAAACTTACAATGAATTACAAATATGATATGCACTACTGGTGTCTAATACTCATGTGTTATCACAAGAATCTAAAAAATAGAGACTAATCATGAATGTACCTAAAGTTTCTCCAAGTTTTTTTCTTGCCTTTTCTGTAAGGTACTCCTTGCAGTTCCTTTTCTAATACCTATCTTTACCATAGTGAAAGCAATGACTTTTGTCTTTTGTTGGGCCCTTCTTGACAACCTTTGCCTTGTTGAATCTCGGATTTTGATGATGAAATCAATTGATAAGTTTTATTATATAACTTGTGTGTTAGAGAAAGTGATGCAACATTAACTATGATAGTGAAAAGATATTACAATCATATGTTGGGCCGGAGTCAAGTTCGGGCATCGGGTCAAGGTTCAGATGATGCAATGGGAGCTCGTCGAAAGTTCGTCGAAGGTAATCAGGAAGCTTGCTGGGAGCATGCCAGGAGTTCACCCAAATTTTGTCAAAGGTAATCAGGAAGCTTGCTAGGAGCACGCCGGGAGTTTGCCAGAAGATGATCGGGAAACTCACCGGAAGTTTAGCGGAGGATGTCGGGAAGTTTGTTGAGAGTTAGGAAGATCAATTGACATGTCAATCACAAATAATTATAATTGTGTAGTGTGTCATAGTTAGCATCGTAAGTGAGTCCTAATTGAGTTAGATTTGGAGAAATCCAAATTAACTCAATTTGAGGCAATCGGGTCCATTTTGGGTTAACTTTGAGCTAAGGTTAAGCTTATTTTGCTGACCTAGAAAGGGGTCAATAGGTGGTATACTTTGGGTATAAAACAGTAGGAGAAGTACTGTTCTCGAACTGTCTAATGGTACTAGGCAACGACAGTACCACCACTGCCAGTTTTCTGGGCATTTTTATTGGTAATACCGTGGGTACCCGATTTTTAAAAAAATATTAAATTTTGGCTCTATTTTGTAAAGCCAATTGGAGTCTATAAATACCTCAAGTATTCTTATATTAAAGAGCAAGAAAGTGATAAGAAAGTGAAAAGAAAAGTAAAGAGAATATTATAAAAATTCTATAAAAATTAAGAACTTCTCTAGTATGGTTCAAGTGTAAAGTGAGGTTAGGGGAAGAGTAGAAGTTTATAAAGATTTCTCCCTTGAACCTATGAAAAGGAGAGTGTAAAGGTTCTTCTCCTAAGCTTGGAAAAGGAGAAAGATATAAAGGGCTTTAATCTTCACACGTGGAGAAAGATATTTAGTGGACAATGACGAATCTCGACGAAGGAGGACTCGGAAAGTGGATGTAGGTCAAGTTATTGACCGAACTACTATAAATTATATGAGCCTTCCTTACTTGTTCTCTTTCAAACTTGTTTTTTATTTTAGTAGCCCTTAGCTAAATTGAGATTTTTCATTCAATTCTGAGTTTAAGTCACTCCCAAATCTGATCTTGATAGGTTCTAAAAAACACACTTTTGGTTTCAGTTTTTACTTTAAGTATATTTTTCAAACCAAGTCTCTTAAAACACTTGCACTAATTCACCCCTCCCCTTTTAGTGCCAACTCAGTCCTAACAGTTGGTATCAAAGCTGGTTACACTCGATTGGATTAACATCCAAGCAAGTTAATGACTTCTTTTGGCATAAATGAGGGACACTCTATTATACGTCCTCCCATGTTTAATGGGACGAATTCCACATATTGAAAAACTAGAATGTATATATTTTTTTATTTTGATGGATTTTGAACTAAGGAATATTGTTGAAATCAATCCGATAAATGATTAGAATGATCATGAAAAAAAGATATTTTCATTAAATGCCAAGGCTATAAATGCTTTATTTTGTGCTTTAGATAAAAATAAGTTTAATCGGGTGTCTACTTGTGATTCAGCTTATGATATTTTACACACTTTAGAAGCCACACATGAAAGCATAAGTAGGGTAAAGCAATTAAAAATAAATATTCTTATACATAACTACGAATTATTTAAAATAAGACCAAGTGAAACTATTGGTGATATGTACACCCGCTTTACGGATATCATCAATAGTTTAAAATCTCTTGGTAAAGTTTATTCTAATATTAAACTTGTTAATAATATATTGAGATCTTTACTTAAAAGTTGAGACTAAAAAATAACTGCTATATAAGAGGCTAAAGACTTGAACAACCTACCTCTTAAAGAACTAATTGAGTCTTTGATGACTTATGGAATGAGCTACAAAGCACATGATAAACTTGAAGAAAACCTTCTAAAGTATAGGAATGACATTTCTTTGAGAACTAAATAACATCTTCCAAAGAACATAAAGGACTTAACACTGAGAACAGTAGATGACTCCTCGAGTGAAACCTCGAGTGACGAGGATAATGATATTGCACTAACTAATAAGAAAACTAAAAAAATTCATAAAAAACAAATCATAAAAATAAAAATGAACCCAAAAAGGATAATATAATATGTTTTGAATGCAAGAAACTAAGGCATTTCAAAAGTGAATGCCCGTAGTTGAAGAAAAAGATGTCAAACAAGAAGAAGGCTTTCTCAGCAACATGATAGAACCCCGAAGGAATTCTACTGCTATTTGATCTCTTGAAAGGGGATCAAACCTTGGAACGCTATAGGGGTTCCTCCCTTCTAGATAGTCAGCCACAAGGCTGAAAGGAAATTGATCTCTTACTTAATCAAAAGCGGTAGAAGCTACATGCTTATATAGGGCTCCAAACCCTAACCCTAGGAAGGCTCCTCTTAAAGCCAAATCTCTTTATTACCCCTCCTCCCTAGTTGGCTTGCCCAATAACGGGGAGGTAGCTGCAATAAGCCATGCACCCCCTGCTCAAACCCTAGCTGACCTATCCAGTAAGGGGGTGCAACAGGTAGGAAGCCCTAAGACCCCAAGATTAAACCCTAGCGAACCTGCTTTATAAGATAATAGGCGGCTAGATGGGGTTTTTTATAATCTCTCAGGGATTTTTACTAATTGCTACTTGATTGGGTAGGACCCAACCCTGTTAGGGTCCTATCACAATATAAGATGATTCAAGCTCATCATATGAAGAAGACAACACCAAAGAAAAAGTTGCCGACTATGCTCTCATAGCCATCCTTGACAAGGTAAGTAGATCTTTTGATGTTTCATTTACATATAATGAATTATTAAATACATTTCATGAAGTTTTTGATGAATTTAAAAAGATTAGCAAAACCTATAAATTAATTAAGAATGAACATACATCACTAGCTAGTAAACTTGAAAAAATGCATGAAGCATCAACATCCATAATTCTTGCACTAAATATGAAACACTAGAGGAACTTAGAAAGAAAAATATTATAATGTAATAAACTTTAGAAAAATTTAAAATAGGAAATAAATTTCTAAACATGATCCTTGCAAATAAGGGTAATGTTTATAGGAAAGAAGACATTTGCTTTGTGAGCAACACTCAACAAAAGTCAACTATCTTCGTTAGAGGACCTACATTAAACTGTTCACGTAAACTTAAATATAATTTTTGTGGTAGACTAGGACATTTTGCTTATAGTTGTTCATTTAGAAATTATGATCTACATAAATTGATTTGGGTTCCTAAATGAACCATAAACAACACAATGCTCTTAGTTAAATTAGGTAGAGCTTTTCATGAGGGATCCAAAGTCAAATGGGTACCCAAATTAAAACTACTTTTCTTGTAGGTCTATCTCCAAATAAAGGCTAGGAGCACAAAATGGTACCTTGATAGTGAATGCACAAGGCACATGACTAGAGATCCAACTTATTTTTCTAAGCTTACTAGCCTAAATAAACGAGTTGTCACCTTCGGAGACAATAATAAGGGAATAATCATAGGGAAAGGAACCATAGGTAATAAATCAAACCTTTTGATTGAAGATATGCTATTAGTTGATGGTTTGAAACATAATATTAATTAATTATGTGATATAAGGATATATTATTAAATTTGAATCTAATGCTTGTATAATTGAAATATCACACAAAAATAAATCTTTGATTGCCTTAAGAAATAATAATGTGTATACTATTGACATTAAAATTTTTTATAATGAAATATGCTTTTCAGCTTTGAATGATGATGCTTGGATTTGACATAGGAGACTAGGTCATGATAACATGAAACTACTAAATCAAATCTTAATTAAAGATTTAGTAAGAGGTTTACCTAGTATTAACTTCGTTAAAGATAAAATTTGGGATACTTCCTAAATATAAAAGTAAATAAAAAGTAGTTTTAAGTTAAAAAAATCAAATAAGCACCTCTAGGCCACTATAATTGATCCATATGGATTTATTGGACTAATTAATATTACAAGCTTATGAGGTAGTAAATACTCATTCATCATTGTAGATAATTATAGTAGATATACTTGGACTTGCTTCTTAACACATAAAAGTGATTCTTTTAAATACTTTTCAAAATTTTACAAACTTATTCAAAACGAAAAAGGTTTTATGATTTCATCTGTACTTAGTGACCTTAGTGGTGAGTTTCAAAATAATAGTTTTCAAACTTTTTGTGAGTTAAATGGGTACAATCATAATTTCTCTACTTATAGAAATCCATAACAAAATAGAGTAGTGGAAAAAAAAAATAGGAGCTTATAAGAAATGACTAGAACCATATTAAACAAATATAGCTTATCTAAATATTTTTGGCCGAAGCCATTAACATGACATGCTATGTTATTAATATGGTTCTTGTAATATCATTACTCTCTAAAACTCCTTATGAATTGTGAAATAGTAAAAAAACCTAATATTTCATACTTCAAGATATTTAGTTGTAAATGCTTCATTTTAAATGAAAAAGATGCCTTAGAAAATTTTGATGCAAAATCTGATAAAGGTATTTTTCTTGGTTATTCTTATACTTCAAAAGCTTATCTATTTTTAATAAAAGAACGTTAGACATTGAGAAATCTATTCATGTTACCTTTAATGAGATTTCCAAATGTAAGAAGATTGATTTTGATGATGATTTTAAATTTGAATAAAAATCTTTCTAAAAGCAACTTGGATGAATCTACTTCTAG
Source organism: Ensete glaucum (assembly GCA_021527575.1). Classification (NCBI taxonomy): domain Eukaryota; kingdom Viridiplantae; phylum Streptophyta; class Magnoliopsida; order Zingiberales; family Musaceae; genus Ensete; species Ensete glaucum. The sequence goes on along the minus strand of CM038557.1, from coordinate 40,357,560 downwards.
CTTCTTACCCAAGAAATAGAAGTATGTAAATATTCATCCTAAGGAGCTTATTATAGGAGATATATAAAAAAATATTCAAACTCGTTCTTCCTTTAATAATTTTTGTGCTAACGCCATATTACTATATCAAATTAAACTAAAATGGATTGATGAAACCCTAAGAGATGACTCTTGGGTTATTGCAATGCATGAAGAGTTGAACCAATTTGAGAGAAATGAGGTGTGAGAACTTGTTCCTAGACCTAGTGACCATTTAGTGATTAGTACTAAATGGATATTTAGAAACAAACAAGATGAAAATAGTATCATAGTTAGAAACAAGACTAGATTAGTGGCTAAGGATTTTTATTGAATCTTAAATTTTGATGATGAAATCAATTGATGGGTTTTATGATCTAACTTGTGTACTAAAGAAAATGATGCATGATTAACTACGACAGTAAAGGGTAGTACAATCAGATGTTGGGACAGAGTCAAGTTCGAACATCGGGCTGAGATTCGGACGATGTAATGGGAGCTCACTGAGAGTTCATCAAAGGTCAACCGAGGTTCAGATGATGTTATCGAGAGCTCGCCAAAAACTCATCGGAAGTTTGCCAGGAAGCTCGTCGGGAGTTCACTGACAGGTTGTCAAGAGCTCGTCAGGTGTTTACTAGAAAAATGCTGGAAGTTCATTGAGAGTTTGCCGAAGGAAATCGGGAGCTCATCGGGGGTTCATTGGAAAGATACTAGGATTTCACTGAAGAGATGATCAAACAACAAACATTGTATTTTGAGTGTCATAATTAGCATCGTAATGAGAGTTAGTTTTACTAACTCAATTAAGAGGCCATCGAAGACAATCTCTAAGATGATACAATCTTCGAAGGCATGTCAGGCGATTGAATCGTATAGACTGGGCAGTTGAACCACCCAAATATAGTCTCCCAGACTGTCAAGTGGCTGAATCGCCTAGAACACAGTCTCTCAGACTATGTTAGGCGGCTGAACCGCCCAAAACGTAATCTTCGAGACTAGCACCTTGGGATCACTTAAAAAATATTTTTTGGCTCCACTTTTGAAGCTATTTGGGCCCTATAAATACCCCACCCTTTCTTGCCTGAGGCATGCAAGCAATTAAGAGCAAAAATCTTGTGAAAACACTATTGTAATTGAGAGTTTCTGCTCATTTTGTCTTGTATAGTTTTTTATTGAAGGGAGAGCTTTGATTCTTGTAAAAGTTATCTTATAAACCTGTAAAAGGAGAATAGAATTATAAGAAGGTAGTTGATCTTCACCCATTGAAGGAAGATCAATAGTAGAAGCTGGTGGCCTCAATGGAGGAGGAATCGAGAAGTGAACGTAGGTCACGAGACTGAACCACTATAAAATCAATTTGCTTCCTTTTCTTTACTCTTTTAACTTCATTGCTCTATTATTTAACTATCTATTATCTTTACTTGCACTATTACAAACATCTCTACACTTAAATATATTTTCAATATGGTTTTTATTGAGTAAAATTTTTAAATCGATGAAGATTTTTCATTAGTACTAATTCACCCCCTCTTAGTGCCGCTTTGATCATAACAATTGGTATCAAAGCCATGTTTCTCTCTATTTAGTTTAAAATCTAAATAAGATGGCTTTTATTGGCAATTAAGAGAAATTTTCTATCACAAGTCCTCCTATGTTCAATGGGACAGATTATATATCTTGAAAAATTTGAATGCGTATCTTTTTTATTTCGATAGATTTTGATTTATGATGTATTATTGAAAAAAGTTTTCAAAAGTCATCCAATCTAATAAATAATTAGAATGATTATTAAAAATAAATATTTTTTTAAATGCTAAGGCTGTGAATGTCTTATATTGTGCTCTCAACAAAAATAAATTTGATCGGATTTCGACTTGTGAAATTTGACATATATTAGAATTAACACATTATGGCACACTAAATATAAATGAATCATTAAATAAAATATCTTACAAAAATGAACAAGAAAAATACATCCCTAAGAGTAAGAAAATTTTGACATTGAGAACCCAAGAACACCTTCCAAAGAATAGGAAGGAATTGGAACTAAAGAGAATATATGACTCATCGAGTGAAATCTCGAGTGATGAAAATATTGGACATGAACTCTTGACAAAAGAACTAAAGAGTTTAATGAATATGAACAAAAACCTTAAAATGGACAAAACCTACTACGATGAACGCAAGAAGCTATGGTGCACCGAAGATGAAAAGCACAATAAAAAAGAAGTAGAAGATTTCATGCTCGTGGCCAACCACGATAAGGTAAGTAACCCACTTTAAAGCTCTTTTACTTTTAATAAGTTATTACTTTCTTCCCATAAGCTTTATGATAAATTTAGAAAGATTAGCAAATCCTATAAATTAATTAAGGAAGAGCATACATCATTAGTTAGTAAACTTGATAAAATGTATGAAGTAACACCATTATATAATACATTCACCAAACATGAAACCTTACATGATACTTTACTATTACATAATTTTTGCTCTAAATGTGAAACACTAGATAGCATTAAAGAAAAAAATATCATGCTTAAGACTACATTAAAAAAATTTAAAAGTGGAAACAAATCCCTAAATATGATCCTTACGAATAAGGGTCATATTAATAGAAGAAATGATATAGGCTTTAGTAACACTCAACAAAAGCCAACCATCTTCATTAAAGGACCTATGTTATATGTTTTATCTAGAAATAAATATAATTTTTGTGGAAAAAGTAGATACTATGCTAATAAATGTTCATTTAAAAGGCATAGTCTATATAAATTAATTTAGGTTCCTAAAGAAACTATAAACAACTTGATGCCATTAGTAAAATTAGGTAGAGTGTTTCATGAGGGATCCAATGTAAAATGGGTGCCTAAACTAAAACCTCTCATATTATAAATTTATCTCATAACAAGGCTAGGAGCATTAATTAATGTTTTAAAATTAGATGCTCAAGGCATATGACTTGAGATATAATATTCCTTTGGACAACTCATTAATCTTGATTGCTCTAACTTTGGTATGCTAAATGAATTAGAAACTTTATCTAAATTCAAATTTATAAAAGAATGATTTTGATGATGATTAATGTATTGGTTTGTGTGCTTAAATTTGTATATATTATTTTGAGATTAAATGACTAAATATTGAATTTGAACTTGAAAGTCATACAAAATTATTTTTCTTTAAAGAAAAAATATCTTGATAACATGATAGAATCTTACAACATTAAAAAAAATCAGTGGATTTTAGTTGGAGAATATCTCATAGTAATGACTCCACTTAAAAATAATTTAATCATTTGATTTATCTTATTATAATCTTGATTGATAATGTAAAGTTAGAGCATACTAGTATGAAAATGAACTGAAACTAAGGAACCTTAGTTATTGTTAATAAAAAATATTTATGTTAAAATTTATAAAAAATGGGTTTTTGTTGATGATATATTAGTTTCTATGATTTGAAAGGTATTATATATATAAAATAACCCTTTTGACTCCCAAAGATATTTATCTAAACAAAAACCTTTTTATATGAGTCTAAAGTTTGTTTTTTCATGGTTATCACTAAAGATCTTTATAAATAAACTATGATATTTTAAAATAAATTTAATAATTGATTTAATGTTGTATTAGGTAGACTTGAAATAAATAAAAATTTTGAAATGAGTTTGTCAACTGCTTGCACTATATGTAAAGATTTAGACTCATTTATATGTTAGAATGGAGATTGGTTGAATTTTTATTTTAAAGATGTTTTATTATTTTGATGTATTTTTGTAATGGCCTTGATAATGTTAAAGAAGTAACTTGAATTATGGGTTATATGATTAAATGGATATTATTGAATGATAGAATTTAAGAATAGAACATTATAAAAAAGAGAAGAAAAACCATGCTTCATTGTCTAGTATTTTTAAAAATAAAAAATATATTTAATGAGAATGAAATGAACATGGTAACTCACTCTAAAAATTATTGGAATTGAAATAAATTGAAGTTTTTGTTTGAAAATATTTAATGATGTTGATGAAATTTCATTCTTGAAATAAATTTCATAAATTTAAAATAACTCAAAAATAGGATAATTCTTCTTGAAAATATTTTTATCCTATGAACCCTTTAACAAGAGATAAAATGATAACATTATTGTTGAATCTCCTAAGGTATAATAATTTGATGATTCAAATATTATATTATTGACTAAGTTTATGAAATAATTTAAATGTCATAATGATAGTTATAGGATAAAATGAGCTATGATTGGATGATGATTTTTGAATTAAAATTTTAAACAAAATTTGCATATTTCTCCTTTTAGTACTTTCAAAAATATATATATTTGAAATACACATGACAAGTGCAACTCTCTTCACTAAAATCTAAAAGAGTTAAGACACACTTAACAAAGAAATATAAACCAAAGATCATGCTTGAAAATATCTTATTGTAATATTTGTGATGATCTCTTTTGAAAATTTCTCAATCTCTATCTTATTAAGATTTCAATAAGAGATTGATGAATCTATTCATGATATATTTTTTGAAATATCGATTTTGATTATTTGAACTTGAATAAGTTATTATCATGATTTTGGTAAGTTTAGAAACTAACATTTGAAATCTTTATATAAATAAAGTTCGTTTGAAAAGGTATATAAATGTATCATAAGTTTATCTATTTGGAACTATAACATGAATATAAAACAATGATCTTGATGATTTGAAATCATATATAAAAAATGAGATTCTATATTTTCATATCTCATTTTGTGAAATCATGATATTAATTTCTCGATACTTGTAACTTGATAATTTTCATGAATTGAAATTTTGTTTACAATTAATCTCCTAAAATTTTTATCGAAAAAAATATTTATTAAAAAGAAATAGTGTCTATTGATACTTATAATTTAATTCTTCATGATATGATTCCTTTGTACTCATGGTTAGATTTAAAACATGGATGTATTAAAAAATTAAATCATTATATTTCTTGTTGATAATAAAAAGGAGGAGGAATCAAAATTAATTTGGCTAGAAGAAAATTTGAATATTGAATAAAGAACAATTGCTTAGAAGAAAATTAGAACTTTATAAATGCATGCAAAATACTTGATAACAATTTGAGCTTGATATTCTCTTTTGGAATTCTTGATTCTCATTATCAAAATTTACATGAAATAATCTTCAAAATGCATGATTTGATTGATTTGCTACATTACTGGAAATTTTCATAAGATGAACTAAATTGCATTGGTAGCCCTTAATTTTGGAAGTTATATCTATAAAATTGAGTATTTTTTTATATAATGTTTTTCAGAACTCTCTCATTTATTCCACTTTTTTATTTACAAAAAGGAGGAGAAATGAAATATATTTCTTTCTTTGTATAATGAATATTTATGATAAATGTGTTGACATATATATTGAACACTTATTATTCAAATATGTCATGAATATTGCTCCCTATTAATAACAAAGGGGGAGAAACAGAATGATTGATGACATATAATAAATGTTATGTTTAAAATTTTATTATATAATGAATATTTGTGTTGAACAATTGTTTCAAAAAAGTATGTTGAACATTTCTCCTTATTGATAAATATTCAAAAATGATAAATATTCAAATGATGGATATTTATGATAAATATTCATCTATGAATTGAATATTTCTTATTATGTGTATAATGAATATTTATGATCAATGTGTTGACATATGTATTGAACACTTAGTATTCAAATATGTCATGAATATTGCTCCCTATTAATAACAAAGGGGGAGAAACAGAATGATTGATGACATATAATAAATGTTATGTTTAAAATTTTATTATATAATGAATATTTGTGTTGAACAATTGTTTCAAAAAAGTATGTTGAACATTTCTCCTTATTGATAAATATTCAAAAATGATAAATATTCAAATGATGGATATTTATGATAAATATTTATATATGAATTGAATATTTCTTATTTTTGTTGATGACAAAGGGAGAGAAATGATATAATTAATGACATAAGAGAAATATATATTTTGAAATCTTTGAAATGTTTATATGATACCAAGAAGATGACATACTCTGAAAATTTTATCATGTATGGTATCATAGTTTTTGACATAAAATGAATGTTTAAAATATTTATTATGTGAAATATAACAATTAAAATTATTTATCATATGATACCAAGAAAAAGAATGCTTTGAAAATTTTATTATGTATGGTATCATGAATGGTTAAATTATGAAAATAATATACTTGAATTCAAAGTGATGGATTATTTTAATTCAAGTTTGTTATATTGATCCTATGACATATACATAGGGGAGTTAAAGTTAACTCCTGTCATCAATTGATTGTCATTATCAAAATGGGGGAGATTGTTGAATCTAAAATTTTGATGACGAAATCAATTGATGGGTTTTATGATCTAACTTATGTGCTAAAGAAAATGATGTAGGATTAACTACAATAATAAAGTGCAGTATAATTAGATGTTGGGCCGGAGTCAAGTTCGAGCATCGGGCTGAGGTTCAGACAACGCAATGGGAGCTCGCTGAGAGTTTGCCAGATGTCGGTCGAGGTTCGGACGATGTTGTCGGGAGCTTGTCAAGAACTCATGAGAAGTTTGTCGGGAAGTTTATCGGGAGTTCACCGATAAGTTATCGAGAGCTTGCCGGGTGTTCACCAGAAGAATGCTGGAAGTTCGTTGCGAGTTCACCGAAGGAAATTGGGAGATCGCCGGGGGTTCATCGGAGAGATGTCGAGAGTTCGCCGAAGAGTTGATCGGATAATGAACATTGTACGTTGAGTGTCGTAGTTAGCATCATAATAAGAGTTAGTTTTACTAACTCAATTAAGAGGCCGTTAGGTCTTAATTGGTGTAAATTTGGACTCATTATAAAGGTCATTTCAGTAACCCACGGTCAGATAAGGTACAGTCTTCGAAGACACGGTCTCCAAAATGACACAGTCTTTGAAGACATATTAGGTAGTTGAACCACCTAGACTAGGCTGTTAAACCACCCAAACATAGTCTCCGAGACTGTCAGATAGCTGAACTACCTAGAACATAGTCTCCCATACTGTATTAGGCGGCTGAATCGCCTAGAACATAGTTTTTGAGACTTGCCTTTTGGGATCACTTAAAAATTAATTTTTGGCTCCACTTTTGAAGCAATTCAGGGCCTATAAATACCCCACCCTTTCTTGCCTTTGGCATGCAAGCAATTAAGAGCAAAAATCTTATGAAAATATTATTTCAATTGAGAGCTTATCCTCATTTTGTCTTGTGTAGTTTTTTGTTTAAGGGAGAGCATTGAGTCTTGTAAAGGTTATCTCCTAAACTTGTAAAAGGAGAATAGAGTTGTAAGAGAGTAGTTGATCTTTACCATTGAAGAGAAGATCAATAGTAGAAGCCGGTGGCCTCAACGGTTGAGGAATCGGGAAGTGGACGTAGGTCATGAGACCAAACCACTATAAAATCGGTTTGCTTCCTCTTCTTTGCTCTTTAACTTAATTGCTCTATTATTCAACTATCTATTATCTTTGCTTGCACTATTATAAATATCTCTACACTTATATGTATTTCTGATATGATTTTCATTAAACAAAATTTTCAAATCGATAAAGATTTTTCATCAACAATAATTCACCGCCCCTCTTAGTGCCTCTTTGATCCTAACAGTTTTAACCAAGAAGAAAAGATTGATTATGAAGAGACCTTCGCTCCTATGGCTAGACTTGAAGCCATAAGGATGCTTCTTGCCTTTACCTCTTTTAAGAATTTTAAGTTAATTCAAATGGATGTCAAAAGTGATTTTCTTAATGGTTTCATTTCGAAATAAGTTTATGTTGAACAACCCCCCGATTTTGAAAATGACCTTTTTTCAAATCATATTTTTAAATTATCTAAGGCTCTTTATGGTTTGAAACAAGCCCCTAGAGCTTGGTATGAAAGATATAGCTCTTTTCTTATTTCAAACAATTTTTTAAAATACAATATCGATACCATATTATTTATTAAGAATTTTAAAAATAATTTTTTTATTATACAAATTTATGTGGATGATATTATTTTTTATTCTACTAATGAATCCTTATATGAATCTTTTACCAAGAATATAAGCTAAGAGTTTGAAATGAGCCAAATGGGCGAACTAACTTTTTTCTTAGGGTTACACATAAAATAATTAAATGATGATATCTTTATAAGTCAAACTAAGTATATTTTATATTTATTAAAATGATTTGGTATGGACAATGCTAATACTATAAATACACCCATAAGTACTTCTACGAAGTTAGGCTTGGATAATAAAGGTGAACATTTTGATCAAAAATCATATAGAGGAATGATATGTACTTTGTTATATTTAACTACTATTAGACCAGACATAATATTTAGTATTGGATTGTGTACAAGGTTTTAATCCAATCATAAACATTCCTATTTTAAGATAGTTAAATAAATATTTAGATACTTAAAAAGGAGCTTCTAATTTAGGATTATGATATCCTAAGTCTAAAAACTTCGATATACTTGCATATGCAGATGTCACTTTTGGAGATTATCGAATAAATAGAAAGAGTACAACAAAAACATGCTAATTCTTAGGACATGCACTTGTTTCTTAGTCTTTCAAAAAATAAAATTCGGTTACATTATCTACAGACGAAGCTAAGTATATAGCAGATGGTGCATGTTTTTTTCATATTTCTTGAGCCTTTTCTTGAAATTTATATGAGATGATTTTAAATGCAAATGAGAAGCTCTTATATTTCTTGGATTTCTAGAGTTTTTGAGCTTTCTTGTGAAATGATTCTTTCATCTTGACATTTACAAAAGAGAAAATGTGATTCAATTTTTTTTGTGATAAGATTCATGAGCTCTTCTTTGAATCCTCTCTCTTAAGAAACAATAGTATAATTTATGGATCTCTTAAGAAATGAGCTCTTCTTCTTATATGTTATTTACCAATCTCCTTCTTAGTTTACTAAGGGGGGAATAATGGATAAACTTCATCTTTTTATGTGCTAAATGTTAATTGTTTAAAAAATATTTAAATATAATTGAGCATCCCTCCTTTTTTTTATGACAAAGGAGGAAAAATAAAATGCATTAATATCAAATTATGTGTTTGTGCTTTAAAATGAATGTTGTAATGTTTTAAATTTTTATATGATACCAAGAAGATCAATGCTTTGAAATGAATGTTATAATGTTTGAAATTTTTATATGATATCAAGAAGATGAATGCTTTGAAAATTTTATCATGTATGGTTAAATATGAAAAATTAAAAAAATTCTTGAATTCAAAAGTAATGGGGTTTTTGAATTTAAATTTATTTTATTTATCCTATGGTATATACATAGGAGGGTTAAGGTTAACTCCCATTATCAATTAGTTATCATCATAAAAAAAGTGGAGATTATTGAATCTCATATGTTAACGATGAAATCAATTGATAGATTTTATAATCTAACTTGTGTGTCAAAGAAAGTTGATATAGGATTAACTATGATGGTGAAAAGGCATTACAATCATATATTGGGTCGGAGTCGAGTTTTGGCATCGGGTCGAGGTTCAAACGATGTATTGGGAGCTCACTAGGAGTTCGCTAGGGGTTCATTGAAGGTGATCCAGAAGCTTGCTGAGAGCATGCCAGGAGTTCATTAGAAGATGATCGAGAAACTCATCGGAAGTTCGTCAGAGAATGTTGGGAAGTTCGTTGGGAGTTAGGTGCTGGTTACAGGTGCCTTGCAAGCCAATCATGTGAGTGATAACATATGTGACACACTACACAATCTTTTTGCTTATGATTATTATTGGCATATTCTCATATTATATTATCTATTACATATATATATTATCTATTACATATATATATTATGATGTCCTTGGTTCTGTGCAATAGGAGTCAGATCATGATGAGATCACAATAATGAGATCGATTTACTTTTAAACATAGATCCTAAATAATCGTAATTATATGTTACTCAAGAGGGATATCGAAATGACTGGATAGACTGGTATATTATATATTGGTGTATTGTATACCCATCCATAGGATAGAGGCGGCTAGTTTCATAGCCACTTGCGTGGAGACATTGTGGATATAATACAGGTACTCATTGGAGAATGAGTTCACTGATTGATCCGCTTATGGAATGATGTATAGTTAATGATACCTAATATCAGACAGTAATTTCATAGTCCCAATTGTGTATCTGGTCCTTAGACTTGAGATATCAATGATGCATTATATGAGTACTCCTTTCTTTGATGCCAGACTTACAGGTTTGAAAAGTTCTAGATCTGGTACAACCGATTATCAAGATTGGTAGTCAACCTTACGAAGACTATTGCGTATCAATAAAAAATCATCCACTCTCAATATCATGAGAAGAATATCTCTTGTGTGCTTACGAAAATAAATCTCTGGCCAGGGTCATTCGGATTGAGAGAGAAAAAGTTCTCAAGGAGAATTCAATTAGAGCAAGACTTAAATAGATTCTGTATGTGGCCTAATAGTATAATATCCAATATATGGTATCTGAAATATTAGTTGAATGATGGACTATAGATACATGGTAACTATGGATAGATAGTTCCGATGGATTCGGTCCCCTATACCATTTGGGGACTATGGCGCAATAGCCTAGTACGTCCATAGTCGATGAGTCAAGTGAATTATTATAGGGATAATGATCCACTATATTAGAAGGAGTTCCGATGGGAGCAACTTATGGCTAGCTTGGTATTGGACCTAGAGGGCCACATACATATAGTGGATGCTTTATCAAATAGAGGATTGAATATGAGTTATCCAATTAGCCTATTTTTTTATTGGATGAGACCCTATATTAATGGGCTCCTTGTATGAGGCCCAATTAGAGACCAAAAGTGATTATTAGATAGAGATATAATAATCCAAGGTCAGTGGGTAATTGGATTGAGATCCAATACCCACTAAGGTAGGACCCATAGGGTTTTTTGGTGGCTTTCTACAGATAGGAGGGGAGGTACATAGATGATTGGCTGCATCTTTGGCCACCCCCTCCTATTCTCCTCCCTTGCTCTATACAAGAGTTATAAGACTTGGGGCTACGATTAGAGGAGTATTGCTGTAGCGATCCATCATGTGGATACCGCTAAAGAGGAGGACATTTGACCTCCTTCATCCTCTCCATCCGGATCTAGAAAAATAGGAATATACGATCTCCCTAGGTAAACAATCTCTCACATGATTGGCTTTAGGTCAAGTGGGAGATTGCTGGTTATAGGTGCCTTGTAAGCTAATCATATGAGTGATGACACGTGTGACACACTACCTGATCCTTTTGCTTATGATTATTATTGGTATATTCTTATATTATATTATATGTTACATATATATATATATATATATATTATGATGTTCTTAGTTTTGTATAATAGGAATCAGATCATGATAAGATCACGATAATGAGATCGATTTACCTTTAAACACATATCCTAATAATCCTGGTCATAGATTACTCGAGAGAGACATTGAGATAATTAGATAGACTAGTATCATATGTACCCGTCTATATGATGGAGATGGCTAGTCTCATAGCCACTTATACAGAGACACTAAGGATATAATATAAGTGCTCATTGGAGAATGAGTTCACTGATTGATCCACCTATGGAATACGATATGGTTAATGATACCTAATATCAGGCAGTGATTCCATAGTCCCAGTTGTGTATCTAGTCCTTAAACTGAGACAATAAAGATACCTTATTTGAGTACTCCTTTCTTTGACATCGAACTTATATATTTGGAAAATTTCAGATCTAGTATAGTCCGTTATCAGGATTGACAGCAACCTTACTAAGGTAGTTGAGTATCAATAAAGGATCATCTACTCTCGGTACCCATATGTACTTGCTCAAACAAATCCCTTACTAGGGTCATTCAGATTGAGAGAGAATGAGTTCTCCAGGAGAATCTGATTAGAGTGAGACTCAAACAGATTCTATATGTGACATGATAGTACCATATCCAATATACGATCGTTGAAATATTAGTTGGATGAGGGATTATAGATACATGGTAACTATGGACAGACAGATCTGATGGATTTGATCCCCTATATCGTATGGGGATTATTGCGCAGTGGCCTAATATGTCCATAGTCAATAAGTCGAGTTAATTATTATGGGGATAAGAATTCACTATATGAGAAGGAGTTCTGATGGGAGCAACTCACGACCAGCTCGGTATCAGGCCTTGAGGATTACACACATATAGTGGATGCTTTAACGAATAAAGGATTGGATGAAGATCCAATTAGCCCCTATTTATATTAGGTGAGACACTACACTAATGAGCTACTTACATGAGGCCCAATTAGAGGCCAAAGGAGATTATTGGATAGAGATCCAATAATGCAATATTAATGGATAATTGGATGGATCAAATACCCACTAAGATAGGACCCCTAGGGTTTTGGTGGCTCTCTATAAATAAGAGGGGATGCACATAGTTGATAACCTGTAAAGTTAGTGGATAATTAGATGGATCCAATACCCACTAAGGTAGGACCCTTAGGGTTTTGATAGGCTCTCTATAAATAGGAGGGGAGGCACATAGTTGATAGGTTCCAATAATATAAGATTAATTGATAATTGGATGGATCCTCCATCCCTACCTCTGCACAAGAGTCGCAGGATCTGATTTGAGAAGTATCATTGCAGCAATCCATTATATGGATAGTGCTAGAGAGGAGGATGCTTGACCTTCTTCATCCTCTCTATCTGAACCTAGAAAAACTGGGATATACCATCTCCTTAGGTAAACAATCTCTTACAAGATGCAGTTTTTTATTTTTGACTTTTTTTCGTGACCTAATCTTTTGCACGATGATTTGAACTATATGGGAAATCAATTTTATTTTAATCTTCAACTGTATATATGATGCTCTAGCTTGGTTTCCCAACAGCCTTATCAAAGCTAAGGTTGTTCATGCGAAAGATTGGCTTTAAATTGCATGTGATGAGATTAAATCAAAGCCTTATCAGAGCTAAGATTGTTCGTGTGAAAGATTAGTTCTAAATTGCATGTGATGAGATTTAATCACGTAGAACTGTTTTACGTATTCTTGCTACGTTTTTGTAGCAAAGATAACGAGGAGGAGGACAGCCACCTGTGGACAAGCCCCTTGCAGTGGCAGCCACCCATGACCAAGTTGCCTACAGGGGTGGTCGGTTGCAACCATGACCACTAGCAAGGGCGACCGCAAGTGGTAGCCGCATGCGGGCATGGCTGCCACCTACAAGCAGGCCACCTGAGGGTATAGGTAGTGCTCGTAGGGGCAACGCCCACCCACCCATTGGGGGGTGTCGCCCGAGGGCAGCGGTGCCTACTAAAGAGGCGACCGGTGGCGATGCGTAGCGTTGCCACTTGCGCAAGGGTGACAATGACCGCTAAAAGGGACAAAGGGTTAGGGTTTTTTTTTTTGTGGGAAAAGGATAATTTTGCCCTTCGGAATTTAAAAAATTCGGAGGCCTATCCTTCTATTCAAAATTTTAAAAATGCCCTTGATAATTTTAAAAATCCTTTGCATGTCTTGATTTTAGAGAAAATAATTAATTAAATAGTTTAATTAATTATTTATTATCTAGTAATCCTACATGGTGATGTGTACATATGATGTATGATATGGATAAATTATCATAAGTCATCTAATATGATGTGTATATATGTGATTATTATTATAATTGGAGCTTGCGAGCCATTAATTTTTCTTATTTATTTTCGAGTCTGCGTGCTTTTGATTATTTTGTAATTACACAGAGATGCACGGTGGGAGCATGGAGGTGATGGTGGGACCCACGATGTTGTGGCGGGAGATTACAATGCATGGTGATGTGGTGAAGATCTGACAACACTAATGATGATGAGATTAACGATCACAAGGTATTGAGATATGCCTATGCACACTTAGATCATATTGTGAGTGATTAAGCCCATTGGCTTGGGCTTAATCATATTAGGTGGGCTTATAATCATCCAGTGTGGCTTGCATATGTGATATGTGTTATACACCTACTATATATATATATATATATATATATATATACACATACGATGTAGATATATATTAAATATATATGTGTATGATATGACATAGTAGAAGATCGATATAAAACAAAAACCTCTCCTACGATAATATTAAGTCGGTGAGAGTAAGATAATAAGATTGACCCACGTAGCCTTTCACCGTTACAGGAAGAAATTGAATTACGACATAGGTTGAGTTGGTCGAGTCACTCGAAGCTCACCTATCTACGTCATCAAGTTCTTCCTTGTGACATAGAGCATATCGTCGAATGAAACTCATCTTGTAACCATGGTGATGACTTAACTAAACTTGATAGTTAGTCGAGCAGTCGAGACCATGATGATTCAGAGGCCAAACATGACGATAATCATAAGGAGTTGTGATTGGCAAGAGTTGTCTGTCTTTTAAGCTTAGTGTAATTGGTTGAGTCACTCGAGATTGCACTAAGATGCCTATTGGATCCTAATCCCCATTGGAAGTTTGTAAGAGACTTCCGTTTCACGTGTCGAGGGTGTTGTATGATTCATTAGGAAAATAGTGGGAGTACATTAAGATAGAAGTCCATATCTTAATAAGTTTTTCTGTAAAATCTGTATATTATTTATTTATATAATATCTTATTTATCAAAAACATGTTGCTAACAAACCCCTTACATGATATAATTGATATCAACCACCTCACTCGTCCAAGCTACAAAGATTGGCTCCACAATTTAAGAATTGTTCTCATGATGGAGAAAATCATATATATCCTTAACATGATTGTGCCTATGCCGAAGGAAAGGATAAGTAAGAATGAGATCACTTGCAATATGAAGTATATAGATAGTCCTAAAGGATAACATGTGTGTTGATCTTATACTTCAGTACATGAATTTTAACATGACTAAGTATGAGGTGATTCTACTTGAACTTCTTAATATGTTGAGGGAAACTGAAAGCACCATCAAGAAAGAGAACTCATTTCTCTATGTTGGTGAGACCAATACGAAAAGAAAAATTGATAAGACACTTAAGAAGGGCAAAGGGCAAGGGCAAACTGGGTAACACAAAGATTGCCAAGAGAGACTCGACTAAGGACAAAAGCTAGTTCTTCCACTGTTGGTAAGATGGGTACTGAAAAGGAACTATAAGGATTACTTTGCAGACAAGACAAAGTAGAAGCTTGGAGAAGCTTCAGGTATAATCAGTCTCCACTTGTTAAATTTTTATGATAATATATGGGTATTGGATACTGGGAGTATTTATTATATTTATAATTCATTACAGGTTCTGACAAGACATAAGAGATTGGCCAAAGGCGAGAGGGATCTCGAGATGGGCAATGGAGCAAGAGTTGCTTTAGTTGCTGTTAGGGAGGTCACCCTACATTTGCTTTTTGAGAATAATAGAAATTGACAATAGAGGAAACAAAATAGTTTTTGAGAATAATAATTATTCAATAATTATAGATGATGAGATCGTCACTATAGGGACCCTGATAAATGGCTTATATGTGTTACACACTTCTCCACATATCATGAATATAAATACATTTAAGAGAAAAAGAGATTAGGTGAACAATGCATACTTATGACATTGTAAGCTAAGTTATATATATGAGGGAAGAATTTAAAAATTATTGAAAGATGGATACTTAGATCCATTTGACTATGAGTCGTATGTAACTTGCGAACCTTGATAGAAATTGGAGAGAGAGCCCCTGAGTTATTGGAACTCGTACATAGTGATGTATGTGGTCCCACGTCGACTCAGGCTATAGGTGATTACTCATACTTTATTACATTCACTGATGAATTCTCTAGGTATGGGACATATGTACATGATGAAGTATAAGTTCGAGGCTTTAGAGAATATAAGAATGAGATAGAGAACTAGATAGCAAAGATTATTAAGACTTTTCGATCGAATCGAGGAAGAGAATACTTAAGTACGGAGTTCACCCATTTCCTCAAGGACCATGGGATTCTATCCCAGTGGACACCTCCTTATACACCTCTACTTAATGGTGTATCAGAAAGGAGTAATCACACACTATTAGACATGGTACGCCATAAAGACCACAACTTACTTTTTGAACAGAGTTTCATTAAAGTTGGTAGTGTCTACATCATATGAGATATGAAAAGGAAAGAAACCAGATCTTAAAGTGGATAAGATTTGGAAGCTGTCCTACCCACATTAGAAGATACAACCCCAACAAGTTGGAATCAAGAATGGAACGATGCACGTGTTATGATTAATTGACATTAAGAGGGGGGTGGGGGTGGGGTTTGGGAGGGGTGAATTACTGGAAGAGAGATAATGCTTGATTAAAAACTTTTCTTTCATAAAGTAAAAAGTTAACAATGGAAGCTTCTTTTGATATTTCGATAAAACTAATTAAGAGCTGATTTGAAAAAAGTTGAGAGATTGAAGATTCATATCTAACTATCAAATGTTTAATAGAAATCAAAAGTAAAATGAAAGCAATTAATGCATACTCACATTTATAGTGGTTTGACCTCAACCTGGTCTATGTCCACTCCTGAATCCTCTTCTCTGAGGCCCACCGGTGTCCACCATCAATCTTCTTTGGGTAAAGATCAAACCCTTATAGCTTTCTCTTTCCTTTTACTAGGCTTAGGAGATGAATCTTACAACCTCACAAGGGAGAACTATAAGTTTTACAAGACTTTCTTCTCTCCCTTACTCCTTTTCTTTTTCTTATAATTTTCATACATAATTTATCATAAAATTTCTACTAAAAAAATATTATATAAAATATAAGAAAACTTGGGATATTTATAGGCCCCAATTGGCTTCAAAATTTGGATTCAAAATTTAAACATATCTAAAAAAATCTGGGTACGGGTGGTATAACCACTGGCGCTGACGGTACAACTGCCGAAAGCCACCCTGAAAATAGGGTATGAGTGGTACAACTACTATCTGCTACCCAAATTCCTGTACCATCACTCACCGATGGTACAACTGCTAGGATTTTTGAAAAAGTGATTCCCTTCAATTTTCTAATCCTGACTTATACCTCCTATTGATCAATTTTCAAGTCAACCAATTAAGCTCGACCTGAGCTCAATCAAATCTCAAATATGACCCGGTTGCCTCATTGAGTTGATTTGGATTTCTTTCGAATCAAATTCAATTATGACTTGAACCTAACTTCGACTCACTTGATTACAACCATACATGACCATCAAGTCTAACAATTGACCTAACTCTCGGCAATCCGACAACCTCTAGCATTCTTCCGACGAGTTTTATGGTCTTCCTCCGATGATCTCCTAGCGAGCTTCTTGATTCCTTCAGTGAACTCCTAGCGAATTCCCGGTAAGCTCCCGCTACATCATCCAAACCTTGGCCTGATGCCCAAACTTGATCTTGGCTCATCATTTGGTTGTAATTCCTTTTCTTCGTCATAGTTAAATCATAACGATGCTAACTAAGACTTAATTAATTATAATCAACATGGCCAACAAATTCACTTCAAGACCTTCCCAATTCCCGATAAGCTTTTCGGCTTCCCCCATCAATCTTCCGGTAAGTCTCGATCTTCTTCCGATGAACTCTCTTGTGCCATCCTAGTAAGCTCTCGATACCTTCGGCGTGCTCCCGACGCACTTCAGTCGAGTTCCCAATCGTATCGTCCTCACTCCAGCTCGATGTCTGGACTTGACTTTAGCCAAACCTCTAATTGTAATTTTCTCTCTATCATAGTTAATCATATATCAATCAACTCTTAGATCAATAACCCATCAATTGATTTCATCATCAAAATATGAGATTCAACAATCTCTCTCTTTTTGATGATGACAATCAATTGATGATGAGAGTTAAACCTAACTCCCCCTAAATCCATGCCATAATTCAAATAAGGTATATATATATATATATATATATATATATATATATATATATATATATAGTAAGCATGTAGCAATCACATACACAAGCTCACTAGATGATCATGGGCCATAACCTAATGTAATCAAGCCCGATTCAGTAGGCCCAATCACTTATATCACTATCTATATGTTCATTGACGCATCTTCATGCTCGGTAATCACCCATTTAGTCATCATCAGATCTGCCAGTACCTCAACGCATCTCCATGCGTTGCGATCATCTGAATCAGCCTTGAGGGTCTCGCTATCACCTCTAGGTTTCCATCGTGCTTCTTCATGTAATTGCAATATAATTATAAGCACACATGTCAGACAATAAACGAGAAAAATACAGATCGCAATCCCAAATAATAATAATCACATACACACATCACATGGTCCATGATCATCCTCCCATATTATACATCACATGTATATATCATCATGTAGGAGTACCAGATAAATAATGATAATAATAGTTAATTAAATTATTTAATTAACTAATATTTTTCTAAACTCTAACCAATCTGTTAGGCAATAATAGTTGTTGCCCCTTTCACGTCAACATGCACTTTATAAGTCAATCATCTATGACGAACTTGGCTCTGATACCATTGCTGGCAAATCTTCGATTGGCATCTCATGTGCAGCGGAAAACAAAAATAAAACTAGATTTCCCAAATTCAAGTACTTGGTCGTTGTGCGATGACTAGTGCATGAGAAAATAACAAAACTAAAAAAGCACATGTATCATGTGAGATGTGTTATTTAGAAAGATCATATATCCCCGAATTTATAGATCTAACAGAGAGGATGAAGGAGAATTTGTATACTCCTCTCTAGTGGTGATCCATAAAGTAGATAGAGCCACGATGCTCCTCAAATCGATATGGGCTCTACCTCTCCACACACACTACAAGACTATCGAGCCAAGGAGGAGGAGAGGTGGCTGAGGAGAATAGGAGGGCAACCACCAAGAGTTCTAGCCAATGAATCCTAAAGTTCCACCTATTTATATAGGTGTATACAGCTTAACCCTAATGGATCCTGCCCTATTCGGTATTAGATCTCTATCCAGTTACCAAAGCCATTTAGACTAGTGGATCTCTATCTAATAATCTTTTATTGACCCTTATTAGATCTCATCCATAGGATTCAATAATACAGGGGGCTTATTGGATATCTAATAAAATAGGGGTTCCGTTGATATATCATATTTACACTTCTGCTCGTCGTAATATCTATTATATATATGTAACCCTCTAGGTCCGGTACTGAGTTGGCCATAAGTCACTCCTATCAGAACTCATTATGATATAGTGAATTATTATTCTCATAATAACTCACTCGACTCATCGATTACAAATGTACTAGGCCACTATGCCATAATCCCCATACGGTACAGGGGGATCTAATCCATTGGACCCGTCTATCCATAGTATCATATATCTATAGTCTCTAATCCATCTAATATCCTAAAGATCATATACTAGGTATAGTAACATCAGGCCTTATGCAGAATCCATCCGAGTCTCGCACTTATTGGATTCTCCTAGAGAACTCTTTTTTTTTTTCTCAATCCAAATGACCCTAGCCAGAGATTTGTTTGAGCGAGGACACACGTGATATTCCTCTCACGATACCAAGAATGGATGATCCTATGTTGATACTCAACTGTCTTAGTTGGCTACCAATACTAATAACCAGATGTACTAGATATGAAATTTCTAGAATTATAAGTCTAAAGTCAAAGACAAGAGTACTCAAATAAGACATCCTTGATATCTCAAGTTTTAGGACCAGACATACAATTGGGATTACAGAATCATTATTTGACATCAAGTATCATTAACCATTCAACATCTTGAATCAATCAATAAACTCATTCTCGAATAAGCACTTGTACTGTACCTTTAGTGTCCCCACACGGGCGGTGATGAGACTAGTCACCTCCATCATATGAATGAGTATACAGTATATTGGTATGTTCGATTATCTCTATATCCCTTTTGAGTAACCTACGATTGAGATGATTTACGATTTGTGTTTAAAGACGAATTGATCTTATTATCATGATCTTATTACAATCTGATTCCCATTGTACAGCTCTATGTACATCACAATATACATCTAGATAATATATGATGTGAAAAGATATTAGTAAGGATAAGCAAAGAGATTATCACAGCATGTCACAAGTGTTATCACTTACGTGATTGGCTTGTAGGGTACCTTAAACTAACAAATCCTTCATAACCTTAGGATTAGATGCTTAATAGATCAAGCATAAATAAGACATTGTTAGGGTCTAAAAGGCTTCACTATCATTGTAGTATTTATATTAAAGCCATAAATCTAGATTATAATTATCCAACCATTATAAAATTAAAATCTTGGGCGGTAACATCACTCCCCTAGGTGGTTTTACCACCGCCATAATTGATACCACTGTTGGAAACTTTGACAAAGTATAAATGGTGCTTGTTGGGTGACTAAGATGGTTCCATCACTTTGGCCTAATGGTACCACTATCCAGACTAGTTTAGGTCACATGTTAAGCCTTCCAAATAACCCAATTCATCCCAACATTAAGCCCAATAGCTTTCATGGTAGGTGAGTTTCGTTTCAACCTAATACCAACTCAAATTTATCCAAAGTAACCTTAATTAATACACTGACAAATTAGCTACTCATTTAACATATCTTGGAAGCTTTCAGCATATTGTCTACTTTTTCGGTATATCATCCGATCTTTCGATATTTTGCCTGAACCTTTAGCACAACACCCTATCTTCCAACATATACCCAATCTTCTGATATATTGACTCCATCATGATATTCAATCTTTCAGTGCGATATCTGATCCTACCAATATGATTTTTGAACCTCTATATTAAAATCTATTCTTCGACATGTCAATTAATCCTCTTACTCGATGTCTAATTTTTGACATAATAATCTACTGACATAATATCCAAATCTCCATCTCGATATTTAACCCCCCCGAGTCTATAATCGAAGTAATCCCTACGTCACTTATCTCAAAACATATTAATTTATTAAATTTATTAATTAATTATATTATTAAAATTTGAGATTCAACATGATCAAAAAAGAAAAGTTAGGTTAAAAAGATATTTTTCATTCTAATATTTCATCAAAAGATCAAAAAGATAATGTAAATAGGGGTAATGTTTATTCTAGTCATCATCGACTGAAAAATGTGATCCCCAAAGACTGAGTTGAAAAACATCTACTCTGAGATTCTAAGGACCGTCAATAAGAACTTTCAAAGCATCAGAATCTGAACGAAAATAGAAGAAGAAGAATCCTACTTCCATATCTAAAACCGACAAAGATTTTGATAGAGACCAAATCTTAGGAAGAAGATTTTGTAAGGTCTGTAATGGAGGGGGACTACGAAGGAACTCTCCGATCAAGTAAGAACTCTAAGATTTCTGCCATGGTTATAGTTTATCATAATCAAAGAGTATAAAATCTTGCATTGAAGTTTTGATGCATTCAGTCAGTGATGAAGAAAAGAACCCGAAGTGTCCGTCGAGAAGAATGGTTTGAAGGCAAGTAACAGAAGCCCACGATGGTCTTTGTAGAGAAGAGAGAATCATGACGATAAGGATCCAAGGGTTTTGGCAGCACATAAGGTAGAGTGGGATAGCATCTAGCAGGGAAGGAGGAGAAGAGGTCATTGCTTTGTTTCTTTTCATATTCAACAAGTGTTTTTAAATTTTAAATTATTTTTCATTCAACTTTATTATCACTTCCCTGTGAATTCTTGATGCTCCTCATTCATGAGAGATTTTCCAACATAATATCAGAGCCTTTCAAATTTTTCAAAAAATACATTGCTACAATTTTTTTATAAGTTTCCTATATGAATACAGACCAATAACTTTCATATATTTCTATCACATATTTAGATTTATAGTCAATCAACTCATAAAACATTTATTATTTGTTCAATAGATTCAAAAACATCCTCAAGATTCCACAATATCTATATTTAAATAATATATACACAAAACAAGCTGAAGTTTAAAAAGATGCTGAAAATCCTTAAATTGTTCTTCCATTCATACTCATAAATGAACCACTCATAAAACTTAAAAAATTAGATAAAAAATTTAAAATATCATATAAGCAACACGTAGCTAAGTAATGTGACTCACTTACCAACAAAATTTATCATAATTAAATCCTTTATTTAGAATATACGAATTCATTTTGTAATATCATATTTTTGGTTTGGTGCACAACCATATATTTATAAGGGTTTTATCAATTTTCAAAGCATAATTAGATATCCCTCTAGTACATGCATGGTTTTATTACTTTTACATTAAATTAAATACCATCTAATGATTTAACATCATTAGCCATATTATTAATTTAGATGGTTCAATTAACTAATCGATAATAATATTTATTAATCCAATTATCAGGAAAGCTTAAAAACTTAAAAACCTAACTAATATAGTCTTTTATAAATTCATATGAATTTAAAACAAATCTTAATCTTTTATAAATTTTTATTTTTGTTTTTGATCGAAATTCTTGTTGACCCCTTAATATGTCTTAAAATCGAAGTCATTATCCGTACTTTAAAACTAATATAAATGATCCCTCGTACTATATCTCAAAATCTAAGTCTCCTCCCGTATTTTAAAACTCATATAAGTGACCCCCGTACTATACCTCAAAATCAAAATTAGCCCCCGTACTTTAAAACTCATATAAGTGACGCATTGTACTATGATTTCGCATCAAAGTGACTCCCTCTGTTAGAAATAAGGGTACATAAGATGGATTACTATTGATGTACATTCCACTTGACATGGTTGTTAGATTACTAGTAGTTGAGTACATAAAATATTTGTATAACATATTTAATTGGTAAGATTTCTGACTTTATGGTAGTTAAATCAATTGGTTATATCTTGTTGTTTCTTTGTATATTCTATGATTGATTGTAAATGAGATATGCTCGATTTTTAGAGGATGTGCTATCGAAATTTAGTCATACTTGAAAGAAATAAGCAATTGTAATAATCTTACACATTAATATATTATAATACAAGGGGTGTCTTTGATTTTTTAAGTTCTTTTCACATATTTTATCTATATTGAAACTCAAATAGACTCTTCCAAATTTAAAAAACAAATGATGTTATCCTTTTATTAATAGAAGGAGTTTGTTTAAAGTCTACAAAATAGCACGAGGGGCCACTTTGATGCAAAATTATTGTATGAGGAGTCACTAATACGAGTTTTAAAGTACGAGGGGTGATTTTGATTTTGAGACATAGGAGGGTCAACAAGAATTTAGGTTATTATTTTACCTGATGACATAACCTTATTTCTAATAGAGGAGACCACTTTGATACGAAAATCATAGTACGAGGATCACTTATACGAGCTTAAAAGTGCATAAGGTGATTTTGACTTTGAGACATAATATAAGGGATCACTTATATGAGCCTTAAAGTATGAAGGGTGACTTTGATTTTGAGACATAATACAAATGGTCACTTATACGAGTTTTAAAATACGAAAGATGAATTTAATTTTGATTTTAAGACATAGTACAAAATTTTTTTATTATAGTTCTTTCATTATTTTTTCATTATTTTCTTTACTTTTTCATTATTTTCTTTATTTTTTTCTTTGCATGCACGACTCTCTTCTCCTCTATTTACTTCTTGGTCGTCAGTTTCTTCCTACCAAATATATGTCCATGCCTATCTCTTACTTTTTATTTTTAAACTTTTTTATAATTTAGTGCCCGGTGACTTTTGTATTTACATTTAGGTGTTCAGATCAACATTTGGATATTTCAGTTTTTCTATTTGTTATATATCTTTATAAGTTATAGTTTACTTTTAGATAATTAGAAATTAAGAATGTGGCTAAAGCGTCCACAAAATGCAACCGTTTGAGGTCTGTCAAGCCAATAATTGGTCTAAATTTGATAGTCATGATTCATTGTTCTTGTGCCTTCGATGCAATCGCTATTATTGCTTTGACTATTGCTTGACTTGAGAATTTTAATGTTGGCTCAATGGGCGACTACGTGCGGGATTATGTACCATACGTTACAGTTTTGTTTTAATTTATTTATCAAAACGTTGAAATGATTGATGTGTGCATTTTGACACACCTCCTAATTCCACCACAGATGCGAAATCATTTATTTCTCTCTTTTTTTTCTAAGCCAAAAAATATGAAATAATGTATTGACCTACCTTGATGTTTTTGTGGAGACATTAGGAGATGATGAATAGGTGTTTGAGTCCATAAATTTTATTATATATATTTGTAATATTTATTTTATTTTTTTAAAAATATAACTCCACAAATCTCAGCTCTGTTGAGATATATGATCGATTAATATCATTATCATAAAAATGATAAATCTTAACTTCGCGTTAGCGTCATATACGTTATCTAATACACTAATTGTTTAATTTTTTTAAAAGAACTCCAGAAAGGCAGAATCACGGTGATGTTTCACACGACGTATTAATATAACTCCACAAATGTTGCTATCAATCCACCCGACCTATTAATACTGCTCACCAACAACGTGTGATGTTTCACGAGTGGTGCCCATATGACTACGTCGAACCGGGAAAAGTCAAAGAGTTCATGTGATGGAGTACACGTGTTGTGATGGGATTTGGCAAAGCATTATCATCTAGTGTTCCATTGTGTGGCCAATGGCACTTCGAACAAACATTATATTCTTATAATGTAAGCGAAACAATATTCTTTTGTAGTTTGGTTTCCTTTAACATCGGTCCATTAAAACATTATATTTATATATACATAAATATATAATATGCATTTGAATCTAATTGAAATTATTTTCTCATTCGAATTTAGATTATTCTTACTCAGATTTGAGGTTATGCCTTTTTTTTTTATCATCGTCATCAACGTAACCATAATAGTTAGTGTAAGAGGTCTTTGTTGTCTTCCTCTTGCTTCTCTTGTGCTTGAGACCTCACGTATTGCACGACAGACATATGTCCGACAGCTCCAGTAGCTTTCATGGCTCTTGTGGCTTTTCATGTTCTTAGAATTCCTATCTGACACTGTCGGTGGCAGGAAACGAAGGAGATGCATAGAGTTCAGGTTCACTATACATCCGACACAACCCAAAGCAACAGACATGGTGACGACGCCAAAAGCCTCATCATCTCCCCAGTGCTTCAAGGCTCCATGTCCACCTTCCGTCCTCCCCAGTGGTTCTGCTCCCTAGACACCAATAGGGGCAGCGTCGTGTCGCCCCCATCGCCTTCTCCTCTTATCCTTTGTCTTCCTCCTCCTCCTCCATCTCCCAAGCAACAACTATTACTGGAGACCACAACACCCAATTACTACTGTGAAGTCAGTATCTATGTTCTCTCTTTCTCTCTCACACGCACCTAATAATACTTTTACCGTGATACTAGCATTTCTTATTTTCAAGCAAAACATCAACATCAGATTTATTCCTTTTGTCTGACTTGAAATGAAAGGAGCGGTCCTACAGTGCAACAACAACAGTCAAAATATGATAGATAAACATGTTGATTAGTGTTTTCACACATAGCATCTTAATCTAAATTTTGTGCGATTGATATGCCCCTCACTTTGTTTTGTATTTTATGATGCAGGAGCTTCTACGTCATAGGCATAAGAACTGTTTAAAGGAAGCGAGAAGGGTATTCCACGAGACCAAGGACCAACTAGATACAATGTTAATGATTGATTTCCTTCAGAGATTAAGCATGGACTATCATTTGGATGAACAGATAAAATCAAAAATGGAAATATTGATTTTAATATTATCGATGATGGTGTCCACAACTTGGTGAAAGTTACTCTTTTATTTCGATTACTGCAACAAGCTCGACACCCTATATCTTCTGGTAAGTGTTTTCGATACTCTTTTGTTGTTTATCAATAATCATGATTAATAATAAGAATAATGATAAATTTTTATCATGTAATAACTGATCTTCTCAACTTAGAAATCATCTCGGAGAAGTTAGATATTAGGATTCTCATCTTATAAGCCATAAATATGAATTGAATTTTCATGAATACAACACATGTTACAGAGTTAGATATATTTTCTATCTTCTTGGATGACAAAGGAAACTTCTCGACGTCCCTTGGGAAAGAGACGGACGGAATGGTAAACTTGTATGAAGCATCCTATCTGAATACCGGTGAAGAAATACTGTACAGAGCCAACACGTTTGCAAGTGAGCATCTTAAATCTTCCATGGCCATGGCATGCTTGGAACCAAACGATGCCATATTCATTCACCAGACATTGGATTATCCGTATCATATGAGTTTACAGAGGTATAAAGCTAGGCAATATCTTGATCATCACCACCAAGACAAAGGGATGAGAAGAATCATTCAAGAACTAGCAAGGATGGATTTCATTCTGATTCAGTCTTTTGCATAAGGAGGAGTTGAAACGAATCACGAGGTAATTTTTTTTTTACTGCCGACACGTCAAGTGTGTGGTGCTTCTTTTTATGTGTTGTATATAACAAACACTAAAGTAAGTCTTGTATAAGAGTCTAATGAGGATTGGTCCATAAGAAAACTTATCGTAAAAAATGGATAATAGAGTCATCATCATAGTTTGCAGAACACGCAAAAAAATAATAATCAAGCAAAAAAACCAGTCCATAAATCACACCCAAATGATAAAACAGATTAGTAATTGGTTTACTTTATATAATGCAAATCATCATATGAATAAGGATCAAACTAATGAGCTTTTATTAGAACCCTTATAAATTTTAAGTTTGGGGTTTGATCTCTATAGGGGATCGACCTCCTTGAACTCTATAGGAGTTCCCTCCTCTAAGACGTTCGACACAATAACTAAAGAAAGATTGATCTATTCATGACAGAAATAATATTGAATACATGTGTTATATAGGGTCTCAAATCCCTAACTCCTAATATGACTCCTACTTATCAAGACTCTAACTTCTAATCGTCTACTAACTAACTCCCTAGCCGACTCCTACTAATGGTAGTCGGTGGCTATAGAGATCTTCTACCCTTATTAAACTCCTCCCTAATCCTAGTCGGCCCCTTTAACTAAAGTAAGTAGCTGCTAGTTAGGGTTTACATGACTTATGTCCACTTTGACTCAATAAAATTAGGACTTGATTTACTGAGAGTCCTAACATATCTGTCCTCTACAAATTAGCATTGTCCTCAAGGTTGAGACTCCATGAATTCTCAAAATTTGATCTTCAAATCTTCATAGTTCTCGCATGTGACATCTTCTATGGGTAAGTTTGTCCACTGCACTAATACCTCGGTAGTGGGACATTGACGATGAGTCATGATCCAATGATCAATGATGGCTCTCGGTTTGATCTGGAGCTTTCATGGGCTATAGTGTCTGATAGGTGGCTTTGGGCCATCTCATTTTGTCCCAATTTGGGCTTCAGGCATGACACCTGAAAAATTGGGTGGATCCTGAAGCTTACGGGTAGGTCCAACTTGTATGCCACTACTCTAATATGCTCTATGATTTGGTAGGGCCCAAAGAAACGTGGTGAGAGCTTTATAGATGCTCTGGTGTGGATGGATGTTTGCTTGTAGGGTTGGAGCTGAAGGAAGACCCAATCTCCTACTGAAAATTCTCTTTCACTTTTATGTATATCGTACTACTATTTCATCCTTGCTTAGGCCGCTGAGAGATTATCCTTTGACAATTTTAAAGTTTTGTCCTTATTCCTTAGCTCCCTATCTACTTGATCTACTTTAGATGAGCCAATTATATATTTTGAAATTATAGATGGTGGTTGGCCATACAAGGCTTCATAGAGAGTATATTTCATCAAGGAATGATAAGTCGTGTTATACCATCACTTTTAGCCCGAGGAATCCACTTTAGCCACTCATTTCAATCAATTATTGGTGAAGCATCTGAGGTATATCTCCAAGCAGGCCGTCAGTTTATGGATGGTATGTCGTGTTTATCTTTAATTTAATGTCCTACAATTAGAATAATTTTGTCCATTGCTAGTGAAGACCCTATCACGATCACTTACAATAAATCTAGGCATTCCATATAATTTTACAATATTTTTCATGAAGATTCGAGCAATGCTAGTGGCGATGCAAGGATTACAGACAACGCAGTAGTGGGCATACTTCGTGAGATGATTGACCATAATGAGGATTGTACATTTTTCTTGGGATGGGGGTAGCCCTTTGATGAAGTTCATCAATATATCAATCCACACTGAGTACGATTTAGGTAGAGGTTGCAGCTTTATGGGGCTTGCCACTATCTCACTTTTATGTCGGTGGCATGTGTCGCACTACACCACAAATTCAATAATAGCATTATTCATCCCTTTCTAATAAAATTTTTGCTTAATACTCTTTTAAGTTCGAAGGAATCTGGAGTGCCCCACCGTTGGTGTGGAATGCATCTCTTATAGAATGATCTTTATGCAAGAAGAATTAAGCATCCCTTATAGCGTAAACCCTTCGAGTCTCAATTATAGTGTGCCACAGAGCTTGAATCCTCCTCTAATTTTTTGACAATCTCTTTAATGTCTGGATCATCTTGTCACTCCTTCCTAATATCTTCTAGAAAGTCACTGATCATAAGAGAGATGGCAAAAAATTCAGCTTATTCGGGTAGCCGAGAGAGTCTACAACAATATTTTCCTTCCTCTTTTTGTAAGTTATTTCATAATCATATCCAAGAAGTTTTGTTACCCATTTTGGTTGCTCTGGGGAGGATATCTTTTGGTCCAAAAAATATTTAAGGCTCTTATAGTCGATTTTCATTTGAAAGCATCAGCAGATCAGGTAAGGTCTCTATTTTGTCACTACATGCACAATCGCTAGTATCTCCTTATCGTAGATGGATATTTTTAGATGGGAATGAGATATTGCCTTGCTGGTGTAAGTAAGGGGTCGGCCTTCTTGCATGAGGATGGCTCCTATCCTAACTCCCGATGCATCTACTTCAATAATAAAAGGTTTGTCGAAATCAAGTAATGCTAGCATGGGTGTAGACGTCATGGCTTCCATGAGAGCGTCGAAGGCAGCAAAGGCTTTATCTGACCATTGAAAAGCATCCTTTTTAAGCAATGATATAAGGGGGGCATTGATCTTCCCATAGTCTTTAACGAATTTACTATAGTAGCCTATCAATTCGAGAAAACCATATAGCGATTTTATGTTCCTAGGTGTCAGCCAGCTTTGCATTGCCTTGATCTTAGAAGGGTCCACCACTATGCTTTTCTTAGAGATTATATACTCAAGATATTATTGATTCTCAGATTTTGATAATAAAATCAATTGATGAGTTATTGATCTAACATGTGTTGTTAGAGTTGATTGATGTAGGATTAACTATGATAGAGAGAATATGACAATAAGAGGTTTAGCCAAAGTCAAGTCCATGCGTTGGGCCATGGTTCGAATGATGCAGTTGGAAACTTTCCAGGAGTGCGTTGGGAGCTCACCGAGGGTATCGGGAGTTTGCCAGGATGGCGCAAGGGAGTTCGCTGGAAGAAGACCAAGACTCGCCAGAATATTATCGGGGGTAGCCAAAAGGCTTACTGGGAGTTGGGAAGGTTTTGAAGTGGATGTGTTGGTCATTATGATTGTAATTAATTAAGTTATAGTTAGCATCGTGCAGGTTTAACTACGATGGAGAAAAGAAGTTACATATCAGACATGGACCTAGGATCAAGCTTAGGCATCAGGCTAAGGACTGAATGATGCATGGGAGCTCGCCGGGAGTTCACTAGGAGATTCGCCAAAGGGATCGAGAAGCTCACTAGGAACACATTAGGAGATTGCTATAGGAAGACCGTGAGAATCACTGTTAGAGATTTTGGAGGTTGTCAGACTGCAGGAGTAAGGTTATAAGCTTGGTGATCATGTCTTGACTATAATCTTTAAGTCGTAAGTTAAGTTTGAGTCCTAAGTGAGTACGATTTGAAAGGAATCCAAATCAACTCAAATTGGCAACCAGGTCACTATGGGGTGTGATTGAGCTTAGGTCGAGCTCAATTAGTTGACCAGGGGATTAGTCAAACTGATGGTTCAAATCTAGATTGAAAAAGTGAAGGGAATCACTTTTTCGAGATTCCCGACGATTGAACCGTCGGTGGGCGATGGTTCAACCGTACCGGATTCAGGCATGTCGGTGCTGAGCCTGAGCGATCGCTTATACCGTGAATCTAGGCGCTTTTGGTGGTTGACCCATCTAAGTCAGCGGGTGAATTGCTCGTACCTATATTTTCTAGGTGAGTTTAATTTTTGGCTCCAAATTCTGAAGCTATTTATGGTCTATAAATATCCTAAATGTTGCATTCTATACAATAATTTGGGGGATAAAATTATGTGAAAAACTTGCATGAATTGTAAGAAAAATGAAAGGGGCTAGGGAGTGATCAAAGAGTTATAATATTGTCTCTCTTATAAGCAGAGTGTAAAGGTTTGACCTTCATCTAAAGAAGATCAGTAGTGGACATTGGTATGCCTCAAGGAGGAGGACTCGGGTGTGGACGTAGGCCCGTTAGACATTTTCGATTTTGTTTACTCTTCGAAAGTAAAGTTTCCACATCAAACACTTCATTTACGATGTTACTTATCTTTCAGATTTCCTTTTTTTTTTCTTAAGCAATTTGTAAGCAAGTAACTTAGCAATCTTCTTTGAATCATTATGAAAAGCTTTTGATCTTCCTATCTTGCCTAAAGCCAAAAAGTTTTTGTTTAAAATAAAAATTTACACTTGCACTAATTCACCTCTCCGGTCTTAGTGCCAATTGTTCCTAACAAATATTCTACCTTTTGTTGAAGAAAGCTGCATTTTAATTATTTGACAAAAAGAGTATGTTCTCGAAGAATCGTTAAAACAAGTCGTCAGTGGTGAAGATGACTTTTAAGTGAAGGGCTATAAATAAGAATGTTGTCGAAGAAAACTAATACAAACTTATGAAGATAACTCTAGAAAATATCATTCATGCAGCTTTTAAAGATGGATGTAGCATTGGTGAGACTGAAGGGTATTAGTAAAAATTCATAGTGGCTGTTGTATGTTCGAAAGGCGGTCTTCGATATGCCATCTTCACGTACCTGAATTTGATGATATCCGGATCGCAAGTCTAGCTTCATAAAGACTTATGCTCCTTGTAATTCATTGAGTAATTCATCTACTATAAGAATAGGATACTTGTCCTTGACTATTATGTCATTGAGAGCTCGATAATTTATGTATATTCATCATGGTTTGTCTATCCTTCGTACAAGAAGCACCGGCAAAGAGTAGGGCCTGCAACTTGGCCGAATAACTTATGTTTCAAGCATCTCATGTACGATCCTCTCTATTTCAGCTTTCTAGAGGTGAGGATAATGATATGACCGAGTGTTTGCTTGCCGAGGAGAATCAGAATCCAGTGGTCGTGCTGTTGGGGAGGAGGTAGACTGCACGATTCGACAAAGATGTCTGAAAATTTAGCAAGCAATTGGATAAGGTTTGGATCTCAATTTATATCAGCTCCCTCATATGTTGCTACTGGAGTTGCATTAGGAAGCCGCTGTTCACTTTCTACAAAACTTTCTCCATTCGCTGTATCGAAATCATCGTCACGTCACTCCCATGTTTTCCGTGTAGGATCACTAGTTTCCTTTTGCTGAAAAATTTCATATTTAATTTCAAAAAATCTCATGAAATATCACCTAGCGCAGTTAGCCATTCGATGCCTAACACTGCCTCATAATCGTCAAGTGGGAGGAGGAAGAATCAATAACTATTTTTTGGTCCTGCAACATCAATTTCACATGTGGGTATCTTTGATCATACTTCAAAATTCGACCGTCAACTACCTTAACTACCAGGCAGCAACCTTGCTATTCATGAAGTTATCGGTGTCCACGGTATCGATAAGAATGGTGATTGGCTCTTGTTTGAGTAGTCCTCCCATTTTCATCGTATGCAGGTTCACGTAACCAGTAAGAGCATGCATCATACAATCCACTGGATGCAGTTCTTCCTCCATGACCTCCTCCTCATGCCTGTGGACCTCCTCCTCTGAATTATCGAGGGGTTCAATTAGAAGAAGGCGTCCCTTCTTGCAGCAATGGTCGTAGCTCCATGGTTCAACGCAATGCCAACATAGGCCCTTCATCGATCTAGCGCGAAGTTCTTCTCTTGTTAATTTCTTTGGCTGTGAGGGATGGTTGGGAGCAGATGGTGTTGGAGGTTCATACATTACTGGTCGAGGTATGGTTCTTGTCCTTCAGACATCTTGGTTGAGTCGCTCCTCTTAGATTCAGGCAAAGAAGATTGCGACCATCAATGTGTATGGCTACCACACCTTTACTTCTCTTATTTCAGGCTTTAGTCCTTAGATGAATATCCCTGATAATTACTTTTCAGACTAATCACGAGCTTGGTTAGATAACCTTTCAAATCTGGTATGGTATTCTTGAACTATGGAGATTTTTTGGATCTTTGCGAGTTGATAGTCGATGTTCTCGTGCTCGGACGATCCAAAGCAGATCAACAATCTGCCCTTGAATTGTCTCCACGTTAGGACTCCTTGGGTGTGCTCAAGCAATTATACCATTATATTGCAACTCATGTGAGGTGGACGATAGCGATGTCTACCATAGAAGCCTATGGTGTCCGGTGATAATGGAAGTAGCATTCCACATGTGAAAACCATCCCGTCGGGTCTCCTTCTTTCCATCGAGAGAAGTCCACCCTCATACGTGGTTGCATCAAATCAATGGCTTGTTCTTCCTTCTCGATAGGCCTATCTGAACTTTCACCTTGCTGTAATTTTGTCAAGCTTGGATATTGGCCAATTCTGAATTTGCAAAGAAAGCATACAATTTGTCCTCTATGTGTGATTTGAATGCCTCAAACTTGGCATCGATCAAAACTTCAGATTTCACTGCATACATCTCTAAATCTGAGATATTATGATCTTTGTTCTATTTACGGGTCAAGGGCATAGGTGGGTGGAAGGTTTGGTGGCTGCGGAAGATAAAGATTGGTGGTGGAGGGTTGCATCTGTGGTAGACTGTTGTTTGGGCTACGGTTTTGGCTATGGTTTGGGTTGGCTGTGGATTCTGGTACTAGGTTACGATGGCTGCGTCTTAAGGCTAGAGGAGTGCCCTAAAGACGATGTGGTTGATGGCAGCAATTTCAGTAGGATCTAGTGGTTTACAAGAAGAAGAATGACAAAAGGTATAGTGGTAGAATTTTTTGTCAAAAATTTTAGTGGCATAGACGTTAAATTTCCAATAGTTCATAACAAGGATTCGAGTAAAACTCAATGGGCATCCGCTGGTAAGGAAAAGGTAATACCGTCGAAAAATTCTAGGAGAATACAGCAGAAATAAATTTGGCAAGATCAAGGAGTACAAGAAGGTGCTACGACAGACTTTTACATCTAAAGTTCAGTAATTTGGACGTAAAGGTTTAGTGGTTTGTAGCAAGAATTTTTTCATAGAACCCAAAGGAAATCCGCTAATAAGAAGTGACAAAGCCGTCATAAAGAACTCATAGAAGATAGGGCAGCAAGATCAAGATAGGGTATAGTATTCGGCTGAAATCTCCCGTGTAACTTTTATCATAAAGATGACAACTTTTACGATGATAAGTTTATGCATCGTAAAAGAGGAATACTTTTTTGGTTTTTCTGGGTTTAGGATAACTAAATTATAGCAGCTGTAAGATAAATTACTAAAACCAGATGCAATTTGCAAGGGTGATCTATGACAATGGTGATGACGATGGAGTTTTGCAATGATCTTAGCAATTATGAGAATTTCTTGGGCGGCTATGGAAGGTCAGCGAAGCACTGAGGAACACTGTTCTAATACCAAGTGTTATAACTCTTACAGATTCTAAGCTTGGGGTTTGATCTCTATAGGGGATCAGTCATCTGGAACTCTATAGGGGTTCCCTCCTCCAAGATATTTGGCATAATGGTTGAAGAAAAATTGATCTATTCATGATAGAAATAATGTTGAATACATGATTTATATAATGCCTCAAAATCCTAACTCCTAATAGGACTCTTACTTATCAAGACTCTTAACTCCTAATCATCTACTAACCAACTCCCTTACCGACTCCTACTAATGGTGGCCGATGGCTATAGAGATCTCCTACCTTATTAAACTCCTCCCTAACCCTAGATGACCCGTTTAACTATAGTAAGTGGTTTAGACGACTCATGTCCATTTTGACTCAATAAAATTAAGACTTAACTTGACTACAGTCCTAACAACTTTTCCTTTATTACACTTCATTATGTCCTACAACGTCCAATATCCTACCCAAACCTATCCTTTTATTCTCTCATACATATAACAGATGCTTTTTTTTTAAAATCTTATATAGAATATCCTTCGTATGTCCTTCTATTCTCATACATATAACATATCTTTTTTTTTTGGAAATCTTAAATTTAGTTTCTATAATCCTTCTTTTATATCTCTTTGTGAAAGTCGATCGGTTCATGTTTCCCATCCACAGGTCTCGTTGTTGGTAATTGGTTCCTTTTGTACCTTGATGTGTTACAGTTGGTGGAGAAACACGGGGTTAGCACAAGAGCTAAGGTTTGCCCGAGACCAATCCTTGAAGTAGTACGTGTGGTCAATGACCAGCCTTCCCAATCCCAAGTTCTCCCAACGCAGATTTGCCTTGACCAAAGTCATCGCCTTCATCTATCTTGTCCATGACATCTTCGACCTAAACGGGTCACTCGACGAGGTTCGGCTCTTCACGGATGCCATCAACAAGTAAGCGTTACAGTCTTCCCATGCATTTATGTATTTCTTGAAATCAACGTATGTAGAGTTACACTTTTGTCACATCAAACTTACAGATGGGAAGTTTCCGCCATCGATTCGCTTCCATCTTGCATGAGAATATGCTACGACGCCCTATACAAAACCACTAATGAAATTGCTGAAATGATCTCTGAGGAGCATGGGTGGAACCCAATCAACATCCTAAAGAAATCGGTATTATGATTAACAAACATCTTTCTCTGTATTATTTGATTATTATTCTTCTTAAAGAAATCGGTTTGCGAGGGATCATGTCCCACCTGCGGATGACTACATGAGGAATGGCGTCATCAGCTGCGGTGTGCCGCTGGTGTCGACACACTTAAACTTTCTTTTGGGAGGAGGGGTGATGGATTCTGCAGAGAGTTATCCCAAGCTGATATCATCTCCTGCAACAATTCTTCGACTGTGGGATGATCTGGGAAGTGCCAAGGTATACAGAACTGATGTCTGGCTTCCTCAAACATAACATTGCTTCTCGTTATAACATGTGATAGCAGAGTTTTCTGCTGTGTTTTAGGACGAGAAACAAGAAGGATTCGATGGGTCATACTTGGAGTGCTTCATGAAAGAGAACCCACAGTGCTCGGTCGAAAGTGCACGAGAACATGTGATGCAGATGATATGTAAAGCATGGGAGGAGCTCAATAAAGAAATCTTCTCATCGAGCTCCTTCTCTCAGGACTTTGTAACAGCATGCCTCAACACGGCACGCATGGTGAAGTTGATGTACAGCTACAATGAGGAGCATAAGCTGCCCATGCTTGAGGAGTACGTAACGTAGTTGCTCTTCGAAGGCCCAAATCTGAAGGCATGAGTCATATATATAGTGTAATATAATAGTAGCCGTGGTAGCTATCCGTGAATTCGATTATTCTGTATCGGATTGCATCAAGAAAGTCCTAAGAATGATGGAGGGGGTGAGGCTCCACCGCAAGTACTAAAATATTGGTATCAAAATGCAAAAGCCTAAACATTATTAGCCATTGATTTGCACGTAGCATGCATGACATGAACCGTAGAAACCAACTTCCAACATCTTGCATGGCGGCACTTCGCACGTGGTCGATGTGGTTTTAAATGTATGCTTCTTCACACCTCATTCCTCAATCAAAGCTAATCCAAATCATGTGGCCTCTATTCATCATTACGTTTTTGATGATGTCTATGTATCATTTGAGAGTCAAGTGAAGATATTTGGAATGTGGACCAGCCAAAATCTGTGCTGTAATCTGAATGTCCATGGAACCTATGTCATGCGATCATACATGTGAACAAAGACGACCTAAAACAAAGAAATATCAGGAATTCATTTGGTGGAGATCCATCTACAACTTTAGAATCATTCTAGATGCCTTATTTAAACATTTACAATTATATTTTGAAGACTTCTTATCGTCATGAAAGTTTTTCCCTTCGCTATTAGGGAGTATTCTTTTTGATATTTAATATATACTAGTGAGATTATTAATTTTAGTATATATATTTATTTTACAGTTGACTTATCCTCCTTGAATTTAGTGGTTATTCTAAAAAGGTCTGAGGTCATGTGTGAAATAGTTTGTAAATGTTATCTCCTGAGCCTGGTAAAAGGAGAAAGGTTGTAACAAGGATAGCTAATCTTCGTTCGTTAGAAAGAAAATCGATAGTGAAAGCCGATGACCTCGAGAGAAGAGGAATGAGGAGTGGACGTAGGTCTGGACGATCGAACCAGTATAAATCGATTTGCATTTCCTTTCTTACTTTTTCTTGTTATTGTTAACTGATTTACTTTACTCACTACTTCTATTTGTAATTTTATGTTAAACGTATTTCTGATTTATATTCTCATTCGAACTTTCTAAAATAAGATCTTTTTATGATAGCACGAATTCACCACCCACCCACCCCCTTTTAATGTCATTACGATCCTAATAAGCAGAACTATGATGGAGTATGATCATTATTCACTAAGTTGACTTAGTTATCTCCACATATTACCTTTAATAAACATCAAAGAGCTCATAACATTGAGAGAGGACTTCGTCTATCAATTAAAAAGCTTGTTATTGTATTGATTTTACTAACATATGTTGAAGGACTCAATCGAGCTTTGGTGGTAAAATTGGACTAGGAATTATAACAGACAAAAGATCAAAAGCAAACTTTTAGTGCTATACCATTTGCGTATAAGAGATCACATCATGGATCTTCAAAGAGGGGCAAGAATAGATAGTCTGAACATTAGCATGCATGAGCTCCCAATAATCAAGCTGTCATGATATGTTATTTCTATGAGAAGATTAATCATGTTTCTACCTCATGCCCCATGGGACAGTATCTATGTTTCTTTTATCATCAAACCGACCACATGTCAAAAGATAACCCATGGAAATAACATCAACATCGAGATCCACAATAAACATCTAGACAATAGCAGTTTAGACCTAAAGGGGAAGGTCAAATGATGGTCTATGTACTCACCCATTAGGATGTTCAAGCCTTATGATCTATAATTTAAAGGGTAATCATATTCTATGGTATGCTTTATTAGGATCGAGTTGCACTAAGAA
Organism: Ensete glaucum; assembly: GCA_021527575.1. Lineage (NCBI taxonomy): Eukaryota > Viridiplantae > Streptophyta > Magnoliopsida > Zingiberales > Musaceae > Ensete > Ensete glaucum. Next base: position 40,320,125 of record CM038557.1, on the reverse strand, counting down.
CAATGGTAAAACCAAAATCGGTTTGAATTATTGCAAGTACTAAAAATCTCAGTTTGAAAAATATTGCTCAAAGTAAAACTGAAACCGTAAGTTCTTTTCTTGGAAGTAGTTAAGAGCAATAAAGTTCAAGAATAATAGCAAAGAGAAAACCAAAAGAAGATGCTCATGCTTTTCTTATAACTAATTAAGAATAATCAAATTCGAATGCAATAGTAAAGAGAGGCAAGGGTAGAGATGCTCATAGATTTTATATTGATTAGTCAAAACTTTAACCTACGTCTACTCTAGATCCATCTTCACTCGAGGTCAATCGGTGTCTACAATCGATCTTCTTTCATGGGTGAAGATCAAACATCCCTTACACCTTTCTCCTTTTCATAGTCTCAGGAGAACAACCTTTACACTCTTCTTTTCTTAGGCTTAGGATATCAATCTTTTTAACTCAATTTCAGCCCTTCTCTTACACAATTTACTCTTGAAAGAAAAAGGGAAGCTCTCAACCCAATTTAACAAAATTTGACTAAATTTTTCCTTTACATTCTTGCTCTTTCATACAAGAATACTTGAAGAATTTATAGACCCCAACTGGCTTAAAAAATTGAAGCTAAAATTCAATCCTTTCCAAAAAATCTAGGTATGGGCAGCACTATCGCCGAAAATGCCAAAAAACTGGGCGATGACACCACCGTCGCCCACCGGTGGCACCATTGTCACCCACTAGTGGCACCACCATTGTCGACTAGTGGTTTTTCTCTACCGTTGGGATACACGGAATAGTACCTTTTAAGTATTGTTTCGTATCCGACCATACCTTCGATTGACCCATTTTTGAGGTCAATGAAATGAGCTCTATCATGAGCTCAAATCAAGCCCAAATTAGACCCGGTTGGCTCCTAATTGAGTTAGTAAAACTAACTCTAATTATGATGCTAACTACAATACTTAAGACAAATAATTACAAAGACAATTTTCGTTGTCCGACACGTCAATCGATCTTTCGGTGAACTCCCGATGAAATCTCAGCATCCTTCCAGCGAACCCCGAGCGAGCTCCCGATATCCTTCGACGAACTTCGTCAAATTCCCAACATCCTTCTAGTGAACTCCCGACGAGCTCCCGACCACCTCCAGTGAACTCCTAGCAAACTCCTGGTAACCTCCGGCAAATTCTCGGTGAGCTCCTACTGCATCGTTCGAACCCCGGCCCGATGCTCAATCTTGACTCCGACCCAACAATATATTCTTCCTTGATTACTTTGCCTTTTTTCAGTCATAGTTAATCATGCATCACTTCTCTCTAACATAAGGGTTAGATTATAAACACACTAATAAGTTTCATCATCAAAATATGAGATTCAACAATCTCCCCCTTTGACGATGATAACCAATTGATGACGAAGCTAACCTTAACTCCTCCTATCTATATGTCATATATAAAATAGAATAATCTTAAATTCAACATAAACAATTACCTTTGAATTCATGATAGTAATTTGACCATTTTAACTAAACATTGAAACTTTAACAATTTAACCATTCATCACCATGATACCATACTTGATAAAATTTTCAATAACAAACATTCATCATTTTTGATATCACATGATAAAAATTTCAAACAACATATGTTTCACATGATAAACATTTTAAAACAAGCATCATCAATATATCATTTCTCCCATTTTGTCATCAATAAAAATGAGAAATGTTTAACTCATATTTGAATATTTATCATAAATATTCAAATATATCATTTGTCATCAATATACCATTTCTTCCCCTTTGTCATAAAAAAAAGAGAAATGTTTAACTTTTAAATATTTATCACAAATATTTATCATATTTGAACATTTGTCACAAATATTCAAATATATCATTTGTGATCAATATACCATTTCTCCCCTTTTGTCATCAACAAAAAAAAAAGAAATGTTCAACATACTATTTCTCAACAAATGTTCAAAACAAATGTTCATCACATGATAAAAATTTCAAACAAGAATATGTTTCAAACATTTCAAAGATTATAATTTCAAATAAGAACATATTTCAAACATTTCAAAGTTTCACAACAATATTTCACTTATATCAGCAATCATGTGATTTCTCCCTCTTTGTTATCAATAAAAAGGAGAAATATTCATCACATATTTGAACACTAAGTGTTCAATACATATTTCATCACATAAAGTGAGGAATTTATTCTATTTCTACCCCTTTGTAAAATAAAAAAAGAATAAAGAAAGGATTTTATTCATCACTAATGTCATATCGAGGGGGGAGGGGAGTGGGTGGGGTGGCTGTCAAATATATCAAAGAGTCTAAGAATCAAAGATTAAAAATCCCAAAAAAATCAAATATCAAGAAGAGAGATATATTTGAAAGCATTGCATCAAAGGTTCATGAATCCAATAATCAAAATATTTTTTTTAAGAGGGAGGATTTGAAATAGAGCTCATATAACAAGCATAAAAAAAGGTTCTTGAATCATTTTTTTTTCTTTTGTAAATTTTAAGAGGAAAGAATGATGTGAAATCGTTTCAAAAAAGATCTCAATTTACAAAGGCTGATAAATTTGAGAAAAATATAAGATCTCCTCATGCATTTAGAAGATAAAAATCATTTCATGTAGATTTCAAGAAGAGGTTCAAAACGAGAAATCCGAAAAATATGAGAGTAACCTATACATTTGGAAGATTTTTCATATCTAATTTTCTTCAAATTATTCCATATTCAATATCTTTGTTGTAAGATAGCAGTTTTATCTCCCTTTAGTTATTGTCAAAAAGGAAAATGTTGGTATACTTTTTTTTTTCATCGATGTTCTTATTATAACTATAAGTACAAAGAGCTTATATGATGAAAATAATGTCATTAAGGATATAATATAAAAGATCAATTCATAAGTACTAAAAAACATGATTTATTTTGATAATTCTACCCTTTTTAGTAAATAAAGAAAATGAGTCTTAGGAGATCACATAGAAAATAATCTTGATTCGTTTGGATAATTTTTTTAATAAAAATGAAAGAATCATAATGAATGATCTTGATTTATATAAAGATCTTAAGTTATAATTTTCAAAATGTCAAGATCATGATTTGGATAATGAATTATTTAAGTTCATCAAATCATCAAAATATCTTTCATAGTTTAAGAGATTCATAAATAATGATATACATAGATTCATCACTTTTATCTCTTATTGAGAACTTGATAGGATAGAGATATTAAAAAAATATATATATTTTACTTTTGTGTTTCAATTTATATAATTTATTTCATACAAGAATCATTATCGTTTAAAACCAAAACCCAAGTATCATTTCAAAAGAAATCATCAAGATCAATAATAAAATATTTTTAGACAAGAGCTTCAATTTATTTTAATTACAATGTTTTTTCCTTCTTAAGTGCGTCTAACTCTTTACACTTAGTGCAATGAGTTATTATGCTCATTTCAAAATTTTTATTTATTTATTTATATTTCAAGTCTCAAATTTGAGAATAATCTATTATTCAATCATGCAACATACAGCCTATTTTAGGTCAGCACACAATTATCTAACATTCAACTATCATAATATTTAAATCAATCAATCAACAATAACATTTACATTTAAATCAACCAACATACAAGCCAATAATTTTTAACCTAATATTCAAATTATTAATCCTATCTAAAGTCGACACTATTAATGAAAGTACAAACTTCACTTCATTTTTGAGATGAGCCAGTTAACAATTTTTTATTTTTATTTTTTATCCTTGTATATTAATGAGTAAATCATCTCTTAAAAAATAGACCCAAAATCATCATCAAAATCGCTCTCCAAAAATTTTGATGAATGCAATGTAGATAGTTTTTCTATTAAAAATAGCTAAGGTTCTCTAATTCATTTTTGTACTAGCATGCTTTAGTTATGCATCATAAAAAAATAATCAAGATTAATTGTATAACTATAAATCATCAAAAAAATTATTGGCAGTAATTTAAGTTCCAATAATTTTTCTTATTATTATTGTTTAAGCTAGTGAGCTTGAAAAATATTTTAGATCTCAAGTATCTGCCTTAAGCATCAACTATCATGATATCATTTTGTGCTCCTAGCCTTTGTTTAGAGATAAACCTATAATAAAGAGGATTTTGGTTTAGGTACCAATTTAATTTTGGGTCCCTCATGAAAAGTTCTATCCATTTTTTACAAATGGCTTTGAGTTTTTTATGATTTCTTTAGGAACCCAAACCAACTTATATGAACTATACCTTCTAAAATGAGTAACTATAGGTAAAATATCTAAGTTTACCATAAAAACTATATTTGTTTTCAGGTGAAGAGTGTAATGTGGGTTATTTGGTAAAGATAGTTGGCCTTTCATGAGTATTACCCATAAAGCCAATACTTTTCTTATGAACATGACCCTTATTAACAATAATCATATTTTGAAATTTGTTGCCTATCTTAAATTTTTCTAAGGTTTGTTCTAATTTAACATTTTCCTTTTTAATTTCATCTAAAATTTCATATTTCGAGCAAGAAGTACATGGTACTGATGTATCATGTGAAGTTTCAAGTTTACTAGAAAGTAATACATAATCCTTTTCAAGTGATTTATAAGTTGCTAATCTTTTTATACTCATCAAATAATTCATGAAATACATTTAACAACTCTTCAAAAGTAAAGGAGGCTTCAGAAGAGTTACTTACCTCACCATAAATGGTCATTAGCGTATAGTTTGCCACTTCTTCTTGGTTGTCCTCTTAATATTTGGAGTGCCCTAGCTTCTTGCATTCATAACAAGAGGTATCCTTTTTAAGTTTATTTTCATATTTTTTTTATTATTTTTCATGAACTTTATATGTTCAAAGTCATAGTCCTCATCGATCGAGGTATCACTCGAGGAGTCATATGTTGTTCTCAGTTCAATATCCTTCTTGTTCTTTGGAAGGTGTTCTTCTTGTGTTCTCAATATCAAATACTTCATGTTCTTTTGGAAGGTTATTCTCATGTTCTTCTTTACAAATTATTTAATTTATTTTTTATTGCTTTAATTTACTTATGCTTTTGTGTATAACTTCTAATTTGTGCTATATATCAAAAGTCGAATCATAAGTAGAAACCTGATTAAATTTGTTTTTGTCTAAAGCATAAAATATAGCATTCATATCTTTGACATTTAAAGAAAATATCTTTCTTTTACGATCATTCCAATCATTTATAGGATTTGATAACTTCTAAAATCTATTTTTGATAATATTTCATAATTTAAAATCCATCAAAATCAAGAAATCTGTGTTCTAGTTTTTTCATTAAACATAGAAAACATGTGATGGAATGACCCTCGTTCATGTCAAAAATAACCATTAAACTCACTTGATTGTTAATCCAATTGAGTTGAACGTGGCTCTGATCCCAACTGTTATAATCGAGTTAGCACCAAGAGGGGGGTGGTGGTTTTTGAATTAGTACAAGTGTTAAAAATCACAATTTGGAAAATATTGCTCAAAATAAAACCAAAATCATAAGTTCTTTTCTTAGAAGTAGTTGAGAGCGACAAAGTTCGAGAACAATAGTAAAGAGAAAACCGAAAGAAGATGCTCATGTTTTTCTTTGAACTAATTAAGAATAATCAAATTCGAATGTAATAGTAAAGAGAGGGCATGGGTAGAGATGCTCATAAATTTTATAGTGGTTTGGGCAAAACATTGACCTACATCCACTCTCGATCCCTCTTCACTCAAGACCAACTAGTATCTACTATCGATCTTCTTTCATGGGTGAAGATCAAACATTCCTTACACCTTTCTCCCTTTCACAGACTCCAGGGAACTACCTTTACACTCTCATTTTTTCAGGCTTCAGATATCAACCTTTTCAACTCAATTTCAATCATTCACTTACACAATTCACTCTTGAAAGAAAAAATGAAGCTCTTAACCCAATTTAATAGAATTTTACTAAAATTTTCCTTCATATTCTTACTTTTCCATACAAGAATAGTTTGGGTATTTATAGTCCCCAATTAGCTTAAAAATTGGAGCCAAAATTCAACCCTTTTTGAGAAATTTGGGTACGAACAGTACTACTACCGAAAATGCTTGAAAATTGGGTAGTGGTGGTAGTACCACTGCCTGGGGTGGTACCAGTGTCACCCACCAATAGTACTACCATCGGGATACTCGAAACAATACCTTTTAAGTACTGCGTCATATCCGAGCATACTTTCTATTGACCTGTTTTTGAGGTCAATGAAATTAGCTCTATCATGAGCTCAAATCAAGCCCAAATTAGACCCGGTTGGCTCCTAATTAAGTTGGTAAAAGTACTTCTAATCATGATGCTAACTACGATATTTAAGACAAACTATTACAAAGACAATCTTCGTTGTTCGACACGTCAATATATCTTTCGATGAACTCCCGACGAACCCTCGGCATCCTTCCGATGATCCCCTGGCGAGCTCCCGATCTCCTTCGGTAAACTCCTGTCGAACTCCCGACATCCTTCCGGTGAACTCGCGACGAGCTCTCGACTACCTCCTGGAGAACTCCTAGTGAACTCCCAGCAACCTCCGGCAAATTCCTAGCAAGCTCCTGCCGCTATGTCCGAACCTCGGTCCGATACTCGATCTTGACTTTAGCATAATGATAATTCTTCCTTAATTACTTTACATTTTCTCAGTCATAGTTAATCCTGCATCACTTCTCTCCAACACATAGGTTAGATCACAAACACACCAATTGGTTTCATCATCAAAATTCGAGATTCAATAATCTCCCCCTTTTTGATGATGACAACCAATTGATGACGGATTTAACCTTCACTCCCCCTATTCATATGTCATATATGAAATAGAATAATATTGAATTCAACAGAAACAATTACCTTTGAATTGAAGGTAGCAATTTGACCATTTTGACTAAACATTAAAACTTTAACAATTTAACTATTAATTACTATGATACGATAAAATTTGTAATAACAAACATTCATTATTTTTGCTATCACATGATAAAAATTTCAAGCAACATATGTTTCACATGATACATTTCAAAACAAGCGTCATCAATATACCATTTCTCTCCATTTGTCATCAACAAAAAGAAGAAATGTTTAACTCATATTTAAATATTTATCATAAATGTTTATTGTATTTGAACATTTATCATATTGAAATATTTATCACAAATATTCAAATATATTATTTGTCATCAGTATATTATTTCTCTCTCTTTATGATCAACAAATGTTTATCACATGATAAAAATTTCAAATAGGAATATGTTTCAAACATTTTAAAGATTATAATTTTAAACAAGAATATGTTTCAAATATTTCAAAGATTTCGAAATAATATTTCACTTATGTCGTCAATCATGTCATTTCTTCCCCTTTGTTATTAACAAAAAAGAGAAATATTCATCACATATTTAAATACTAATTGTTCAAAACATATTTCATCACATAAATAGAGGAATTTATTTCATTTCTCCCCCTTTATAAAATAAGAAAAAAATAAAGAGAGGATTTTATTCATCACTAATGTCATATCAAATTTGTTACTCTTCTTTTGTAAATAAAATAGAAGAAGAAGAGGAAAGGAAAGGAGGCGGGGTGGTTGGTGTGATGGTGTATCAAATATATTAGGTGGGGGTAGGAGGGGTTTTGTGGGGTGGGGTGGGGATACATTTGAAAGCATAGTATCAAAGATTCATGAATCTAAGAATTAAAATATTTTTTCTTAAAATGAAGGATTTGAAAGAGAGTTCATATATTAAGCATTACAAAAAGTTATTAAAGTACATTTTTTATTTTGTAAATTTTAGGAGGTAAGAATGATATGAGCTCAATTTGTAAAGGCTGAGAAATCTAAGAAAAATATAAGAGCAACTAATGTATTAGAAGATAAAAATTATTTCATGTAGATTTCAAGAAGATGCTCAAAACAAGAAATCTGAAAAAAATATGAGAGCAACTTATATATTTAGAAGATTTTTCATATCTAATTTTCTTCATATTGTTCCATATTCAATGTCTTTGTTTTAAGATAGTAATTTTATCTCCCCTTAATTATTATTAAAAAGGAAAATGATGGTATAACTTTTCTTTTCATCGATGTTTTAAGTATAACCATAAGTACAAAGGGATTATATTATAAAAATCATATCATTAAGGATATATATAATAGATCAATTCTAAAGTACCAAAAGACATGATTTATTTTAACAAATTTTTACTTTTAGTAAATAAAAAATATGAGTCTTAGGAGATTAAATATAAAATAATCTTGATTCATTTGGATAATTTTCTTTAATAAAAATGAAAGAATCATGGGTTATATTACAAACACTCCAATGATTATTGAAAGATAATCAAAATCTGAGATTCAACATACTTTCTATTGTGCCTATAGATTCTAGTTTTACATTTTTATTATATCACACTATTGCGCTATAAGACTATATAAAAATCTTGAGACAATGAGTAATGCATTAACGGTAGCAACATTAGCTGAAAACTCTTAGATAGTTGGTCATATATTTAAAAATTATATTATTACTATTGAAAGTCATGATTTAATTGTAAACCTTATACAACTAGTGTTTCGAGATTTTGCTACTATATTGGGTATAGCTTAATTTTCACTATACCATGCAAGTGTCGATTATTTCTGAAAGATTATTACTTTCTCATCTATAGATCAACTATTTTTTCAATTTATTAGGATATGAGAAAAGCCCCTCCTATTATTTTAGCTTTGAATACTACTCAATTATTATTGAAAGAATGTTAGACGTACCTGACCTTTATTTCTGAAGAAGAATAAAAGAAACTAGTATTAAAGAAGATCCTTATTGTATGATATTTTTCAGATGTTTTTCTTAAAGATATGCTTAGACTGTCACCTAACAAGTAGATTGAATTTAGTGCCACTATTTCTAAACCTTCTTATAAAATGATAATAATTGAATCAAAGAAGTTAAATAAATAAATAAATTGAGGAATTGTTGGATAAGGGCTTCACTCAACCTAGTGTATCACCCTCCGGTGCCCCTATAGTATTTGTGAAGAAAAAGGATAGATCCATGTGGCTATGCATCGATTATAGGTAGCTCAACTAAGTAATCATAAAAAATAAGTATCTCTTTCCCTACATAGATGACTTATTTGATCAATTTTAAGGTTTATTTCAAAATACCTAGGTATACTAAAGTTGATTTGAGGTCTTGGTACCATCAACCAAAGATAAGTAATGGAGATATATAGAAAATTACTTTTAAAACAAGATATATGATTATGAATTCTTAGTAATATTTTTCAAATTTATAAATGCACAATTGCCTTTATGGATCTTATGAACAGATTGTTCAATTTTTATCTTGATAAATTTATAATAGTATTTATTGATGATATTTTGATCTACCAAAACATGAATACAATCTCAAGACAATTCTGAAAATACTAAGAAAAGAAAAATTATATGCTAAACTAAGCAAGTGTAATTTTCGATGGATATTATATAAGATTTATAAAGAAATATTTCAAAAATAATGGTACCGTTGACTAGATTAATACAAAATAATGTGAAGTTTATTTGAGATGACAAGTCTAAATAAAGTTTACAAGAATTTAAAGAGAAATTAACTTATTTTGATTTTTTTTAAAAGAAAAGGTTTAGCGGTGAATAGTAATAATACCTTTAAAGATTTGATAGTGTTCTAATATAAAATGAGAGTTCTTTTGCTTCTTTCTATTTCTTTTGTGATAATTCTTTTATTCTTTCAAGTCATGCATAAAATTTTTAATTACTTATGACGTCTAAATTATTGAGTTTGGGATATTTTAAGTTTGTTAAATTATTGATACCAGATTGGTAGCAAAAGACTCATGTTTTTTACTTCATGCATAAGCCAAGCATGCATAAATAATTAGTCTTTCACATATAGCATTTTAATTGTATCTAAATTTAGAGTTAAGTTAGTTTCTGTGTGATTGATATGCTTCACATTTTGTTTATATTTTTTTTATGCAGGAGCATGTATGTCTTAGACATAAGAATATTTTAAATGAAGTGAAAAGTTTATTCCATGCGGTAAAGGATCAATTAGGTTCAGTGTTACTGATCGATGTTCTTGGGCATTGACTACCATTTCAATGACGAGAATATTTAATAATCGTTTTAGTATTACTTATGGTAATTGAGACAACTTTGCCAAAGTTACGTTTTTATTTCAATTATTATGACAAGCTCGATATCCTATATCTTTTAGTAAATTTTTTTATGATATTTGTTCGTCATTCATTGTGAACTTTCATTATTTAACTTTACCTCATTTACTATCAAATCGTATAGCCTACACAAATTTATATGAATTGTAACTTCATAATAGATGTCATGTTTTGCAAAATTAGATACATTTTCTATCTTCTTGGATAGCCAAGGAAACTTGGTAACTTCTCTTACCAAAGAGATCAATGGAATGATAAACTTGTAGAAGCATCCTATTTGAGGAACTTCTCTTACCAAAGATCAATGGAATGGTAAACTTGTAGAAGCATCCTATTTGAATACTGGTGAAAAAAATACTCTACAGAGCCAACACTTTTGCAAGTGAGCATCTAAAAATCTTTCATGGCATGCTTTGAACCAAACAATGCTAAGTTTATTCAGCAGACATTGGATTATTCTTGTCATATGAGTTCACAGAGGTACAAAGCTAGGCAATATCTTGATCATCACCGTGAAGACAAAGGAATGAGAAGAATTATTCAAAGAACTGGAAAGGATTTATTTCATTCTGATTCAGTCATTGCATCAAAAGGAGTTGAAAGAAACCACAAGGTATTTTTTTTTTTAATGCAGAAACGTTATGTGTGTGGCGATTCTTTTTTATGTGTTGTATGTGATAAGCAGGAAAGAAATACTTTTTGTGTATGGATCAACTTGGATGTCAATTTCGAAATAAACATTTGAAAATGACATGTAACCCCCATAAATCAAACCAAAATGATAAAAAAGAGAGAGAGAGAGAGAGAGAGAGAGAGAGAGAGATTAGTATTCTAATATTTTATGATATTCCATTAGGCATCTCGGAAGATAGGGCAGAAATAAAAAATAGAAAAATAAAAACTCCATGCACCTCGACCATCTTCCTTCAATGGCAACTGTTTCTTCTTCAGTTGTTATATTATAGTTGGTAGAGAAACTTGGGGGTTAGCACAAGCGCTCAGGTTTGCCCGAGACCAATCCTTGACGTGGTACTTTTGGTCCACGACCAGCCTCGCTAATCCTAAAGTTCTCCCACCACAGACGTGCCTCGACCAAAGTCATCACCTTCATCTATCTTATCACAGACACCTTCGCCCCAAATGGGTCACCGTATGAGCTTCATCTCTTCACAGAGGCCATCAACAAGTAATCGCCAAGTCTTGTCATATATATATCATCCACAAAAAGTGATCTTTATATTACTATCTAATTATTATTCTTCTTGGATGACATGACTACATTGAATTTTCTCTTTGTGAGGTGTATGGATGAGACCGTGAATCCAGCGAGGGTTTGGGTTTTCCGAAGCTGATGTCTTCTGCTGCAACAATTCTTCCGGTGTCGGATGATGTGGGATGATTTTAAAAATATTTATTAAATCTTAAAATTTGATGATAAAATTAATTAAAAAATTATTATATTAAATATATTTTTGATATAAGTGATAGAAAATACTTCGACCACGGACTTGAATTACCGATGGACCACCTATCAAGCAGGAGAGTCAGACATTGCATTGAAAAATTATCATATCAAAAATTGGACAACGAGTCGAAGGATTAGTCGATATGCTGGAGATCAAACTTCGTGCTATACATTCGAACATCATGTTGGAAGAATCGAATATTATGTCAGAAGATTAAATATTATGAAAAATTGATATGCTAGTTGAATGTGCAATACGTCAAAGGAAAGGATGATGCACCGAAAGTTTGAACCAAGTGCCAAAATAATGGATGACACGCAAGAATAGCATATAACATGCTGAAAGCTTCGTTAATATGCCATATGCATAGCTGATTTATCACGTGATGGTACCATCTTCGATAGTCAAAAATACTATTTACGCTTTTTGATATTATTGACTGTAGTACTACCCATGTCGATAGTAGTACCACCTAGAGTGATGGTAGTACCATCTTTGTCGATGATGGTACTACTATAGCAGCCCTGTTATGACAATAGTATCACTTGATGTCAATGGTAATATTGCTTGTACTCGAAATTTTAAGGATTTAAAAATTTGGCTTCATTCTTGAAGTCTTTTGGGTTCTATAATACTTTGCTCAGGTTTGATTAATTGAGCATCTATTCTTAAGAAGAAAATTATTATAAACTCATTTTAAGCATAGTTTGAGTCTTCTCAGCCTCTTGAATTTGTTATCATTCTAAGTTATAAAAGGTGAGAGATCTTATGTAAAAAGAGAGTGTGAAGGTTATCTTCTCAGCTTGAAAAAGGAAAAAATTGTAACAAGGGTAGTTGATCTTCACCCATTAGAAAGAAGATTAATGGTAAAAGCTAATAGCCTCAAGCGAAGATAAATTAAAAGTGTACATCGGCTAAAAAGACCGACCACCATAAATTGGCTTACCTTATTTTACTTATCCTTTACTTATGACTTCGTTTTATTTTCTTCAACTTGTAACTTCAACTTGATCCATCAAGTTTTTAAAATAAATTGATTTATTGATTGAGTTTTAAAATCGATTAGAATCATTATTGTACTAACTCATCTCCCCTCTTAGTGTCATTAAGATCATAATGAGTGGTCTTAGAGTAAGGTTCTCTCATTTTGATTAACACCCAAGAGAGAATAAATGATATTTTCAAGCAATTAAGAGGGATACTCTATCATACATCTTCCTATGTTCAATGAGAGGATTACACCTATTAAAAAATATAAAATATTTTTTCAGTTTCTATAAATTTTGATTTATGAAATACTATTGAGTTTGGTTTTTAAAAATCTTTCAAATCGATGAAAAAAATAAATGATTTTAAAATAGAGATATTTTCTTTAAATGCTAAAGCCATGAATATTTTATTTTTGTGCTTTCGATAAAAATGAGTCTAATCGAGTTTCTAATTATGACACAACACATAATATATGATACACACTTGAAGTCACTCATGAATGCACAAATAGAGTAAAAGAATCTAAAATTAATCTTTTAATTTATAATTATAAATTATTTAAAATAAAACCAAGTAAATCTGTTAGTGACAAGTACACCCATTTTACCAATGTTGTCAATGGTTTAAAACTCTTGGTAAAACTTATAATACTCTTGAATTGGTGAGTATGATCTTTATATCTCTTCTTAAAAGTTGGATCCAAGCTAACAATAATCCAAGAAGCTAAAGACTTAACAACCTTCATTTTGAAGAACTCATAGGATCTTTAATGACTTATAAAATGACATACAAAACACATAATGAAGAAGAGGTAAACCTTCTAAATAAAAGAAAGAATTTTGCTCTCAAATACAAAGAAGATCATTCGAGTGAAAGCTCAAGTGATAATGATGAAAACATGACACTTTTTATAAAAGGATTCAAAACATTCATGTGGAGGAATATGATAAATCTTGTAAGACAAGAAGACAAGAATAAAAGTGAGCCTAGGAAAGACGTAGTCATATGCTATGAATGTAAAAATTTGAGACATTTCAAAAATGAATATCCACAATTAAAAAAAAAAATCATCAACTTAAAAGAAGAAGAATATGGGATGAATCAAGTGACTCAGAATTGAAAGAGTAAATTAATGAAGAAGAAGTGATAAATTATGCCTTAATAGCTTTCAACAATGATGTATTTGACTCTTTGAAACTCTTTTATCACATGATAAATTACTTAAAGCATTTCATCATTTATATAATAAAGTTAAAAAAATTGAGAAAAAAATATAGTTTGCTAAAAAGGGATCATATTTCACTCACTAATGAATTTGATGGATTGAAAAATACGAGAACTATATGTTAACATCTTCTATTTCTTGCATTAAATGTAAAGATTTAGAATCATTTAGCCTGAAACTTAAAACTGAGTTAGTTTAAAAGTCAGTAGAATTAAAGCTTCTAAAAATACAAAAAAAGGACTTATTTGCCACGAATGAAAAGCTAGAACATTACTTAAAGAAATCATCTTAATAGTAATCATGTAAAGAAATCATTTAAAAAGGAGAACATATTACTAGCACAAACATCATAGAAATTTAAAATTAAAAACAAGTCACATATGATTCTTGCTAAATAAGATTGTGGATTTAAAAAGAAAGATATTGATTTCATAAGTAATGACACATACTGAAAGCTAACTAAATTTATAAAAGGATCCACATTATATATTCCTCCTAAACTTAAATGCATCTTTTATAAAAGGTTCCATCACTATGCTTACACATAGTGATTTACACATAGTGCTTACACATAGTTATTCTCTTAAAAAATATAATCATTCTAATTTAGTTTGGGTTCCTAAAGGAACCATAAATGATTTAATATGAAAAGACAAAAAAAAGTAAATTTAACTATGAAGGGCCCAAAGTTAAATTGATACCTAGAACAAAAAATGATATATTAATAGAGGATGCTCAAGACATATTATTGGAGATCTTAGAAACTTCTGAAAGCTCATTAACTAAAAAAGAGGATATATTATCTTCATAGATAACAATAAAGGAAAAATCATTGATATTAAAAATATTAATAAAAAATTAAATCTTTTAATTAAAGATGTACTTTTGATAGATAGTTTCATAAATTAATAAGCATTAGCCAACTTTATGATAAGAGATATAATATTAAATTTCAATCTCATGCTTGCACCAAAGAAATACCAAATAAGCATAAATTTACGATAGCATTAAGAAGTGATAATATTTATACTATTGATCTTAATGATTTTCATGATGCAACTTATTTTATAATTTTGAATGATGATGCATGACTTTGGCATAGGAGACTGGACATGCTAGTATAAAATTAATTTTATAAATTAGAACTAAAGAACTTGTTAGAGGAATATCTAAAATTAAATTTATTAAATGTAAAATTTATGATGCATACTAACAAGAAAACATATAAGTAGTAGTTTCAAGCCCAAAAATTAAGTAAATACCTCTAGACTATAATAACTAATTTACATTGATTTATTTGGACCTATTATGATTGTCGATATACTTGGATATACTTCTAGCCCAAAAATCAAGTGGAGATAGTAACTATGCTTTTGTGATTGTTGATATACTTGGACATACTTCTTGACATATAAAAATAATTATTTAAATATTTTATTAAAATTTATAAATAAGTTTAAAATGAAAAAAATTATGATTTCTTCTATTTGTAGTGATCATGATAGTGAATTTAAAAATAATATTTTTTCAAGAATTTTATGATTTGAAAGGTTTGTCAATAATTTTTTCACTCAATGAAACCTATAACTAAATAAAGTTATTGAGAGAAAGAATGTGAGCTTATAAGAGATGGCAAGGATCATGCTTAATGAATATAGCTAATAAAGATAATTTTGGTACATGTCAACTCATCCGCCTTGAAGACTGACACCTAAGCAGGGCTCCATGTCATCAGCTCCCAAATAATGCCACAAAACATCCGAAAATGACCTGCGTTAATGATTGACAATAATCACTCTATATTATCAGGATTGTACACCAAAATAATTAGTTTGTTAGACTGAACTTATCCCGGGTCAGTTAGTAAATGAGCCTACGAACCAGGTATAAAAGAAACCCCCAAGGGGGGGGGGGGGGGTTTGATGTTAATGTTAACCATAGCTATACACATTCTCTCTATTTATAGCTTATGCTACTGACTTAAGCATCGAAAGTGTCACGTCGGGCAACCCCAGAGTCAGCCTTGTTGAATTTCAAAGTTTGATAATGAAATCAATTGATGAGTTTATGAACTAATATGCTTTTAAGATAAGTGACATAGGAAATACTTTGATCATGGAAACGAATCATAATAGGAAAAATTATCAAAGTAGGAGAATCAAACGTTGGGCCAGAGAAGTATCATGTTAGAGATTGGATGTCAACTTAGAGGATTGGTCGATGTGTGAAAGGATGGATTTCGTGTTATAAGTTCGGGTATCGGGTTGGAAGGATTGGGTATTACGCCAAAAGATCAGATGTTGTATGAAGTCAACATGCCGATATATCAAGCAATACGACGAAGGAAAGAATGATGCACCAAAGGTTTGAACGAAGTATCGAATAATCAAATGACATATCAAAATATTGGACAATATACTAATTGCATCATGATTATGCTAGATATATGATTGTGAGAAGAAAATATTTTCTTTAAATGCTAAAACTATGAACGCTTTATTTTGTATGTTAGACAAAAATGAGTTTAATTGTGTTTCTACTTATAACACTGCACATGATATTCAACACACACTTAAAGTTACTCATGAAGGCATAAGTAGAGTAAAAGAATATAAAACTAATCTTTTGGTATATAATTATAAATTATTTAAAATAAAACCAAGTGAAATCATTAGTGACATGTACACCCATTTTACGAATGTTATCATTCGTTTAAAAGCTCTTGATAAATACTATACTAATCTTAAATTGGTAAATAAGATTTTAAGATCTCTTCTAAAAAGTTGGGATCCAAAAGTAACGATTATCCAAAAAGCAAAGGACTTGAACAACTTTTCTCTTGAAGAACTCATATGATCTTTAATGACTTTTGAAATGACCTACAAAGCACATGATGAATAAGAGGAAAACCTTCTAAAGAATATGAAGGATATTGCACTTAGAACTAAAGAAGACTACTTGAGCAAAGCTCAAGTGACGATAATGACAATATTGCACTTCTTACTAGAAGACTTAAAAAGTTCATAAAAAGGAACAAAACTTATAAAAATAAAAGTAAACCTAAAAAGGATACAATAATATGTTATGAACGTAAAAAGCTAGGACACTTCAAAAATGAGTATCTGTAATTAAAGAAAAAATTATTAACCCAAAAGAAAAGAAAGTAGTCAAGGCAACTTGGGATGAATCAAGTGTATTAAAAGACAAAGAGCAAATTGATAGAACCCTGATAGGGTCGGGTCCATGGGTTCACATTTAATTCGAGTCTAGTCATGTTCGGTCTGAGCAGTTGGAGTCAGTTATAAGTCATGTTAGTCCAATCGAGTCAGTTATGTGCTAGGATGAAGTCAAATATTATTTTTAGTTAGGAGTCTATTTAATTTTTATTAATTAATTAAGAGTTCAAGTTTAGTAGGACTTTGAGTCTAAGATTAGTAGGACTTATGGTCGAATTCTATAAATATGGGTGTAACTATTTTATTTTCATCAATCAATGAAGAAACTATTATTTTATCCTATTGGCCAAAATTCTAATAGGACCGATCCCCTATAGAGATCAAGGAGGCTCGATCCCATCGAAGTGATCATTCATCACTCTTCCTCTTTGATAGAACCTAAGGATTCCTATCATCTGGTATCAGAGCAGCATTCCTTGGCACTTTCACTGCTATCATTCATCATCTCCACCGCTCCCCTTGCCATATGTAATCGTTGTCGCCATCTACATCACCGTCGCCACCCTTACCATCATCATTGTCGTCGTTACACCTACGACCTTACTGTAGATTCTCTCCATCTTCACTGTAGTTATCATTAGTAAAAAAAAAAGAAAAAGGAAGAGAGAAAAAGAAAGAGAAGAAGAAGAAAGATCTGACGGTGGGCTGCTATCCCTCTCCCACATCAGCCGCACCCCATCACTAATGCCCCTACTGCTCCTTTATCGCCAACACCCCATCTTGCTGCTCCACTTGCTTGCTGCCACTGCCCTCCTCTGTTGTCATCGACGTCGCTCGCCACTAACACCCATCGCTGTAATTCCCCTGCCTCATCCTTTGCTATCGTCGATAGCGCCTCATCCTGCTGTGGCCCCGTTTGGTGCTATCTCTCCATCAGCCATCACTGGCCGCCACCTGCTACTCTTTCCTACCACCGCTATCCCTTCCCTCCTTGCTGTTGGCATCTTGAGCAAGAAAGGAACACCACTACTAGTCCTTAACCGCTGACTATGGTCTGTTGTCGTTCCTTAGCTGCATCATCGCATTACCTCCCACTCCAACCATATCCTACCACCTCCTCTGCGATCCGCAATAGTGTCACAGCGCTTAGCACTCCCTCAACCTCTCTTCTTCCTTTGTGCATTGCAATCTGATCCCTCATCAGCCCAGTGCTGCCATCCACCTCCACAGCTTCTAGCCGCGGCCTTGGATCGCCCATATCTACTACCTTCAGCCCATGCAGCCACAGCCGCCATTACTACTGCCTTC
Source organism: Ensete glaucum (assembly GCA_021527575.1). Classification (NCBI taxonomy): domain Eukaryota; kingdom Viridiplantae; phylum Streptophyta; class Magnoliopsida; order Zingiberales; family Musaceae; genus Ensete; species Ensete glaucum. The sequence continues at coordinate 40,301,727 of CM038557.1, read as the reverse complement.
CTCTCCACCCACACACAGTTGCATCACCACTGCCTCCTCTGCCTCTACCTATTTCACATTGCTGTAGCGCTACCATCACTGTCCTCCCTTGCCACTGCTGTTGTCGCTCCCATCTTGCGCCTACACAACTGCACCCTCCTCTACCGTAGCATTGCCATGCATAGCAGCATTACTGTTATTGCCTCCCAACTGCAATGTACAACTCTCTACCACAGCCACACAACCTTGTGGCTGCTATCCTTTCTCTGCTCCAACACCGACCACCTTTATCTTACTATTATCACTGCCCCTCCACGTCGGTAACCCCCATTATAGCTGAGGCTCATGACATCTGCATTGTAAACTGATGCCCCTAACCTGACACTAAAAAAAAAAACATTCCTTATCTACAATCCTCTGTGATGGCTACTAATAATGCACTAGACGTAAGATTTAAAGATTTTGAGGACCGTATAGAAGATAGATTGTAAGAACTCCTCTGCAAATTCAGAAGAAACTGATCGAAGAGCCTCAACAAATCTCAATATGGTGAAAGTTTTAATCTCAAGGGGAGCTGATCTAAAAAGTGTGAGCATGGGTAAGACATAGGATACCCACGCATGAAGGTGGAGTTTCCCATATGGGAAGATAGAGACTGAATCAGTTGGACCCCACGTGCTAAATTTTTTTATCATTTTCACAGGACTCCGGAGGAATCCAAGGTGGAGATAGCCTCTATTCAACTTAAAGGAGATGTGATCCAGTAGTATGATTGATATGAACACACTCATGGAGAACCCTCGTGGGAGCAGTTCAAAAGCTAGCTTCTGATTCACTTTGAACTATTGGGGTATGAGAACATGGATGGATAAGGCTGCAGGCCTAAGCCAAGAAATTTCATAAGACCATGTCAACAGGCTTCTCAGGACTTCGGGTTGATGCAGCAGTGCCCGACCAAGAAATAAAGTAGGTAGTATGTTGTGCTGTACCGTTTCCACTTAGAGGAGTAGGCAACAAAGATGATGGAGAAGACGGTACAATCCCAAAAGTGACCAAAACTATCAAAGATTCACTCCAACTTGGGGTGAAATTTTACTTATTTTGGGTAAAATTTCTTACATTCCGGAAGTTCAATGACATAGAGAAGATGAATCACAGTAACTAAGTCAACACAAGGAGTGTAGACACTTCGGGTGCTTCAGAAGTGTGAGCAAAGAGCAGACAAAGACTAATAACCAGCTTAATGCATAAAGTATAATCTCGAGAAGGTGGGCGAAGGCAAGTAACCTTTGCCTTCTCAACTCTTAAGAGAATTGGTGAAACCTAGTATCTCGTATCTCTTATTTATCTAGTAGAGGAGCTCTGCACAAGTTCAAAAACCCTTCAAAAAAACTTAATGAAAGATAATAATGATCAAATCCTCATCAATAGTGATCAGTGCTACTGAGAGTAGAATGTCTACTTTATTTTCCAACAGAATGTTAATCGAAAGCGAAAGTGGTGTGAACCTACTTAGAAGTGACAACTAAGTTGAAGAAGAATCGATAGTTGAATTTTGTGAGGGAAGGACCTCAAAAACTTCGAAGTCTGTGAGATGATGCTCGTTAAAGCTCCAACAAGCATCCACCCAATTTAAACGGCATGAAACCTTTCAGATACTAACGCAAAATAAGGAAGGTCTTTTCCTTTATTAGAAAGATCCATAGGAATCAATAAGGATCAACACAACTCAGACCCCACACGAGTCAAATCATTGGTGAGTTGAAGCATAGTAAATCAAAAAAATTTGAGTAAACAACAAGAGCAAAAGTAGCCATGTAAGCATATTACACAATTACAAGAGAGCGAAGAATGAAGAAGGCGAGGAGATGTAGCGTCTGTAGGATGTTGAGGCTGTTGTTGGAATGAACGGGGAGAACGATAAAAATATAAATAAAATATAAATATTAATGCTCATGTTTGTGTCATGTTTTTGATTTTCTTTTTTTTTTTTGTATAGCAAGTATATAGCAACGCTTAGTATAGTAGGCTTGTAGTTTAGTTAGTTTAGTCGTAGTTTTTTTTCGTATAATGTTTTATGATGTGTTTGGGAGACTTGGGGGACTAATGGGGATATGGGGCTTTAATACTATATAATATCCATTATTTATATATACATTATATATAATTATAATTATATTAAGTATATGCTGAAATGGTTGCTGGTGAATCCCATGGAAAACTCTTTCTCTAACTTCTCTTCTATTTTCTAAGTTTTAAGGACCATAGGATGTTTGAGAGGTTGACCTTTGAGGATGACCTTGCGATTGGGCATGCGATTGTGCCACATGACTTAGGCAAGCTAAGTTAAGTTAAGTATAGAATGTCAGACCTTTTCTCTCTTCTTCCAACCTTCTACTCTAAAATAAGGGCTCCTCCTCCTCCCTCCTCTAAGCGAGGCAGATGATCTATTATTAATAGGGTAAGATGATAGGACCCTAATCAATAGGGTCCAAATCATAATTAATTCAATTTAAGTCATATTAGAGTGAGTTACTCTCGGTCGTTCAATTAAGTAAGTCATTAAGTTAGTATTAGTTAGTTGTTTATTATTATTAATTAAGATGAAGTAGTATATTATTTTCGAAGTTCCAGAGTTAGTAGTTTAGTTTTAGTCCAAGTTTAGAGGCTAACTTTGCACATAAATAATAATATAAATAATAATATAAATAATAAAATAATATATAAAAAGTATGTGTTTTAGCCAAATAGCAAAAAAGGAGGAGGTTGATCCCCCTATATCAAGGGGAGGGCGGATCCGAAGTGATCAAAGGGGGGCCCGACCCCTCTCAGTGATCGTTTATCCCCTTTTCTATCTCCATCTATGATAGAATCCTCTACTATCCTCTAATTTCTATCATCATCGATATACCTTTGGATTTCTATCAATTTGTGTGTTAGTAGTGTGATCCGATGTGTTCTTGTTGTGATTCTGCTTGTCATTTTCATTGTCATCGTCGTCGCCATCTCTGCCATCATCGCGTCATCATCGTTGTCACCATCTCATCCCCTTCTGCCACACCTACCATCTTCTTCTTTCTGCCCTCATGCTTCGCTCCTCGCGCCTCTGCTCTGCCGTTGCCTGCCTTTGCATCCTGCCAATGCGCATCCTTTGCAGCAGCATGCATGCTGCTGCTGCTACCATTGCCGACCCTCTCTCTCCCCCTCTCTCATCCCTCCCCCTCTCCCGATGCCTTTAGCCACATCGGTGCCTTCATCTCCACTCGCTCTTACCCTCTCCCACATCAGCCACACCCAATGCCCAACGCCCCTATTGCTCCTCCTTTCCCCTACTGTTACTGTCGCTCATCTGCCGCCTTCAGCTCCATTAGAGATCAGTGACACCGCCAGCTGCACACAGCAGTGTCATTGTCCCTCCCTTGTCGTTGCCTCCTCTTCATTTATAGCACCTCCTTCTCTTCAGCAATCGCTGCCCCTCCTTGCCGTCACTTGCTCCCCTACCGTTACTACCTTCTGCTCCCCTATCACTGCCTCCTTCTTCCTCTCTTGCCATTGTTGCTTCCTCCCTCCACTGTCAGCACCCTCTCCCCTACTATCGTCCACCACCATTAGCCATGCCACCATCATTGGATTCACTACTGCTGCCGCTATTTCTTTGTTTCTCCTATGCTTCTTGTGGCTTTTCCACCCCATTTGCCGCCCATCACTACTAGCCATGCCCTCCTTGCCAATGCCGCCGACCAGCCCTCGGTATCTGTAACACCCCTCATTTCCGAATTTTCGTATAAATTTCTGGTGATAATATAAGCATTCATTTTAAATTGACAAAGGAAATAGAGTATGAATCAGAAGTACTTATTTGTAAGATTTGGGTAATCTGTTCAAAACAAAAAAAAAAAAAAATCTGAGGACCTATATGTAAACCCTGAGGACCTAATCGTAAATATACTAAATACAAGGACTAAACTGCAAAATGTAAAAAATGACAAATTCCACCGTTTAAGCCTCTCTGCCTTCATTCTTAAGGAAGCAGAGAAGGCAGCTACGTGGGTGATCTGTTCAAGAAAAAAGAAAGAAAGAAAGAAAGAAAGAAGAAGAAGAAGATTTGGGGCTTTAAGGGTTCTTGCTCAAATCTTTTCACTTAGGGTCAAAATTATCAAAGGCAAGTGTTCTATCCTAATTTTTTTGCCTTCTGATACTTTATCCTTGCTGTTTTGCCTTGTTTTCCCAAATTAATTGCTGAATTCAAGACCTGCAAAGCTGAATTCTCTCTTGTTGCTTATAAGATTTGAATCTGGAAAATTATCAAAGTCCTGACCCTTCTGCCTTGTTCCGGCTGTAGATTATTGTACTGATTTTGGATTTAGGTTAAATTATTTTATATGAATCTAGACTCATATATCTTTCTTTTGACACTGATTTTGTAGATTTTGGACACCGAATACTTACCCAAACATCTGTTTCAAATGAGCCTATAGACGCTGTAAAACAGGGTTCAAGATTTCTGACCTGTCAATACTAAAATGCCTATAACTCCCTGTTGAAAATTCTGATTTGTACCAAACTGATTTTATTTGAAACTAGACTTGAAAATCTTTCTTTTGACATATAGTTTGAAAATTTTGGAATTCAATTGCCTATCCTATTATCTGTTGAATCCGACCCTATAAATTCTGCAAAACAGTGATTATGTTTTTGCCCTTGAGTTACCAAATCAAAAGTAACTCCATGTTGGGAACCCTGTTTCATACGAAATTTGTTCCATCAAAATATAGATTGATAAAGGGTTCGACCATAACTTTCTTATGGGTATTGGAGCATAATTGATATTCTGAAATATTTGTTTGCTGTGCCACTAGAAATCTGTCCGAAATCGAGCTTTGGTCGATTTCGCGTATTCTATTCCTTTGGATATTTGAATTCGTCTAACTTTCTTATTGGAATTGAGCTAAATATGATTGCTTGGAATCCCTGTATATTCTTGTTTTCATTTCATTCCAAAACTGAATATATTTGTGAGAGATTTGTTCTTTGTTTCGAATTATCTCGAAAAGACACATGCACGTTTTGTTGTTCCGCGTGTGTTTCCGACATATGCTACTTATTGTTAAAACTGCCCTCTTGTACTCTGGTGTGTGGGATTGTCTGGACCTTTGCCAGAAATGGTAAAGGGTATGTGCTTATTACCCGCTATGTGGGGTCCCGCTCTGGGATATTCGGACCTTTGCGAAATGGTAAAGGGTATGTGCTTAGAGCTGCGATGCTGCCGCCCTTGACTTCACCTAGGCGTGGGTGGATGGAGCTCCCCGACGTGGGAGACATTTGTCGGTGGTCATTCGAAATGGATGGATCACATTACGAGATTCCACTACACCTTCTATATGTTTGATATGACATCCGAGTTTTGGTGAGTTGTTTCGCTCATGCTCGGATAAGAATAATATGATTGCGACGTCAAGGACGACGTTTGAGCTTCTGTACGATATTTGTTTTTGATATGCTCTGAAATGTTTCATTCACTGATGATTTTGCTTCGAAATATTCCATATGCCGTTGATATGCTTCGTAACATTTCGTATGCCACTGATAAGCTTTGATATGTTTCCTTTGATACTGAGATGCTCCAATTACTCTATGCCCCATCTGTCAGGAACCAAATATGTAAGATTGAAAAGACAATTATGTTTCTGCTCCTAACAATTTTATGTCTACGAATTCGTATATTCGCCTTGTACTTTGCAATGTATCCCTTTGGAAATTGTATTATTTTGATATGGATATGTTAGTCACTTGCTGAGCTCCTTATGCTCACCCGTTTGTTGATAAATTTTTCAGGATAGCGTATCGCTTGCTTACTTGTTAAGATTGGGTTGAGGCGGTGGAAAGTTTAGAAGATTTTGGGCAGATCTTTGTTAGCATATGTGTTTTTGTTGTATAAGCTACCCTGCATCTTATGAAATGTGACGATGAATCTAAACCTGTGGATTTTGTGTAAGATAAAGGATCCCTCATGTATAGGATTTTGGAATGTTAAGTTAAATGCATGTAATGATATGAATTTATGGTAATCGTTGTTTTGGTGACTGCATAGACTTTCCCACTTATGAGTTTATGTGTGGTTATTATTTTGAAGAGTTGAGTTCAGATTATATGAATTATCGAGTGATGCGTGATATGTTTATGAACTGCACAGGGGGTTGAATTTGTAGACTATAGAGGTGAAAATTTGATCTGAATGTTTTCTTAGTGACCTCAAAATGTGTGTTTGGATCCTGGATTAGTTGTTGTGACAAAATTTTAAATATTGTCGATATTTTGGAGGGGCGTGACAGTATCGCACAAGTAGTGGTCACCAAACATCGACGTTGTTGCCTCCCCTACTATGTCTCCAGCTTTCTGCCGCTTGCAGCCACGCCGCCAGCTGCTTCCTCCTCCTTTGTTGATGCTTCCTCCTTAGACGCTGCTTCCCTTGCTTCACACTGCCTTCTTCCTCCACCATTGCGGTTGCTTCCTGTTGCTCAGCCCCGTCAATGGTGCCCCCACCAGCAGCCAACAGCCCACTTCTCCTGCTACAACCCTCGTTGTTGCCACCGCTGCCTCTTCCTTCCCTTGCTCTCTGTGCTAATTTTCCAACCACCATCAGTGCCAGCCATAGCCGTTGACTGATGTCTGCCACCACTATAAAGTGTCGCCATTGCCCTCTTCCTCCCTCCTCTCCACCGATGTCGGTGTCACTGTCCCTCGACTGCTAGCTCCCCAGCCACTACCCTCATCTTCATCCCTTCTTCCCCTGCCTCCTTAGTTGCTTCCCAAGCCGTGTCATCTATGCTACCCTCGTTTCCTATTCTCCACTGGCAATGACAATAGCTGCAGCCACTACTCGTCAGACACCCCGCTGTTGCCCTCTTCTTCCTCTACTAGCCACGTTGTCGTGGTTGCTGATGCCACCACTTGTAGCTACCGACCACCACTGTCCCTTTCCTTCCCCGTCGCGCTGCTTCCTACTGCAGTTCCACAGCCACTTCTGTCACTGCCACCATCTTCCTTTTCCCCTCAGCCATCATCTACATCTGATTTCATAGCCTCGACAACAACCATCCCTCGCTACCACAAGCGCCCACTTCCTTTGTAGCCACACCAAATGTGACGTTCCTAATACGATGGCTATAAATGATATAATAGATATAAGATTTAAAGTTTATGAGGCCCACATAGAGAATATACTACAAGAACTCATTAGTGAAGTCAAAAAAACTCTATTGGAGAACCCTATCAAATCTTAACATGGTGAAAGTTCCAGCCTCAATGGAAACATAAATGAAAAGTGTGAGCATGGGCAAGACACATGATACCCACACATGGAGTTTTCCAAATGGGAAGATGGAGACTTAATCAACTGGATCTCTCATGTTAAAAAGTTTTTTCATTTTCATAGGATCTAGAGGAATTCATGGTAGAGATAGCTTCCTCTCAACTCGAAGGTGACATGATATAGTGGTATGATTTGTACGAGACCTATCACAAAGTCCCTTCGTTGGGATAGTTCAAGAGAGAGTTTCTGATTCACTTTGAACTGTTAGAGTATAAAAATGTTAATGGACAACTTGCCAAAATCTACTAGACTTTCATAGTGTAGGAGTACCAAAGCATATTTGAGCACTTGTCAAACCAAACCCGAGATTGGTCTGAGATATAATTGGTGAGAAAATTTATTGAGTGACTTAATCTCGAGTTCGGTGCAAAGTTAAAGCTCGCTATTCCCACACTATGATAGTAGCCATATCATTTGCTAGCATGCATGAAAGAAAAATCAATATGGACACTCACCGAAACAGAAACTTCAATAGACAGGAAAAATCAACAAAGGAGGACTTCAAAATGGTCAACATAGATAATCGCATACAAGAGCAACTTTTGACTATCGAGCCAACTAAGGAGGAAATAAAAACTAACAATGTGGAGTCCGATCATGAAGGTTGTGCCAAATTTGAAGTCAAGATTGCTAATGGCAAATCTTAATTGATAATAGGTACTTAAACGTAAAGGTAATTATACAGGGTAAACAACTATTTATAGATTTCTTTTTTATGCTCCAAGAAGACTTCGAAGTGGTGATTCTCAAAGAAAGATATAGTACCACCACTAGTCATCAGATGAAAAGTGGTCCTCAGAAGACTACGATGACTACTACACCAGAATATCGACCCATTACTTACACCAAGTGGAGACCCTATTTAATTGATCAAAGGGTTATGATGCATGGCAAATATCATGGACTGACTGAAGTACTCCCGAAGTTTGATGCTACTACATCTTAAGGACAAGGCTGATTTGAAAAAGATGGATCTGATAAGACCCTAACAGGGTTGGATCCATCGGTTCACAATTAATTTAAGTTGAGTCATGTTAGTCTATTCAGTCGGAGTCAGTTATGAGTCGAGTGAGCTCAATTAAGTCAGTTATGAGTTAGTTATTATCTTCAATTAGGATGGAATCAGTTATTATTTTCAGTTAGGAATCTATCAATCAGTTAAGATTCCAAGTTTAGTATTACTCTGAGTCCAAGCTTAGAGGGACTCTTGGTAGCACACTATAAATAATGATATAAACTTTTTCATGAATCAATCAATAAAAAAGTATGTGTTTTAGCTAATAGGCAAAACCCTAGGAAGGTCGATCTCCTATAGAGATCAAAAAGGCATATCCCCTCGAAGTGATTAAGGAGGCCCGATCCCCTCGAAGTGGTCATTTATCCCCCTTTTTCATCTCCATCCAGAATCCTATGGGGTTCTATCAATTGGTATCAAAACATTGATAGAAACCTTTACGTTCCTATCATAAGAGTGCTCTTCTGGCCTTAGCATCAGGAGTCAAGCATTCATGACTTCGCATTATTTCACATGATTGGCAATACCACCCCTGACCTCCTCAAGTTAACTTTCAAACCCACTTAGGAAGGAGGGAATCAAAGCTAGGGGACCCCATGCACCATTCATGCTAAAACAAAGCATGCATCTAGAACGAGTTTTTCATTAACTTGAACAAACTTATAACAGAAGCAGAGGTCCCGAGATGAAGACAAAGGGACAAAAGTAGGGGTCGTCAAACCCAGGGACATCATGACGATGGAGGCAAAGTTAGAGGAGTGGCTGGGCAATCGTCGAAGGTAATCTCTATAGGAGTAGGTACTTCTGCATCCCAGGGAAGCTCTGCAAATGGGTCCTCATCAACCTCAAGTTTAGGATACCTCACCTTGAAGTGTTTGATGACAATCTAGTAGCCAAACTTGTACGTAACTTGGTTGGCACGCTCGAGGCTATAGTAGAACCCCTCAAATTTCTTGTAGGAGGTCACGACCCTCCTCTCCTACTCGACGACAGAGTACCTCTCCTCCTAAGCCTTTTTTGCCTCCTCAGTAGCCTGTCATGCAGCCACTAGCTCAACGAAGTTGATCGATAGCTGCTACTTGAGATGCCTTCTTTCCTCATTGATATTGCCCAATTGCTAGTGGGTGTCCTTCAGCTCATGATGGAGGGTCTCAGTATTCTACTCGCTCTCCGGGATACTTTCAGTAGCTATGACCGCCTCATCATGGGCCTCCTCTGCTCGTGCCTCAGCTTCTTTGGCACGATAGAGTGCTAAACCCAACTCTAGGTTTAGCTCATCAACTTGGGAGCCTGCCTCCTTGCACGGCTCTACAAGGCACCACTCCACCTCTTTGGCTCAAAGGTGGGCCCAAGATAGCTGTGAAGAAAGCTCGGTGGCCTGGGCCTTCGCCACCTTCTTCTCCTCCATCCCTTGCCGCAAGAGCCCACTCCACTAATCTTAAACCTTGCACGAGGGAACATGTAGTAGCTACTCGACCCCTGGCCTAATCAAAAGCACAACCAAAATAGCTTGCAAGACGGCACTACCCCCATGCCATCTCACGTCCTGAGGAAGACCCTCAGGAATCACCAGGAATTTGGCACCATCAGGGATGGCATAATCTACTAGTGTCCCATGTTGAATCCTGAATTTTGATAATGAAATCAATTAACTAATTTATGAACTAACATGCTTCTAATATAAGTGATGCAGGAAAGACTTCGATCATGGACACAAACCATCACGTGGCAAATTATCAAAGTAGGAGAATCAGATGTTGGGCCGATGGAGGATCATGTCGAGATTGGATCGGAGGATTGGTCGATGTACTGAAGAATGGACTTCATACCATGAGTTCGAGCATCGGGCCGGAAAGATCGAGTATCGCGCCAAAAGATCGGTTATTGTGAAAAGTTAACATGTCGATTGGTCAGGTGATACGCCGAAGGAAAGGATGATATGGTGGTGGTTCAGACAAAGTATCTGATAATCAGATGATGTGTCGAAATATTGGACAATGTGCTAATTGCTTCATAATTATAATAGATATATGATTGAGTGGTTAAGTATTGATCGTGATCATTCAAAGTCAAATTAAGCTGGTATTGGGTTAAAACCATGCCAACTTGATTTGAGGCCTATTGGGCCTAAACCAGAGCTGAATTGAGTTTGATAAAAGGCCAATTCGGTGTCCTAAAAATGACCTGGGCAGTGGTACCACCAGGTCCAAGTTGTGGTACTGCCCAAAGTATCGAAAAGCATAGTTTATACTTTTTTGGGCTCTTCGATAGTGGTACCATTAGCCAATGGTGGTACCATCTAGACTGACAATAGTATTGCAAGAGCCCAAATTCTCGAGCTCTATTTTATGGTAGTATCACCTAATGTCGGTAATGGTACCACTAGTACCCCGAAAAATCAAGGATTTAAAATTTTGACTCTAATTTTGAAGCCATTGGGGGTCTATAAATACCCCACACATTTTTGCTTGATAAAGCACAAATAAGGGTGAGAAAAAGGGTGAAAAAGAGAAAGAATCCTTGAGGATAAAGTGTTATAAACTCTTGAGTCTCTTCCTCCTTGAGTTTAGGCAATTATTTTAAGGAGGTGTGAGGTCCTGTGTATAAGAGTTTATAAAGGTTCTCTCCTGAGTCTGGTAAAAGGAGAAAAGGTTGTAAGGGTAGTTAATCTTCACCCATCAGAAAGAATATCAGTAGTGAAAGCTAGTGGCCTTGAGAGAAGAGTAATCAGGAGTAGACGTAGGTCGGGACAATCGAACCACTATAAATCAATTTACATTTTTTGTCTTGCTATTTCCTTGTTATTGCTAACTGATTTACTTTACTCACTACTTCTATTCACACTTTCCAGTTAAATATGTTTTCGATTTATATTCTCGTTCGATCGAATCAGATCTTTTTTTGATAAGCACTAATTCACGCCCCCCTGCCCTACACGCCCTCTCTCTTAGTGCCATTACGATCTTAACAGTTAGAATCAGAGCCAAGTTATCTCAGTTGGATTAACATCCAAGTGAGTTTTAGTAGTTTTTTCTGGCAATCATAAGATTTACTCTATCACTCACCCTCATATATTCAACGGGACGGACTATACTTACTAAAAAACATGAATGAAAATTTTCTTAATTTTTATGGATTTTAATTTATGGAATATCAATGAAAGTGATTTTCAAAAATTGTCTAATCCAATGAATGAATGAATGATTTTGAAAAGAAAATATTTTCTTTAAACACTAAAACTATGAACATTTTGTTTTGTGCCTTGGAAAAAAATGAGTTTAAACATGTTTCTACTTGTGATACTGCACATGACATTTTGCACACACTATAAATTACTCATAAAGGCACAAGTAGAGTAAAAGAGTAAAAAATTAATCTCTTAGCACATAGTTATAAACTGTTTAAAAGTGATGCCAAGTAAAACCATTGGTGACATGTACACCCATTTTACAGATATTATCAATTATTTAAAAGCTCATGGTAAATACTGAGATCTCTTCCAAATTAGTAAATAAAATTTTAAGATCTCTTCCAAAATATTGGGATCCAAAAGTAATGGCTATCTAAGAAGCAAAGGACTTGAGCAATTTTTCTTTTTAAGAACTCATAAGGTCTTTAATGACCTATGAAATAACTTGTTAAGCATATGACGGATAAGAGAAAAACCTTCCAAAGAATAAGAAAGATATTGCACTGAGAACTAAAGAATATTCCTCAAGCAAAGCCTCAAGGGATGATGAAGATGACATAAAACTCCTCACAAAAAGACTTGAAAAGTTCATGAAAAGAAATAAAACTTATAAGAATAAAAATAAACCTAAAAAAGAATACTATAATATGTTATGAATGCAAGAAGCCAGGATACTTAAAAAATGAGTGTCCAAAACTGTAGAAGTTATTGATCCAAAAGAAGAAGAAATCATTAAAGGCAATGAGGAACAAATCAAATGCATCTGAAAATAAAGGGCAAATCAATGAAAACGACATGACGAACTATGCATTGATGGCCTTCAATGATGAGGTATATGACTCACCCAAAATATCTTTTTCTTATGATGAATTACTTAATGCATTTCATAATTTGTTTGATAAGCTTGAAAAACTTAGTAAGAAATATAAATAACTAAAAAATGATCATGTATCTCTTTAATGAATTTGATAAATTAAAAATAAGCATGACAATTATATGTTAACATCTTGCACTAAATGTTAAGAGTTATATTCACTTAAAAAAATATTATTATAATAATCTTTAGAAAAATTTAAAATTAAAAACAAATCTTTAAACATGATTATTGCTAAATAAGGTAGTGGATTTAGAAAGGAAAGTAATAGATTTACAAGTAATGGTATACATCAAAAGCCATCTAGATTTGTAAAACATTCCATACTACATATTTTCCCTAAAGATAAATATAATTTTTGTAGAAGATTTGGTCATTACGCTTATACTTGCTCTTTCAAAAAATATAGCTCTCATAAATTAGTTTGGGTTTCTAAAGGAACAATTAATGATTTGATATCAAAAGTCAAGAGGTAGATCTACCATAAAGGACCCAAAGTTAAATGGGTACCTAGAGTAAACACCTCTTTCTTATTGGTATCTCCATCAAGAGCTAGGAGCAAAAGATGATATCTTGATAGTGGATACTCAAGGCACATGACCGGAGATCCAACATAATTTTCAAGGCCCACTAGTCAAAATGGAGGATATGTCACCTTCGGAGACAACAACAAAGGAAAGATTATCGACATTTAGAAAATTAGTAACAAATCGAATCTTTTGATGAAGAATGCTCCTTTAATAGATGATTTTCATAGTGAAACTTGATTTCTGGTTATAAATGATGATGCATGACTTTAGAGATTAGGACATTCAAGTATAAAATTAATCTCACAAATTGAAACTAAAGAAGTTTAGTTATTTTCTATCCATATTGTTTTCAATGAATTTTCTAAAGGTAAGAAAAATAATTTTGATGATGAATTTGATTATATTTTTTTAAAAAAAATTATGATCTTTCACTTGACTTCTTGATATTTCTAACTTAAGATCTATCATGTATGAATCATGACCCATGACCTTTTACTAATTATTCTCCTATGACTTCTTTTTGTTATCTATTAAGAAGGAGATTTAATCAAACAAATCATGATATTGACTTCTCAATGTTTATAACTTAGATTTATTTTATATGAGTCAAGATCTATTTTCTCCTATAATTTCTTTTACAATTTACTAAAAAGGAGATTTATCCATTGAATCGTGATCTTAACTTCTCAATGTCTATATCTTGAAATTTATTTTATATGAATCAAGATTTGTTTTCTCCTATAATTCTTTTTGCTATTAACAAAAAAGGAGATTTATCCATTGAATCATGATCTTAACTTCTCGATACTTATAACTTGAGATTTATCATTATCTTGATTTCAAATACTTGAATGATATGAAATTCATGTCATATGAATGCTTTGTATTAATATTCTTCATTAGCACATTGATATGAATGAAGAAATAGCATCATGATAAAATGATATCATTCTCTTCCTTTTGATAATGACAAAGGGGGAGAGAAAAGTAGTGGCTTACTCATTTCGTATATCTCTCTTTGTTGATGATAAAGGAGGACATGTAATGATAATTTTTTAATAACATAGCACTCACATGCAACTTATATTTAATGACATCAACTTATGATATTTGAGATGTATGGATATGATATGAAATTATGCATATGATTCTTACAATAATCATTACTGAAAGTTGCTATGATTTTTTATTAAAGTTGTTTTGACTTGAATTCAAAGAGTTGAAAGGTTATTATATTTCTTTAAAAATTCAAGTTCATTATGGTATATAGACAGGGGGAGTGTAGTTAAAACTCCATCATCAATTGGTTGTTATCATAAAAAAGGGAGAGATTATTGAATCCCAAATTTTGACGATGAAATTAATTTATAAATTTATAAACTAATATACTTTTAAGATAAGTGATTCAGGAAAGATTTTGATCACAGACATGAACCATCACATAATAAATTGTCAAAGTAGGATAATCAAATAGTGGGCCGGTGGAATATTATGTTAGAGATTAGATGTCGGGCCGGAGGATTGGTCGACGTGTCGAACGATGAACTTAGTGCCATGAGTTCGAGCATCAGATCAGAAAGATCACGTATTGCGCTAAAAGATCGGATGATGCATTGGAGGTTCGAACAAAGTATGGGATGATTTGTAAACATAACGAAATACATGATAACGTGCTAACTATTTCATAATTATGCTAGATATATGATTAGGTGGTTAACTCTTGATCATAGTCATTTATAGTCGAATTAAGCCAGTATTAGGTTGATACCATGTCAACTTGATTTGGAGCCCATTGAGCCTGAGTCAGGACTAAATTAATCTTTATAAAAGGCTAATTCAGTATCCTACAAATGACCTAGGTGATGGTATCACTAGGTCCAGGTGGTGGTACTGCATAAAGTGCCGAAAAGCACAATTTGTGCTTTTTTAAGCTTTTTGATGATGGTACCACATAGACTGATTGTAGTACCACTAGAGCCTAGATTCTCGGGCTCTGTATAGTGGTAGTATTACCCATTATCGGCGGTGGTATCACTAGTACCCTGAAAAATCGGGGATTTGAAATTTTGGCTCCAATTGGGGTTTTATAAATACCCCACTTATTCTTGCTTGATAAAGCACAAATAAGGGTGAGAAAAAGGGTAAAAAAGAAAAAGAATTATTGAGGATAAAGTATTGTAATCTCTTGAGTTTCTTCCTTCTTGAGTTTAGCGATTATTCTAAGGAGGTGTGTGGTCTTGTGTAAAAGAGTTTGTAAAGGTTCTCTCCTAAGCTTAGTAAAAGGTGAAATAATTGTAAGAGTAGTTGATCTTCGTTTATTGGAAAGAAAATTGGTAGTGAAAGTCAGTGGCTTGTAGGCACCTATTACTGGTGTATATGATATAATGAGACCACTTTGCCTTTAAGTATAATCGATTAGGAATGACAACCAACCTTACTTAACTTATGAGTCTGGAAGTTCCAAACCTAGTATAATTGATTATTAGGAATGACAACCAACCTTACGAAGGTAATTAAGTGCCAATATAGTAGTATCATATACTCTCAGTATCATAAGATAAATATTCCATATGTTCTTACTCAAGTAAATCCCTAGCCAGGGTAATTCGCATTGAGAGAGAAAGAGTTATTCGGGAGAATCCAAATAGAGTAAGACTCTAATGGATTTCGTATAGGGCCTAACAGTATCATGACTGATATATGATGTTTGAGATATTAGATGGATGAGAGACTATAGATACATGGTAATTGAGGGTCGATAGGTCCAATGGATTAGATCTCCTTGTATTATCTCGAGACTGATATAGTGGCTTAGTATATCTATAGTTGATGAGTTGAGTGAATTATTATGTGATAATAATTCATTGAGTCAAAAAGAGTTCTATATCAAAAGGAGTTCTGATAGGTGCAACTCACGACCAACTCTGTATTGGGCCTTGAGGGTTATACACATGGCAACGAGTAGAGGTTTGAATATAAGATATTTGACGAGTCCTTATTTTATTCGATATCTAGTAAGTCCTTATTTTATTAGATCCTTTAGGTGAGACCCAATAAGATCAAATAGTGATTATTGGATAAAGATCTAATAATCTGAGATGTTAGGATAATTAGATAGAAATCCAGTACTAACTAAGGTAGGAACCATTGGGGTTAAGTTGACAGGGACCTCTATAAATAGGAGGAGATCAAAGGGGTCATAAGCTAGACCTAATTAGCTACCACCTCCTATTCTCCTCCCTTCCTCTCTTCCTTAGCCAACATAACTGTTTGAGGCGTAAGGACAACAAGAAGGGTCAGCCCCTTCTTGAGTTTGGTGCAACCTTTTGGTGCATGAAGGAGAGGAAAGATCGTGTTACGGAAGGAGGAGCGTAGTCACATCATCTACTTTGTGGATCACTGCTAGAGAGGAGGACATCTGACCTCCATCATCCACTGACTTAGATCTACATTTTCGGGGACATGTGATTTCTTCTAGGTGAGTACATATCATATAGTTTTTCGGTCTCATGAGTTTTACCCTCCCAATCATCACACGATGATTTAATAGACTTGTCTTGAGAAACCTATTTTGATTTTAGTTTTTTGGTGTACATGTGATGCTCCCCATGGTTTCATAATAGTAGTATAAGAGTTAGGTTCATCTTGCGATAATTGGTTGTAAACTACACGTGTTGTTGAATCATATAAAATTATTTTCTACGTAACTTGCTATATTTTTGTCATCAATTTGAGCTTTTGATAGCACTAGTTCATATGATTGAAAGATGTTGTAGATTAGTGTTTGTTGCTAAAATTATCGATGCAAAACATAGGAAAATGGGCAACAACTATTGCTACTCTGTAGTTTGGTTAAAGGCTTCTTATAGCCTTGATCGAGAACACACCTTGCTACTCTTGGCCTTGCCAAGGGTTGCCTGGCTGAGAGCTCCCATACAGCCAAGAGTCTTAGCTTCATAGGGAACTCTTGTAGTAAAGATTTCGTAGCCACTTGTGGTAATCTCTTGACCGAGGACTCCGGCGAACTCCTAGCGAGTCTCTCAATTATCTTCTGGTGCACTCCCAACAAACTCTCGATCACCTTTGGTGGGCTCTCGGCAAGCTCCTGATCACCTTTGGTGAGCTTCCAGCGATCTCCCAATAAGTTCCTACTACATAGTCCGAACTCCGGCCCGATGTCCGAACTTGACTCCGGCCCAGCATTAGATTGTATTATCTTTTCACCGTCGTAGTTAATCCTGCATCACCTTCTCTAATAAACAAGTTAGACTAAAACCCATCAATTAAATTCATCATCAAAATCTAAGATTCAATAATCTCCCTCTTTTTAATGATGACAACCAATTGATGACGGGAGTTAACCTTAACCGCACCTATGTATATGCCATACGATAAATAGAGCAAACTTGAATTCAAAAGAATCAATCACTTTTGAATTCTAATATAGCATTTGAAAAATATTAAAATTTTCATAATTTAACTATTCATGATACTATATATGATAAAATTTTCAAAGCATTTATCTTCTTGGTATCACACAAAAATTTTAAATATTTCAAAATAAATATTCTTCTTATGTCATCAATCATATCATTTCTCCCCCTTTGTCATCAACAAAAAGGAGAGATGCTCAATTATATTTGAATATTTTTTAAAATATTTATCATAATATTTAGCACATAAAGAGAGGAAGTTAGTCCATTACTCTCCCTTAGTAAAATAAGAAGAGGACTAAAGAATTTAATTTATTTTTCTCCCTTTGTAAAATAAGAAGAATGATAAGGATAGAATTTTATGCATCATAAATGTCACATCAAATTTCTTTTCTCTTTCTTTGTAAATAAGATAGAAGAAGAAGAAGAGGGGTGTCAAAGATCCAAAAATTAAGTATCTTAAGAAAAATCAAATATCAAGAGGTGAGATACATTTAAAAATATTTCATCAAAGATTTAAAAGATCCATGAATCAAAGTAATTTTTGAGAGAGAGGATGAAAATGAATCTCATCACAAAAAGAAATTTGAATCACATTTTCTTTTTTGTAAATATCAATTTTAAAAGGAAAAAACCATTTCAAAAAAGAGCTCAAAAGATCAAGAAATCTGAGAGGAATATAAGAGCTTCTCATTGCATTTTAAAAGATCATCTTATGTAAATATCAAGAAGAAACTCAAGAAATCTGAAAAATAATATGACCGAAAATCATGTATTTGGACTTAGTAAGAATCTTAATTTGTAAAAATTAGGAAATCCAAAAAAATGTGATAGCAAATCAAACTCAATTAGCAAATCATGCATTTCTAATACATTTAGAAAATTTAAAATTCCTAATTTTCATCTAAGCAAATTGCTCCTCATTTAATGATTTTATTGCAAGATAACAATTTTATCATATCTAATTGTCTTCTTTGTTTATCATGTCTAATTAAATTGTTCTTCTTCCAATATTGAAATATTTATCATATCTATTTATTTTATTGTAAAATAAAATTATTCTTGCTTTGTTGTTAAGATATAATTTCATCTCTCCCTTGGTCATTATAAAAAAAATGAAAGAATATAATAGTATAAAATTAATTTTCAAGTCATTGACAAATATATATAAGAGGTTATATCATGTCATTAAGGATATAATATGAAAGATCAATTCGCAAGTACCAAAAGACATGATTTATTTTAATAAATCTTTCTCTTTTTTATAAATAATGAAAATGAGTTTTACGAGAGTAAATAATCTTTCATTCAATATAAATCTTAAGATATATAATTCATTTGGATAATTCTTTTTAATAAAATGAAAGAACAATCTTGATTGAAAATCTCAAGTTATAATTATTAAGATCATAAATCTCTTTTTTATTAAAAGAATAAATTATAGAGATTATAGATGATTCCCATAAATGATCAGTCAAGTCAAGAAGTCAACGAAAAGTTCATAAATAATTTCATTCAATTTTCAACTTGTCACAAACTTAAGAAATATTAATTTGGTGGTAAGGTATAACATTAATAAATATAAGAAAGTCATAAATAAATCATATCATGAAGGATATTAATATCAATTTATGAATACCAAAAGATAATTTAATTTGACAAATATCCTTTTAGGTCAAAAAGAAATTTATGAGATCCAATAATAAGAAGTATCTTGATTCATATAGATAATTTTCTTTAATAAAATGAAAGAATCCTAGTGAACGATCTTGATTTACATAAAGATCTCAAATTATGATTTTCAAGATGTCAAGATCTTGATAAAACATTTTCTACAGTAAGTTGCATAGGAGAAAAAAATAAAAAATCTTGATTCATGTATAGAAAAATTTAAGTTATCAAGATCATTATAATAAAATATTTTCAAACAAGTAAAATATTTTTAAATATTTTAAAACTGAAAAATAACATTTCCAAAGGAAATTATCAACATTATAAAATATTTTTAAACAAAAAGTTTGATTTAGTTTAATTTCAATGATTTTTCTTACTTAAGTGAGTCTAACACTTTAGACTTAGTGAAATGAGTTACCATGTTCATTTCAATTTTTTTTTTTACTTTATTCAAGCCTTAATTCAAGAATGACCTAATATTCAATCATATTGCATGTCAATCTTTCAATATTAGCATTTATATTTAACTCAACCAATATAATATCACCATAATTCCTTTTTAAGAAAATTCCAACATAGATAATTTTTATTAATAATAACTAAGGTTCTTTAGTGTAGTTCATTTTTGTACTAATATGCTCTAGCTATGCATAAGACATGCATCATCGAAAAGTAATCATGAATTATTAAAATATTTATTACCAATAATTTTAATTCTAATAAATTTTCTTATTGTTGTTGTTTAGGCTAGTGAGCTTGAAAAGTGTTTTAGATCTCAAGTCATGCGCCTTGAGCATCCACTATTAAGTTACCATTTTTTTTACTCTTAGCCTTTGTTCGGAGACAAATCTACAATATAGGGGGTTTGGATTTAGATACATATTTGACTTTGGGTCCCTCCTAAAAAGTTCCACCCAATTTCACTAATAACTTTTGGTTGTTTATAATTCTTTTAGGAACCTAAATCAACTTATGTGGACTATACTTTCTAAATGAACACTTATAGATAAAATGTCCTAGTCTACCATAAAAATTACCTTTGTTCTCGGGTGAAGAATGTAATGTAGGCCTTCTATCGAAGATAGTTGGCTTTTATTGATTGTTACCTATAAAGCTAATACCTTATTTCCTATAATATAATCCTTATTGGCAAGGATCATGTTTAGAGATTTATTATGTATTTTAAACTTTTCTAAAGTTTATTGTAGTATAATATTTTCCTTTTTAATTGCCTCTAATGACCCACATTTAAAACAAGAATGCACGATGTTGAAGCTTCATGTATATTTTCAATTTTATGAGCAAGTAATGCATGTTCTGCATTAAGTAATTTATTAGTTTTGCTAAGCTTCTTAAATTCATCAAATAGTTCATAAAAGGTATTTAACAATTCATAAAAAGTAAATGAAGCTTTAGGTGAGGTTCTTACCTAAAGCTTTAGGGGGGGAGGGGGTGGGGTGGTTCAGTGAATTAGTGCAAGTGCAAGGTGCACTCGGTTTGAAAATTATGCTTGTAGTAAAAACCCAAAACTTAATGTGTTTTTCATCAAGATCAATTTAGAGAGCAATTAAACTTAATAATGAATGAAGAATCTTGATTTAGCTATGGAATGCTGAAATAAAAAATAAGTAAAGAAGGCTTCACAGAGTTTATAGTGGTTCAATCAAAAGCTTGACCTACATCTACTTCCTAAGTCCTCCTTCTTGTCTACTAATGATCTTCTTCCACACGTGAAGATCAAAACCTCTTACACTTTTCTCCTTTTCCCAGGCTTTAGAAAAGAACCTCTACAATTCTATCAACCCTCCCTTAAACAAAAACTACACTTAAAAGAGAAGAGGGAGAGCTCTCAAGAAATTATAATCGCGTTTTCACAAGTTTTTACTCTTGAATCTTTTATTCTCAAGCAAGAATGGGTGTGGTATTTATAGGCCCCAAATGACTTCAAGAATGGAGCCAAAATTCTTGGAGATTGTGTCTTCTTGGAGACTGATAGAACCCCAAATGGAGCTATATAGATTTTGATCTTTGAGGGGGATCAACCCTTGGAACACTATAGGAGTTCCTCCCTCCTAGTAGTCGATCATATGACTGAATTATAGATTGATCTTGCTTGATTAAAAGATGTGGAGACTACATACTTATATAGAGCTCCAAACCCTAGCCCTAGGGGGGGTGTTTCCTAAGTGAATTTCCTATTTTGCCCTTCCTATAGCTATCATGCATAAATAAAGGGGGTGGCGGCCTAAGTGGCTGCACAAGCTATGTCCCTCTACTAGAAACCCTAGCCAACCAACCTAGTAAGGGGGGTGGAGGCTAGGAAGCCCTAAAGCCCCAAAATAAACCCTAGCCACACTTCTTTATATGATAGAAGTGACTAGGAGGGGTTTATTACAATCTCATAGGATTCTTATTAATTACTTCGAGGGTGATTAGGACTTAACTCTGCTGGAGTCTTATCAAACCTGCCCTCTTAAAATCAGTCTTGTCCTCAAGATTGAGGTTTCATGAACTCAAGGAACTGGGTCTTCAGCTCTTCATCAGCTTGGGTGTCAATTGGAAGAATTTGGACTGAGTCGTCATCTTTAAATTTCTATCTGAGGTGGAACATCTAGAGAATCAACTGTAATCTTGATCTGGTGCACGGATCTGATCTCCATATTAGGGACCCAATGTAATCCTCAATTTTGTAAGGTCCAAAGAAATAGGGAGACTACTTTCTTGAGGCTTGAATTTTGTATTGGTGGAGCTGGAGATGAAAGGGGACTTGATCTTTCTCAGAAAACTTTTTTCTGCTCTGACATTTGTCAAGGGAAAGTTTCTTTCTTGTATGGGCTACCACGTGGTTACTTTGTAATAGTAGTCATGCCTTCTTTTGGAGTGAGGGTTGTCCTCTGATAAAATTTCTAATGGTGTGAGCCTAATCTAAGTCTGAGGTGGGTAGGAGTGGTGATTTTTTGGGGCCCATTTTCACTTATTCGTGCTGTTGACCATCTTGCATGAGGATGGTGCCAATCCCCACTCTAGATGTGTCTGCTCCAATAATAAACATCTGGCTAGGATTTAGTGTGGACGACGTCGTGGTCGTGAGAGCTATAGTTCCACTCAGCCAAGGTGGTGCGTCTTTCTTTATAATGAGAGGGATGATGTTCATGCTTCGTTGAGTCCTACGAATGATCCTTCCCCTGTTTTGATTTTGCCACTTGAGGGGCTCAATTTTCTTGCGGTCTTGGGTCATAAATCGGAGGTCATCATTAAGGAAGTCTTTAAGCATCATGGTCCGATCCTGGGTAAAGCCGTGGAAGTCACCTGAGATCAGCAACCATGGTGAGTTCGACGGGATGTAACACTTTAAAAGTAGCTTATCTTTGGGGAAAAGGATATATGGATGTATCGTAGTGGAAAGTAAGTATAGCCGAATAATCTATGTCTCTATCATCTCTTGGATGACCCTTTTATCTTTGACCTTCTGAGATTGTAGGAAGCAATTTGGCTGAGCAACAACTGGTAGAAGTTTCAGCCTATTTAACGTAAGGGGGTCGGACAGCTTCAGAGGAGGTAATCAGCTCGGTTTGGTAGAGACACCCAAAATTTTAGCAAGCTGTGGGAGAGGGTTCTTATCTTCAATCTCATAAAACCTTTGAATTTGAATTAGGAAACCACTAAAATTTTCTTTTGGTACCCCCTCTAAGTGTTGTGTTATGGTTGTAGTCGCTGGGCTCTCTCGTAGAATCACCTGCTTTTATTTTTTGAAAAATTTCATGGTTAGCTTCAAACAATTTTAAAAAATATCTCTGATAGTAGACAACCAATCAATGCCAAGCACTATATCAAAACCATTAAGAGGGAAGAGGAGAAAATTAGCAACTATGTCTTGCTCCTATAGGCTCAGTTTAACCTGCGGGCACTTCTGGTTGCACTTCATAATTTGACCGTTAACTACCTTGACTTTGAACTCATTGTAATCTTCTTTTTAGAGCATTAAGTAGGCAGCAACCTTACTGCTCATGAAGTTGTGTGTACTCCCAGCGTTGACGAGGACGATGATGGACTACAACTCAAGAAACCCTTCGATCTTCAATTTTTGCAGATTGGTGTAGCCAGCTAAGGTAGAGACCATGCGGGTGGCCGGTTGTGGTGTATCATTCTCCTTAGACTCGAGAATCATATATTCAAGTTTGGGTTCCTTTGTCAATCCATCATGAAAGTTTTCTCTTATTAGTTTCTTCGTTTGAGGGGATTGACTGATAGTAGGGGGAGGTGAAAGCTTTGGTGCCGCTAGTTGGGGAGTGACTCTCATTCTCTGGGCTTTATAGTTCAACTGCTCCTCTTGATGTCATGCGAACAAGATGGCTGACTTAAGTGTATATAGGTTGTCACGCTTTAACTTCTTTGTGAATCTCTAGCTTCAAGCCCTCAATAAAGGTCCTTAATATCTGCTTTTCAAACCAATCATAAGTTTGATTAGATAACCTTTCAAACCTGGTTTGGTACTCTTGGATGGTAGAGGTTTGACAGATCATCATTAGTTCTTCATCATGGTTCTTCTAATCAATTTGTGCTGAAAGTTTATATGCTATTGGTTAAGATATGACTCTCATGCTCTGAACATCTTGATTGAGGTGCCCTTCTTGAAGTTCTGCAAAGGAGGTTGATAGCGTCAAGGTGTAGGGCTACCATGTCTTAACCTCGTTTCTTATCTCTGGTCGATTCTTTTTGTAATCTGAATTTGTATCATATTGTGATCTTCTTGGGCTCGACAATCGACCCAATCTAAACTCCTTGAAGAGAGCCCATAATTTAGCATCCATACGCGCCTTGAAAGCCTCCAATTTGATTTCGAATAAGCCCATCGATGTCATGATGTAAGGATCTCCAACCTGTCAAATAAATCGATTGAAGAGTGTGGCTACAATTTTCAAGTTGAAGGCAATAATATCAGGGCTATGGTGGTGAAGTCTCTAAGTGGAGGATGACAACCAAGAGTAGTAGCAATGTTGGAGGAAGAAGATGGCAATAGCAATGTCAGCTATGGTCCTTTGGTGATTCTGCAATGTTGATGCTGCAATGACATCGAGGCTATAATTTTGTAGGTGGCTGATATCTATCGGAAGATGGCAGCCAAGAGATTTGAGTCAGAAGGCAGCAGTGATGATGGAAGAAGAAGAGGGCAGCAGCAACATCAGCTACAATTGCGCTGCGATTTCATGGCTGCAAGTGGCATCAGTTACAGCAAGGGTGCGACTATAATAGGAGGAAGATGGGCAATAGAGTGCACCGCTATTACGGAGGAGGGCAGCAGTGGTATGGAGTGAGAGATGGCTGCTATCATATTCAATTTGTTGCTGATCGTGATCAAGATAGTTGGCAACGAATGATTATTGCGGGCTACAATGTAAATAGATTGGAGCAAAAGATCGCTGCTGGTATCTTTTTGCTGCAAGGATCACTACTGGCAGTGATCAAGGAGGATGGCAGCGAGAGGTCACTATTGGCAGCGTTGGGCAGCAAAAGATACATATTACGGTTGAAAGGATAAGGGAGATTGGGTGGCTGAAAGGTTGGTGGACCAAAGGCTGCGATTTTTGGATGTAGTTTATGGTTGTTTTGGGTGTGATTTGGGGCTTTATTTTGTAGAGTTCTAGCTATAAATTAGTGTGGTTTTAGGGCTATGGTAGTAGTAGATGAAGGTTAGGAAAAAGATTTTTGGATCTAGGATAGATGGTAGCAGAGGTTTGATAGGGATCAATAAGGGTATGCTGCAATAGGTGCTGATTGTAAGAGGCTACAGTTTTAGGTTATTTTGTGGCTGATTTGGATATGGTTTTGGCTATGATTTGGTAGGGTTTTGGGGCTATGATGGTAGAGGGTGAAGGTTAGGTAAATATGGTTTTAGATCTGGAGGAGCTGGCAATAAAGGTTTGATAGAATTCGACGAAGTTCACTGCAACGTATGTTGCCTTGCTGCCTTGCAGAAGCAGAATTATCGTCGAAGAAACAGTAGTTTCTCAATGAAAATTTCAGCCAAAAATTATGAACTTTGGGGCTGTGGTGCTAGGGGATGAATATAAGGAAAAGAGAGTTTCGAATTTGGAAAAGATGGCAGCAAATCTAATAAAGTTTTGATGAAAGATCACTGCGGTATACGCTATACTGGCAAACAGAATTCTTATCGAAGAAGCAATAGTTTCTCGACATTAATTCCAGTAAAAATCTGAGAAATTTATGGAAAATTTCAATATCAAAATCTTGGTTCAGATGGTGGTAGTAATAGTAATTTGGAACAAGAAATTTTCAGCATTGTAATGGTAGGAAAATTGTCGTAAACAAGATCGCAGAATTCTCGTCATAAAATTTCAGTACTGCACGATGAAGAATTGCAACACTATAATTCTAGTTTCAGAAAGAATTTTTTCTTAGAGATTAATCTTAGATGAAAGCTAAGATGATCTATGAAATTGTGTAAAAGTTTTGGCTAAAAAGAATGAACAAAAGTTCAGTTTTAAGAGGCCAACAGGCAAAAGGTAGATTCTTTATCATAAAATTTTAGCACTGCACGATAACGAATTGCAGCGCTATAAGTCTGGTTCCATAAGGAATTTTTTCTAGAAATCAATCTTAGATGAAAGCTAATATGATCTAGGAATTTATGTAAAATTTTCTACCAAAAAGGATAATCAAAAGTTCAGGTTCAAGAAGCAACAATTGACTAAAATTTTTCTATAGTGTTTCCCCTTCGTAACGATGATAATGTTTACGGTGGTAGAATTTTGCAGTAATGAAACTTTGAAAAAAAGTTCTCCCATATGTAAGATAAAAGAATAGCAGTAGCAAGAGGCATGAGTTTGGAGTTTTTACGAGATATATGATGTTGACATAGAGGATGACAGTAGATTGATAGATCTACGACTTAGTGGGCGACGATGGATGAAGGCGGTGTCAAAAGCAATTATAGGAATTGCTCGAAAAATGGAGGCGATAGAGACAGCTACAGGGCAGTAGGAACATGGCTCTGATACTAGATGATAAAACCCCAAATAGAGCTCTATAGATTTTGATCTTTGAGGAGAATCAACCCTTGGAACACTATATGGGTTCCTCCCTCCTAGTAGTCAGCCATATGGCTGAATTGTATATTGATCTTGCTTGATTAAAAGAAGTAGAGGCTACATGCTTATATAGGGCTCCAAACCCTAGCCCTAGGGAATTCCCCCCTTTTGCCCCTCCTATAGCTACCATGCATAAATAAAGGGGGCGGCAACCTAAGTGGTTGCACAAGCCATGCCCCTTTGCTAGAAACCCTAGCTGACCAACCTAGTAAGGGGGTTGGCAGTTAGGAAGCCCTAAGGCCCCAAAATAAACCCTAACCATACTTCTTTATATGATAGAAGTGACTAGGTGGGGTTTTATTACAATCTTACATGGTTCTTATTAATTACTTCTAGGGTGAATAGAACTCAACCCTGCTGGAGTCCTATCGGAGATTGTCTTCTCGAAGACTATATCTTCGAAGACTGTCTTCAAAGAGACTGTGTCTTCGAAGATTATGTCTTACCTAATCTTAGGTCAATAAAAGGAGTGCAACCTGAGCTCAAATATAACCCAAAGTGGATCCAATTACCTCATATTAAGTTGATTTTAATTTCTCCATATCTAACTCAATAAGGACTCAATTATGATGCTAACTGTGACACACTATACAATTACAATCATTCTTGTATAGCATATTAATTGATCTTCCGAACTCCTAGTGAACTTCCCAACATCCTCCGACAAACTCCCGACGAGTCTCTCGATCATGTTTCGGTGAACTCCCGGTGCAAGCCTTAATTATATATCTGAATTCTCAAAATATATGATCCTCTTGGATCTATCTCTATATATCCAAATCCCCAAAATATAAGATGCTTCCCTTAAGTCCTTCATAGAGAAGTTTCTAGATAGCTAAGTCTTAACTATGGAGAGCATTCCTACATTATTCATAATGATTCGGATATCATCCATATACAACATTAAGTAGGTGATAGCACTCTCACTTACATTCTTGTACACACAAGACTCACCTTCATTCTCAACGAAGTCATAAGATCTAATCGCCTTATCAAATCTTAAATTCCAACTTCAAGAAGCTAGCTTCAGTCCATAGATGGACTTGAGCAACATGCACACCTTATATGGACTCTCCTTGGATACGAATCCCTCTGGTTATATTATATATGCCTCTTCCTCAAGTTTGTCATTAAGGAATACAGTTTTCACATCCATCTACTAGATCTCATAGTCATAGTATGCTACAATAGTTAAAAGAATTCTGATGGATTTTAGCATGGCTACGGGTAAGAATGTTTCATCATAGTCAACTCTTTGCCTTTGACGATACCCTTCAGATATATTAGAACCCTTGCAGATTCTAATCTTGGGGTTTGATCTTTATAGGGGATCGGCCTCCTGGAACTCTATAGGGGTTCCCTCATCTAAATTATTTGGTACAATGGCTGAAGAAGATTGATCTTATTTATGATAAGAAAGGAGAAGTTTACATGCTTTTTATAGGGCTCATGAATAGACCCCCTAAAGTAGGACTCCTAATAAGAGTCCTACTAGAAATATAACTTTAACTCCAACTCATACTTTAAGTGAAACTCTACTAGAATAGTCCTAACGATAGAAGAGTGCCAACCCTAGAAGGAACTCAACCTTAGGCGACTTCCCCAACCAAGATGGGTGGCTAATTAGAGCTGATTACAATTATGACTCAGTTGACTCTGACTCGAATCCAACTCCGACTCCTAACTCGACTCATATTCAATCGAATCCTAATTCTATTAGGATTTGGACTGATTTATTACAATGGACTCAAATCTTCTCTTAGCCGACCTAATGTCATGTCTAGGTTAGCCAACAAGGTCCAATCTAAGGACTTAGCTCAATCGACTAGAACTCGACTCAAGTAGGGTCCTAACAAGCCACCAACCTTACATTAGAGCTCTCCACCTTTCCATCTATTCTAATTTTCTTCTTAAAGATCTATTTGTAGCCAATGG